>CM054166.1:26044467-26186967 GCA_028751875.1 Rapana venosa
TGTGCAAGATGTTCTGCATGCATGCACTCACACACATGACCTTGGTTTACAGTCTCATCTGAAGGATTTTCAGGGGAGTGGAGTCAGTACCGATGTTAACTCCAAGGAAAAATCCCTTGGAACAGGTGCCTTGGTGACGTGATGGCTCAAACCCAGAACACCAGATGGCAAGCTCAACGCTTAAACCACTATGCTATCCCGCCCCCCCAAGTCAGATTAAAAGCAATCGTGTTTTGGTCAGTATTCTTATGATTTGTTAATCTACAACTTATTTTCTTTATTCTCCACCACTCCCTCCTCCCCTCCCCCTTCCTCCCTTTCCACACAGCCACATACCTGATGTGGTGCTGTGTGAATCATACAATACTGAGCATGCAGCAACACCTCTTCACTATTGGCACTAAAAATGAACTAGCTATGAAAAGTAAAAAAATATTTAAAAAACTGACGGTAAAATTAAAAAAGGAAAAGAAAAAAAAGAAAAAGAAATGAGAAAAAATTAAACAATGATGAATGAATAGCGTTAAGAAATCTTACAACCAAATTATTTTGAGAATCATGCAATTAAAAACAATCCTTGACTGTCTAAAAAAAAAAAAAAAAAAAAATTTTTTTAACAATAAGACTGAAATTGTCATTCAATTGAAAAGTGTAAATATCCCATCCATTGTCCCCTTCCACTGTCCCTCCTACCTCACATACAAAAATCCCCGAGTCACTCACTTTTCTGCACCGACCGACACGCTGCTTCCTGTTTCTGGCATCCCCGACCTCTGGCAGGTTGTTCCATTCGTCCACTGACACGTCTGCCAGATCTCTCTGTAACAACACAGCCACAAATCAATATCCTCAAAGCAATAACACAACATTGACGACAAGTTAAATATCAACAAAGGTAAAGAGCTGCTGAAGCGCATGGCTCTGTTGTCGCTGTTGTTGTGTTACCCAGTTTTGCACTCTGAGGATTGCCCAGAGTATGCACTCTGACTCACTCATCCCATCTGGGAATCACTGTGCGACCAGAGTGCGTGATGAATAAGAAGTTTGCACGTATGACTGTTTTAAAGTATACAGAGAGACAAACTCTGACTTCAGAGGATTTGTCTTCTGTAAAGTACATGTTGTTATGCTAAGAGCTTGTCACAGTTGAAGACGATCTCAACAAATTTCACAGCATCACAGCATTTCAGTGCAGGCCTTGGCATTTAGCTTACATCAATAACTGACACAGCTTTTGGACTAAGCCAGCAAAGCTCTAGACTGCTTTCTAACTTTCCGTAAAATCAGAACCACACAAGGCACTGCACTGCCTCTGTGTGTGATCACATTTATGTCCCCCATCATACTGATACTTAACACTGAAGCATTCTGTGTGGCTCTTGATACAGCAACAGCAAGAAGGTAGGCTGCAGTTAGTGCGCCATGTATTTTTTTCTCATCAAAAGACGATCTTATACAGGAACACCACTCAGAAAATGATTATATATAGAGGAATATTTCAAGTCTACAGTTCTAACCCTGCAGGTATTTTTACTTTAATTCTTCCCATTTGAAATTTTGGTTTTTTCCTACTGACCATTTTGAAACCGCACTGATGACTTGGGTTTGAAATAACCTTTTTGTGGGGTTTTTCAGGAGGCTCATTTCAACAATGAATATCCAGGACTGGTTAATTTCCTCCTACAGATTTAAAATACAAAGAAGCAACTAATAAAACATATGGAAATGAAACTATTCAACTTGTAACAGTATTTTAATTTTTCAGACTGGAATAACACAACAAGAAAAACATCAAAAAACCAAACAAAATTATTAAAGAAACAAAACAAAAAAAATGTGAAAATCAGAATCTTCATTGGAATTTTTTTTTAAATCAGGGACAGTTAAGTTATAAACAGACACAAAGATCTTGTGATAAATAACTGTTTTACTTATTTCTAGCATCACTGTATCTTTTTAGGCAGGACTTAAGACTGACAGAATTTGTTTTTGTCAACAATAACCCCCACCCCTCTCACCACCACCACACCTATCGCCCCCCCCCCCCCCCCCCCCCCCTCACCTATCCCCCCCCCCCCCCCTCCCCAAAAAAAATAAAGCACCCCAAAAATCAGAACCAGACACAGACCTTGAGGTCAGAAAACTGCTGCTGAATCTTGGGTCTCTCCTGTCGGAACTTTTCAATGTCCTGCTTCAGCTTCTCCTCCCTGCGCTCTTTGCGCTTCTCGTCCATGCGCTTGTCAATGGCTTCGTAGATGGCGTCCGCTTCTTCGTCGTCTTTGTCGTAAGGATCCTTGCTGCAAAGACTGCCTCCGTAGCCTGAGAACTGGCCAAACAATGCCACACATACTTTGTTTACACTGTGTTTTTCAATAATCAATGACAGTTATAATCTCCTTGACAATAGAGGTCATATCTTGGCTATCACCTTATTGAGTTTTAAATGTTACATTACTTTTTTTTTAAATAATACATTGGGGGGTGGGATAGCCTAGCGATTACAGCACTGCACAAGTGATCTGATGTGCAAGATTGAGCCCCCACAGGGGCACATGTTTCAGGAACTTTCGCCTAGAGTTAACATTAGTATTGACTCCTCTCCCCCCAAAATCCTTTACCCATAGCCCTGTGTGCAAGCTCATGCAGAACATCTTGCAAACATGTTAAAAATCAGTTCTGCCTTTTGGAAGAGTAGGCCATTTCGTGCTGGTAGGAATGGATAACAATTTTCAATAATTTTTTCTTTCTTTTACTTTGAGGATAATGGAATAAGCACTCACATGGGTTTTTTTCCATCCAGTCCCCGTGTGTATGCAGTTTTGTAAATTTCTTTTTTAAAATGCATGCACTCAGGTGTTGTGTTCAGACATTATCCCTAAAGTCAGAATGCAGCAACCTTTAAGGTGGGAAAAAACAGTCACATCTGCAAAATTTCACC
Source organism: Rapana venosa (assembly GCA_028751875.1). Classification (NCBI taxonomy): domain Eukaryota; kingdom Metazoa; phylum Mollusca; class Gastropoda; order Neogastropoda; family Muricidae; genus Rapana; species Rapana venosa. The sequence goes on from CM054166.1 coordinate 26,047,406, forward strand.
ACTGGCAAACCTCAGAGCTAGGGGAACTAATAGTTTTAAGGAACTAAAAAAGATGTTAAACTTTTTTTAATTGTGCACTTGAAAATATTTTGTACTCATTCCTTATCTCAACACCTAAACCAACTGGAGCCACATCAGACTAGCAACCACATAGCCAAAGAATGACAGCAATGACAGGTAAAAAAAACCTGATATAAAACCAGTAAGTTAAAGCCAAGAAGACTTGGATTTTTTTTTTTTTTTTTTTTTTTTTGGGGGGGGGGGGGGGGGGGGGGGGGGGGGGATGAATAAAACAAAAACCATAAAGTATGAAACAATGAAACATAAAAAGACATGCATGGATGGATGAAAGTTATATACTGATGCAATAACATAACTTACAATGAATTCTCACTGATCAATATTCATAATTGCCAACTGATTTACAAACATTAATGGAAGTTCAATTCCAAACTGAGCGCTCTTCCTTCCACTCTTGGACTTTGAGACATACACATGTGAAAAGTTTGCTTTCTTGTTTCATCACTGTTTGAAAACAGAACAAAACAAAATAGAACAAACTTTTATCACTCATGATCCAATAGTTTTAAATAACAAACTCTCAGCTTCATTTTAGGTCCTTTATATAGTCCTGATCATAGTCTTGTTACCGCTAGTTCAGAACCAAGATAAGCATCATCCATCTAAGGTTTCCATTCCTTGTTCAGTTGTGGTGTGTGTGTGTGTGTGTGTGTGTGTGTGTGTGTGTGTGTGTGTGTGTGTGTGTGTGTGTTTGTGTGTGTGTGGTGCGTGTGTGTGTGTGTGTGTGTGTGTGTGTGTGTGTGTGTGTGTGTGTGTGTGTGTGTGTTTGTGTGTGTGTGGTGCGTGTGTGTGTGTGTGTGTGTGTGTGTGTGTGTGTGTGTGTGTGTGTGTGTGTGTGTGTGTGTGTGTGTGTGTGTGTGTGTGGTGTGGTGGGGGTGTGTGTGTGTTTTTGTGGTATGTTGTGGTGTGTTGTGGTGTGGTGGAGTGGTGTGTGTTGTGTTGTGCTGTGGCGTGGTGTGGTGGTGTATATGTGTACACAGACTACATGTGTGTCTAGGTGATAGCAAAAAATTAAAGTTGGTTCAAAAGACTCTGAGATAGCAGTTTGTGGTGGGTGAGAAACACACACACTAAAAACAAGACAATGCACTAAGATTAGATAAATTTATAAGCTACAATTTTGCATGAACTGATCTAAACCAAGAGACTCACTCTCTCTCTAAAAAAAAAAAAAAAAAAAAAAGTGTAATGCTAAACTCTCCACATCTAACCTCATCATAATTTGCGTCGTTCAGATCCTCGTCCTCCTCTTCATCCTTGGGTTTCATCTTTTTGTTGGGCGGGGCATGTCGATCCTCTCTGGGCAGAATTGTAAAAAGGCCTTTATTGTGCCTAATTCTTTACCCATTAAAGATTCAATCAATCAATCAATCAATCTCTGAAAAGGGATGCAGTGCAGCATGCAATGAAGAAACTAAAGATAAAATCCTTAAAATTCATAGTGAATACTGACAAGACGCCATAGCCGAGTGGTTAAAATCGTTTGAATTCAATCCCACAGGCCCATGAAGTCCTGGGTTTGTGTCTTGGTAGTGTCTGATGAATTAAGGGTGGGGATTTTTATGACCTAACAGGTCAACTTCGAGTGCAGACCTGTCAGTGATGTAATTCTCTTTGTTTATATACGTGCAGAACATCAAATATGTATGTTAAAAACTTTACAATTCATGTTAGCGTCCGGTGGATTACGGACATTTTTACAAACATATCCAGTATACATTCCCAAGGTCAGAATGTGGCTACCTTCATGGTTGGAAAAAATGGTCGCATAGGCAAAATCTCTTTGGTGAACCTAGGAACTCTAGCCGAGGAATGAAAAAATAGTCTTCATTATATACACACATTATGATACTGAATACAACGACTAGTGTTTCCCCAATAGCCATGCCATGTCTGAAACTGTCGTCATGTTCATGCTGAATCGTAAGCACTGCATATATTTTTTTTAAAAACAAAAAACAAACAAGATTAACAGTTTCTTTTCACACTAAGTTGAATAACATTACAAATTTTCAGTAAAATGTCACTGTCTGGCCTATAAATGTATCATAAATCAAAAATCTAAATAAATTCTAAATCATTTCTCTTCAAGTATACAGTACAGACATATGAATATGATATATATAGCGCTAGCTGTTGTCAGAGCATACAGGAAGGGCTTGGGTTTTTTTTTTTATTATTCCCATTTATGGGCCTTTTTCAAGATAATAAATTGATACAGTCTATTAATTTTATTTTGTGAGATTTTTTTTCCTCCTAAAACTTACGGGATGTCATCGGCATCTCTGGCAGGACCAATATCTGAACGAGTGGTGAATCCAGTGGCTCTGAAAACAAAAAGCACAGACTGTTAAAAATCAACAGGATCAGACTGCCACAAGTTTACATTAAAAAAAACAACTTATTTTAGAGATACACAGTAACATACTGAAAGAAAGATTTTACCTCCTTTTCCAATCTCAACTATGTACTCAGTATACATTGATTGAACAAGAAACTTGCATTCCATCATTTATAATCTAAACGTTTTATACTATAGACAGTGTACAAATCTATAAATAACTTAATATACATGTAATTAAGTTTATTCCCCTGTGTTCTCCATGCTGGTGAGGAATGGATACAGGAATGAAAAGAAATAGCTCAAAGTTAAAGAATATTGACAAAGAGCAGGGGTGGGGATGGAGGGAGGGTCTCCCAGATAGATCAGATGCATCATGGTGTAATGTTTCTTGTAGGATTGGGGGGAGGGGGGGGGGGGGGGGGGTATCTGGGTATGCCTATGGCTGTTTGGGTATCATTTCAAAGAAATACACTTTTTAAAGACAAACTATGAAATCAAATCAAATGTCTAAGCAGGCATTTGGGAGCATGTCTACAGTATTCTCTACTTAGTATGATATGTATATCAACATAGTTATCAAGCAGTTAAATAAAGTAACTTTTAATTTTAAGGGGAGGAGGGGGGGGGAGCCAAACAATTGCTTAGCAGTTAGCTATTTCGTGATCAATAAAAATACAAATGAAATGAATTTCATCATACGAGCGCTTTGATTTGTTGCTTTACAAGATTCAGCGCTATATAAATTCCATACATTATTATCATTATTATATGATAAATCATAATTTATTTGGCCTTTTAAGTTTAATGAGACATCCCCCATGGGACTCCCGGGGAATGCTTGCAAAGCAAGCATTGCAAGAATAGGATCCCTGCCCTCCAACCAGGCATGTCATAAGAGGCGACTAAGGTGGAACCCTTCCTCCAGGTTGGGGGTTGGGCACAGGGCTAACAACCCTGTCCCGTAAAAGAAGTGAAGTTACGGAAACAGCAACAGAGAAAATTTCTACTTTTGCGTGCGAAGGACCTCCCGGGTCCAGTGAGACTCGTATGAATGCTGATGGCCAAAACCGAGAGGAAGCTACCAGCAGGATAAGGGAAGACCTGAACACCACCAAAACTAAGATCAGACTAGGACATTGGAACGTGAGGACGATGTATGAGACGGGCAAGCTGGCACAGGTAACATCAGAGATGAGAAGATTCAACCTCCATGTCCTAGGAGTGAGCGAGAGTAGATGGACTGGATCTAGGAGAATGAGAACCACCACTGGAGAAACCGTCCTCTACTCTGGGAGAGATGATGACCAGCACCACGAGGGAGTTGCCATCATCCTCAAGAAAGGCGTTGAGCGATGCCTTATGGAGTGGAAGCCCGTCAACAGCAGACTAATGAGTGCGAGACTGAAGGGAAGGCACATCAACATCACCATCATCCAGTGCTACGCACCAACCAACAACAGCAACAATGAGAGCAAAGACAACTTCTACCACCAGCTGCAGACAGAGACAGAGAAGGCCCCACGACATGACCTCATCCTCATTATGGGGGACCTCAACGCCAAGGTTGGAAGCGACAACACCGACTATGAGAGAGTCATGGGAAAACACAGAGTGGGGAACAGAAATGACAACAGGGAGAGACTTGTGCAGTTCTGCGCCATGAACAACTTAGTGATAGGAGGGACCCTCTTCACGCACCGGGACATCCACAAGCTGACTTGGACGTCCCCGAACGGGAGAGACATGAACCAGATTGACCATCACGGCTGCTCAAAACAGGAAAAACCCGCCTCTTTAGTTGGCGGCTGGAACTTTCACTCCTTAACCTAAATACCATCTGGCTGCTATCTAGGCACCGCGCGGTCAGGGGTCCAAGTCCAGCGTCTCGCGGTGCCAGCACACATTCCTTCTTTGCTGTCTATTAGCGACTGGGCGAATTTTTATTTGAAAGGCTTATTTATCATTCGCTGCTGGATGTCCTACTTGATTTTTACAGTACTCATACTTTAGTGAACAAAACTTTAATACCTGCTTTACTTTGTGGTGACGGTTGTACAGCTACTTTGGTTAACTAATTTTAAACATTTTTTTTTACAAACATGGTGTTTCCCAAGAAACGAAGGGCTGAGTGTTTGTGTGTTTTCTCTGTGTGTGTGTGTGTGTGTGTGTGTAAGTAAGTCTTCAATTTTAACGTCTTTCCACTTAAAGTGATATCAGACAACCCTAAAATAGGAGACTGAATAAGAGAGAGAGAGAGAGAGAGAGAGAGAGAGAGAGAGAGAGAGAGAGAGAGAGAGAGAGATGAGAGAGAGAGAGAGAAAGAGAGAGAGAGAGAGAGAGAGAGAGAGAGGGGGGGGGGGAGGAGAGAGAGAGAGATCTACTTTGTGTGAGTGCGTGTGTTTGTGTGTGTGTGTGTGTGTGTGTGTATGTGTGTGTGTGTGCGTCCTGCATGCATGTGTGTTTGTGTGTGTGTGTTTTGTGTGTGTGTGTGTGTGTTATTGTGTGTGTGTGTGTGTGCGGGGATGTGAGTGTGCGTGCGTGCTTGGGTGCGCGCGTGTGTTTGCGCGTGGTGTGTGTTCGCGCACACGTGTGTGCGTGCGTGTATGCGTATGTGCCCGTGTATGCATGTGTGAACGTGTGTGTGTGTGTGTGTGTGTGTTTGTGTGATCGGCCACAGCACCTACATGTGCCAGGTGCTTCCTGGCTGTGTGTCAGTTTCAAGTTGTTAGATTTCTCAAGCACATGTGTGCCGTGCGCATCTTCTTGTAGTTACATGTGTGTGGTGTGCACACGCGCCCGTGTATGAGTGTGCGTGCGTGCGTATGTGCGAGTATAGGGTATGTGTACATATATTTATGCCATTTTGTGTGTGTGTATGTTTGTCTGGTTGTGTGTGTATGTGTGTGTGTGTGCACGTGCGCTCATGTGTGTGTGTTTATTTATTTTGCTTATTCTTTTATTTCCAGGATAATGGAATAAGCACTCATGTGCTTTTAAAAAAATCTAGTTCCCGTGTATATGCAGTTTTGTAAATTTTGTCATCCCTTTTGTGTGTGTGTGTTTTCTTTCTGCTTTTTTTTTGGTGTTGCTTTGATGTCAAAGTGTAGGCCTGTGTGCAATTTGTTTTTTTTTTACACAACACAGGACTGATAAGTAGATAAACATTTGATCACAACAATTTCTTAACAGGATCAGAAAATGCTTTTTGTATAGTATCAGAAACATCAGTGAAATAAAAACCTGAGCCATTTGTGAGGTATCTTTGTCTGATGACAGTGTAGGATACTGACAAGACATCTGTTTTCTAGTGTGTTCTCGGGGCTATAATTATGAGCTGTACTGGAATTGGTTCATGAACAAACCTTCAGCTGTAGCAAGAATACCACTAAAAGCTGATGAAACAGTAGACTGTGTACATGCTGTAACGCCTGACCAGCAGGAGTGTTTATAGAGAAGTCAGATAGCTGACACTAATGACTGCCCCAGACTCTCTCCCCACGCTCTCCATCACCCTGCCTCTCACGCCGCTGGCCACGCGCAGTAGCCAATAGCCGCTAAGGTGTGTTTATTTATGGCCTCGTTCTGCCAACAGGTTCAATGTTGCAGCCCCCCAAAAAGGTTAGTCTGCATGCAGACATATTCAATGTTTTCTCTATGTTCATTGTTTATATAATATAAACAGATGCTTTTTTAGAGAGAGAGTTAGAAATGTCTGTTTTTTGTGATTGTGTTTCTTCCTGCACCTCTCCTGTTTATCTTCATGTCTGTTTGAACTGCTGTCACACATCAACCAGTATGAAAGAAAGTACATGGAGTTTGGAGTCAAAAGAAAGCTCGTTTAAAGCTCATTTTAAAGAGTGCTTTGCTTGTCGTTTTTAAACAATTCACTGTGCAAGAGGATGTGTGAAAGACACAAGGGTAATTTACGGCTGAACACGGCTACAGCTGCAAGCCGCTAGTGCCGCCTTTCCTTTTGCCCCGTTTATTTATATCCACGCGCTGCCAGCTGCCTGTCATGAACTTTGGCTGGGAAACTAAACGGATGGAATGAGAAGCAGTGCCATCTGATGATCAACGGTACGTGGTAACGATCTCTTCTGGATGTGAGAACCAAGCGAAGTGCGGATGTTGGGAGCGATCATCACCTGGTGACCGTACACATCCAGATGAAACTGAAGAAGAACACAAGACCAACCACTCAAGCGCGATTTGATACCCAGCGACTGAGAGACACCAACGTGACATCTGCATTCATCAACAATCTGAGGAACAGATTCCACATCCTGCAGAATATGACAGAACAGCATGACATAGATGCCATATGGAAGCAGATCTGTAAACTGTACACTGAGAGCAGCAAGGAGAACATCGGTCATCAAAAGAAAAAGACCAATAATGACTGGATCCAACAAGAGACCCTCGATGCCATCAAAGAAAGGAGAGAGATCAAGAAGAGACTTCTGCAAGTAAAGTCTCCACGGCTACGAGAGAGGCAGGAAGAGTTGTACAGAGAGGCACACAGGAAAGTGAAAAGACTCGCACGCCGTGACAAGAGAGAAGCCATGGACCAGCTGGCAGCTGAGGCAGAAGAGGCGGCGGCCCAAGGAGAGCAAGGGAGAGTCTACAAAATCACCAAGAAAGTATGCAACAAATTTAAGAGGAGCACTGGGGGACCAATCAGGGACAGACAAGGGAAACTGTTGACAACAGAGAAAGAGCAAGAAGAAAGATGGGCTGAACACTTCCAGGAAGTTCTCAACCGACCACCACCTGACGAGACAGCCGACATCCCAGAAGCTACAAAAGACTTAGACATTAATGTCAACCCCCCAACAAAGGAAGAGATAGTGGCTGCCATCAAGACCCTCAAGAACGGCAAGTCACCAGGCCAGGACAACCTTGGTGCCGAACTGTTCAAGGCAGATTCTGAACTAGCAGCTGACATACTGCAACCACTGTTCACATCTGCATGGAAGAACGAGAAAGTACCTGACGATTGGACCAAGGGAGTGATAGTCAAAATCCCCAAGAAAGGAACCCTGAGCGACTGCAACAACTGGAGGGGAATCACTCTTTTGTCTGTGCCAAGCAAGATACTGGCCAAGGTCAACATCAGAAGAATATCAGATGCTGTGGACGATGCACTGAGAAAGGAACAAGCAGGGTTCAGGAAGCAACGAGGATGTATAGACCAGATAGTCACGCTCAGAAACATCATCGAACAGTGCACAGAGTGGCAAAGACAACTGTATGTGAATTTTGTGGACTTCGAAAAGGCATTTGACAGCATACACAGAGACAGCCTTTGGAGTATCCTTTGACACTATGGCATCCTATCGAAACTGGTACACCTTATCAAGAGCTTCTACGACAACTTCAGATGCTCTGTGGGCCATAGCAACACTGTCTTTGAAGTCAAGACTGGAGTAAGACAAGGATGTGTGATGTCGGCAGTTCTCTTCAATCTGGCCATTTGATTGGGTGATGAGGAAGACGACAGAAGACACCCCAAGAGGGATTCGCTGGAGCCTGTTCTCAACACTAGACGACCTTGACTTTGCGGATGACCTGGCGCTGCTGTCACACACACACACACCAACATATCCAGAAGACCAGCAGACTCCAAACATTCGGACAGCAAGTGGGGCTTCGTATTAGCACCAAGAAAACAGAGACAATGTTGCTCAATGTGAACACACCAGCCCCTGTGAAAGTGAATGGAACTGACCTGCGCCAGACAGACAAGTTCACATACCTGGCAGCAGCATCAAACCAGAGGGCGGCACAAAAGAAGACATCCACAACAGACTGGGCAAGGCCAGAAGTGTGTTTAGGGAGACGAACAATATCTGGAGATCAATTCAGTACAGCACCAACACCAAGCTGTGTTGTATCTACGCTCCTGTACGGTTCTGAGTGCTGGAGGATGACGGAAGCGGATCTTACCAAACTTCAATCCTTTCACACCATATGCCTCCGAAGAATTCTCCAGATCTTTTGGCCAGAGAAGATCTCCAATGAAGACCTACTGTGGCGATGCAGGCAGGAAGACATGGGAACCATCATCATCACCAGACAACTGTGGAAGTGGATTGGGCACATCCTCCGAAGAGACCCACAGTCAATCACAAGAACAGCATTCCACTGGACCCCAGAAGGAAGGAGAAAGAAAGGAAGACCAAAAGCAATGTGGAGGAGGACTGTAGAAAGTGAGATGAAGGCCATGCAGCACTCTTGGGGATCAGTGACTAGGTTGGCCCAGGATAGGAGTGGAAGTGCTTTGTTGCTGCCCTACACACCACTGGGAGTAATGGTTAATGATGATGATTAATGAGACATGGGCCATCATATGTGGGTTTTGATGTTGATGGTGTTGGTTTTAGTTGATTATGTATAAATGGAGGGGGAGGGGGTAGAGATTACTTCACTCCTCATCCTTGTAAATTATGTAATGTTCATCAGACTATCGTATCACTGGCAGAGGACAAGTCAACCAATGCATCATCAGCAAATTCGCCAAACAACATGATAATACTGCTAGCAAAGTAAAACAAAATAAAATAATACACGATTTGTTCAAATTTTGTAAACTGCCCTTCATCTACACGCGATGGCACTATTCGATCAATTCATGGGTCTTCGACGTTGAATCGAATACTGTAATTGCAGTTCTTACCCTCTTCCAAGACCAGGAACATATCCCAAAGGAGCAGGTAGACCTATGAAGGTCTTCTTCTTTTTGCTGACTAAAGACTGTAAAGACATTCTTCGGATTTTCTGTTTGTTTTGGTTTAGAAGTTGATCAAAATCTGCGTTCGGAAAACGCTCAATAAGGAACCGGAAGTTACTTCCTTAGCTTATTTCATAGTTAACGTTCTTGTTAGCCGGTTACCGCAAAACTTGTTAGGCCTACCACTCCTATAAAGACCCCTGGTTTGCTTGTTCGTTTGTTGTTACTTTTCATAGAATAAAAGAAGTTTGTGCAATTAAAGTCTATCAGAGTTCAAGTGAATCTCAAGTTTGCTATGTAGTTATCAGTCAGTGGTAGCTGTATAAAACCCTGGAGAAAAACCTTTCTGGGACTATGTGCTTCCAAGTTGTTGTTGTTGTTGTTGTGCGTTCCCCAGCTTTACACCCTGGGGGTCACCCAGAACATACACTCTGACTCACTCATCCCACCCAGGAATCACTGTGAGATAGGAAGTTAATGCCCATGTCACCAACTGACGCCCTATCTTTAATAACAAGCATGCTGTAATCACCGTTTGGCACCATCTTGCAATCATGGCTTTTTTCTCTGTGAGAAATTCAGGCAGCTCGCCATGGGGAGAGTACAATGCCACGAGAGCAGTGTTAGACTGTCGCCCTCTTTATTTTGTTGATCACTGATGCTATCATACTTGTGTGGAGTTCCTAAAATGAGTGGCTGTTTAATATTGATGTGTGTACTAATGTATCTTTGTCAAAGAACGAATGGGAAGACGAAATTGTAACATGATACATCTTTCTTTAGTACTATTCAGTCTATTGATACAATTGCTTTTTCTCTTTGGTTCCATTGTTGGGGTTTTGGGGTTGTTTTTTCAATTACTGAGAGGTTTTGTATTGTTTGGGTTTATGGTGGTCTTTCATAATTTTGTAATGTAACTTTTTTGTGGATGGGTGGCTTGATCAAAAAAGAGCAAATGCATTGCTAATTGTAAAGTCAATGTACAATTTTGGAGAAAAAAACCCACCACCTTTCACTGGATTGACTTTCACACACACACTAACAAAAGCTATGCAAGCACACACACACTCACATACACCACACGCACATGCACATATACACACAAACAAAAGCTATGCAAGCACACACACACACACTGGCACATATACGCACAAACAAAAGCTATGCAAGCACACACACACACACACAGGCACATATACACATTAACAAAAGCTATGCAAGCACACACACACACACACACTGGCACATATATGCACAAACAAAACTATGCAATTACACACACACAGAGAAATATATACGCACAAACAAAAGCTATGCAAGCACACACACTGGCACATATATGCACAAACAAAAGCTATGCAATTACACACACACACACAGAAATATATACGCACAAACAAAAGCTATGCAAGCACACACACACACTCACAAGCTTTCACATGCACTTTCACACATGTGGCCAGCAGATGCTGGTTTAGCTGAAGACAAACTTGTGCAGTGACTGCTTGTAATACATTATCTTGCTTTCATTTACTCATCACTCTTTCATACACAAACACACACACCCTCAATAAAGATCATTTTGACGACTGGACACACACACACAAAAACCCACCAAGTTATTGTAGTAAATGCTACTGCCCCATACTGTAACTCTGCCAGCAGCGAACTGTGACCGATTCACACACTAGATTTGCTGATTTACATTTACAATCTAAAAAGAGAGGTGGCAGGATGGTTTAGACATTCAGCTGTCTAACAAGTAAAACCTGAGGTTCTGGGTCGATTCCCAGCCTTGTCCTCCTTTCCCAGTCTCATGGGAAAATCAAACTGAATGTTCAGTCTTTCAGGCCTGCGTGCTTACACAGTTGAGTTACAGACTTGTGCATGTCAAAAGATCTCATGATAGTTAAAAAGAGAGAGAGAGCAAGGAGGTACCTCCCAACTGTCCTGGCAAAATGGGTAGCTTTACTTCCCAAAGTCAGAATGCAGATACCTTAGTGGTGCGTGTGTGTGTGTGTGTTGGGTGGGGTGGGGTGGGGTGGGTTCACATGCACAAAAATCTTACCATTGGTGAACCTCAAAACTATACCCGAGGAGTGAACCCCTGCCCCAAATTGTGTATGCACCGAGTCACACACTGCAAGCAGACAGGCACTCACTAGAGAGGTACATAATATTGCCTTGATGCCTCAGCAACAGTTATGATAACTGAAGTCAGCTGTGATCAAAGCATACAGTCCATAAAGTGTTGCACATTCAACATTGCACCGTTGTCCAGTTGTTTGTGTTTTAGTAGAGCTGTCAACTGCTTATAACCAAAAATGTGTTCATACAATGTCCATGCGTGCTTGCTTGTGTTTGTTGCTTTAAAATGAGAAAGATTAAGTGACAGACAAATTTGGGGCTTTTTTCTGTAAAGGGAACAAAAATAACACCGCATCTATTCTGAACTGCAGTAATAATGGTCTCTAAGTAGATCATACTTCTAAACGTGTGGACTTACACAAAAGTAAAAATTAAGACAAAAAAAGGTACAGGAAACTGGAAAGCATAGTTGTACAAATACCTTACACAATACAAAAGCAAAATATGTACACACACACACACTTTATGATAACTGATAGCCTGGTTGGTTAGTGTTGCACATTGTGATTGTGATCTGCTGACCTAGGTTTGAATCCTATTCAAGGGGACATTTTACCCTGGAGTTAATGCGGAGTCCATTTCCCAAAAGTCCTTCGGATGAGACTGTGAACCAAGGCCCTGTGAGTGAATGCACACAGAACATCTTGTGCACATGTTAAAACATGTTCCACTTGTCAAAAGAGTAGGCCATTGTGTGCCAGTCTGAGCAGACGACAAAACAAAACTGCATACACATGGGGAATGGTTGTAAAAAAGCACATAAATGTTTATTCAATAATCCTCGAAATGAAAGAATAAATATTTGTAAAAATTTTTTTAAATAGACAAGTGTAATCAATTAAAGCAAAATATATTTAAGAACAGCTCACAGGTTCAACCTATGCACTTTTTAAATTAAAAAAATTATGTAAGAAAAATTGTGAATTCAGAGCTCTACAATTCATGAATATTAGAAGAAAAAAGCCAACAACAAATCTGAACAGAAGCACAAAACAAAAAACATTAAGACATATGATTCATAACAATAAAACTTGTTTCTGGCAGATATTTTAAAATGAAGATTTTAAAAATTCACTAAACATTCAAACTTACCCATCAACATGCAAGCATTACTTCCACGACATACCCAGTCTAGTCTCCTACACAAGAAAAACAAACAAAACCAAATTTAACACTCATCACTCAATGCAACTGACATTCGATACATTTAAATACATAGATTTAAAATCAAAGGCATGCGCACTTGTTTATCAATTTACACTCATCCCTAATCCAACATACCTCCTTTATAGCAAAAAAAAACAGCAATGCCATTAAAACAAAAAAAATCAAACAACTTGTGACATAAATTGTCATTCAAATTATTTGAAGACACAGAATAAAACAAGCAAATGATTTTAAACCAAACTCACATAGTACTGAAAATACAACCCCAAACACCCCCAACATCCCCCCCCACAAAAAAAAAAACCACCAAAAAACAACAACCTAACAATGCCCCCCCCCCCTAAAAAACAACAACAACCAACAACCCCAAAACACACAAACCCAACAAAAACCAACAAAAAACCCACACCAAAACAAAACTTAAAAGAGAAAACCCTCAAAACAACTTAACAAGCATACACATATACATACCCAATACACAAATCTCCCCTACCCAAACACACATTCATCCACGAGAGAAAAAAAACAGCAGAAAAACAACAAAAGTAGATGCATGTTTCAAAGAACATATCTAAGTTATTTAAATACACAAATAGAAAAACTTACATAAACACACACACACACACAAAACCAAAGATCCCTCTTCAAATAATATATACATCTTGATTGAAATCCCCCCCACCCCCCCCCAAAAAAAAAAGCACCTTAAGCTTTGACACGTGATTTATTATTGTAATGGAGTTAAGTAATTCACTTCGTAGTTGCTGAGAGGAAAAATATTTATATAAAAAAAATCAAGTGCACCATAAAAAAAAGTCACATAAGAGGAAAAAATCCACATGGACACCTTCATGTAAACATATACTTACATGTTTTGTCCCATTACCTCCCATCAAAACCACACATTCTCTTTCTTTCTCTTCCCCCCCCCCCCCCTTCAGATGTGACTATAATCCGAGGTCCTGTGTGCGAACGCACGCAGAACATCTTGTGCACATGTTAACCTGTTCCGCTTTTCGGTAGGCCATTGTGTGCCGGTGGGAATTGACAACAAACTTTACATAATTGCATACACAAGGGGATTGGATTAAAAAAAATTTTAAAGCACACAAGTGCTTATTCCATTACCCTTGAAATAAAAAAAGACAAAATTTAAAAAGTAAACTAACTCTCTCACACACATACACACACACCCTAATCTTCTTAAGATTTGTGTTGTCAATTGACATTTCATCCTACTCGCAGAAAGAAAAAAGTTATGGAGGAAAAAATCCCATCTAACAGTCAGCCATCCATAAAACCGATTAAAATATGAATTCAGTACCAATCTAACTGTGCACACTGATGTGACTGTTTCAATCACTTAAAAGCATGCACACATAACAGAGCATTCACAGACAAATTGCAAATAATCAAAATGAATATTCCATACATAAAATCAAATACACAGCATTCACAGACAATTTCATAATCAAAATGAATATTCAATACATACAATCAATCAAACACAACCTTATTGCAGGACCGTTCTGTCAGTTACCAAAAATAATGAAAAGTAAAAAGTGGAAACAAAATTTCCTTTGCTCAATATCACAGTGTTAAAGGCTTTTTTTTTTTTAAAAACACACACACAAAATCCCACAATACTATAACCATTTCAACTAGCGCGAGTTTACTTCAGATACAACTTTTAAATGAAAGAAAACCAGAATAAACAAAAAGCCAACCACACACACACACACAAAAAACGACAAGCAACAACTCACAGAAACTTATTCAATCACACACATACAATTTTCACATTCCCTTACAATTTTTACAGCACCAATCAGAAGATTTGCTTTTGCAAGTAATGTTTGATTTAAGAAGAAAAGAAACATACCAAATCTATTTTTAAAAGAGTGAAGTGTACACACACCACAAACATCCAAAACAAAGAATTTAAATATTCCCAACATATACAAAGTATTAAGCATCAACCGAGCTATATTCCCATACTATACATGCATACATGCACGCACGCACACACACACACACACACACACACACTGTCCCTTTCCTCCACAAACATCCATTGAAAAGACTATCACCCACAAAGATATAAAATCATAATCAAATACTTTCATCTTTCTGCGTATAAGTGAAAAAAACAAATTAATTTTCCTCCATCATTCTGTGTGCATGATACAAAGATGCAATCAAGCTTCATCACTTCACCTAAGTGAATGATACAAACATATTTTAAACAAATTTCTTCATCTTTCTCCACATTATACACAGATATAATCAAATTTCTTCATTTTTCTCCACATTATACAGATATAATCACATTTCTTCATTTTTCTCCACATAATACACAGATATAATCAAATTTTTTCATCTTTCTCCACATAATAAATATAATCAAATTTCTTCATCTTTCTCCACAAAAGTGAATGATAGATATAATCAAATTTCTTCATCTTTCTCCACATAATACACAGCTCAAATTTGTTCATCTTTCTCCGCATAAGTGAATGATAGATATAATCAAATTTCTTCATCTTTCTCCACATAATACACATAATCAAATTTCTTCATCTTTCTCCACATAATACACAGATCAAATTTGTTCAT
The DNA here is from genome assembly GCA_028751875.1 of Rapana venosa. Classification (NCBI taxonomy): domain Eukaryota; kingdom Metazoa; phylum Mollusca; class Gastropoda; order Neogastropoda; family Muricidae; genus Rapana; species Rapana venosa. The sequence goes on from CM054166.1 coordinate 26,062,492, forward strand.
CTTTCTCCGCATAAGTGAATGATAGATATAATAAAATTTGTTCATCTTTCTCTACATAATAGATATAATCAAATTTCTTCATTTTTCTCCACATAAGTATTAGGGACGGGGATAGCTCAGTGGTCGGAGCACTCGCTTTCCCCCAGCCAAGTTAAGCAGCGTCGAGCGTGGCTACCAGTTGGATGGGTGACCGTTTGCGCGCCTTGGCTTCAGTACAGTTCACCCAGCTGTAAATGGGTACCTGCCCTCTTTAGGGTCAGGGAAGGTAAAGCAGCGAGGGAGAGGAGATGGGCACCGCCCTCAATATGCTGGCCCTAGAGAAGTGAGGTCTCTGACGCCTCGCTCCCCTACGACCTTATAGGTTATGGGACTCCTTTACCTTTAAGTAATACACAGATATAATCAAATTTCTTCATCTTTCTCCACATAAGTGAGAAATAAACAGATACAATCAAAACATAAAACATAGGCATCAAACTTCTTCATCTTTCTTCACATAAGTGAATGATACAAATTTCTTCATCTTTCTCCAAATAATATACATATAATCAAATTTCTTCATCTTTCTCCGCATAATATGCAGATATGATCAAATTTCTTCATATTCCTGTACAGAAGTGAATAATGCCACATCTACAACAGTCCAACATAATTAGGTAGCTAGAGTGGTAACCATACCTGTGGTGATGGCTGAATGATGGTACAGTCCATAAATCGGATACATCAACCGAGACACTGATACAATCAAACAACTCAATATTTATGCCCCCTGTATGAACTGTAATCTCCTGCCATTCTTGGGATAATCATAGGACCAGGTCATCTATCTGATATTATATCTGAATCGATGTAAAGACGAGCAAACAAACAAAACTCAACCTAAACCAACAACAGCAAAAACAATATCCGACAAACAAAATCACCAACAAACCCAACGACATGATCATTTAAGCAATAATTCTTCTTAAAAACATTTTAAAATGGCATATACATGGGGACTGGATGTGGGGAAAAAAGCAAACGAGTGCTTATTCCATTAACCTCGAAATAAAAGAATTAAAAATTTTTTTTAGGAAATTAATGCCAATCCCTCTCATTGACAAGCATAAACTTGCTCCCTTCCCCAGCATATTTCATGCAAACATCTAAACAATTATGAACGTACACTAGACAGAGTAATTCACTCTGTTCCAAGTATCATACCCATACCCTTTCCCTGCAATGGCTCTCCTACAACATAAGCATTGCTTTCACACAGACACACTGAAATGCAGAGAGCAATATTTTGTTAACAGTATATACCTCTTTAAACACACACACACACACACACACAAATCATGAAGCAAACATCCCCCAAAACAAAAACGCTATAAAAAAAAAGTTCCAAAAAAACAAAAAGTGGACATGCACACCTATACACAACTTATGTACAATTTTCACAACAGCAAGTACTAGTACTTAGATACCAGCGGTATACCATTCCATTGATTTCCCTGCAGTACACAATCATTCCATCACCATCTATTCACACACACACACACACGCCAGTCCTCTTTCCTCATTCCTACTGACCCGAGTGTTCTTTCTACCTTTCCTACTGAACATCCCTTTCCTACAATGCATCCCCCCCCCCACCCCCCCCCCCCCCCCCCCCCCCCATCCCTCAATCCACCACTCCAAACAATTATCTAATAGTCTTTTGCAACCTGTACCACCTATTTTTGTTTTTGAACAAATTATTTTTTCTTTCTAAAATGGCGCTCCCCTCTCCTTTCCTGAACTTGGTTACAAAAATGATTGCCTGCCTACCCTGCATCCGTGATCACATCCAGTCATCCATGTAACTTTTATTTGAACATACCAAAGCATCCAAACCCCTTCACTTCCTTACACCTCTTTCCCTACAATTCTTCTGCCCCCCACCCCACCTCTCAAATACCTCAAGAAGAAAAAAATTGTTTTGTCTGTGTCAACTTGTACCATGTTATCCACCTGCTGTTTCTGTCCACATGATGGGCCAGAGTAGGGTTAGTTAACAGTTGTTAGGGTTAATGTTACGAGTTAGTGTTAAGGGCAGGGAATGTCAGTCAGTCAGCTGGTCGGTCTGTCTGTATGTTAGAATGCATGTGGACACAAAGAGCATATAGACACTACGGTATACACCTGTAGACACAACGGTTTATATTATTATTTGAATTATAAACACTACTGAGTCTAATCAACTATTGATGTTTATGTTGATCTTCAGTCTTTTGGAGTATTAATCCTGAACTTTAAATTTTGGCTGTTGGCAAAGTGGTTTCGAGCATCAAGACTTTTGAGCACGAAGTGGCCACTAAAAAAAAATATTAAAAAATCCCCAAATAAACCACATAATTTTTCTTTTATAAAAGGATTGCCTCAAAGGCAAAATGCAAGACATGAAATCTCTTAACAGTCAGCCCCTATTTGTTGCAACCCCCCACTGACCAAATGGTGCGTATCCTACTCTCTCCTATACACCCCTTTCCTTAAATACCTCCATTATCAAACCTGATGTCCTCTCCTTACTACCACCACTAACACACACATACACACACACACATACACACACACAATCTCATTTGACTGGGAATTATAGAACGCTGATGATTTTGTACAGTATGTAAAATAAAAATCCTCATGTTTTTTAAAATGTCAGTCAATAAATTCGAATTTGCATCTTTTCTTTACACTGCAGCACAATTAGGAATGATATACGATGGTAGATCCGCCCAAAAACTTGTTCACACTACTGTGAAGCTACTACTTCTGCTAACATCAGAACTCTCACACACACACAGACACACACCACACACACACGCACACACACTACTGCAAACCATACATCACATGCACCCATAATTTATGTAAGTACATTTTTCACATTTAAAAAAATTATAAAAACAATGAATGCCAGTCCTACAAAAACCAAAGCAGCATCAAGGGCCACACTACTACAAGTATTCATCCAAAGCTCTATCTGATTCGATTCTTATGAAAATACTAAAACCATACTTCCCCAAAAGCATCACTATTTCCTATGGAAATACTAAAAAAAAAACCAAAAACCTTTAAACAAGTATCACTAATTATTCCAAACCTTGGTAAAACTTTTTTTTTAAATCAAGCTTTTGCCAGTTTTACAAATCCAGAGCAATACTTTAGGATGGCAATTTTTAAAGTAATCATCAAGCCTGAATCATTAAAAAAAACAACAACCTACACACACACAAAAAGAAAAACAAATACCACACATAGATACTATCAAATTTTCTCTACTCATCTCAAAAAAAAGACACACGCACACAAGAAATTCTCACAACATAGCAATTCATTTCCTGTACTTTAAGCATCAGAAAACAAGGACTTGACCATTCTTTTCAACTAATTATTTGATCTCACTCCTTCCAATACATCAAAAACAGAATCACAAACTAGAGCCTGCCCTACAAGCATTAAGGGACACAAGAGCGTTGTTTAATCACTTGATCTTACTCAAAAATTTTTAACAAAAATTGCAAACTCATCAAAGAACTTCACAAACTATTGCAAGCCCAAGACCAAAGCATTGTATATCAGAACATAGGTAATTTTTTTTAAACCCTATCACTTGGTCCAATTCTTTTTTTTTTAAGAATAATTTGGGAAAAAAAATGTTTAAAAATAAACTACTGCCACTTCAAAGTGTACCATACTTTACCATGAAAAATAGAAAGCAAGCTAACATTTTGCTAGGTATTAATCTATTGCTATTTTGCTATCTTGCCTTCTCCTGAGATTATTAATACTTCTCATACAAAACTGATGTCATGAACCAAAGCACAGTCATATCACTCTTATTTGTCGAACTGATGCATCGATACATATAGATTTACAGCACAGAACATTATACATCCTGCTTTGTCATCTTCATTTCTACCGTAACACTGATAAGAGGCCATTTAAACATCAGCCCTCTCAACACAAAAATTCCAAGTCTATCAAAGTTCAACAATCAAACACGCAAACCAACTCAACACTGCTCTCCTCCTGAAAAAAAACAAAAACATTTCAAATCCAAAATTATTCATGAACTGTTTGACACAAATCACGGAGGCACCGTGGTCAAGTGGTTTAGGCGGTCAACTCGTGATCCAAGGTCGCGGTTCGATCCCTCGGCTCGTGTTGTGCCTTGGGAAGACACTTTACTATTTCTCACCCACCCAGGTGTAAGTGGGTATCCAGCTTTCTGGGAAGTATTGGCGACAACTAGCTCCGTCACAGGGTGGTAAAAAACCATATTCGCTTAACGCTAAAAACGGATAAGCCGCTATGCCTTCGGCTCGAAAAACATACTTGACAAAAATCAAAACCTCAACCTTAAAAAACGCAGAATGTACATCTCACATTCTCATCTGTCTATTATGCCTTAGGGAAAATAAGCAGGGTGTGTTGTATGCAGCATTCTGATACTTTGTAAAACAACATAATACAAATAAGGAAAAAACCTTTCCAAGTTTAAAATGCATACCAGAAAAAATTGACAAACAAAACCTCTCCATCCAGTTATCTCTTCCACATTTCAGTTATTTCAATGGATTTCTATTTTGTTATTTCTATTATTGTATATTCAATGTATTTTGGCTTGCCTGAATACAATTGTAAAGCACCATCTTTCTCTTTTTTTCTTTTTTTTTTTTTAATCAACCATTCTTTTCTGCCTTTCTTCCTTCTTCTTTTTTCCCTTTTTGTAACTTTTCTCTCTCTCACATTTTTTTCTCTTTTTTTTGAGGAATTTTTTTGTTTTTGCTTTGTTTTGTTTGAATGGGTGCTTTACAAGTACATCTCCACAGGCAACACACAATGTATGCTCTCAAAGAATTATTACAACTGAATATATTTTTCTGTTTTTTTCTTTTGTTTGTTGTTCCTTTTTTCAACAAATTTTTTAGCTGCTCTAGTGTATAGCCGATACATGCAGTTTAATTTTTGTATGATATAGTTATTGCATTCATCCGAGTTTACTGCTGCTCTAGTGGGTGTTGGAGTATTACATGCCATTAATTTTTTCATTGAAATTGTCATTGGAAGATGTGCTTCACACAAAGTGACCTACTAGGCAGCTTGCAAACATAAATAGGGTTGACATTATATTCGTGGAGTAATGTTTCTGTTGTCCCGTCTGTGAAACATTCCTTGTCTTGTGTACTTATTTGTGATTTATTTTACGTAACTGTTTTCCCCAAGTTTTCACATCACTTTTGTGTGTCTGCGACAGTGGGTGTCATTCTTGGTGACATTGAGTGTCGTTCTTAGTGGGTGTCGTTCTTGATGGTGGGTGTCATTCTTGGTGACATTGAGTGTCGTTCTTAGTGACAGTGGGTGTCGTTCTTGATGGTGGGTGTCATTCTTGGTGACATTGATTGTCGTTCTTAGTGACAGTGGGTGTCGTTCTTGATGGTGGGTGTCATTCTTGGTGACATTGAGTGTCGTTCTTAGTGACAGTGGGTGTCGTTCTTGATGGTGGGTGTCATTCTTGGTGACATTGAGTGTCGTTCTTAGTGACAGTGGGTGTCGTTCTTGATGGTGGGTGTCATTCTTGGCGACGGTCGTTCATGGTGACTGTTGGTCTTGGTGACAGTAGGCGTTGTTCTTCATGACTGTGGGCGTTGTTCTTCATGACTGTGGGTGTCGTTCTAGCTGATGGTGGTAGTCATTCTTGGTAATTGTCATTCTTGCTGACAATGGCTGTCATTCTTGGTAACTGTCATTCTTGCTGACAGTGGGTGTCATTCTTGTGTCGTTCTTGCTGACAGTGGGTGTCATTCTTGTGTTGTTCTTGCTGACAGTGGGTGTCATTCTTGTGTCGTTCTTGCTGACAGTGGGTGTCGTTCTTGCTGACAGTGGGTGTCATTCTTTGTTCTTGCTGACAGTGGGTGTCATTCTTGCTGACAGTGGGTGTCTGTTCTTGTGAATGTGTCTTTGCTGACAGTGGGTTCTGTTCTTGTCGTTCTTGCTGACAGTGGGTTCTTGTTCTTGTGACAGTGGGTGTTTTGTCTTCTTGCTGACAGTGGGTGTCTTCTTGTATGTTCTTGCTGACAGTGGTGTATCTTATCGTTCTTGCTGACAGTGGGTGTCGTTCTTGTACGTTGTTCTTGCTGACAGTGGGTGTCATTTCGTTTGCTGACAGTGGGTGTCATTCTTGCTGACAGTGGTGTCTTCTTGCTGACAGTGGGTGTCGTTCTTGCTGACGTGGGTTCGTTCTTGCTGACAGTGGTGTCGTTCTTGTGACAGTTTGTTCTTGCTGACAGTGGGTGTCTTCTTTGTTCTTGCTGACAGTGGGTGTTCTTGTGTTCTTGCTGTGGTTTTCTTGCTGACAGTGGGTCATTCTTGTGTTTTTCTGACATGTGTCTTTTGCTGACAGTGGGTGTCGTTCTGTTCTTGTGACAGTGTATCGTTTCTTGCTGACAGTGGGTGTGTTTGCTTATCTTCTTGCTGACAGTGGGTGTCGTTCTTGTTCTTGCTGACAGTGGGTGTCTTCTTGCTGACAGTGGGTGTCATTCTTGTCATTCTTGCCGACAGTGGGTGTCGTTCTTGCTGACAGTGGGTGTCGTTCTTATCGTTCTTGCTGACAGTGGGTGTCATTCTTATCGTTCTTGCTGACAGTGGGTATCATTCTTGCTGACAGTGGGTGTCGTTCTTGCTGACAGTGGGTGTCGTTCTTGCTGACAGTGGGTGTCGTTCATGCTGACAGTGGGTGTCGTTCTTGTTCTTGCTGACAGTGGGTGTCGTTCTTGTTCTTGCTGACAGTGGGTGTCGTTCTTGTGTTGTTCTTGCTGACAGTGGGTGTCGTTCTTGCTGACAGTGGGTGTCGTTCTTGTTCTTGTTGACAGTGGGAATCGTTCTTGCTGACAGTTGGGTGTGTCGTTCTTCTTGCTGAGTGGGTGTCATTCTTGCTGACAGTGGGTGTCATTCTTATGTTCTTGCTGACAGTGGGTGTGTCATGTCTTCTGCTGACAGTGGGTGTCTTCTTGTTCTTGCTGACAGTGGGTGTCGTTCTTGTTCTTGCTGACAGTGGGTGTGTCTTCGTTCTTGCTGACAGTGGGTGTCATCTTTCTTGCTGACAGTGGGTGTCGTTCTTGTCTGCTGACAGTGGGTGTTTCTTGCTGACAGTGGGTGTCGTTCTTGTGTCTTGCTGACAGTGGTGTCTTCTTGCTGCAGTGGGTGTCGTTCTTGCTGAGTGGGTGTCATTCTTGTCTGACAGTGGGTGATCGTTCTTGCTGACAGTGGGTTCGTTCTTGTTCTGCTGACAGTGGGTGTCATTCTTTTCTTGCTGACAGTGGTGATTTTCTTCTTGCTGACAGTGGGTGTCATTCTGGTTCTTGCTGACAGTGGGTGTCCGTTCTTGCTGACAGTGGGTGTCATTCTTGCTGACAGTGGTGTCTTCTTGCTGACAGTGGGTGTCGTTCTTGCTGTTGTTCTTGCTGACAGTGGGTGTCATTTTTGCTTGCTGACAGTGGGTGTCTTCTTGCTGAGTGGGTTTCTTGTGCTGACAGTGGGTGTCTTCTTGTTCTTGCTGACAGTGGGTCTTCTTGCTGACAGTGGGTATCGTTCTTGCTGAGTGGGTCATTCTTGCTGACAGTGGGTGTCTGTTCTTGTGTGTTCTTGCTACAGTGGGTGTCGATTCTTGCTGACAGTGGGTGTCTTCTTGTGTTGTTCTTGCTGACAGTGGGTGTCGTTCTTGCTGACAGTGGGTGTCGTTCTTGTGTTGTTCTTGCTGACAGTGGGTGTCGTTCTTGTGTTGTTCTTGCTGACAGTGGGTGTCGTTCTTGTGTTGTTCTTGCTGACAGTGGGTGTCGTTCTTGTGTTGTTCTTGCTGACAGTGGGTGTCATTCTTGTGTTGTTCTTGCTGACAGTGGGTGTCGTTCTTGTCATTCTTGCTGACAGTGGGTGTCGTTCTTGCTGACAGTGGGTGTCATTCTTGCTGACAGTGGGTGTCGTTCTTGCTGACAGTGGGTGTCATTCTTGCTGACAGTGGGTGTCGTTCTTGCTGACAGTGGGTGTCCTTGTGTTGTTCTTGCTGACAGTAGGTGTCGTTCTTGTGTTCTTCCTGACAGTGGGTGTCATTCTTGCTGACAGTGGGTGTCATTCTTGTGTTCTTGTTGACAGTGGGTGTCATTCTTGCTGACAGTGGGTGCCGTTCTTGCTGACAGTGGGTGCCGTTCTTGTTGACAGTGGGTGTCGTTCTTGTTCTTGTTGACAGTGGGCGTAATTCTTGTTGTTCTTGCTGACAGTGGGTGTCGTTCTTGTGTTGTTCTTGCTGACAGTGGTGTCGTTCTTGCTGACAGTGGGTATCGTTCTTGCTGACAGTGGGTGTCGTTCTTGCTGACAGTGGGTGTCGTTCTTGCTGACAGTGGGTGTCGTTCTTGCTGACAGTGGGTGTCGTTCTTGCTGACAGTGGGTGTCGTTCTTGCTGACAGTGGGTGTCGTTCTTGTTCTTGCTGACAGTGGGTGTCATTCTTGCTGACAGTGGGCGTCGTTCTTGCTGACCGTGCCCGTAATTCTTGTCGTTCTTGCTGACAGTGGGTGTCGATTCTTGCTGACAGTGGTGTCTTCTTGCTGAGAGTGGTGTCATTCTTGCTGAGAGTGGGTGGTGTCATTCTTGCTGAAAGTGGCGTCATTCTTGTCGTTCTTGCTGAAAGTGGTGTCATTCTTGCTGACAGTGGTGTCATTCTTGCTGAGAGTGGTGTCATTCTTGCTGAGAGTGGTGTCATTCTTGCTGAAAGTGGCGTCATTCTTGTCGTTCTTGCTGAAAGTGGTGTCATTCTTGCTGACAGTGGTGTTATTCTTGTCGTTCTTGCTGACAGTGGGTGTCATTCTTGTGTCGTTCTTGCTGACAGTGGTGTCATTCTCGTCGTTCTTGCTGACAGTGGTGTCATTCTTGTTCTTGTTGACAGTGGTGTCATTCTTGTGTCGTTCTTGCTGACAGTGGGTGTCATTCTTGTGTCGTTCTTGCTGACAGTGGTGTCATTCTCGTCGTTCTTGCTGACAGTGGTGTCATTCTTGTTCTTGCTGAAAGTGGTGTCATTCTTGCTGACAGTGGTGTCATTCTTGCTGAAAGTGGTGTCGTTCTTGCTGACAGTGGTGTCATTCTTGTCGTTCTTGCTGACAGTGGTGTCATTCTTGTTCTTGCTGACAGTGGTGTCATTCTTGCTGACAGTGGTGTCATTCTTGCTGAAACTGGTGTTATTCTTGCTGACAGTGGGTGTCGATCTTGCTGACAGTGGGTGTCATTCTTGCTGACAGTGGGCGTCGTTCTTGCTGACTGTGGGTGTCATTCTTGCTGATGGTGAATGTCATTCTTGTTGACTATTGTTTTTGGTGACAGTGGGTGTCATTCTTGGCGAAGGTGGGTGTTGTTATTGCTGACAGTGGGAGTCGTTCTTGGTGGCAGTGGATGTGGTAACCCCCAATGACTGAGCATCCTCCTCAATGTGTTGTGCATCCTTTTCAATAATTGAGCTTGCTGCTGTTTCACCATGATGAAATCCTGCAGACAAAAAATTGAATGGATTAGGCATACATACATTCTTCATGTTTTGTTATTCTAATATTGCAACAATTATAAACAATGGAGATATTATGTGTGAACATGTGTGCGTGTGCAATGTGTGTGCTTTTGTCCATCCCCTTTTCAATATATGAACCAGAATAAAACAAGGTTGCATTTTATCTCCTAGCTACATGTGTTTCTGATGATGAGTTGACAATGTTACAAAGTATGCCATGCTGAATTTCAGTTCTTACACAATCTTCAAGAAATCTTGTTACTGCTGTTTTTAAAGGTTGAAACATCAATCCCATTTCCTGCATACTCACTGGGCTTGAGAAAGCACATTAGAAACAATATCAGAAGGGCTCTGGTTCTCTTGTTGGACTTAAAGGTGATTCATCCCCAAAGTTGGAATGTGGCTTAATGGTGTGTAAAAACAGCTCCATATGCAAAATCTCACTATTGCTGAACCTCACAGCTCTAGCCAAACACACACACACACACACACACACACACACACACACACACACACACACACACACACACAAATTCAAACAAAACTAGAGATTGTGGTTTTCTAAACAAGGAGACACCTATTTCACTTTGAAATTTAGCTTTACAGAACTGAATAAATTTAATGGTGAAATTAGTTTACAGTGTTAAACTATCAAACACAAAAAAGGGATCATGAAGTTATTCTAGCAAAAATTATTTTAGAACATCTGTTTTAAAAATTCTTTGCATTTCTTTCAGCATATTCATTAGACTCCCCATTCCATATAGATGTTTCCATGTTGGCAGCAACCAAACATCAATCACTTTACAAACCAAAGTAACATGTTTTATGAGAAGGTGAACTTCCCCCCTCCAAAAGACTACAAACCAGGGTCCCATGTATGAACACACGCAAAACATCTTGTGCACACATCTAAACCTGTTCTGCCTTTTGAAAGAATAGGTCAATTCATGCCGGTTGTAACAAATGACAAAATCTAAAATCTACATGCAGTCTAGTGTCATATCCAGACATTCCTGAAGTAAGAATGCAGCTACCTTAGTGGTAGGCAAAAACTGTCACATACACAAAGTCTCACCATTGGTGAACCTCGAAACTCTAGCTGAGGAACGAAACAATAAAATCACTCCAATGAAGCTTTACACATCAACTCTTAACTGACTTACATACCGTACACTTGGGAACTTGGCGCCGATTCCCTGGGTGACAGCACCACAGCTGAAGACGACTCCCAGATGACCCACACAATGTTTCACCAGGTTAGGACCCATGTGGACTAAAGGATGGAGGGAGCAAGTAAGAAAATCTTCCAGAATGCATACAAATTTGAGGGGGTGACCAAGTCACAATCCCTTATGACCACTGTCTCAAAGCCTTTTTTATTTAGGTGGTGGTATTTTCAGATACCATGATCACTGTCACCATGATTGTTATCAATTTGACCCCTTGCACACATTTTACCTAATTTTTGTTCTGATTTTTGTATGAGTTTACTTTTTTTCTTTTTAAATCTTGTTCTATTTTAGTTTGATATTTTATCTCCTGGTTTTATTTTTAATTTCATTTCAGTTTGTTGGATTTTATTTTATTATTAGATTTATTTTGTTTCATTCTATGTTATTGTTTTAGTTTATTCTTTTTCATTTTATTCTGTTCTATTTTATTTTATTAATTTTTATTTTATTCTATTTTATTTTTCATCTTATTTCATTTTATTTCATTTTATTATATCTTATTTTTAGCAAGGAGCATTGATACAATCAACTGGTGCCAAGTGATCACTAATTTTCAAGGCAAATGACAGGGTCGTCCAACAAAACCGACAAGCCTAACACGGAATTTCAGGGAGACAAATTTTGTTGTGAGCATTGTCAACATGTTTCACGACTCCATGCCTAGTAGCTTTGTGACCAAGCCTAACTAAACATTCCAAAGTTTGTTGAACACTGCATTACCACAATTTGATCACCCGCTCTTAAAAAATCCAGGTCCCCCCAAAGTCTTTCGAAACTGACAGGTTATGTAAACCTGCTCAAGCCAATGCGTCTTCGAATATTTTACCAGTGCTATGACTCAATTGTGGGATCTGGAGGCGTAAAATCCAAATGCCATCCAATCCTGATGTTTATAGCCCCGCCAACCACAGAGAAACTGGGGGACAACAGAATAAATTAACTTTTTTTGAAGGCTTAGGATCGAGAAAACAAAGCTTTGTTGACGCATTGGTCCTATCCTCCATTCCCTTATCCTTTAACAACACAGGCCTAACCAGGTGGAAACAAATCACATGTCTTATGGTGTCCGAGGTGAGAAGGTCCAAGATTGCTGCGAAGAATCTGAAAAAAGACAAAATGTGATAGATATATTCATGATATTGTCTAGTTAAAAAGAGAGAGAGAGAGAGAGAGAGAGAGAGAGAGAGAGAGAGAGAGAGAGAGAGAGGAGAGAGAGAGAGACAGACAGACAGACAGACAGACAGACAGACAGACAGACAGACAGACAGACAGAGACAAATAGGGAGAGAGAATGTGCACACATGTGCCCACAAACATGCACACACGCATTCCCATACACACAAATACATGTGTGTGTGTTGATTAGTTCTTCAGTTTAAAGTCCTTCTACTAAATAGTGATATCAGAAGGAAAAGTGAGTGTGGGGTGGGGTTAGGGAAGGAGGGGTAACGAGTGTACATAGAACTAATCATCTGTAATAAAAATTTTAAAAATTTAAAACCCCCCCTTTTTTTAAAACCAAAACACAACCAACCCCCCACCCCCTTCCAAAAAAAAACAAAACAGAAAGAAATAACAGGTCTAATCATATTGACAAGATTAATGGAATGTCTTTTAGGATTTTCTCTATGCTGCAGATTGAGAGTGTGCATGTGCATAAGCATGTGTGTGAATGTGCATGCGTGCGTGTGTGTGTGTGTGTGTGTCAGGTGTACTTGCCTACTGTCTGCAAACATGCCCACTTGAAATAGTCACATTCAAACATCACACCAAGCAGATAACTGAACATCTGCAAAATTGATGAAGAATTTTAACATACTCACATTTAGACTGAGGTTGAAGTTACAGCACAGCTGCAACACACTTGTCAGCCTGAAGTTTTGCTGTAACCTACAGCCGATCTTTAGTTCTCTTGCATTCTTCAGTGGACGACTCAGTCACTGCAGTAAAGGCGGCAATACACTGTAGGTGCTCCAAGTTGTCGCAACGCTTCTTGGCCACTGAGGTGCAGTCAGGTTGAATCTTTCAAAGCGTTGTGTGTAGGCCTAGTGAGTAGGGCCACAGCACATGTTCTCTTGTCTGGTTGCCAGCTTTCCAAGGGCACTGCTCTGTGTGGCTTACTCAGATGCAAGAGCACTGCTGTGTTTGGCCTATTCAGTGTCTCATATACCTGGTAATTCAGGCAGTTGTGGGAGAAACTCTCCAATGTGGTAGCTGCAACCCCGATTGTTCCTGCCAGCTTTTTCATCAGGGCAAGTCACACCTTGGATCTGGCTTGTGAATTTGTAGTCTGCTGCTTCCATGTTAGCTGTCTGTCAGATGTCACTCCAGGGTAGGTGGGATTATCAGCAAGAAGGGTCTTCCTGTTGATACACAGAGTGGCTGTGTGTTCTTTTGTTGAGGGGCTGAAGATGATGTGTGTCATCCTCCTCGTTGAGTTCCTGTGAACACCAAGTTTTTGGTTAGTTCTGACTGGCACTTAATCTTGATTAATCAATGATTAGAATTGTGTATTCTCATACTTCATGGTCTTTGTTGTATCACTTCTATTCCCAGTCAGTGAGTCAGTGAGTGTGTGTGTGTGTTTTATTTTACTTATTATTTCAAGGATAATGAAATAAGCACGCGTGTGCTTTTTTACAACCATTCCATGTGTACATGCAGTTTTGTCAATTTCGTCATCCAGTCTGTGTGTTAGTGCGCGTGTGTGTGCATGCGTGTGTGCGTGCATGTATGCGTGTATGTGTGCTCACAGATATTTTAATGTTCAAGAACCAAAACTTGATGCTCACTTTGTTCTGTTCTCCAATTCAGTGTCACATATGACTTTTTTTTTTTTACATTCTCCAAGTCGGTCACAAACTAATTTTTTTTTTTGCATCATAACTATCATATGAGATGAAAATGCTTGCAAGATACTGAAACAATTTTTTTGCTCAGAGCCATCTGAGGGCAACATGAAAACATAAGTCATACATAAAACCACAAACACTGATTCCATTATCATGAGACTGACATGTTACCTGCTGCACCACCAAATCAATAAAACAAGGACACACACACAACCTCTTTAGGATGCAAACACATGATACTACTCACTTGTCATGGGACAAATGGGTTGCTTCTTCTGCAAGAAGCTGGCAGACGACAATGTGTTTCAGATACAGCAGCATGAAAAGGTCTGTTGAAGCCAGCAATGCACACTGCAACAGTCGACACCATATCATGGGGGTGAAATCTGAAATAGATTGTCATTCACTAAGCCGAGTTTTCTTTTCCAAAAGTTTCAGTCCATGAACATATTCCAGAGAAGCTACATTGCTTTGCTGCATATGCCCAGACCCTCTGCAACACCCCCCCCCCCCCCCTCACACACACACACACATGTATGCACACACACACTTCTCTAAATCAAACCATTCTCTCATCAGCCAGACAACCTACTCGGCAGGTGGTTTTACTTCACACTATCTTAACTAGGAGTGATACTTGGGGTGCAGCATGGACAAGAACACCAGCTTTCTCCTTCTCTTTGTGTTGGTCATGTGCCAATGCCTAATGCTCTGCAAAGTTTCTCGAGTCCACTCAGTGATCATGTACACACTTTTGTTTGATCTGCTTCTTTTTCTTCTACCTCCCTGGCCTATGCCTTGCGAGATGATCTTGAAAAGACTGCTCGACTTTGTTACATGACCATACCATTTTCAGATTACTTAACTGTTGTAAAGGTCTTCATAGTGGTCTGTCTGATGTTTCACACTTTATTCATTACATGATCCAGAAAATAGGTTCCAAGAATGTTTCTATATTATTGCATTTCCAATGCATAATTTCTCTGTAGATTTAGGACTCTCATGTGAAAAGGAAAGTGGAAAGAATGCAAATGAATTTAACTGAACTTTATACCACTTTCAGTCGCGGTAAATTTCTATGCATAAAATCTGGGCTACTTGTGCCACCCCTTTTTCATATTTTTCTGTTTGCAAATGTATGTGATACCCATCAGTGTGGGTTTATACCACAGTTTGCACATGTTTGTGGACACCTACACATGTACATATATATATGTAATGTATGCATGCATGTGCAGTTATGTGCAGGAGTATATCTATGCACCTAACTAAATTGTATCAGAGAGTAAGGTTCTTGCTGCATATCATCACAACTGAATATTAATATCATATTATTATTATTATTATAATAATAATAATAATGTATGGAATTTATATAGCGCTGAATCTTGTAAAGCAACAAATCAAAGCGCTCAGATTTTATTTCATACCACTTTAAGTCACGGCAGATTTCTCTCCGTGAAATTCGGGCTGCTCTCCCCGGGGAGAGCGGGAGAACGCGTCGCCACTTAGCGCTGCGCCACCCTTTCACCCTTTTTTTTTTCTTTTTTTCTGCAGCTGTATTTGTTTCCCTATCAGAGTGGCTTTTTTTCTAAGAATTTTGCCAGGGACAACTCTCTTGTTGCCGTGGGTTTTTTTACGTGCGCTAAATAATTATGTGTAACACACGGGACCTCGGTTTATCGTCTCATCCGAAAGACTAGCGCCCAGACCACCACTCATGGTCTAATGGATGGGGGAAAAATTTCCGGTCCAAACGGGGTACGAACCGCCGCACACTTCAGACCCGGACTTTTCGCTTTCTAGACAGGCGCGTTACCTCTAGACCACCAATCCACCATCATCATTATCATCATCATCATCATAATTAACAAAATAATCTCATTATCATCATTAATTACTGTCATTTAAAGTAAACCTTATTCCCCTGCATCTGACACGAAACGCTTAAAATATATTAACCTATTACTTCAGTGTCAACATCTTCCATAATTATTTCAGCAAACTGGTACTTTAATTTCTGCACTAAAAAATGATATTCCATAAAAATGTGTTATTTATACTTTATAGCTTTTTCAGTTACAACAAATAAGATTCGTGATTATATGTTCACCTACACTTCACTTCTCATTTGGAGGAGACTGGCTAAGAAAAATAGGCTAGCTTACTTTTTTTACTACCATTTTGCATCACTTTGCAGCTCTGACAGTTTGGCAGCCGAAAATTTTCAATAAACCTAAGTTTTATATTTGTTTCTGAACCACCTCAGTTAAGCACTGATGTTTGAAGGCTTAGCTCCACTAAAATGACAGGGTTTTCTTTTTTTCAACAACAAGGCTTTTGACAATTTGGGGTGGGGGTGGGGGGGGGGGGTATTTATCTTGACTTACATTATTTAATTAATGACTGTCATGTTAAAAACGCCAGCCTGAATTTTGGAACTTGACTTGGAGACACCAGTGTCCTGAAGAAGTTTAGACTTGGAATGGAAGCTTATGCAAGTAAACCAAATGCAATGAACAGAAAATATTACCAACCTGCATATAGTATGAAAGTCTGAGTAGGCCTACATATTTTCTCCATTTCGTTCGGAACTTGTTGGGAGACGGTAAAGAAGACCAACGGGTGTTACAAATTGCAATCTCAAGTTTTGCTAACTGAACTACATCAGCTCAACAACGTGCCAAGGCGGAGTAACTCTGTCTAAATTTGCAGTTGTCATATCTGACCAATCAGCGACGAGCATTTGCATAGTGGAATTTTTGGTCACTTGCAAAACTATTACCATAGCAACAGGCTAGCAGCTATCTGATTTGTACAGATTTTATAAGGGACACGTCCTGTAATTAATTTTTCCCTTTAGTTTTATCTTTTTCTGTTTATTGTAGAACTTATTTTGGTGAACTAGTCTATGCTCGGAACCTATAAATGGCGTTCCGGTTTTGCTCAATTTGTTACTTTCAATACTTTAACAAAGAAACTAATCAAGCTTCAAAACTAGATCTGCAAATTGTCTATTTTCTTCATAAAGAGTCTACAAAGCACTGGCTAACAGTATAAGAATGTCAGCATAACAGCTAGTTGGGGGAGGGGGGGGAGTGAAAGCTGGAAAAGGTTACTTTTCTTGGTCATCTAACACACTAAAATATGTTCAACTGAAAGTTGAAACAAGTAATCAAGTCGTCCCCTATCTCTTGCCACACAACTTTGCATCAGCTGAAATAGAAATAAAAAGCAACTAATATTCTCTCCAGCATTATACCTATATACTTGTTATACCTTATGTCATACCTGTATGGCAAAAAGGTGGTTAGGGGTGGAGTTTAGTTGTCAGTAAACCCTGCTGTTTTCAACATAAAGTTCAAGAGGGGAAGGAGGAAGAGGGGGCAGAATAACCTTGTGGTTATGACGTTCTACTTGTGATTCCAGTCTTCACTGACCTGTCCATTTTGGGATTTCAGCCCATGGATTTAACCCTAGTACGGGCTCCATTCTTTTGCAAGTATTTCAGATGACACTGCAAACTTGAAAGCCCCCTGTCTAACATTTCTACAGTACGTGCAACATCCTATGCACAAGTTAAAACCCCAATCTATTTATCACCGCTGGTGGCATGTATAGTCTGGAAAAGGATAGGTTCCTAAAGTTTTACCTCGTGCAATATCCTGTGTAGTGCCCCAGTGAACTCTAAGAAAATGAAGTAAAAATCAATTCAATGGAGTGGGAGGGGTCCATACAGAAATGTTGGAACCCCTAGTTAGAACCTCTGTGTGTGTGTGTGTGTGTGTGTGTTTCCTCACTGGGTGGGGTGTGTAGTGTCTGATCTTCTCCTGTGTTTGTAGTTTTGCAGAAGGTCTGCCCGCTAGCTTCAGCCCACACTTTCCGACTTTAGAGTTACTCATTTCATTGTACAAGTTGCATATGTTCATGTTTCCGAAACCTACCAAATGCTGACATAAATCACGGTATTTTTAAGGTACGTTTTTGATCTTCTGCGAGTGTATATACACCGAGGGAATTTAGGCGCTCACAGGTCCGCCCTTAATTCATCAAACGACACCAGGATTAAATCCTGCGACTTCAAAGACCCAAGGGAATGATGTCAAAGTGTCTTGACCACTCAGCTATAGCGTCCGTTGAACCCCTTACAAAAGTATTTGCTTATTGTCTTGCACTTCCATTTTTTTCCATTTTGAACGTGTAATATTATCATGAAGAACAACACCCCCCCCCCTAAAAACAACAACAGAATAATACTAAAAAGTAATAACCCTTACCTGTACCTTCAGGTCCCTGTCCACCAAGTGAGGACGATGAAGAGTAGTGGATTTTTGCATGAGTGTGCTTACACGAACTTGATTCAGTCATCGTCAAATAACAAATGGGAAGTGTCAGCCAAGGAGCACAGTGGCCAGTGTGGGTGAACAGAGTCACGTGCATCATGTAACATCAGCGATGACAGTGATCACTTGTTGCCACACAAACTCTCTCTCTTTTAGGCCTAATCCTTATCAGGGCAAGGGTCCTATAAAAGAAAAGTATGTGAATGCTTATATTTTTGTAAGAATTGAAAAGTAAAGATTATTCATTAATTCATCAATTCTCTCTCTCTCTGTTATGCATCACTGTCTTGCACACAAGCTATCTGTCTTTCTGCCTATGCCTATCAGTCTGTCTGTACATGGGAAATAATTGAGAAAGACATGACAGGCAAGATCAACAGATGGGCAGAGGATATATATATATATATATTATATATGTCACTAGATAAGATGGGGGCTGGGAGATACCAGTGGGTCTGTAGGCCTACTCATTTCTTTCATTGTTATCGTTCTTTCTTTCTTATTATTATTATTTAGGTAGATGGCTTGATAATTTTTTTTTAAATGCAAGTGCACTGCTTTATTCAATGTACCATCTGAAAATTAAAGTTTGATTTTGACTTCAATATGGGATAAGTGGAAAGGATTCTGGACTCAACCACAGAAAGGTGGTTTGGATTTCGGACCAAATTTAAAAAAATGGATTAGCCCGATTTTGGACTTCACAAAAATGTATTATTTTTAACAAGTAAAAAGTGTGGACTGGATTTAGGACATAACAGGGGTAAGGAGGGTGGAGATTTGATTTTGGACTTAACAGGAAAGAGGCTGATTGACTTTTTGACCAGGCTGGGGGAAGACATGTTGGTTTCAAATGGTCATTGTTGGTCTGTTTTTGTTTTAGTGACAGGAGATTTGACTTCTTATGCATTGTTCTTATATGGTTACTTAGTAGTTTTGTATCAGCAATGAGTTTGATTTTGGCTTGAAATTATAGTCCCAGCGTAAGTACTCCAATTTAGGGACTGTGGTCACAAGTCACCCCACTTGAGCACCTCAGGCCACCCCCAAAATAGTACAATTCTAAAGCAACAATGAAGACATTGCACTTTCAAAACCCTGAGGTGAGTGCACATTAAGTGCAGAATAATCACCCCAGAGCTCACTGACGTACACACTCACAGATGAGCTTGTGGCATGCTCCCCCCTCTCCCTTTTTCTCCGCTTCCATTCTCACCCTTTTCCCGTTTTCCTATGTCCAGGTCTTTTCCACTGTGACACCAAACAATGTTTTGAAATTGCTAAAAGAAGAATCCACATCCTTCTCAGCCCTGCCTAGTGCCATGTACAACTTTGTTACGCGCCTAGCACTCACCTCTGTTTTGTTTTGTTCCTCAGCTAGACCCCCAAGGTTCACCAATGGTGACATTTTGCAAATGCAACGGTTTTCCCACCATGAAGATAGCTCCATTCTGACTTTGGGGATGATGTCTAAACGTGGCACCAGAGTATGTTTTTTTGTGTGTGTGTTTTTTTAAATAAAAAAAAGTCATCTGTTTCTACTGGCATGATTTAGCCTGCTCTTCTGAAAGGCAAAATGGATTTTAATGTGTGTGTGTTTGCAAGATGTTCTGCGTGCATTCTCACACTGGGCCTTGGTTTATAGTATAATGTGAAGGACTTTTGGAGTGGAGTCTGTCAATACTGATGTTAACTCCAGAGAAAAAAATCCCCTCAAACAAGTGCTCCATTGATGGCTTGGGACACAGGCTGTCAGATCACCAGCTCAACACTCTTTAACTACTAGGCTTTCCTGCTACCCCTCTCTTCCCTGCCCCTAGTGGTTATAAAATCATTATTTGAACACAGAGTAAAAGAGTTCAGTGACTGTGTCACATTGTATGGAAGATAATGAGGAAATTATGCCCAGAGCTCACTTGAAAAAGAAAGGGGAAAGGATTGAGAAAGAAGGAAATAAGGAAGGAGGATAATGTGTTTAAAAAAAAAGATTGCAATAGCTGATACTTGGAGCAGTGAAGGTTTCAAAATCAGTCTCACAAAAGCACAGAGAGAGAGAGAGAGAGAGAGAGAGAGAGAGAGAGAGAGAGAGAGAGAGAGAGAGAGAGAGAGAGAGAGTGTGTGGAAAGAATTGAACAGATCTTTTAGTGCAACCAGTCCAAGCACACCATGTAACAACAACCACAACAACACACAAACCACAACAACACACATCACACATCACACAACAACAACAACAACAACAACAACAACAACAACAACAACAACACACACACACACACATGAAACAAAGTGAAATGTTGCATAAAAATGTATTTCCAAGATCAAGATACAAACTGCACATGCAAAATCAAAATTGAATCAATAATAATAATAATAATAATGATAATAATAACAATCAAAAAAAAAAAGTAGAACAAATAGAAACTGGAGTTAGAGACTGTAAGTCAGGCATACTGTAAAAAGAGCACTGTTGTTGCTGTTGATGTTGTTGTGGTTGCGTTGCCAATGCACAATGATGTCATCATCATCATCAGCCAAGCAACGCCCCCCCCCCCACATCTCTCCTCCTCGGAACTCATTACCATCTCATGAATAGTCATCACAAAGAAATGAGCACGGACAGGAGTAATAATACCTCAATACTATATATATATATATAAAAAAAAGAAGTGAGACTGGAAAAGTGACTTTAATGATAATAATAAGAGTTAACAGCGATAACAATGATCTGAGGGAATAACACTTCCAATTAACAAGAGGAGAAAAAAAAAATCAAAATTGAAGACTCAACAAGTTTGAGATACAGGTGTCTTCAAACACTTTTACACTTGGCCATTCTACACTCACACTGGCTTGAGGCGCGCAAGAAAAGAAAAAAAGAAAAAAAAGAGGAGTCAGCAATGTTAACAAACTTGGACATATTCAATGTGGATTATGTACAATACATCACTGCTGTTTGCCTGGGTCATTCCAAAACATTAACAGTGGAGTTGGGCCCCCATACAGGACATACCAACACAGGTGCAAAAAGACAAGAAAACACTACTTCCTCCCAAAAAAACCAATCTTCTAAATAATAATATATAAAAAAACAAACACCTGACCAGTCCATTATGAAAAAACAAAACTCAAGGTTTGGATCTAGTTTGTTTCTCACATCTGCCACCTTTTATTTTTTAATTATAAAAAGCATATATCTACACACTCGCTACAGTTCTACATTGGTTGAAATGATGGGCGGTCCGACCACCTCAAACCAGTTATGCCATCATCAAAACCAGCTGAAAAATGACATCACAGGAGGTGAAACAATCGGTGATTGAAAGTTCAATGGATGCAGTACTCTTCATGAGAAAGAGACAATGCCAGATACGTGAGATTCATTTTGATGACAGTCGTGGACTTGCTATGGTCATACATCAAAAAGTGTCAAGAAAACCAGGACATTTTCCATCCAAGAACACAATTTTTCTTTGCACGCACAAATGCACACACACACATACATATATTGACATCTAAGCTCCAAAAACTGATCAGTGAATACGCGATCAAAACATACGTCCTGTATGCATGCTTAGATGCACATACATGATGTACGCTCACATGTTTACGGCAAGAGACAAGCTCATAAGTGAGATACGGAAAGGCATGCACTTGCACTTCGACACACTTATGTACATGAAGTCACATACTTACTGAGTGCCTGTATCTGCTCAGATTCAGAGTGTGTGTGTGTGTGTGTGTGTGTGTGTTTGTCAGTGAGAGTGAAGTGTTTTCATAGTGTTCAGAGCTAATGCTTTCCTAACTGGCATTTGTCAATAAGGGGTGTATATATATGTGTGTGTGTGTGTAACTGAGTGAGAGAGAGAGAGTGTGTGTGTGTGTGTGTGTGTTAGAATTGTGTGTGTGAGGTAATTTTTTAACCAATTACTTTTTGACTGCCATTTATACAGAAGCAAAAAAAAACCAAAAAAAATTATGCAGCTCTCTGAAGACAATAAACTTGAATGCATTAAGAAAAATCCTTCCAAATGAATAAGAGTGCTGTCATATGCTCCTGATTCTAACCCCCCCCCCCCTAGAAAGTCCTGACTCTCTAAACTGACTAAATCATGAAGTCTTGAAGAAAAGCACAGTTTGTGTGTAACTGTGAGGCCAACTTTCATAAGGTTGGTGTGATTGTGAGCTTGTACACATGATGTACACATGAGAAAGTACAGAGAAAGCTACAAGTATAAATGAATGCACAGACGTGTGTGTGTGTGTGCATGTATGTGTGTGTGAATGTGTATGTGTGTGTGAATGTGTATGTGTGAGAGTATGTGTATGTGTGAGAGTATGTGTATGTGTGTGTGTGCATGTGTGTGTGTGTGTGTGTGTGTGTACATGTGTGATGCATGTAGAGCTAAAAACTGAGCAGTCATGTGTACCTGAGAAAGACAAACTAAAAGAGTTCAGGCAAACCTGACAGGACATCAACTCCCTGTATGTGTGTGTGTGCGTGTGTTCGTGTTTGTGTGTGTGTGTGCCACATTGGAATACAGAGCACCACGTATCACTGTTTTCCGTTATTGCTTACAAACAAAGATCTACGCATACCATGTACACACCACCCAGAAACCACACAGTTCATAGAGAAACAACACACCTGCCAAGAACCCCCCCCCCCCCCTCACATCTTTCCAAATATCACACACATATAGCACTACTGCCTACAGTGTAGATGAAATCATCATCCTATCTTTTTCCAAATATCACACACGTATCACTCTACTGTCTACAGTGTGGATGAAATCATCATCCTATCTTTTAAAAAAAATATCACACATGTATCACTCTACTGCCTACAGTGTGGATGAAATCGTCATCCTAACTTTTTCCAAATATCACACACGTATCACTCTGCCTCTTTACAATGGAGTTGTAGAATCGGAGCTCAGTGCTTTAACAATGAAGTCTATTCCGAATGTGATCTTTCTTGTTGCATCTATGGGTTTACCTCAACCGGTGTGCCTGCTACACCTTGTATGAGAAATGTGGGTACGCCTGAAAACGACCTACAAGAAAAGAAAAATAACCTACAACACTGCACAATGTTACAGACTGTAATGTGTAAGAATTGGAAGATTTACAACAATTTACCGATGGCCTAAACGAAAAAAAGTAGTTTTTTTTCAAGTAAGGGAATGGAAGAGTAAACCATCTGAGCATGATAGACAGTTCTCTATGCTTGCTGTTGCTCTAATCACATGTTGTGTTGTCTTGTGTGAATGTGAAGTCCCTTTTTATTTTTCTTGAAGAAGAACTATGTTTAAAAGGAACTACTCAAAGCATGAAACACACCAAAGGGTCATTAACTGCTAGAGCATGAATCTCACAAGTGGTCACTTAACTGTCACTTACACTAGCCATGAAACCAATAAATGGAAGGTCATTTCATATGGCATCCCTGAAATCAGAATGCGACTACCTAAATTAATGGTGGGCAAAAACGGTTGCATAAAAAAACCACCCCCAAAAAACCACCTCACCATTGGCAAACCTTGAAGCTCTAGCTAAGGAACAACAAGAAAAAAACCAACAAAAAAGAATTATTTGACAGACTGCATGTTGTTTATGTAGCCTACCTGCACTGTAATGTGTTGCATTGTGTATCATTTTAGTTCACAGTATTTTTCCCTGCAAGACATATGGACTGCTCTATCTGAAGAGAGACAGGACAGAGAGCAGGTTATCACAGACTGGTATCACCAAGTTTTGCTCCCTTCCTGTCAGCATGTATAAACTCCTTGCTTGTGAAAGCAGGTTTGTTTTTGTTAAACACAATTTTAGCTAGAACTATTGTGATTAAAAAAAAAAGTTTTTAGGCTACAAAATTTTCTTTTTTTCCCCCCACATAAATTAAACTTGTGCTTGCATAAAGACCTTGATTTATCATCTCATCTGAGACACCAACACCCAAAACAAACAAAAAAATTCCCTGCTCTTCATCTGTACAGGACAAAAAGAACCCTTGGCTTTGAATGGGGCTCGAACCATGGATTCCAAGCTTTCTTGAAAGATGCAGAGTCTCTAGACCACCACAGCCATATTTTCTGTTCAGACATCACATTCTTGTACACAACTGAAAGACTTAGCCAGCGACTAACACGAGATCACACCTCCGCCACAAAAAAAAAAAGGAAAAAAATCTACTGAAGCAGCCTAGCAGCCTTCCGCCTAGATGTATGCATAATTATTTTTAAAAGTATATATTATTAAAAAAAAGATACAGGTGGCTGGCAACCAAAGTATCACAATGGATTCAGGTTTGTTTCTTGCTGACCAAACAAAAGCTAGTTTTTCAGGTAACAAACAGAATCAGGTTGATGATGAGAATACATATAATTCTTGGCATAATTTTCCATAACCAAGACGCCAATAAGTGTCCTTTGGAGTTCGCACAAATCTAGCTCGTCTGATGATGTGGAGATGCTGAGGAATCTACACAAATTTTCAGATGAAAATCTTCATACAACCCTGCTCAGATTGTATGATGTTCCAATAAAAATGAGAATTAAATCTGTTCTTTTCTTCACTGGAAAAAATAACAGTCTTTAAAAAAAAAATCAAGGTAAAATTTAAAAAAAAATCAACAATCTTAACATAATAATATTTTAACAATCTTATTGCATGGTGACTCAGTTCTCAACTGAACTGAACAATGAATTTGGATTCCTGAGTGTGCACACATTTATTGCACTCTCTTCAAGACTTTAAGAATAACATTCTCGAGCAAGTTTTTTTTCTGGGTTTTTAATATTTTTTTAATCCTTGTTCTGCTCTTCTTTATGTGAGATTCATCAAGCTGAATGCTAATATTCAGCCTATATGTAATGATGTTCAATACTTCACTAAAGTTCTTTTTGCTTTATCTGCGCACTTGGGTTTTTTCCTTAATTTTTATCATTACATGTTTTATATATTCATTAAAAAAATCAGTTTCACTTCAACTGTATTAATGTATTTCTTATTTTCATCATAACGAAACTATCACTTATGTCTTTCATCACCTTATGTTTGACAGTCTTTCATTGAGAGAATAATCACGACAAGGAGATATGCTCTGAGCTATTTTGAATTCTTGTATTGCTATGTGTTCAATATGTCGTGCCAGTTTCTTTACAATAAGCATGTTTAAATCTTTCTTTCTCTGTGCGTTCTCTTACAAGGAAGGGTGCAAACTGCCTGGTCTTCTCCTGTGCTTGTCATTTTACAGGAGGTCTGCCTGCTGGCTTCAGCCAACAACACATTCTGACGTTACTCTTGACCGGCAGCACTTGACTTGCTCGTTGCTTCAACAGCCGCTAACTCTCAGACAAATCCTTTCTCTCTTTCTTGTGCATTTGTCGGGACAGTGTCATGATCCTCGCTTGAGCAATGTGGTAAAGCTAGATTACATCCAGCAAGTTTGATAGACTTTGTGTGTCCCTTGCTTCACCTAACTTACACCACTGCACACTCACTGTACGGTGGATGCTCACCAGCTCATATCAGTTTCTCTAGTTGACTGATACAAGCTGCCAAGCGTCTTCCTGCCTTCTTCTCTTCTCTTCCTTTCGATCCTTGGTTACAATTCCAAGGTTCAGCACTGGTGAGATTTATTTGTCTTCTTAACATCGCACATATGAATGTTTTCTCAGTATTAAGGTCTCCTATCTCCATCTTCAGAGACCATGCCTAAACAGGACACCAGCGTGCATGCACTTAAACGTTGTCATCCATTCCTACTGGCACAGGACAGCCTGTTCTTCTTCGAAAGGTGGAATGGGATATAACATGCTTGCAAGATGGTCTCTCTACGCACGCGTTCGCGCACGGCACCTTGGTTTAAAATCTCATCCGAGTGACAGGAAGAGAAGTGGAGACTGCAAAAAAGCACTGACTCCAAAATCTCTACGAACCTGAGTGAGGTTTGAACCTGTGACCCTTGGATCATGTATCAAGAGTCATAACCACTCGGCCCAATCTGGTGGACCCCTCCCCCCCATCCCATCTACAAGCTGTGGACAAGCACTAAGGCAAAGGACACACAAGTCTACACGATTACTAGTTCATGTTACTTTTCGCTATGTGATCCACAACAGGCCTCATGATGAGGAAGAGTTCTTATCTAGCCTGCCTCCGTACAAAATGTCCAGAAAATCAATTTTCGCTTAACTTTAAAAGTCGACGGTTAGAAACTGGCTACCATAACAAGATTCTAAACTACAGCACGTCAAATTCTCATACAGAAAAAACCCAAACATCTACGCATGTTGACCAACACACACAAAAAAAGTGCAGTCCACTGACAACTTTCCAAACCAGCTGCTCGAACGCATTCATCCTGTAAGTACATTTACCGATGAGATAACCACAAACACGCTAAACACACACACAGACACGCCCCAATACAGGTACACAGGCACTAAGATTCCCTGTAATAAGTGCATGTACACTGATGCTTATTGGACAGTAGCATAAGTAGTCAGAAAGAAACACAAAAAATTATCACAAGTACACAAGCACCAAGATGCCCTGTCTCAAGTACGCAGGCACCAAGGTGTCCTGTAACAAGAGTACAGGTAGCACAGTTCTTGCTACCATGACATTAAATAAGAAAAGAAAAAAAAAAGAAAAAGAAAAAAAAAAGATCACACACACACATCACAGTACTTATGCTCCGAGACATGAATCGGAGAGAGAAAAAAAAACCAACAACAAAAACAAAAAACCCCAACCCAACCAAAAAAACCAACTGGGAAATGGCAAAAAACCCACCCAACTTCCTGTCTACGTCATCGCACTATGATCAGCATCAACGAAAGAGTCCTGCATTTCAGATCACTACTGTCAGCTGGTCAGCCTGAAAGAAAACACATCTGGAATGACGTAAGCTACGGTCCAATCCAATGGAAAAAAGTTGAACGAGTTTTTCCATGCGCTTCGTAAAGTACATACCCCACTGATCACCGCTTGTGAGCCAGGTAACAAGAAGAAAAACGAAATACTGAAGATCACATGGAAATTGAAGAAACATCACACTGAAAACTTCAGAATCCATCAGACATCACATTTTTCACCTTCTGAGTAAGAAGAAACACAGGTTTTTCATTCAGTTTGTACTGGTACAGAGTGATAAGTTGAATCAAGAAAAAAAAAAAGAAAAAAAAAAGAAAAGAAAAACATGTTCAACCCCTGAAACAATGTATAAATATGTATGAATAGATAAGTAAAACTCTTTTTAAAAAGTAAAACACTGACATGTAAGGAATAATTGTTCCTAAACCTTTTCTTCTTTTTTTTTTCAGCAACCGAAAGACAAAATGATAATAATAATATTAAAAAAATTCATGCATCACTTTCACTTGAACAGTCATAATCAATCAAAGTTGTCATGCACTATACACTACCATGAATTACGGTCAAAATGAGAGTTGAGATTAACGGACATGATTTTTTTTTATAAGGGCACTATGTACATGAAAAATTAAGACAGTAAAAAAGACACAAGAGAGGGAAAATTAAAAAAAAAAAAAATCACGAGTATTAAGTGTTCCAAATTGAAAACACAACTTGGCAAATCCTTGATAGGAAAAGTTCTAGGAATAACACACACACACACAGGCAAAGAGAGTTCCGATCACATCCCTCTGGATATGATCCTCAAAGAATACACACACCCATCACAAGTTCAGCATGTAAACCACAGATGAGGACTTAACGATGAATGTGTAGCTCTCACGGTGCTAACCATGTACTTGGGTCCTCTAAACCAGTTCACCGTTCGTCACCGCCGCACTTTCGTCAAAGTGTCCGACGAATTACTGAAAGAAGTGCTAGTGCCAACAACCTCCCACAAGTGGCGTACTGTCTGCACACAATTCACGAGACAGTCTCCATCTCTGCTTCTTCTGGGACGTCAGGATCGCCATCCAGCTCTCCGTGAATCTAGTCCTCGATTCCTTCCTTAGCAATGGCTATCTTGAAACCACCACCGTTTTCTTTCTTTAGCACAGAACTTTTTTGTGTGGGTCAATCCATTGAGCTGAAATAGTTTCCTACATACGTTTGCCTGTGCAAAGTCCTTCATGCTTGCATGCCATCTTTTCTTTTTTCTCCCCTTCTCATCTCTGACAGAAGCTTGTCAAGGATTCCATACTTGGCACTGTCCAGCCCTTGAGGAAACGCGCTTCATCTCTGGGAACCTGGCTCCCTGCTTCACTTTGTCCTTCAACTACTACAACTCTGCTGCACTGGGAAGAAAGAACACTTGTAGAAAACTTGAAAACTCATTTTCGTGGGCAACAACAACCATTCTTCTGAACCATCCAGTTCTATCCTTCAAACCTTAACTAAGAGTTTGCTTGTAAGCACTTGGACTTTTCCAGCAGGACTTTGCAGATCACAGAAACTGCTGTTGGTTGTTAAACCACAATCAAGGATAAGGTGTAATCCTATCTGCGGGTTGTTGAACCACATCAAGGATAAGGTGTAATCCTATTTGCGGGTTGTTGAATCACATCAAGGATAGGGTGTAATCCTATTTGCGGGTTGTTGAACCACATCAATGATAAGGTGTAATCCTATTTGCGGGTTGTTAAATCACACCAAGGATAAGGCGTAATCCTATTTGCGGGTTGTTAAACCTCAAGGATAAGGTGTAATCCTATTTGCGGGTGGTTAAACCACATCAAAGACAGGGCGTAACCCTATCATTTTCAATCAGAACGACGCTGGGTAAGTGATCCTTTCAAATGTTGCCTGTCACATACATCAGTGCTCCTATGTAAGAAACAATACTTGACATCATCTTGTTAGCTTTAAATCCAATAGTCCTTGCTATAATACAATCAACAATACGAAGTTAATTCCTGGAACATAGCTGAAACCTAAGAACTCTTTCTTTTTGCCACAACCAACTCGTCTACAATGCCAGCAGAGCTTTCGTTTTACTATCTCTTGCTTTTCCCGCCCATTTCTTTTTTTGTTTTTGTTTTAGGCTTCCAAGCCCTTTAGAGAAACACAGCAGCTGCATGGATACAGCCTTAGAGCTTTGAAAACAGCCACATCATTGTAGGCTGGTTTCCTTAATAACAAAAGTTGTGTGTTCCATGGAGGCGGAGATGAATTAAGATGCTGAACTTTGATCTATACTGTAAAAATCAACCTAAACCCACGCAAAACACAGAACAGAGCAGTCGTAACGATGTCAGAGATTCGTTTCTCCATCCTCACGTTTCTTCACCAATCGAGTTCTTCACCAGCTTGTCACCAACGTTCGTTGAGCTTCAAGATTCTGCCCACCCACTACATCAACAAGGGCTGAGCATTTCTCCCTCCCAGTGAGACGAACACTGAAGATGCTAGCATAACCGTTCCTGCTTCAGTCAAGTGACTGATCACCTCTTGTCACATTCCTTGCAGGCTCGGACAGTCAGACAGACAGACAGACAGACAGACAGACCCGTGACTTGTGTGTTGCATGAACTGCTACAGAGAACATGACAGACTACAGACTGCTGCAGAAGGTGACGATTACTACAGAAGAGCCGTACAGCGTGAAGTTTCTTCAAGGCAAAGGACACGTCTAGCTAACGGAGACAACTCGTCACCAACACACCAACGGAATCCACTCCATGGTCAAGGTCATCGAAAGAATACCAAACCAGTCAGCCAATCAACGGAGGGATGAAGTTTCCCTTTGCACAGCCTAAGCATCACTTTTTGGTTCCTTCACACACACCGAAAAAAGAAAAAAAAAAAAAAGATATCATGCCAACAACAGTTTTTATGTCACAGCCTGTTTTTTTGTTTTTATTCTTGTTTTTTGTCAGTTTTTTTTCTTCTTTTTTGCATCTCTGCTACACAAAATCACAAGGTGAAAGAAAATCGTCATGCTGGCAATGTCTGTTCACAGGTGAGAGGATCACAACTGGGCGCCCAAAGCTGATCCACAGTTTAGTTAGTGTGAACAATGTCTGGAAGGATTTTAAGAAAAGAAAAGAAGTCTGAAGACTAGAAAGACGACGATGCACTCCCAACAAAATCACAATTTGAGGCAGCAAACCTTCCGGCGGTCCAACAGACAGCAAAGGACTGTGGACCTGGCTAGAAAAACGGGAAAGGGGGTGGGTGGGGTGGGGAGTTAGGGGGGGGGGGGGGGTGAGGTGGGGGTAGGACATGGAAATCGCACTACACGAGGGGAAGAGTCGTGTTTGCAGCAGCAAGCGAAGGGAGAGAATAATACAGGATATCTTTCTACCATTCAGAACAATCAGATTGAAGTCAGTTTACACTGCAGAAGAAGCTAGCAAGCCAAGACTACAGTGATCTTGCCGACACCAAAAATGTCTATCACAAAAAGTTAAAATAAAAAAATTTTTTTTTTAAATCACCAATTGGAAAGAAATGGTACAGATAACGAAGAATTTCTTGGCAAAACCTTTTTTCCAGAAGAAGCCACGGAACACATTTATGTTATGGATAACTTGAGAGACAATGGTGGTCTGAAGTAAGTGACAGTGTGGATGCAGACAGGATTATGTTAACTCTTGACTTGAATATGGACAGATGGAAATGTCTAAGCAGCAAAGAGAACCTTCTCAACCATGCTCCAGAGATTACATCGGACACTGAAACAAAAAACCCTACCAGAAAAAAACACCCTATATCTATTCATTTAAAAAAATTTAAATACCTTACAGTTATTCCAGTCTCCATCATGAGTCAAAAGTTACAAGAATAATAATAGTTCAAGAAATATTAGATAAAGACAGACATGGTTCCAAAAACTTTGGTCAAGGACCTGATAATTATAGCTCTTTGAAAGAAAAAAAAATTCAACTCATATTTTCCTTAAAAATTTGAAGTGATCAACGGCTACTGGCTATCTGAAATTTATTTGAACAGTCTGACAAATTTTCATTTTTTGGGGGGTGGGTGTCTAGTATTTCAGAGATATACAACTAATTCTACATAACAGGAAGAAGTACAGCAGCTACACACAACACGACTACGACTACTACTACTACCAGTTACATCCTAAGAATCCCCAGGAATAGTCTGACGGACAGATTTTCATCTCGCAACAGGACTGGCAAAGGAAAGGCGGATTGGAGGGGTGGCAAGATAGAGGGAAAGTATGTGTGATGATGCTTTCGTCCCGAACAGTGATGGGTGATTAAAAAAAAAAAAAAAAAAAAAGGGAGAAAATGTATTTTTAAGAGGGGGGGGGGGAGGAAGAGGGAGAAGGTAGGGTCAGGGGTGAAGGTGAGGGTTAGGCGAGGGGCGTATCACTAGGAGCGGGCCAGGGCTTCGAGGTTGGAACTGGAATCCTGCAGCCCCGCCTGTGCCAGGCCCGTGGTGGAGGAGTGGTGCGCGAACAGCGAGGACGTTGGGAAGAGTTTGTACCAGCCAATCACAATGTTGCTGAGGTCAAGGTCATCCAGCAGTATCTGAGCCACGCCCATAAACACTTTCTTGTCCATTCGCCCATAGTCCCCCCACACCGTTACCTGCAAGCAGGAACCAGCACATGATTAAGCCAGCGTGGAGGTAGTGCCACTAAGAAGGACAGGGGCAGGACGGTTAAGACGCTCGCTCGCTCACCTGCCTAACAAGTACACGGAGAGGTTCTAGGTTCAATGTCATTAACATTGTTGATTTGTTATCGGTTGTATGTGTAAGAATATGTTGAATGCAAGCGCTTTGATTTGTTTTTACACGATATAGCGCTATATAAATTCCATACATTATTAATTTCCAGCCTTGCCCCTTTCTTCCTGTTTGATAGGGAAATCAAACTGACAGTCACGTATTTCGGAGGAGATTATACAAGTCAGCATGAGTGCTTACAGACTTGTGCATGTCAAAAGAACCCACGACAGTCAAACAATCGGAAAGAGCAGGGAGGTACCTCCCAACTGTCCTGGCAAAACTGGTAGGTTTGATTCCCAACTGTATCCATGAAATCAGAATGTGGCTACCTTGATGGTGGGTTAAAAAAAAAAAGAAAGAAAAAAGGTCGCATACGCAGAAAATCTCACCATTGTTGAACCTTGGAGTTCTAAGCCAAGGAACAGAAAAAAAGAAAAAGACTGAAAATAACAAGAAATAAAAAAAAGTCTCTCTCTTTCTCTCTCTCACACACACACGCATACGTACACATACACACACAAAGACAGCCAATCAGAAATACAGGATTCCTTAATAACAGTCCCTACATTTTGAGGACCACTTTAAAAAAGCCCTGAAATATTTTTCTTTAAAAATCAGATATATACTTCTTGATCAACTGAAATTTTCTGGTAAGGTTTCTTGCTTGCATCATATAGCAATGTATTGTACTGTATTGTACACTACTTTCACTCACTGTGGATTTCTCTACATGAAACTCAAACTCTCTCCCTGAGAAGATGTGTTCCCCACTAAGAACTACAATTTTTAAAAAAAAATTTCCTGTCTGCCGTGAGTATTTTCTATGAGAGAGCTCTTTTCCTACAAAATTTGATCTAGCAATTTCGCTTTCTGATGGTTGATTTTGTTATTGTTGCCATGGCTCTCTAAGGACAAATGAAGCTTTGCTTATGCACCGTTTTGCCCACCTTTAAGGTAGCCACATTCATCTTGGGAAGGAAGCTCTTTCTTTCACAATTTCTCTACAACGTGCTGAATGATGTTGCACATTGTATTTGTTTACTGCTCATCCAAAACATAGCACCAATGACCACCACTCAAGGTCTAGTGAACAGGGTTGAAAAGATTGAGCCAGAACCACATTCCACTCGGTTCAAGGCAGTTGCTGACCAGACCCACTTGTGTCTCATAATTTGAAAAAAATTTTGTTTCATGCTGGACATTCTAACAACTGTAATACTAGTCCTAGTAGGTTGTGTAGACTTGGCTGCTCGCACCTTAGGGGACCACGATCTTTGTCTCCATTAATTTGAGGAAAAAAAAGGTTTTGTTTTTGTTCAGGGTGTGGACGTTCTAACAGACTGTAATATATGTCTCCTGTAGGACTTGTGTAGACTTAGCTGCTGCTGCTGCTACCTTGAGACCATCAATATACTTTGTCTCTCATTAATTTAAGGAAAAAAAAGGTTTTGTTTTTGTTCAGGGTGTGGACGTTCTAACAGACTGTAATATATGTCTCCTGTAGGACTTGTGTAGACTTAGCTGCTGAGGCTTCCTTGAGACCATCAGTCTACCTCGTTTCTCATTAATTTGAGATAAAAAAAACAATGATTTGTTGTTGTTGGAGGACGTTGTAACGGACCTGTAATATACGGCCCCTGTAGGACTCGTTGAAGACTAGCTGCTGCTGGTACAGAGGGTCCAGTGTGCGTCGTGCGGTCGTCGTCTTCTGCTTCTCCACACAGTGCTTGCCCTCCAGCAGGTACACCTTCACGTACGGCGCTGCAACACACACACAACAATCACATCACATCACACAAACACACATGTAACACACACATCAGAACAATCACATCACACAAACACATGTAACACACACACACACACCAATCACATCACACACACACATCACACAAACACATGTAACACATACACACACACCACACACGCACAACACACATTATGCCCACACTGTAGGTTTTTCTGACTGAGTTTGTGAATGGGTGCTGATGGCTTTTTTTTTTTTTCACTGGCTTATCTTTGTTAAACACTCAGACAGCAACTATTGCTGTCTGTCATATGAGCGAAAATGCGCTGCGTTGCTGTTAAGCACCTGACAAGTCGGGCCCAGCACATCCAACTTCGGAATTTCACTGACTTAACTCTCCTCTTTGTTTTTTGTTTTTTACAACTCTGCAGTTTTTGTTTAGTTTCTTACATTTGGGTTTTAGCAACAACCAATCAGCAACATCAACATGCATGTGTAATATGCAGCAAAACAAAAAAAAGCCAAAAAATCATGTGTAACATGTCAATGTACTCAGAAAGAAAAACATTATTCAAAAAATGATTTGTTGGGCTTTAAAAAAAATCATTCCATGTAGAAGGAGTTGATGTCTATTAATGACAAAGACAAATAAAAAACAACAACAAAACCAAAAAAACCAAAAAAAACAAAGACAAATATACATCAAGTGAAGAACAATGAAAAGGAAATTACAAAACAAAGCAAAAAAACAACAATAAAAAATAAAGAAAAGCAGCAATGATATGAACACACCTAAACTATAAAAACCAGATCATGCTAAATTTCATACTGCAGAATACGTCATGATTTCTGTGACAAAAGTGGCATACTGCTGATAAATTTATATAGTCAACCTCATAATAAATTGTAATTGATACCTTATTCCACTGGTCTTTCTTTCTTTTTGAGATTTCTAGACTCCTCTCTACAACAAACTCCCAAACCAACCATAACACACACAAAAATATCCCTTCCAACACTCTGCTCCCATCCTCCCAAAAAACACACACCTACAACCCCCCCACCCCCACCGCCCCCTGATCTTTTTAACCAAAAAAAAAAAAATTCAAAAAAGGGAAGACTGATTTCAAATACCCAACAAACACAAACCCGTCGTCACGACTCACAACACACTCACCAGGAAGAACGCGTGCACCCGGTTTGGAGGTCAGGCCTCGTGCGCGGATGACCTCCACCTCGAGGTGACCCTTGCGGTCGTAGAGGCCCAGCTGGATTTCGCCCAGGCAGGGAGCGCCCAGGACTTGGCGGCCGACCAGCTGGGAAGGGCCCAGCCCCTCGACAAACTCTCCAAACTGGCCGTCAGACCCCAGCCGCATCCCCGAGGGTATCCACATTCTGGTGCAGCACAGGGGGGCAGGTTTAGTTGCACAACCGTGTGTGTGATTACGGGCGTGTGTACAGTACATTGCTTTAAATCCAGTCTCAAGACATACCTATTTCAAACCTAAGATTTTTCCCCTCTTGTTTCATCTCATCATTATCTGTCCCTGCCTTTAAAAGCCAAAATTCCATCACCTTGCTGAAATGTACAAACTGTGTGTGTGTGTGTGTGTGTGTGTGTGTGTGTGTGTGTGTGTGTGTGTGTGTGTGTGTGTGTGTACATTTGAATTTATTAGAATATTGTGAATCATTGTTGTTGCTTGTGTAGGAGCGGATTGAATGGAAGCGCTCTGATTTGTAATTGCAAGATATAGCGCTCTATAAATTCCATATATTATTATTATTACATTGCTTTATCTGTACATGTGCAGCATATGCATTCATACTCACTTCTATTTACACACACCTGTAAAGATACAGGATTATATAACACATACCTATACACGCACACATACATACATGTTGAAGCACATACGCATACACACACACAGACACATACATACATACATAATTATACACACATACACATACATACATGCGCATACACACATGATGAGATGATGAGACTATAAACCGAGGTTCCATGTGCGAACGCACGCAAAACATCTTGCATACACGTTAAAGCCTGTTCTACTTTTCAGAAGAGTACCACATTGTGTGCTGGTGGGAGTGGATGACAAAATTTACAAAACTGCATACACACAGGGCTGGATGAAAAAAAGGCACATGAGTGCTTATTCCATTATCCTTGAAAAAAACCAAAAAAAAACCCACACACATATACACACACATGTATACAAACACACACACCGTCACTCACAAAGATCCCACATAATTTCCTACATGCACACACAACTATACATCCCCCCTCCCCAAAGGAACACAAAAGTGGTGAATGTATTTGTGTGATGGTGCATGCTTTTTGCGCATGTGTGTATGTATGCGCATGTGTGTGTATGCGCATGTGTGTATGTGTCTGTGTGTGTATGCATGTGTATATGCTCATTTTGCATTTAGGTCTTAACGCACACCCATTTTCTGTATCGCTACGAGCATGCATATATGTCTGCATCCTGACAAAAAGAAGGACTGGAGCTTGGTACTCACACACTGGAGGAGTCGCTACTAATGCATCCAAAGACTCCACTGATGGAGTACATACACATTTTCTGTATCACGAAGAGCATGCATATATATCTGCATCGTGACAAAAAGAGAAAGGAAAAGAAGAAGGCCTGGAGGTAGTTACTCACACGCTGGAGGAGTCGCTACTAATACTGCCAATGCTTCCATCGGTGGAGTCTTTGGACGCCTGTTTGGACATGCCCCCCCTCAAGTCGATGGGGCCCACCTCTTCACTGCGCTGGAAGGAACTGCGTTTCTTGCCGCCTGAAACACACACAACAACAAAATGATGTCTGTAAAACATAACAGCAAAATTATCGGTCTGTAAAACATAACACCAAAACGATGTCTGTAAAACATAACAGCGAAATGATGTCTGTAAAACATAACAGCAAAATGCTCGGTTAACAGCAAAATGTTGTCTGTAAAACATAACAGCAAAATTATCCGTCTGTAAAACATAACAGCAAAATTATCAGTCTGTAAAACATAACAGCAAAATGATGTCTGTAAAACATAACAGCAAAACGATGTCTGTAAAACATAACAGCAAAATGATCGGTCTGTAAAACATAACAAAATGATGTCTGCAAAACATAACAGCAAAATGATGTCTGTAAAACATAACGCAAAATGATGTCTGTAAAACATAACAGCAAAATGATGTCTGTAAAACATAACAGCAAAATGATGTCTGTAAAACATAACAGCAAAATAATGTCTGTAAAACATGTACAGCAAAATAATCTGTCTGTAAAACATAATCTGTCTGTAAAACATGTACAGCAAAATAATCTGTAAAACATGTACAGCAAAATAATCAGTCTTTTTTCTCCCGCAAGCAGGAACATCTGACCAGCTAGTTGTTGTGGCTGGGGTTGGGTATTCCCCAGGCAAACACCTTTGAGTTCACCCAGAATGAGCACTTAGTGACACACAGGGTGTCATTAATCCAGGAAACGGCCAACAGCAATGGTTAGCCAGACACTGGAACAAGGCAGAAGCGAAGAGAGGGACAGACAAGAGGGAATTCCTAGCACAGAATTTCCCAGAAGGTGGGGATGCTGTTTACACTGACAGGTTCTCCAGCATTCCCAACACGGAGGGACAGTCGACTTGACTCAAACGCTTACCTCGACCTGCGAGTTGTGTGGCACTACTGCTCCGGCGATTCAGCCCGACAAGGGAGGCAACCTTGTGCCCCAGACTGGGGCGGCGTTTCCTCCCCTCCGTGACGCTGGAGGACACAGCGGAGTCGGACATGCTGCCGTCGTTTTTCTCAAAACTCTGACTGTCGTTTGAAGAACTGCGCGTCACCTGCTTGCGGGGAATGGTCGTCCGGCTCTCCATCTTGGACGTGAATTCACTGCAAGCCAAAAACCCCCCCAAAAACGGAAGGTAGCAGGATGGTTAAGATGTTCCCCTGCCTAACAAATAAACTGTGAAGTTCTGGGTTTGATTCCCACTCTCGCCCTTTCTTCCCAGTTTGATGATAAAAAAAAAATCGAACTGAATGTCAAAGTTCTTTGGACGAGGCTATAAACCGAAGCCCCATGCTCGAACGCATACAGAACATCCTGTGTAAACATTTTACCTGCCTTCCCAGTCCGTAGCTTACAGCAAGTTCTTAAAGACATTCCATTAATGAAAGAAATTGTATTGTCATTAAGCCATACTCCCATTTTCAGACTCCTCTGATATAAGGATAGCTTCAAGTTATATGAATTGGAAAGTTAGTATTTTTGCTGTTTGATGTTTTTGGGGTTGGTTGTTTTTTTGCTGTTGTTGTTGGGTGGGTTTTTTTGGTTTGTTTGTTTGTTTTTTTTTGGTTTGTTTTTTAAATTCTTGTTTATGCTTTTTTCATAATAGTTGTTTATTGTGATTGATTAGTTATGTGCATACCCCTCCCCCCTACTCACACACAAACACTAACGCACGCACACACACACACGCACACGTGCACGCACACACACACATACACACAATTTCCCGTCTGATATCACTATTTAGTGGAAGGACGTTAAACTGAAGAACTACTACTGTGTACACGTTAAATTCCCCGTTCCCCCTTTCAGAAGAATAGGACATTTTGTCCTGGTGGGAACAGATGAAAAATTTTAAAAAACAAAAACCATGCATGCACACAGGTGTCGTGTTTAGACACCATCCCCGAAGTTGTAATGTAGCTACCTAAATGGTGAGGGGAGGGAAAAAAATGGTTGTATAGGCAAAAAAACCTCATCACTGGTGAATGTCGGAGCTCTAATAGAGGAACAAAAAAAACAAAAAACTGCAAGAAAGAAGAGAGAGAGAGAGAGAGGGAGAGAGAGAGAGGAGGGAGAGAGAGAGAGAGAGAGAGAGAGGAGAGAGAGAGAGGAGGAGAGAGAGAGGAAATACAAGTGCAAAGCAAAAAATTATAGAATCAATGTAATGCACTGAACAATACAGAACAAAACAAGAGAAGAAATAAAGAATGCTATACAACCAAAAACAACAATTACATTTACATTTGAGCTCAGGTGTGATATATTAGATAAATGTAATAAAAAATACTCATCACAGTAAAAAACCCAGTAACAAAAAATGCACAAAAAGAAACAACGATAACTCAATATCAACAAAAATAGAAAACTGAATATCCAAAATAGCTTGAACAGATATAACAAAGGATAAAATGGAAATAAAAAAAATGAATCCCCCAAAATTCACATAAATTAACGCTCAGATTGAATGAAACTTAAATATGGAATAGAAAATCACACCTCCCCCAACAGGACAAACTACAAATAAGACACCAACGATAACTCAATCATATTTTTTTAAAAATATGAAAACCTGAAATATCACAAAATAGCCTTGAACATGATTATTACACAATGGATAAAACTGGATTATATAGAAACATGTCCCCCAAATCCCTATCAAATTAACGCAAATTGAATGAAAACCTTAACATAGCTGGCTGCAGGACATCAACACGCTCACACCAGGGCAAACTGACCTGAGTTTGCGCCGTGGGCGTTCAGACTGAGTTGAGCGGACGCTGATGGTGCTGACCTTTGACACCTCTGACATATCACTGGTTTCTGAATTGTCGCTGGCAACGTCATCTGACATGTCAGGGCTGAACTCTGCACACGACGAATCAGATCCTTTAATACTGAAGGTTAGAACAAATCAAATCTTTTGTTACTGATGGTTAAACGTAACATAAAAGAACAAATCAAATCTTTTGTTACTGAGGGTTAAACATAAGTAAAAGCAGTGCACATAACAAATCAAATCTTTTTTATTTATTTTTTTTTATATTTTTTACTGAAGGTTAAACCTAAAACAACAAATCAAATCTTATGTTACTGAGGGTTAAAACATTTGTAAATGCATGTTTTTGGTGTTTTTTTTTGAAACACCACACAGGGCTATGCACCTGGTAAAACATCTAAGAGGATTTTTTTTTCTAGGGGTGTGATGTAGCGTATATTACGGACTTTTCTGCACCCTCTTCAGAGAACTGAAGAATTGTTATCTTTAGTGTTGTTCCATGTATCCATCCTCCAAATGGTTTAAAAAAAATAATTGCTCAGTATCTTTTTTTTCTCCCCTTTTCATTCCGTTGAAGTTCATCAATGGTGAGATTTTGCGCTTGTGACTGTTTACCCGCCACTAAGGTAGCTGCATTCTGATTTCAGGGATGACGTCTAAACTCGACACCAGTATGCATTTTGTCATATGTTCCTACTTGCACGAAATGGCCTACTCTTCCGAAAGACAGAATGGGTTTTTTAAATGTGCGCAAGATGCTCTGCATGTTTGCACATGGAACTTTGGTTTATAGTCTCCTCCAAAGGACTTTCGGGGGAGTGGACTCGATACTGATGTCATCCCCTTGAACAGGTGTTTGAGTGGTGGCTTGAACCTAAGCCATCAGATCATAAGCTCAACATTCTAACCACGAGGCTAGCCAGTATACGGTGCACTGATGAGCAAAGCAGTTTTCTTCTTTTATGTTCGTCAGATGGGCAGGCTCAGCCATAAAGGCAGGGGTACGTTGCAGGTCCTCTGAATCGCCATAGAGATTCTTGGCCACTAGCGTCTGGTCAATCAGAGGTCTGGCCAGGTCCTCTTTCAGAGTGGCAGTGAATCGGTGACAACTGCCTTCTGATCGTGTGGGAAATTACAGAACTCATCACAGCCCATAAACTTAAAAAAACTTTTTTTTGTGACTTTTTTCTTCAGAACTTCAAAGAACAATTTTCAAAGTCACGCAACACAATGAATGAAAACTATACCTGTGTTAAAGTTTGAAGCACCCCATCCCCTCCAACACACACACACATTCAATAAAACAAAAAACCCTCTGAAGCAAACCTTTATTCCTACGTCCTCGATGACCCCTCTCAAAATCTCGCCCTCTGTCGAAGCCTCGATCCCGCGAGCGCTCCAGACGGTCGCGGTCCCGGGACATGGAGCGATCGTGTCTGTCGCCGTAGTCGCCGGTGCGGCCGGAGCGCCCGGAGCGCGAGTGGTGATCGTAGTCTAGGCGGTGGTGGGGCATGTCTCTCAGTCCCTCCTGCTGCAGCTTCATCTTCAGCTTCATCAGGCGGGCACGCTCCTCCAAGTCTTGGGTTACTGCAACCACACCAGTGGAGGGTCATGTGCGTGTGCTTCTCCACAACAGACAACCGTCCCCCAAAATATTAAAAAAATGAACTTCCCTTAGTTGGATACAGATGGATGCCCTTTCACCCATGTTGTCCAGAAACCTTTGTTCTTGGATCACTTAAGGTAAGCCGTACAGAATATATCATGTAAAGTATGTAAAGTAGTGTCAATTAGTCATCATTTTTTTGTGGTTCTCACTGACTATGTGAAAATGCTTATGACAAACTTACCATAACATACCAACAGAGGTACTTCATGTAAAGGGATCTAACAAACCATGCTGAAGTTGGACATGCTGGGCCAGACAAACAAATAATCAGACAGACAGAAGAAACAGACGAGCTGAGAAACAAGATAAAACAAGCAAACAAACAAGACTCGACAGACAGACAGACAGACAGGCAGACCTACCCCTGTCTCTGCTGGCCTTCTGGGCTTCTAAGGGTATGGCAGGTAGCTGGCGTTTCTTTGGTGAAGGGGTACTGCCTGGGGTACCCCCTGTTGAGCGAGAGGTGGGGGGAAGGGTTCGGTGAACACCAGGATCCCGCCTGTAAGCACACACCAGTCAATGACTTACTTCTACTATTCCCCGAAGTTGGAATGCGGCTACCTTAATGATGGAAAAAAACCCACCCAAACAGTTGCATATCATGCAGAAATCTCGCCATTGCTGAACCTTTGAGCTCTTGCTGAGAAACAAATATCCTCCACCCCTCCCCCCATTCCAAAGCTTCTACTATAAATTATTGCCAAACTTATAAAATTCCAATTTTCCTGCATGTTTTTTTTCCTTTCCTTTTCTTCTATTTAGTGATCAATCAAGGTCATGTGTGTGAGTGCCTAACACTTTGCACATACCTGCCACCCTAGCACAATGGTTAGCGCTTGGGTTATGTGCTGGAAAGTCGCGGGTTCGAATCCCATAAGTGTCATACCAAGAGTGAGTTTGCTGTGGACCCACTTGGAAGACTGGGGGGACTAAACAGTCGAGTTTCATCCAATTTATGAGTGTGATTCTGAGAGTGCTGTTTTTCCAAATCCCAGATTTTTTTCTTCTGGATATGAATTACTGTGACTGTTTTGGTCACAAGTGAGTTATTAAGGGCTTTCACTTTTAGTAGGATTTTGATATTATTATTTTGTTGTGTTGCAAGGTTGGTTGTCTTCTTTGCTGTTACTTTTTTGTTTTCATTTTATTATTATTTTGTTTAATTTTATTATTATTTTGTTAACGGAACTGGTGTACAAAGACTCATAACACCAAGACCTTGATGGCAGCAAAATGATGATGAATGATGATGATGATGATAATGATAATGATAATAATGGACATTTCTTGAGTGCTTTCCTTCCCTTTTAAAGGGATTGCATAAATCACTTTACATTATAACCAAAAAAGGTCTATAGCATTAAATTCAAACACATAACTCTATACCAAACACACACACATGTATATATATATATATATATATACATATATATATATATATAAACACACAAACAACACTTACTACACTACACTGAAATAAACAAAAAGAGATTTAACCTTTTCCCTACGGCTAGCCCGCTACAGGGTAACCAACCATCTACTAACCCTTCCCTCCATTATCACCCACCACTGGGTTTCAATAGCATACAAAAATGCACAGTGCACGTGTACTGGGAAAGAGGGGTTATCTCCCTTAGCATAGGGGGTAGCATACAAATGTGCACAGGTATTGGGAAAGAGGGGTTATCTCCCTTAGCATAGGGGGCAGCATACAAAAATGCACGGTGCATGTGTACTGGGAAAGAGGGTTACCTCCCTTAACATAGGATAGTAGGCGCTGTCAGCGCCTGGGGTTTATCACAGGTCTTGATTAAACCATTGACGCTGGGGGCAACAGCAAAGTGAGAGGCTGTATGACCAGTGGCTTTCTTTCCCACTCATGGAATTCCACTTTACAGCTTAGTCTTTAGTGATCGACTATGACTCTCTGACTAGGAGGCTTGACTCGCACAGTCCTTATGTGCTGCAGCCCTGGGGGCTGGTTGGCCTTTAGGAGAACATCTCCAACGCTGACTGTCCTTATGCCCACTTGGCCGAGAGAGTGGGGATGTACTGTGGGCAAGGCATCTCCACTATAATCAAATTTCTGCCCAATTTTCGCTGCCTCCTCTGCTGTTTTGGAGGTCATCGTCGAAAACGACGGACTAACTAACATAACATAACAGTGTTATGCAACATAACCCCCCCAAAATAAAAAACCAACAAAGCAACTGTCTCCTCCACTGACCTGTGTTCTGGGGGGGAGAGGGAGCGCGAGGCCATGTCGGGCATGCGTTGATGCGCTGGGGAGCGAGAGCGGGAGCGCACATTTCCTCCCTGGCCCTCCCGGCTAGGTGACCTTGACCTTTGCATGGCGTGTTCAGGCACTTCCAGTTTGTCGGCGGAAGAGGGATGTCGGCGCCGAGAGTTGATTTCGTCTCTTCCAACAACTGCAACAACAAACACGACGACCGTCACTTTAGGGGAGATATGCGAGGCAGTAGAATGTATGTATTATATCTATCTTTATGTGTGTGGGAGTTCTGCTCTTCCAGAGAATTCTGACCATATTACGTCCTGTTTCAGTTAAAGACCCGTGCTATCTGCACCAAGTGTCCTGGAATACAAGTGTCAAAAGCGTTCTGTGTCATTACACCTATCCATTATGAGCAGGTATAATGATATAAAATTCCTT
Source organism: Rapana venosa (assembly GCA_028751875.1). Lineage (NCBI taxonomy): Eukaryota > Metazoa > Mollusca > Gastropoda > Neogastropoda > Muricidae > Rapana > Rapana venosa. The sequence goes on from CM054166.1 coordinate 26,105,868, forward strand.
CACATTTGTGTCAATAATGTACAGAGTATGTCATAATTCCCCGCCTCCCCTCCAAAAAAAAAGAAAGAAAAAAAGGAGTAAAGGGGAAAAAAGAGGAAAGTAGATTAAAACACGAATTAGGGACATATAAGAAATGATTATTTTTTAAATCCCTCCTCTTCTTTCTTTAGCATTTTCATCTCATCTAACATTTCAAGATGAACCCCCCCACCTTTCTTCAATTCCAATACTTTAAAATCTACCCGCCAGCCCCCACAAACCCATTTCTCAGTCGGATATTTGCATCCTATCTAACATCTCCCCACCCACCCCCCCTCTGACTCTCACCATACATTGCCACCAAAACGAATGTTGAACCTTTGAGTCTTGCATCCAAACTTCAGACAAGATCCCCAATCCATGGGCAGCAGTCTCCAGACACATAAGCTTAGCAACACACAACAGCTTTTGTCTGTTGGAGGTTTTACTGAAGTCCCAGCGGAATTTGTCCATTAGGGACTGTGGTTGCAAGTCATCCCACTCGAGTGGCGCCAAAGGTCACCCTAGAAACAGTACAACTGTTGAAGCCACTGTGCCAGGCCCGCGCGATCACAAGAGTGCCGCACGAGCCTGAGCTCATTATTTATTTGATTGTGTAACGGTTTTTGTCTGTTATACGTATGATTATTATAATCTTCTGTGCGTATACTCAGAGAATGATTGGCTCAAGGTACTGACAGTATAGTAGCACCCTGCTGCACTGTTTGGGATCACTCGCACTTCCCCTGCAATGGACATGTAAGCACTTTGATTTGTCTTTGCAAGATTTAGCGCTATACAAATTCTATTTTTTAGTATCATTATTATTTTTGTCATCATATCACTATTATTATGTACCATAAAACCTAACATACACAGCCACAACTTAACAAACCCCCTCCCCCCTCCACTGCCAAAAGTATGTGCCATGGAAATTCTCATTTGGCACAGATAACCATAGATTAAATAATCTACAACACACTTGAACCCCCTCCCCCCCCCCCCCCCCCCCAAATCCCTGCCATGTACAAAAAACAACAACTTGGGGTGTCCTAATATCAGCAAATGTAATTCTATCTTTTAAGTTGTGAAAAGACAGCATAGTGTTGAACATAGTGTTGGTCCAAACCGTCTTCATCATAAAATACTTTTAATACACTAAAACAAATTTTTTTTTTTAAAAAGGCAATGATTTTAAAATTATACAGATTTCTGGTAGAGACAAGAGATCAAAAGACAATAAGGTATTCATGCCTCTCAAGATTTCCTTCCTTAAAAAAGAAAGAAAAAGAAATAGAAAAAAGGCAAGAAACTACAGGGAAATTCGATAAAAGTCCAAAAAACAGCACAGGGTGAAACACACGACAGTCTGGGAGAAAAACTACCCCTCCCCCAAAAGGTGAAAAATTGTGACAGAGCATTATCCACGGTAAACACATCAGCAAATGCACAAACTGTATGCAGGAAACAGCAGCGAAGCACAAAATGGGTTTGCCACCAGTCTCACAAGAACGTGAACAATGGAATGCATATTGAACTAATTTATGGTTCAGTATTATATCTCTTAAATGTTTTGTTAAGTAAGACATCATCACAAAAGACATATGACCCCACAGACGGTTACAGTGGACTGTGTGTGTACAGTAAGATTTTGGTCTAGAGAGTAATGCCACTGTAGAAACTGGGTTAGAGAGTAACAGAAATGGCAGACATTACACATGCTTGAATGAGAGAAAAGACCGATGGTAATGAAGCTGATATTTTGAATTATGTTGCCTCAATATTAAGAGATTGAACCATGACTCTCATAAGACCGCTCTATAACAGAAACAAACACACAGACATGGAGAGTTTAAATGTACATTCTCAACAATCTTATATTTTCCACAGGGGGTGGGATAGCCTTGTGGTTAGAGCATTGCACTTGTGATCTGATGGCCTGAGACTGAGTCCCTGTGGAGGTGCCCGCTTTAGGGGATTTTACCCTGGAGTTAACATCAGTACAGACTCCACTCCCCAAAAAGTCCTTTAGATGAGACTATAAACCAAGCCCTGTGTACAAATGCATGTACACATATTTAAAAAAACAACACATTCGGCCTCTCAAAAGAGTAGGTCAGTTTGTGGTGGTAGGAATGCAAGACAATATAAAAGAAAAACTTTTAAAATGCAAGCACACAGGCGTCATCTTTAGACACCATCCTCAAAGTTGGAATGCAGCTACCTTAATGGTGGGTCAAAACACTTGCGGATGCAAAAATCTCACCATTGGTGTACCTCTGAGCACATAAAAAAACCCAACCAAACCCCACATCCCCCTCAGTTTTTGCCTCATTACTGATATTTTCACAAATTGAAATACTTGTAAATTCTTGTATAAAATGATTGGATTTTCTGTTGCTGTAGGTCACATGCCATGGTTTGTTTCTGCTTGCTGAGTGTATCTTATTCGTTTCATAACTTAAATAAAAAAAAAATGAAATTAAAAAAAAAAAGGTTTGAAAACAAACACAAAATAACCAAACATGTCTGTACTTGTGATGTGAAAGCTCTTATCAAGACGACCACACACTTTTGACTTTCATATGAATTTACGAACTTACACATTCTGACTATTGATTCATCTGCCCAGGTAGGCACACATGTGCACACACTCACACACACACACGCACACACACATGTTCTTAATGAAGTAAGAGGAAAGAAAAACACACAAGAAGCCCACAGGGGAAGGGGAGGAAACAGTGCCGACACGGAAAATTTCACAATCACAAAGACGACAACAGACAACACAGCAAAGCACACAAAAACAAGGTACACACACACAGACACTGGACGGTTTGTCACGTTTCTGCCACCACACAATATCAATTCATTCACAAAGCACCCATCATCAGGTTTCAATGACACCTACGTACAGCAGACAAGGCAGTCACCACATGATTGGATCTCAGTTCATGCTAGCTGTATTCAGCAGAAACCATACTCTCTAAAACCCAGTTCTTTTTTTATCAACTCTTAAAATTCTGTTTAAAAAAAAGTATGTAAAATATTATGGTTGTCTTCAGAGTCTTTCACAGTTGTCTAAGGTAATTCTGAACCGAAGAAAGCTTCAGCTGATGAATGTACAATGAAATATGTTGATAAACTAAGCTTTATCTCTTAACAAATGTCACTCACTGACTACTGATCTACAAGGCAAAGATTATGGTGATTTATGAGGAAGAGTTATTTTCAACGAAACAAAACTGTTTCTTATTGACCTCAGAAGCAGATGTACACTGTAACCTCCACAGATGAAACAGCCAAGTGGTTCAGAACGTTTGACTTCAAGTCATGGGTTCGAATCTTGGCAGCGTCTGGTGAATGAAGGGCGAGGATTTTTACAATCTCCCAGATCAACGTCCAGTGCAAACCTGCCAGTGCCTTAATTCCCTTCATGTATATGTGCATGCTGAAGAGCAAATATGCACGTTAAAGATCCTGTAATTCATATCAGTGTTCAGAGGGTTACAGAAACACAAACAAACCCAGCGTACATCCCCAAAGTCAAAGTGCCGCTACCTTCATGGTGGGCAAAAACAGTCACACACGCAAAGTCTCAACTTTGGTGAACCTCAGAGCTCTTGATGAGGAGTGTGGGGTTTTGGTGACTAACAACTATATCAGAGTTTGCGAACCATGAAACTTTCCAGAACATGCTAAGCAGTACAGTCTTCATTCTCTGTGAACTTAGCATCCATGAAATATGGCTATGTCTTCTCAAAGATTCCAGATCACAAGTCTAAAGATTTGAAACAGGATATCTGTTGATATGGCAGACTAAAGGATCTTGTTCTGCAATCTAATCAATCAAAGAACAGCCGGGTATTTTTCACCATTCAAAATAAGTTGTTGTTTTTTCCCCCCATTTGATCACTGACAAATGCATCCACGATAAGTTGTCACCACTTGAGCTAAGCTTACTGTTAAATACAAAAATCACTAAATGATGCACACAATGAAGCTGGTCTGTTTAAAAGCGTCTTCCCCTTTCCTATGACCAAACATCATCATCAAAAAGAACACATGTAATGTATACAAAGACTGTGTTACATAATAAATCATGTTTTCAAGAAGGAAGGAGAAAGAACTGTGCTCCTAACTACTTCGATTCGATTCGATTTTACGTCTGTTCACTCACAGTGATATTAGATCCTAACTACTTGTTGTGGACAAGTTTACTAGGAATGAACTTTGGAAAAATGGCTTACAAATGATAAGAATCTCGCACAAACTGACAAAGATCTCTCTCTCTCTCTCTCTCTCTCTCTCTCTCTCTCTCTCTCTACACACACACACACATACGTACATGGAGTGAAGGGGACTGACACTGTGCAAATTACAGACACTATTCTAAACATCTTGCTGCTAAAATTTTGCTGTGTGAAAATTTTATTTTTCAGACAATACAGAAAATATTATCCAGAAAACAACCCCATCTTTAACCGTGACAGCAGTGCTTGGGACTATATCTATGTGGAACTGGGACACGAAAAAGCCAATATACAATTTGATATATATATACACAGGATTAATGTTACGACAAACTTGATGCGTATTTCAGGTTCGAGACACTTGGAGACACTCTTCAGTAGAGATCCCAAGCCGACCTATAAAGCTCTGGAGGTTGCAGTGTACATTTACAACAAATACATGATCGGGTTTGAAACAAAGTTACAGTTCTCTACGTGTAGTGCCTACAACAACCAACCTTATTGGACGCTGTGTGCGAGCGAGTCTGACTGCTACCAGTTCTCAAGTGCTGTGGTTTGTGGAATACGTTGTGCGCCAGTAAATAAAACACCACCATAGCAAACTATCGCCTCTTATCCAGAGGGAGTCTGTGTGACTGACCAACTCTAAAATGCCACAACCAGCTTAAAAGTATTTTTTTGGTACAAAATATTGAATTTATCTACCCCAAAACTCCCAGTTTCTAAACAGCAAGAGTTTTTTGACATAACGAACATTTTTTTTTTACAAAAGTGCTAAAATTGCTATGTAGGCAACAGTTGTACATATACCCGTAGTGTATGTGTACTAGGAAAGAGGAGTTCTTCCCCTTAACGTAGGGATAGTGTTATGTAGCCATGTGAAAAGAATATCACCTAAAAGTCAGCACAAAAAAATAAAGAAGAGAAATGAAAAGAAAAACCTGTTCAAATATCAGATTATCTTTAAGGTTTTTACGGCAAAAAACCCTTCCAAATAACTAGATTATTTCTAAATTTAAGCCCCCCCCCCTCCCCCAAGCAAAAACAAACAAACAAACCCAACTCTTTTTAAATACTGGTTATTCTAAAGTTAGGAATCTCTGAACAAAATTTAGAGATTCAGTGTTTTTGAATCAATTTTACAGAACAATGCTTTTTTTTCAGAACAAGCACCAATTTTACAGCCCTAAAAAAGCCCCCCCCCAAAAAAAAACCCCCACAACAACAACCAACAACCCAGACACCACACTGCCCATTGCCACAGCTAGGTTACTCTGTCTTCACATGAATTTTCTTTCACTTCTGGGGTGTCAATCCCAAACTGTAATCTACACTATCTTTTCTTTTCCTCCCTCTTCTTATTCTTTCTTTCTTTTTAAAAACTCCCCAAGAAGGCATCTGGTGAACAGGGGAAACAATCCTGACTTCTCTGAGAAGCCATCTGGTGAACAAGGGAAACAATCTCAAAACTCTTTAACAAGTCATCTGGTGAACAATCTCAAAACAAAGGTCACAGAAACTGTCTACCAGTGCTACGTAACAACACAGATTGCACCTAAGTTTTTGGAAGCAAATAATTAATAAACCCTCAACAAAGGTTATTATGTTTTAATTTGATTTTATTTATTGTCTAATTACACCGTTTTCCTTTTTTGTTGTTGTTATGCTGTGGTAGGTATGTTTGAATACTGAATTGTGGCAATGTCAGGAGGTTGCATCTCCTGGTTTTCAAATTTCATCAGAAAAATTAATATCTGCAAAGAGATCTTCAGTTTAACGTCTATTCACATTTATGTGTGTGTGTGTGTGTGTGTTGTGAGATGCATCACATTCTTATCTACAACAGTAATAAAATCATACATGAATGTTGTAGCCAAAACAGCATACAATTCTGCTAATTGAAGACAAACTCTCTTACATGAATATGCAAGTTACTGGACAACCATTCTGTTTAAAAATCAAAAGAAAAATGATCACTGGGGATAACAAACAACCACCTCACTGGCACATCAAAAACAATCTAAGAAGTCTTAATTTTAAGGAGAAAAAAAATCCTCCTCACCTTAAAAAAATACCAGTGTCTAAAACTATCAGTAAATCAGCACCTCACAAAAAAAAAAAAAAAGATACTCAGCATTTGGGGAGAAAAAAGTACATCAGCACCTCACAAGTACACCAGCACTTTAAAAACTCTCAGTACACCAGCACCTCACAAGTACACCAGCACTGGACAGCGTGCAGGGGGAAGCAGTGCCATGGGCCATGCAGTGCAAAACAGTTGCCATGACTACAATACTCGGGAACGCAGGACACCTGGACTACAGCGCTAGAGCGCGGCAAAACTAGAGGGGGAGGGGGGGGCACTACCTGTGCCGCTGCGTCTCCGTGGCGACCCATCCCGATCCCGTCGAGACCTGCGCTGTTCACCTGTGTCGGACATGTCCTCACTGCCTAGCGGTGTGCTACATGGGCTGCCTTCACCTAACGGTACACACACACACACACAGGGCACCCCCAGTACATTCTTCCGCGCACACACACGCACACATGATGGGAAGGAACCAGCCAACATGACAGGACAGGACAGGACAGGGACTGGGTGTGACAGGAATACAGATGGGAGGGAGGGTACAGACGGAAATGTTTCCTGGATCTTCCGATTTCTTGATTCGGGGAGGCAAGGTTTAGGTCATAGATCTATTACGTCAAATTCGCTCAATTTTACCCCCATTTTTTGTCTCTTCTCCTTGTGGTAGTGGGAAGCATAAATGGTTCATTTTATATACATCATGCCTTCTTTGCTAACACAAATTTGTATGGCTGGTGACAAAACTTTCCTTTGTTCCACAGCTTACAGCCTTCTTTGTTCAAGATTGTGGCGATAAGAAAAGATGTCAGAAATTCCAACATCTTTGTAAAACCAAAAGTGACGTTATCTTTAAGCTTTGTAGATGTCTTCCCTGAATATTAAAAGCCAAACAGGTTTCATTTTCGAGTGGCTGTTTACAGCTTGTTTGACCAGAAAGAGCGTACCTGGGCTGTGAGAAATTGTAGTTTTTGTCTCTAAAAAGAGTTTGTATATGTAGAGTAATGAGTTGCTGGTGCAATTATTTATATATATATTGTGTTTTTATAAGAGTGATTCATTATTGCCATCACCATCATCTTTATGATTATTATCATACCAAACTGTATTACTTATAGTAGTTTTGATTATATACACTGAAATTTGTTTCTGAAGATTTTTTCTCTCTCTTTTTTTTTGAACAAAAATTCACACGGTTTATGATCCATAGAAAACTAACTTTAAAGAGTTAAAATTGGTATAGCACATGGAGGTGTCTAAAATCAATAAATTCTTACGGATCTGAAATTTTAAAAAAATCCAAGCAAAAACTTCATCAGCAATACAGCAATGATAATGAAATGTAAAAAAATCCAACCTAGGAACTTTTCTTTTTTACTACATGTTATATGTAAGAATTCTTCAACAAGAGATGCTATACAAAGGAATTACTGATGTTGTTCCAATAATCACTTTAAAAAAAACAACAACATACCAGTATTGAAATCTTCACCTCCACACAAAACACATATCCCTACTTATCCCAAAAGGAAACACACACACAGACATACACAGATACAGACACGACACAAGAACATGGTGCGATATCAACAGCACTGTGTGTCACAGAGCACACAATATGAACACATGTAAGACAAAATACAGTCATCAGAGATCAGCGGTTCGGATCTCCAGTTCACATTGCTCACAATATTTAACACATGACATGGTGCAGAACATGTACACAGTGTGTTAACAAGTACACAACACACACACACACACAAGACACACATACCCCCCTTGACTTCAGTTGGATGGGCACAGAACACAAAATCTAGCCCACAACACAAAAGAGGGCGATACAGTTTGGACACAAAAGTCATGACGAAGGTTACAGCCAGACATTTTGGGCAGATTTTATTTTCACTGTCTGTAGTTCATTAAACACGTAAAAGCAAGAGCCTGACTGAAGCACTGCAAGAGGCGAAAGAGACAGAGAAAGATGGAGAAGATTGATTCTCTAGTCATCCATGGCTATGGGTGAAAAGACTATGGGATATATCATGTAAAAAGAAAAAAAAAGGGGATAACATATCAAGTAAAAAGAAAAGAAAAAGACAGAGTTAAAAGAAGAGGCTGGGAGACAACCTTCTCCTTCATTTTTGTTAAAACTCATAAACAAGACAGTTTAGCCAATAGGAGAAATTAGCCAGTAAGCCAAAAGAGAAATTAACCCCCTTTTCTCCCCGAGATGGACGTGGTTATATCCCCTATGTAGCTTTGGGAGAAGAAAAGTAATCTCTTCTTTATCATCTGCAGTATTTGTCTTCTTTTTTGTCAAACGCTCAGACAGCAACTATTGCTGTCTCTTATATAAGCAAAAATGCGTTGCGCTGCTGATAAGCGCCTGACAAGTCAGGCCCAGCACATCCGACTTTGGCGTGATCTGTAGGTTAACTCCGTAAAACTTTCCTTCTTATTATGGAGTTGTTATTGATTGAGCATTATGCCATTCAGAGCACCAGTGAGCAACAGCACTGTGAGATAGTTATCCAGATGTAAAAAAAAAAGTTATCCAGTTGTAAAAAAAGAAGAAAAAAGTTATCCAGTTGTCACACGCGGATGATGTCGACAGTTCTAACACGATATCGTGACAGTTGCTGTGGTTCAGTGCCATGACAAAACACAGACAGAACAGGATGGGAAATTCTGTGACAGTGTTGCAACATTCAGATTTTCACTCCTTTGTTTTTTCCTTCAAACATTCAGATTTTCATTCATTTGTTTGCTTTTTCAAATCAAAGAAAATCAATTCAATATCAACAACATTCCAGCATCTGTCTATCCACAAAGAGACCCCCCTCCCAAAAAAAAAAAAAGAAGACATTAAACAGAATTTTTAAAAACCCTGAAACAAAGCGATAACTTGCAAAAATATTGAATTTATACATAGATTGGGAAGTCATATACAAACGCTGAGAGGGGGTGATAAACAAAGACAGTCTACTGCGACAAGAAATACAGAAAGTCTTTCACTTGAGAAATGCAGGGGAGGGGAGGGGAATAGCCTAGTGGTTAGAGCTTTGAGCTCGCAATCTACCGGTCCAGGTTTGAGCCACCACTGAGACATCCGTTCCTGGGGACTTTTGATAAGTTAACATCAGGACTGACTTCAGAGACCATAAACTGAGGTCCCATGTGCAAATGCGCACAGGACATGTTGCACACACATCACACCTGTTCTGCACTGTGTGCCAAGAGGAAGAAAAGACACAATTTAACAAAAACACATGCACACTGATGTTGTGTTTAGATATCACCCCCAACAGTTGGAATGCGGCTACCTTAATGGTGGGTAAACGCTTTGATTTGTTTTGTTGCATGATATAGCCCTATATAAATTCCATGTATTATTATTATTATTTAAAATGGTCGCATACGCAAAATCTCACAATTGGTGAACATCAAAACTCTAGCTAGAAATAAAAAAACACCTCAAACAGCTCCCCCCGCCCTTCCCCCAGCACACACACAAAAAAGAGAGAAAAAAAAGAGAACTAGACATGATCACTGTAGAGTAAGCGAGCAAGACAGAATGAGGGATCATCTACGTCATAAAACAGAGAGCAAGACGACGGACGTTACAGCCAAGTGGTTAAGACCGTTCAACTTTACTCCATGAAGTTGTGGGTTCAAATTTCGGTAGTGTCTGGTGAACTGAGGTTGGGGATTCTTACGACCTCTTAGGCCAACTTCAAGTGCAAACCTGCTAGTGCCTTAGTTCCCTTTGTGTATATATACACATGCAGAAGATCAAATATGCCCCCCAAAATCCCCCCGCAAAAATCAAAGGGCATGCCAAAGAGGGTGCTGAGTATTTTTTAAAAATCAAGGAGTAAGATGGATAAACAGTTTTCTTTCAAACTACAGAGACTGACATACAGAGACAGACAGAGACAAACCAGGCAATCCTCTACACATTTTTCAGACCACAAAGCCATAGAAAGTCATCTCTACTTTAAAACACAATCAAATCAAAGAGCAGGCCAGAAGGAGAGAGCTCTCTATTGTTCAGATCACAGTGCTGGGGATGGGGTAACCCAGTGGTCAGAGCGCTGAGCTCGCTGTCTCACGGCCCAGGTTCCAGCCACCACCAAGGCAACCGTCCAAGAGGAATTTTCCTCTGCAGTTAACATCAGTACCGTCTCCACTCCTCCAAAAGTCTTTCGGATGAGACTATAAACTAAGGTTCCATGTATGAGCGCACGCAGAACATCTTGTGTACACGTTGAAACCTATTCTGTCTTTGAGAAGAGTAGGCCATTCATGTCAGTAAGAATGGCTGACATAAAATATATAAAAAACGCATGCACACAGGTGTCGTGTTTAGGCACCATACTCTAGGTTGGAATGTGACAACTTTGATGGTGGGGAGGAAATAGTAGCATTCGCAAAAATCTCATCATTGTTAAACTTCAAAGATCCAGTTGAGGAGCCCCCCCCCCCCCCACCCCCCACAAAAGAGAGCAAGACGGAATAATGTTCCTCTACACCTTTCAATCAAAGACCAAGACAAAAAAGGTGATCTACAATTTTCAACTCAACTATACATCTTAAAATAAAACCAAAGAAAACCAAACAAAAAAACCCAAGCCAAAATGGGTGCTTTACATTTTTCTTAGATCAGAGAGGCAAATGGTATAAGCGGTCTTCTACATTCTGAAACCTGAGAGCTAGACAGCACAAGCAAAGCTTCCATTGACCAGTTTTGTAATATACAAGCCAGAGAACAAAGACTGAAATGCACAATCTCCATCTCAGGAAGTGATAACAGACGTCATATCATGACACAGAAGTAGCCTAGTGTCACCCACCTGACACGACACCAATGCCGTCGTCAAAGTCCATTTCTGACATGTCACTGTCACTCAGCCCACGTGCTGACACCGGGGGAGAGAGGTGGCTTTTCCGAATATCGTAGGGATCTTGGCTGACTTTCTGAAAGCAGAGAAAAAAACCCCACCCAGGCAGGTGATGGTTAAGATGACCACCATGACTTGTTTGCAATATATACATTCAAAACTCTTAAATCAAAAAGGTGTATAGACAATTCTCACTGCGATAAGGCAAGTTGAAAGCTACGGCCACTTCAGTGATATGGATTTCTATGGCTGACAGGTGGTGGGATAGCCTAGTGGTTAGAACTTTGTGATCGTGATCTCACAGTTTGGGTTTGAGCCACCATGGAGACACTTGTTCCAGGGGATTGTTTCCCCAGGAGTTAACATCAGTACTGAATCCACTGCCCAGGAAATATTTGGGATGAGACTATAAACCAAAGGCCCATGTGCCAGCATAAGCTGAACATATTGCGCATATGCTAAAAGCCCGATCCTTCTTTTGGAAAAATAGGCCATTGAGTGCTGGTAGGAACAAACAAAATATTTTAAAAACTTGTATGCACATAGGAGTCTTGTTTAGAGACCATCCCTGAAGTTGGAATGCGGCTACCTTAAAGGAGGGCAAAAACGGTCATATATGCAAAAATCTCACCATTGGTGAAGGACTCTAGCTGAGGAACACACACACACAAAAAATCCAAATTTTAAATCAAAGAGGTGTGTGGAGGGTTATCGCTTGCAATAAGGCAAGTTGAAAGATATAGCTTTTTTTTTTTTATCACTGACATTGATATCTACTGACCAAACAAAACAACAATCAGGTACATTCTGTATGGTCACTCATTCATGCCCACCAGCTGTCAGTTTAAACAAAGATTACAATCCACTGGTAACACTGGAGCATGAGTTATGGCTGTTGCATCACACGTTGTACATATTTATGATAAAATTAATATACAATCAAGTAAACACACATACACTACAACAAACACTACACACACATTGCCACATACATTACCCCTCCCCCCCACACCATACCACAACATATACATAAATACATCGCCCCCCCCCCCCCCCCCCCCCCCCCCCCCCCAACATACATACACACACCACACCCGACCACACTCCACTCCACACACACAGACACAAACATACACATAGACACACACACAGACACGCACAGACACTAACCGTGCGAGGAGAGGAGGCAGGCAGAGGAATACTGGCGTCGTCATGGTGACCTAACTGATACCAGTAGGGTTCATCGTTCAGCTTGGTGGCTGACAGATCTATCACCACCTGGTCACCACACACAAAGGTCAAAGGTAAAGGCAACATGCAAAGGTCAAAGGCAAAACACAAAGGTCAAAGCAACACACAAAGGTCAAAGGCAACACACAAAGGTCAAAGATAAAGGCCTGTGAAACATTAAAATATTTCCACTTGTTGTAGGAGATTCCGTGTGACTGAATTGTTGATAAACCGTAACTTTGTGTGAAAATTGAGGTGTGTATTTTCTAGAAGCAGACCATTCCATTTTTGTGAAATATGTCACATTTTTAATTTGTGACACTTGTGAAGTGTTTGAACGTTGGCCTCCATTTCTTACATGTTGTTGTTGTTATTATTATCATTTTAAAATTGTTTTTAGAAAATGGCAAGTTTTTACCAGTGCATTATGACAATCAAGTTCCTTCCATTTTTATTTTTTTTATTTTTATAAATTGTTTATTTATTTATTTTTTGTGTCTGTTGCTCAGTTAGAGCTCCAAGTTGGTGACTGAAACTTGAAGCTGAAATTGAGGAAAAAGAGAGAAGAAAAAACATCTAAAGATCTGCATGGAAAGTGAAGCTGAAACCCAATACTAGTTCTCCAGGGAAGAACAAAATATCCCTTCAGACAGACATCTGTGCAGAAACTCGCATCCTTTCCCTCAGCTATCATTACATGATGAGGTTCAGACAGACGCTATAGCCGAGTGGATAAGACCATCTGACTTCAATCCTATGGATCCACAAAGTTCTAGGTTCAAATCTCGGCAGCATCTGGTGAAAAAAGGGTGTTTTTTTGGTTTTGTTTTAAAAAAAATCTCCCAGTCAACTTTACATGCAGACCCACCAGTGCCTTAATTCCCTTTGCATCTATATATACACATAAATGGTAAAAAGGTAAAGGAGTCCCATAACCTATAAGGTCGTAGGGGAGCGAGGTGTCAGAGACCTCAACTTCTCTAGGGGCCAGCATTTTGAGGGCAGCGCCCATCTCCTCTCCCTCGCTGCTTTACCTTCCCTGACCCTAAAGAGGCAGGTACCCATTTACAGCTGGGGGAACTGTACTGAAGCCAAGGCGCACAAACGGTCACCCATCCAACTGGTAACCACGCTCGACGCTGCTTAACTTGGCTGGAGGAAAGCGAGTGCTCCAACCACTGAGCTATCCCGTCCCCATATATACACATGCAGAAGATCAAATACGCATGTTAAAGATCCTGTAATTCATGTCAGCGTTTGGTGGGTTACGGAAACACAAACACACCCAGCATACATCCCCGAAGTCGGAATGTGGCTACCTTCATGGTGGGCAGAAAATGGTTGCATACGCAAAACCTCACCATTGGTGAACCTCGCACCTCTAGCCAAGAAACAAACAAAAATACAACAACAACACTCCCCTCCCCCTCCCAAACAAAAACAGATCATGAAGTCTTTGCCTAAACCTCTCCTCTCTTCCACCTGATTCCCCCCTCCTGTTTCATCTCATATCTGTCCCTGCCTTCAACAGCTGAAATCCCTATCACCCTGCCAAAGTGTATAACCTTTTTTGTGTGTGTGTGTGTGTGTGTGTGTGTGTGTGTGTGTGTGTGTGTGTGTGTGTGTGTGTGTTGTGTGTTGTGTGTGTGTAAGTATGTAAGAGTGTGTGCGTGCATGTGTGTGTGAGTGAGTGTGTGTGTGTGTGCGCGCGCACGTGTGCATGCATGTGCAAATTTGAAATTGTTAAAACAATTCATTGTTATTGGTTGCATGTGTAAGAACAGGTTGAATGCAAGTGCTTTCATATGATTTGACAAGATAATAGTGCTATATAAATTCCATTTATCATTTAAACATTTTATCATTATTACTATCATTATTACTGAGATTTTATCATTATTACTATCATTATTACTGTGATTTTATCATTATTACTATCATTATTACTGTGATTTTATCATTATTACTATCATCATCATTATTATTCTTTATCTCTCACCTCCCCCAAGAACTCGGAGGCCCCTATCCTGTCGTAGTCCCAGGCGGTGATCTCCAGCAGTCGTTCCCGCAGGTCCACCTCCTTCACGGAGCAGTAGATGAACGTCTGGTTCCACGTCGGCTCCGTCGTGTTGGCCACCGTCTTGGTCCGCCGCTTGCTCTTCTCACTTCAACAAGAGGCAGCACAGTGGGTTATGAAGGTGCACACTATCACAGCTGTAACTTCACATGGAATTTGTTTAAAACTTTTTTTGGGGGGGTATATTTGTTAAGCTAGAAAGGATCATACCTTTATTATAGAAAGAATGTTTGTAAAACAATTTTTTTTTTTTCATTCCCAACGTCTTTTCTTTGAAAAGGTTGTAAAGAAACACAGAATCCTATCTTAATTTCACATGGAATTTAACTTACAAAAAAACCCCAATGCAGTAGTTTCATCTGGATTATTTCCCCTTTGTAGGTGATGCATACACATCGAAGGCTTGTGTTACTATTATTAGCAAAGCCCTGTACTGCCCTAAGCAGTCTTTGTTTTGATGGTGCCTTACAAATCCAACACACACTGTCAACATTGCATCAGAGTGTGTAGGCATCAGAATGTATCTTTAAAAGCATTGTCACAAATCCACAAAGCCCAGGGCTCTTACTTTTTTTTTTTTTTCTCCCTCTTTCTCAAAAACACGCAAACACACATTGCATTCATAGACATGAACACATACTCAAGTCAAACCAAACACACACACACACACCATCCTCTACCAACTTCACCCTCTTGTCAGTGTCCTCTCCCAGCACTGCAATTATGCCTGCAGATGTGAGAGATGGTTATCCGCCCTATAAAACTTCATTCCTTCCTTCTTTCCATGCAGTCCTCACCTTCGGTCAGGGAGAAGGTAGAGCTTGCAGTAAGGGTTGCGGAATTTCCCCTCGTCGGTCAGGGGCAGCTCTATAGCGCTGATGATGGTGACGATGAGCTGGTGGCTTTGCACATCGTACCACAGCTTGATCTGAAATCACGTCACACACAATTCACCATCTGATCTTTTTTTAATTTTTTATATTGATTTAATTTTTGGGGCTCCTTGCCTAGAACTCCTAGGTTCACCAATGATGAGATTTTGTGTATGCAGCCCACAGTGCACAAATCCAGCATAGCTCAGTCAAGGGTCCAAGGCCCAGTGCTTAAACCAGCCCCTTCCTTTTACCAAGTCCAAGTGTGGTCAGTTCCTGCTATAACTAGCACCAGCTGGGCTGGGCTGGAATGGACAGCAGCTGAGAGTGGGGAGAAACTGACAGCTGTCGGCCGTTTGCCCATTTATATATTTTATTTATTATTCTTTTATTTCGAGGATAATGGAATGAGCCCTCATGCCCATTACTACAGTCGCCACATTCCGACTTCAGGATGATGTCTAAACATGACACTTGTATGTTTTTTTTAAAAAGAAAAAAATGTCATCCGTTCCTACTGCCACACAATGGCTCACTCTTTTAGAAGGCAGAATGGGTTTTTAACATGTTCTGCATGTGTTTACATTCTGGACTCAGGGTTTATAGTCTCATCCGAAGGAATTTTGGGGGGTGGGGGTGGAGTCAGTCCTGATGTTAACTGCAGGGGAAAAAAACCTCCCCTCCAACAGGCGTCTGTCTTGGTGGTGGCTTGAACCCAGGCCCTCAGATCTTGAGCTCGACGCTCTAACCACTAAGCTATCCTGCCCTAACAACATGATCTGAAAGCTTATGCTACATTTTGTCTTTAAAAAATTTTTTTTTTACTGTAACTCAGCAGTCGACTCATTTAAGTCATTATGAAGTCAAGGAAGAGGTTTTTAAGCCCAGCTTAATGTCATGCTAATACTCTTTATTAATATCTCCGTCCTCTTTTTCCTTCTGCGTTCGATCCCTGGCTGTCGTCATCATGCCATTATTGATATGAACTGAGCGCTCGCTGCATTATCCATATGAACGGACGTGATTCTTGTTTCTGTTGTTAAATTCAATACTTACAGTGTTTAATTTTGCATTATTTGTCTTGGTTATGTTGAGGACATCTAGATAGCACCTATAGCTTTAAACACACTTTAAAAATATTTTGTATGCTCACACACATTTCGTTTCCTGCATTATCAACCCTCTACACCCCCCCCCCCTCCCCCCAACACACACACTCTCTTCCCTCTCTCTCTCTCCCCCCTCCTTTCTCTCACTAATCAGGGCAAGGGCCGGATGAAAAAAAACGTATGTGCATGCTTATTCTGTTACCCTTGAAAAATAAAGATTCATTCATTTATTCTCACACACACATGCACTCTCCCTCTCCGTTCTCTCTCTCTCATACACTCTCTCTTTTTCTCTCCCCTTCTCTTACACCCCCTCCCCACACACACAGACACAGCACAAGTCCGCTGACCTGTATTTTGCCGGAGACTTGTTTACGGAGGGGCAGCAGGGCTGACTGGTGGTCAGTGGGTGGCCGGATGGTCAGGTTGGGATGGCGGTCTGAGTGACGATCTCCGTGACGATGATCTGGAATGGCATCGATTCCATAATCTGCAACAGCGATACCAACAATTACTATCAAAAAGTCAAATGAAATCTTAAAGTGAGAGGGAGGGAGGGAGGAAGAGAGATTCGGATTCGATGTTTATTCATTAGGCCATAGCCCATAATGAAGGGGAAAGTGAACAAAAAACCAAATCATCAGAAACATTAACAACAAACATACAATCAACAATATGAGAGTCATAATAATGAACTATGATGTTGCAATTTCTCTCAGCTTGAAGGCTTTGTGAAGGAAGTGAGACAGGTTCCATATATCGTTAAGTCTTGAATGTGCAAGGCCGTCGAAAATATTTAGGTGAAATAAACTTATCTCTGAGCTCCTTAAGAAATGGACAGCACAGAACTAAATGTACCTCATCATCTTTATCACTTTTACAGAGAGGACATATCAAATCAATGTCATTACAATCTCTATATCGAAAGTGATGAGTGGCTAAACTTGAAATACCCAACCTAAACCTTGTGGTCATTATTTTCAAATGCCTGTCCATATCTGAAATCAAATACAACTTCATCTCATGTGAGCTACAAAATAATCTATAAAAATCAAACCTCATGCTATTTTGAACATGTTCACTCCACTTCTGCCATCTGCAGTCAACTAAACGTTGATGAAAAATTATTAAAAATGCCTTTTCACTTCCCACACCTTGATTCATCCACAGGAGAAAGAGAGAGGGAGAGAGAGAGACAGAAAGAGAGAGAGGTGTGCATGTGTGTTTGTGTGTATTGGTTGTGTATGTGTGTGTGTGTGTGGTGTTCATCTTTTTCCCCCCCCCCCCCCCCCCCCCAATGAGAGAAAATGTCTTGTTATTTAGGTGTCTCTCTTTCACTTTAAAAAAACAAAAAGGATATATTTTTATATCATGAATTATTCATGTCTGCATTTTCTTCTTTCTTTGGCAGCATATTTCTCTCTTTTTTGATGTTGTCGCTTATTTTCATTTGGTAACCTGCAAAGGTATAACTTAATGCATACCATTTTTATACAATAAATATCAAGATAAGTGGTGGGTCTATAGATTTTATCTCAGGGTGTGACTGTTAGCCCTGTAAAACAAAAACAACAACCTAACCCACCAAAAAACAACAACCCACAAATGACTACTGTCTAATACACCAGTGATATTTTTTTTTTATAAAACTGATTTTCAATCCTCCAGTTAAGGGTTTGGACCCCACAAATCACAGCGATGTTTCTAAAAAACCACAACATATATCTTTAAAAAATATTACTGATTCACTTTGTTTCTTTAAATTAACCATGATTAAGGATTTGGACAAAATCAAGCAAACGTCTTGTTTCTGACCCAGTCCACTTCAATATAGATAATCATATTTTTTATTATTCACTGGAGCATAGCGTGCTGAGTGGTCAGGACACATGATGCTTGATCTAAGGGTAACTGGTTTAAATCTTACTAGTGGCTGCCATGCTGGAAGAGATGTTCTCACTGAAGACTACATCTACACAGGCTTCACTATCCTTTTGATCCACAAGGTGAAGCTTTAAAGTGAGGTCCCTAGGGTGAACGAACACATGCACAGTCAATCTTGCAAAAAATGTCAAAATCTCATTCCGTCTTTCGAAGAACAGTTGACCATTGCATGCCGGTAGGAATGGACAACCAAATAAAAACACATGCACTCTGGTGTCTTGTTGAGGGCTCATCCTTCAAGATATAACATGCTGAACATAATGATCCCACAAAAAAGGTCTGACTTCATCATCCAGAAGGTTTTGATCCCAACAAGAAGGTCTGACTACATCAACAAGAAGGTTTTGATTTGATCAACAAAAAGCTTTGATTTCATCCACAAAGCTTCAATTTCATCAACAAAAAGCTTTGATTTTATCAAAAAACCTTCATCAAAAACTTTAACTTCACCAACAACAAGGTTTTGATCCCAACAAAACGGTCTGACTTCATCAACAAAAAACTTTAATTCTATCAACAAAAAGCTTTGATTTCACCAAAAAGCTGTGACTTTATCAACAAGAAGATTTTGATTTCATCCCAAGAAAAAGGTTTGATTTCATCAACAAGGTTGTGATCCCAATAAAAAAAACCCTTTAGATTTCATCAACAAAAAACTTTGATTTCATCAACAAGGTTTTGATCCCCCCCCCCCCCCCCCCCCCCCAATTAAAGTTTTGATTTCATCATCAAGGAAGTTTTGATGCCAACAAAAAGCTTTAATTTCATCAACAAAAAGGTTTGGACTACAACCAGGGTTGGAATTTCGACTTGTTTGACTAAACATTGTTGTGATTATATTTACATCCCAGCAGAGTTGAGTTTTTTTAATATATACAAGGACTAGATTGATTGACTAAAGCATTAATCTTGACTGAACCATCATAATCTTTTTTCCCCCTTGTTTTAACTAGATCAACACAAATGGTTAACTTGTCAATTATTTAACCCTTTAAATTTCAGAAACAGCTAAGTTTCTGTCATTCTCTTGTGCTCTGAGTTTGGGCGAGGTGTCATGTCTAACACAGACCCTGATGATCACAGGTGAGTTATAATTTTCAATGATACCTGTGATTGTTTTATACATGTGCGAAAACATGCTCCAAATGCAAACAAAACCGGTAACGTTCAGAATAATCTGCTGAGCATACTTTGAGCTAAAATATTACTATCATCAAAAAGAAAACAAAAAACCAACAAAGCAAGTTTAAATGCCCAGAATGACTGAGAAAAATGCACTTGCCCTTAAAAAGTTATTTCTTATGTACACAAGCAGTGCCGTTCTATCTCACTATTTCTACTATATTTCAAGGGATTGAGCACAAATAAATAATTCATTATGAATACAGCTTTGGTGAAGAGGCTTGTGAAATACGCTCTGATACAAAGCAAAACTCTGTGTCACAAATCCAAGCAAACACAACCCTGCATAACACACAGGGCAGTGAAAACTTCATAACACAACCTTGAACGTATTTAACATACATGTGCAATGCTTACAAGGGGAGGCAAGCAGAGTTGACATCATAGAGTTAAACATTGCAAAAGGAACACTAATGTAGAGTGTGAATCAAACCCAAGGATTTTAGCACACTGCATGATGAGCATTGCTGCAACATAACAATGGAAGGGTGGAGAGAGAGAGAGAGAGACAGAGACAGAGAGAGAGAGAAATACGGCGTGCTGTGATCCCAAAGTCACATGCTGTGTTAGAAACGAAAGAGGAAGCAGAAGAAGGCTCGACACAAACATACCACACACGCATAAAGTATAACTCAGTCTTAAACGAAACAAACATAATCATGATGAATATTTTTTTTAAATCAATAATATTGTGCAATACCATTCACTTATACGATCATGAACTTTGTCACTGATGGCAAGTGCACAGTTATTTTGAAAAAAAAGAAATGTATACAGGTGCTCTCATAATCTAAGCAATTGTTGGGGAGCATGAAGTCAAGAGACCTCAGATTCTCTATGAGCAGCACCTTGAGGGCGGCGCCCATCTCCTCTCCCTCGCTGCTTTACCTTCCCTGACCCTAAAGAGGGCAGGTTCCCAAATGACAGCTGGGGGAACTGGGGGAACTGTACTGAAGTCAAGACACACACACACGCTCTGTGAGACAGCCACGCCCTATGTTGCCTAATGTTAGCTTGAGTTGAACAAATTATACTCTACTAACCACTGAGCTACTCCAAGAAATGTTGTATGGTGGCATGAAACTGTGCAGATAATTCTGATTTTCCTGTATCTGAGATTTTGAACTCTTGCAAGTATCCCCTGACCAAGATAATAAATGTACAGCTAACCTGCCTTGTCTAGCTTTTTCTTGCACTGAACATTTTTTTTTCTTTGTGCATCCTTACCATAGAGGCACTTGTATTTTATAATCATCACCTTAGCCAAGCTTTAACGATGACTGTAGGGACAAACAAAACACACACATGCATACACACACACACACATGGAGGATCAGTTAGTAAATTCACCTCTTTACTTTCCCTCCCAACCCCTTTCCTAGTTAAAAAAAAAAAAAAAAAAAAATTCAATTCACACTACATGCAAAAAGCATCAACAAATCCATAACAAGAATGCAAACCATGCATATTACAAAAACATACGCACTCAATATACCCCCCCCCCCCCCCCCAGCCACTTTCCAACCAAATTTAACATCATGTCCAAAAAAACCGCTGTATGCAACAACAACCAAACAAAAATAGTGCTGACAAGAAAGTGTTGCCATAAAGAGTTAAAAACAAAAAAATAAACAAAAAACATGTGTGCAGAGCACGCAGCAGCAGCAACAACAACAACAAGACGACGACGACAGGTCTGCAGCAGCCTTACCACGCAACACCACACGTCTAGGACTGCGTTGAAAGCGCTGAAGGGTTTGCACCACGGAAGCGGCTAAAGCACACAGACAGACAGACAGACAGACAAACATTCTGACACAAAGCAAAGTGACACAAAGGTACGGCACTTGTGACCAAACCACAGGACAAGGTGAATGTGTCACACAACGTTTTGGTGTTTTTGTTGGGTTTAAAAAAAAAAAAAGTGTATGGTTGATCAACCTGTAATATCATTTTCCATATCCAAAATTCATCTTTTTTTCTTCTCCATGTCTGAAATTCATCTTTCTTCCCCCCCCCCCATGTCTGAAATTCATCTTTCTTTTTTTCCCCATGTCTGAAATTCATCTTTTTTCCCCCATGTCTGAAATTCATCTTTTTTCCCCCATGTCTGAAATTCATCTTTCTTTTTTTCCCCCATGTCTGAAATTCATCTTTTCTTTTCCCCTATGTCGGAAATTCATCTTTCTTTTTTTCCCCCATGTCTGAAATTCATCTTTCTTTTTTTTCCCCATGTCTGAAATTCATCTTTTCTTTTTTTCCCCTATGTCTGAAATTCATCTTTTCTTTTCCCCATGTCTGAAGTTCTTTTTTTTGTTTTTTTTTGGTCTATGTCTGAAATTCATCTCTTTTCTTAAAATATTTTACTTTTTTCTTTGGTTATGGTGAAGGCTGAAGACAGACAGGGAAAGGAAGGTGACGGGGCATGCATGCATCCACAGCTACCATCAAAGAGTGATGTCCCTGACAAGTGAACACAGGACGGTGGGGCAGGGGAATTAACACTGATAAATTAAATACACGTTTTTGTTTATAGTTTTCACCACAGACATGAAAAGGACATCACTTTTCTAAGCCTAAATCCCCCCCCTCCCCCCAACTTAATTTCATGTGCCACTGTTGCCACGGAAACAATCCAATATGGACATCAAAACTATAATTTTCAATATTCTACAACTTTTTAAAAACAAAAACTGATACAGAGATATTAGAATTCTGTTTTCACAGACATGCTTCATAAACCCAGATTCTTTCAAATGTACACTCCCCTCCCTACCTCAAAAAAAGAGAAAAATCCTCACATCTGCACATGTGCAGCAATTTCAACACTAAAAGACCAGACCACAACAGTTGCTGTCTGAGCATATGACAAGGAAGAAGGCACTAAAGAAAACCCCACAATCTCGGCTACGTGGGCTCCTGTATCTATTCTGGGGGGTCGGGACAGCCTGGTGGTTAGAGTGATGCACTTGTGATCTGCTGACCCGGGTTCGAATCTTGTTCAAAAGGATTTTCCTTCTGGAGTTAACATTTGTGCTAACTCCGCTCTCCCTAAAATGTCCTTTGGAGACTATAAACCTAGGTCCTGTGTGCGAACGCACGTGGAACATCTTGTGCACGCATTAAACCCTGTTCCACTTTTTGGAAGACTAGGCGATTGTGTGCCAGTGGGAACGGATTACAAAATTTACAAAACTATATACAAAGGGGGACTGGATGTAATTTGTCTGTGCAAGATACAGCGCTATATAAATTCCATTTATTATTATTACTATTATTTACGTAAAGAAGCACAAGTGCCTATTACATTACCCCCAAAATAAAAGAATAAAATAAAATAAAATCTTCCAATATTTCAGTCACTGGGAAAGAGGGTGGTGGTGGGGGGATGGGGGTGGGGTGGGTGTAGAAAAAGCTCAGCACACTTGTCTCCTCCGACTTCAGCTATCCTAATGGTAGGCAAACGGTTGCATACGCAAAATCTCACTATTGGTGAACCTCAGAGCTCTAGCCAAGGAACGAAACAGCCCCACCTCCAAACACACACACACAGATAATTCCCCATCTCCTGACAATTTGTTGCTAAATAACCTAGCGACCAAAATATTCTACTTGTGCTTGCCAGAATTTCCTGTACCAGAAACTAGAGGCAGAATGAAAAGGAAAATAAAAACTGTGATAATGGGGGGGAAAAAAAAAGGAAGAAAACTCGCAGCACATAATTTCCACAACGTAGGAATATTTTATAATATTCCTATATCGAGCGCTTTGATTTGTTGCTTTACAAGATTCAGCGCTATATAAATTCCATACATTATTATTATTATTATTATATCAAAAGGCTCCCTGATACCCCTAAAAAGGTTACTCGAGTCAAAAACAAACAAAATCCCTCCCAAAAGCTACAATAAGTCATCTTCTGGTGATACTTCCGCCCCCCACCACCCCCCCCCCCCCTTCAAAAAAGAAACATGTGATGTCAATCTAAAGAAGTTGCTTTTTTTTTTTTTTAACGGACAGATGTAAGCAGATAATTATGCAGACGACAAAACGTGACAACAGAAAGCTGAGGGATACACCACAATACTGATACCACATAAAGGCTACACTGTGAAACAGCCTGTAACCTCTGGAACTAGTTCTTCCACAGACAGCACAGTGACTACACAACACACAAGTGGAAAAAAAAAAAAAGGTTGTCCAGTCTGAATTAGAAAAACAACAACATCACTATAACATCACTAGGGTAAAAAGCATAATGTTAAAAAATGTATGGGGGAGGGGATAACGCTATAAAAGTAAAAAAGCACAAAATTTATAAATTTACGTGAGATAAAACAAAAATAACATACAGGGATGCTATCTCTAGTTAAAAAGCCCACAGTTCAGAAATCTAAGAGAGATACCATCACTAGGTATTAAGTATCTTGTCCAAAAATTTATGTCAGACAACATCACAAGTTAAAAAGCCCACAGTTTAGAAATGTTAGTGAGATAGCAGCACTACGTAAAAAGTATAGTTTTTAAAAACTGCGCTGAGATAACATCACTTGGAAAAGTTTATAAATTTCTGTGAGATAACATCAATCTATAAAAAGCACAAAATTAAGAAATGTAAGTGACACAACATCACTAGCTTAAAAAACCACATAGTACAAAAATTGCACAGAGATAACATTACTAGGTAAAACACAGAAAGTCTGACATTTATGTGAGACAACATCACTACATAACACTCACACATTCAGACATTTAAGGGAGGTAACATTGTTAGGTATGACGCAAAAAACAACCCCCCCCCCCCGAAATTTCTTGCTTTGCTCCTGTGACTGGTCTCCCCATACCGCAGGACCACTAACGAAATAATGTGCTTGTAAAAACAATAAAACCATGATATTATGTCAAAAATATCAACAGCCTTCCCCCCCCCCCAAAAAAAAGACCCAACAAATCAACATTATATAATATATATATATATATATATATATATATATATATATATATATAAATATAATATATATAATCAGTTGAGCTGGTTTCACTCTCTGCAGAAAAGATGCTGGGACAGCCAGTGACAGCGACCACAGGACTCTACAGGAATGTGTGTGTGTGTGTGCGCTTTAAGTGATACTTACACAGGGAAAACGAAGGTAGGGTTGTCAACTTTTAACGGACAAGAAAATGAACGAAAAAAAGCGCTGTGCCATGCAGTGACTCACCTCGAGCGTGATCCGTGAAGGCAGACTGAACACTGGGCGGCATCTCTCCATGTCTGTGTGGACAAAATGCAAGCTTTTGTTGTCATACCAAGAAAAACAACACACAACCCAGTTGGAATGTAAAGGTAAAGGAGTCCCATAACCTAAGTGGTCGTAGGGGAGCGAGGCATCAGAGATCTCAACTTCTCTAGGGCCAGCATATTGAGGGGCAGCGCCCATCTCCTCTCCCTCGCTGCTTTACATTCCCTGACCCTAAAGAGGGCAGGTACCCATTCACAGCTGGGTGAACTGGGGGACTGTACTGAAGTCCAGGCGTGCAAACGGTCATCATTCCAAGTGATAACAATGCTGCTGCTAAACCTTAGCTTGGGGAAATTGAGTGCTCTGACCACTGAGCTATCCCGTCCCCAAGGTGGAATGTGGCTACCTTAATTAACGGTGGGTAGAAACAGTCGCATACACAAAATCTCACTATTGGTGAATCTTGGAGCTTTAGCTGAGGAACAAAAAACAGCAACAACAAAAAGAAAATTGTTTTTAAGTTCAGTACTGAGCATGCATGTCTTCCTGGAATGCTTTGCCTTTCCGTATCTGTTGTACTCCTGTTCTTTTCTTCCTCTTTACAATCTCATCTAATTCCCTCTCCCTAAAGCCACCAAATGTTAGTTGCCAGTACCTGTGTTTTGGTATTAATTTTCGTTCCTCATTGGTGTGTGTGTGTGTGTGTGTGTGTGTGTGTGTGTGTGTGGATGTGTGTGTGTGTGTGTTGTGTGTGTGGTGTGTGTGTGGGGAGAGAGAGAGAGAGAGAGAGAGAGAGAGAGAGAGAGAGAGAGAGAGAGAGAGAGAGAGAGAGAGAGAGAGAGAGAGAGAGAGAGATTCATTGAGTCCCACCATTCATTTTTTTGGGTGTTGGAACCAGGCTTTCTAAACATTCCTCCTTCTTCTCATCGTCATCATCATCAAAACCCCATCATATTAATTTATAGATATTCCAAAACAAAAGGTGGAGCAACACACACACACTGAAACAAAACAAAAAGACCAGTGGCCAAGAAAGGGAGCATTGGTTAGGGCAAGGAGGGTGGGTGGGGGTGCAGGAAGAGAAAGAAGACTTACTTGACACTGCGATGAACGATGAGTTCCACCTGAGGCTCTTGCTTGGACTCCAGAATGATGTCGTAGACCTCTTCAAACGTGGCCCCTTGTAGAGACCGGCCGTTCCACTCCACCACTTCGTCACCTGAACACCGCAGGTACACTCTGACTACACCATAACCGACAAAAACTGATCTGTGGGGATGACATTTTTGTATACACATATGCAGGCTCATATGTATATTATTTGGTGTGCAGGCACACACATGCATGCGTGCACAAGCACACACACACACACCACATATGTACTTGCATGTGGGTGCACATACACTGACATGCACCTACTAGATGTGCATGAGCCCTTACATACACACTGTCACATACGCATGTGTGTGCGGGCACACATAAACACACACCACTACCATCCTCCCCCCCCCACCCTACATGCACACACATTTTCTGCAAAAGGCCTAAAAGCATAACCCATTCATCACCTACATACATGGTATCTAGATAAAACAACAACAAAGAAACAGGAGAATGATTCTACCTACACCTCTTTGGTAGTGTGATGAGTTTGTCCATGGGGCTTTTAACACAGCAATTAATCAAAGAAGTGATGAAAAGTACTGTACAAAAAAACCCAGCAAAGTAAGACAATGGTCACTAAAAAAATTGTCATCTGTATCTATGGGTAGTCAATGGCCTACTCCTCCAAAAAGGTGGAACAGGCTTTTATACTGTATGCAAGATGTTCTGCATGTGTTTGGACATGGGACTTTGGCTTATAGTCTCATCTGAAGGACTTATGGCCACAACAGGGGTCTGGGGAGTCTGTATGGATGTGTTAACTCTACAGAAAAAACTCCTCCCCTCAAATGGGCGTCTCTGAGACAGTACAATCAAAAGGCCAACACTAAAAGATATACCAGTGACTTGCATGCCAGAAAGAGAAAGAAAAATAAAAGCTATATTTCCATCATAATATCTATAATAAAAGGTAACAGTAAAGGTGTCCCATAACCTAATCGATCGTAGGGGAGCGAGGCATCAAAGACCTCACTTCTCTAGGGGCCAGCATACTGAGGGCGGCGCCCATCTCCTCTCCCTCGCTGCTTTACCTTCCCTGACCCTAAAGAGGGCAGGTACCCATTTACAGCTGGGTGAACTGGGGGAACTGTACTGAAGCCAAGGCGCGCAAACGGTCACCCATCCAACTGGTAACCACGCTCGACGCTGCTTAACTTGGCTGGGAGAAAGCGAGTGCTCCGACCACTGAGCTATCCTGTCCCTTCAATATCTATAATAAGTTACAACATAATGTTTATAACAAGAGCAATATTGTGGCAATAAAAAGGAACAACAAACAACACCCCCACCCCCACCCAAAATTTCCAGAAAGAGTCTAGAGCCGCCGCCTCAACCACCACCACCACGACAAGACGAAGAGGAAGAAGAGAATCAGGGGGGAGTACTCACCAGGCCTGAGGTGGCCGACGGTGTCCGCGATGCTGCCTTTCTTCACCTTGGAGATGAAGGCTCCCAGCTTGCCGTGGTCGCCCACCTTGCCCCCTACCACCTTCAGACCTGGTTACACGTCACCAGGAACTCAGTCACCCTCATCACACACTTCACTCCCATCCTGCACTACCCCTACGTCCAGGGAGAGAGGCCCTCTCTACCAGTACACACGTGCACCGTGCAAATTTTGTATACTACCGGAAGGGTTAGTAGATCGTTGGTTACCCTGTAGCGGGTTACCCGTAGGGAAAAGGTTAGCAATTCGCATCATGCAGACCAGAAAGAAAAAATGAAATAATGGGTGGCGTTTGCTCTTATGGTGATTGAGGCACTCTCCCCGGTGGAGAGCAGCCCAAATATTTTTGCAGAGAAATCTTGCTGTGACTTAACAGTGGTATACAATACAAATGCAACAAATAGTTAACTACTGTTTACAGGCAACAATGATTTTTTACTCACCATAAAGTTTTGGTCATGAGTATGGGGTGGGGTTGGAGGATGGAAGGAGAAGGGGGGGGGGGGGGGGGGGAGGGAGGGCTGGACATCTGTCTGCAGCAGACTTTTGCAATGGATGTGAATTCCTCTGAACTTGTGATGGACAGTACAGTTAGGTTTTATACCCTGTTTTTATCTGTATAGAGGTGCACAGTTTTAATCTGAGATTTAAAATTTGACGATTTGACAGCCCTGATATGGCCTCTGTGGTCGGCGGGGCTATAAACAACAGGATTGGATTGGATTGGATGGGCAGCTGCAAGGAGGTCTGACTTGTGGACTTGTGTCTACTGTGATTCTTTACACAGATTTGTACTTCAGAGATTTTCTTGTTGCAGTGGAAGCTTTTACTGATCATTTAAAAAAAAAATCTGAATTCTTTTATCTTGAGAATAATGAATAAGCACTAGTGTGTTTGCTTGTTTTTTTTACATCCAGTCCTTATGTGCTAGCAGTTTTGTCAATTTTGTCATCTGTTTCCACTAGGCACACAATGGCCTACTCTTTGAAAAGGTGGAACAGGTTGTAGCAGGTATGCAAAATGTTTTATGCAAGGTGTGTGTGTGTGTAATGGTTTTTCTTCACTACTCTGTGTGTGTGTATATACGTGCACATGTGCGTGCGTGTGCATGCGTGCACATACATACATATATATTATATGGATTCTTATCTTTTTTCTTTCTCAGGAGAAAACTCAGGTTAGCACCAAAGGATTACCACACCACTCCACTCTAAGTGCAGGTTGGTTGTATGTATGTATGTCTGTGATGGCAGAAGACAACATCTGATCTCTGAACAGGTTCAAGCTATCTATCTCCTGATGTCTCTCTCTCCATTGTTGGACAGGCTGATTAATCTCTACACTACTCAATTCACAAACCACATCACAGTAATATAACTGACATGATAATAAGTATTACTGACATGATGAGTACACACATTTTTCACATCATAATAATATACTGGGCATGATGATAACTACAGACGTTGTTCACATTAAAACAATATACTGATATGATAATGAATTTAACACACATATTATAATTCACATTGTAACAATACACTGACATAATAATGAATTTTAAACACACACTATGATTCATGTCATAAAAATACACTGACATGATAATTAATTTTAAACACACACATTATAATTCAAATCATAACAATACACCAACATGATAACAAATACATTCATTTTTCATACAATGACTGTTATGGACAACGATAACAGTGAAATAAATCGTTGCATATTATACTCTCTGTATCATCAGTGGGTTATTAGTAAATGTTATGCATCATGTTCTACAGTAATATATATATATATATATATATATATATATATATAACACTGACAAGTGAGGTCATACATTGTGCACGCAACATTCACTCTGAATCTTCGTTCATAAAACGAAGGTGCAGATAAATATTTCATGCCAAGTAAACAAGGGATAGTAGTGCTGGTAAAAAGGAAACCGGTTGGTGGGGGGAGGGGGGGGGGGTGTAATTTTTGTTTAACACCATTTTAAGACGTTGTCACACAGAACCTACTAAAAAGATAAACGGTCAGATTTCAGAGACTGTATTCACTTTGAAGATGTAGACCTGCGAAGAATCCCTATTCTTACATCAGTAAACAAAGCTACAACCTATTTAGCTATATAAAAAAAAAGGCTCTATTTTCATGCAGAGCTACTATTTTTAAAAAAATCTAAAGGTTTGTATATCATCTTCCAAAAGAAAACAAACAAAAAACAACAACCAAAAACCAAAAAAAGAACAGTAGTCTGATTCTGCCAACAATGTAAAAGCAATGTTTCAAAAGTTAAAATAAAAACAAACAAAACAGAACCATCCAACCAACCGATCAACCAAACAAAAACTATTCCTCTGCCTGAAGAAAAGGAATACCAGAGAAAAGAAAGTATGAACATTTGCATATGGAACATACACATTTCCATTCAGAAATTTACATGCTCGTGGAGTAACAAAACCATACAGTCATATGCATTCACACTCACACTCACACACACACACACACACACATGCAAGCACGCACGCGCACACACACAAAAAAGCAAAAACATTGCTTATTCAATGTACCATCTGGAAATAATAATTTGTTTGACACACATCCACCCACTCTCCCACACACACAACACACACCCACAAACAACAACAAATCGCAACAAAACCATTGCTTTTACATTTCTCTCTCTACAACCAATACATGTACAAAATAACGCTGTGATTACTACTACAATATTCATTCAATAACCCATCTAGAATCAAACTCATGACTTTTTTTCTTGACATAACAGAGATGGGAAAAAGAAAGTGAATATAAAAAAAGAAGAAGAAAAAAAGGAGATAAAGCAGCAAAAAAAAAAAAAAAAAAAAAAAAAAAAAAAAAAAAAAGAAGAAACAATGTGCAGCAATATATGAAAAGAGTAAAAATAAACATCCAATGATGTGACAAATGAATAATGAAAGAACGGTAAAGAGAATGCATACGATGATATGTGTGCGTGTGTGTTTGTTCCTCTGCTAGAGCTCCAAGATGCACCGAAGGTGATATATATATATTGGTCTATGTGACCAGTTTTGCCTACCATTAAGGTAGCCGCATTCTGACTTCAGGGATGACGTCTAAACATGATACACATGTGCATGCATTTTAAAACAATTTTGTCGTCCGTTCCCACTGGCCTACTCTTCCGAAAGGTTGAATGGGTTTTAAAATGTGCGGAAGATGCTCTGCATGAGCTCCACACATGGGATGTTGGTTTATAGTTTTATCTAAAGATCTTTAGGTGGAGTGGAGTCGGTACTGGTGCTAACTCCAGGGGAAAAAATCCCCTCCAACGGGCATCTTGGCTGAGAACAGGACCATCAGACTGCAAGCTCAACACTCTAACCACCTGGCCGTCCACCTCCCTTTTGCATGTATACTATCTTCTTCTTCTTCCTTTTTTGCCATGTTTCTCCCAGGGGAGGTTTGACATTGATGAGCCTTCTCCATCTCTCTCTGTTTTGAGCTTCCTCCTTACTTATGCCCCTTTCTCTAAGATCATCTGCAATACAGGTAGCCCAGGTTTTGCTAGGTCTTCCCTTTGGTCTTTTTCCATCCACTACGAAGTTCATTGCTCTTTTTATGATGTGGTGGTCTGCTTTCCGTTGAACATGCCCAAACCAGCGCAGTCTATTGGTACTAGCTACAGACTTCAGATCTTCAACTTTGCACATTCTCCATGGTTCTTCATTCGTGATCCTGTCTTTCCATTTGATCTTTGTCATGTAGCGTAGCATTCGGTTTTCACAGCTCTTCAACAAGCGTTCGATGGTTTTTGTGAAAACCCACGTCTCCGAACCATACAGGAGACAGGTCTAATGCAGGCCTTGTATATAAGACTGCATCTCTCCAGTGGGATTTTCTGATTTCCGAGCAGACTTGCCAATTCTTTCCATTTCTTCCTTCTTTCACATGTATAATATACTGGCTGAAATATTCAGTGCACTGCCGACAACTCCTCTAGGACAAGGGGTTCAGGGAGAAGGGAAGTCAAGTCAAAATACATCCCCGAAGTTGGAATGCAGCTACCTTCATGGTATGCAAAAATAGTCACATATGGAAAATGTCACCGATTTGGTGAACTTTGCAGCTCTAACTGAGGAATGAAAACAAAACAACAAAAACCATAATAAAGATACTTTTTTTTAAAAACAGCAAATCAACATAATATCAAAACAAACAACACAACAACAAACGAACGAAAAGTGAAAAGAAAAAAAAAAAGGAAAGAAAAAAATAAAAGCCTTCTGTGGTAGGTGACAAATGATATCAATGTTCAAATCTCTTTAGAATGCATCAGCAATCAAGTTGTGAGTGTATGTGCGTACATGCATTTTAAACATGCACATTATTTAACATGTACTCATGCCGTATGAAGTGCAATAATACACATGAAAAGGAATAATGAGTGATATTGAATTTTAAAAAAGGAAAAAAGAGCAGTACAAGCATAAAAATATGCAAAAACAAGGTGCTGAGCTAACAAAATGTTGGTTGTGAATATCAGAAAAAGGGATGTTTTTTAACCTCTGTGTGTGTGCGCGCATGTGTGTGCGTGCATGCGTGTGTGTGTGTGTGTATGTGTGCAAGCGTGTGTGTGTGTGTGTGCATGTGTGTGTGTGTAAAGATGTGGAGAAACGGTTGCGCCTAGGACCGTGTTACTGATTTGTGCTAGTTTATGGGATAAAATGCTTACTACTTATTGACTGATTTTACCCATGCTTGTAACCCACACCAGTTTCTCCTTTTTTCTCTCCATACAATGAAGAATTCATATTCCTATCTCTGCATTAGACACACAAAACAAACAAGGTGACCACTGCAACATAAATCCTTTCCCTACCTGAATTTCGTTATTGTTGTTGTTTTGGATCAGAAATTTTTTATTTTTACAGAATGATGAGCAGAATAACAACACAGTGCAACACAAAATTATTTTTCTGTGTGGGTTCCAGGATGATGGAGATCATGTGCTGGCTGTGTGATACCATCAACATCAAAATGACGAGACACAAAGTGCTTGATTTTTTAAAACAACACAAAAAAACTCCAGAACAATGAGATTGTGATTTTAAAAAAAATGTTGTTCCAGGGATAAAAAAAAAGGATAATTATTAAGTAACTGTGAATACCTACCCATCATTTCACCCAAAGTGCAACGACCACACAATGTAGGGAACAGGATTTAAAGATCTTACAGAGAATATTGTCTTTAAAATATTGTTCTTTTTCTTTGGGGTGGGGGGTGGGGGGGGGGGGGGGGGGGTGCAGGGGCCAAATATTATGCTCTCAGTCTCAGCAATAAAAACAAACAAATCAGAGATCAAAATTAGAGTGCAATCGTAAAATTTGTAAATATCACAACATTCAGAGGAGAGAAAGAAGAAAAAAACAAGAGGAAAAAATGCGTTCAATCTCGCATGCTGACGACAAAAGACAGTTGCAAAATACAGTGCAGCCACATTTAAAAAAAAAAAAAAAAAAAGTAAAAAAAAGAATAATTTCAGAAGTTAAAAAAAAAAAACAAGGCAGGAAAAAGTGCAAAAATGTTCAATTCTAGAGACAAATAAAGGATGGGGAGGAGGGAGGGGGGAGGGGGGATAAAGCATACAGCTGCTCATACCTATAGCGCCTTCCCCTACAACAGAGCAACAACACACACCAAAGTCAAAACACATACATGTACATGTCCTCTACCACTTCTACCCTACTCCTTCAGCCATACTCTAACAGGCATTCTTACGGTGACACTCACACCACAACTGTGAACCGCTACAGTACAGGCTGACCATCTAGAATAGAAGTCGATGCAGCAAGGTGACTGTCTAACAGTCACATACACACAGCTATTGGATAAACAGCACACTAGCAAAAAATCTATACGTATGTATACGTTACAGGAAGCAAGTCAGTGTGCACTCGCTGATGAATGTATATCATTTCACTACTGGATACTTTCTGCTTACATTATGTTCTGAACAAAATGGTGACTTTTTATTTATAAAGCACATAAAAATTCTCAACTTATTATTCTCTTTAGTCTGTTTCATTAACTCCCCCCCCCCCCCCCCCCCCCCCCCCCAACAATCTTAGTGCATGCACACACACACAAACACAGCATGCCACATTCACTCACACACACACACACGCTCTCTCTCTCTCCTCACACACACAGCATGCCACACTTACACACACACACACTCACTCACACACACACACACACACACACACACACACACACACACACACACACACACACACACCACACACACCTCTCTCTCTCTCAAAAACACACAACACACCACACTTACACCCACCTACCCACTCACACATAGAAGTAACACACACACGTGCGCGCGCCACACACACACACACACACACACACACAGTCTTATCTTACAGGGGAAAAGGTTGTTAAGAAAGACACTGCCCCAGACAGAAACAGACACAAAGTAAGGAAAAAGACCAAGACAGAATGAAGAACACATCCAGACTCCATGTAGTTAGGGGACAGGGAACACTGAAGCCAGTACAATAATTATTATGTAACAAAGTCAAGACTTCAAAGGGACACTCAATATAGTACAATATTATGTAACAAATTCAAGACTTCAAAAGGGACACTGAAGCTAGTACAATATTACATAACACAATATTACATAACAAATCAAGACTTCAAAAGGGACACTGAAGCTAGTACAATATTACGTAACAAATTCAAGACTTCAAAAGGGACACTGAAGCTAGTACAATATTACGTAACAAATTCAAGACTTCAAAAGGGACACTGAAGCTAGTACAATATTACGTAACAAATTCAAGACTTCAAAAGGGACACTGAATACTGTACAATATTATGTAACAAATTCAAGACTTCAAAAGGGACACTGAAGCTAGTAAAATATTATGTAACAAATCAAGACTTCAAAAGGGACACTGAATACTGTACAATATTGTGTAACAAATCAAGACTTCAAAAGGGACACTGAAGCCAGTACAATATTATGTAACAAATTCAAGACTTCAAAGGGACACTGAATATTGTACGATATTATGTAACAAATTCAAGACTTCAAAAGAGACACTGAAGCTAGTACAATATTGTGTAACAAATCAAGACTTCAAAAGGGACACTGAAGCCAGTACAATATTATGTAACAAATTCAAGACTTCAAAGGGACACTGAAGCCAGTACGATATTATGTAACAAATTCTAGACTTCAAAAGAGACACTGAAGCTAGTACAATATTATGTAACAAATCAAGACTTCAAAAGGGACACTGAAGCCAGTACAATATTATGTAACAAATTCAAGACTTCAAAGGGACACTGAATATTGTACGATATTATGTAACAAATTCAAGACTTCAAAAGAGACACTGAAGCTAGTAAAATATTATGTAACAAATCAAGACTTCAAAAGGGACACTGAAGCCAGTACAATATTATGTAACATATTCAAGACTTCAAAGGGACACTGAATATTGTACAATATTATGTAACAAATCAAGACTTCAAAAGGGACACTGAAGCTAGTACAATAATATGTAGCAAATTCAAGACTTCAAAGGGGCACTGAATATTGTACGATATTATGTAGCAAATTCAAGACTTCAAAGGGGCACTGAATATTGTACGATATTATGTAGCAAATTCAAGACTTCAAAGGACACTGAATATTGTACGATATTATGTAACATATTCAAGACTTCAAAAGGGACACTGAATATTGTATGATATTATGTAACATATTCAAGACTTCAAAAGGGACACTGAAGGTAGTATGATATTATGTAACAAATTCAAGACTTCAAAGGGACACTGAAGCTAATACAATATTATGTAACAAATTCAAGACTTCAAAAGGGACACTGAAGCTAGTACAATATCATATAACAAATTCAAGACTTCAAAAGGGACATAACATACAAGGAACAATACAACGTATCATCATTTAAGAATGTTCCACCTACTCAAAGTGTGAATGTTTGAAAGCATACACACACGAGTATGTACAGGCACAAGTGTGTGTATACACACACAAACACATACATACACCACACCACACCACACCATATCACACACACCACAACACATCATATCACACCATTACTAAAACACACCACACCACACAAAGAACAGAGGACAAACAAAACACCTATAGATGACATGTTTCCTAAAATGTGTCCCCCCCCCCCCCCCCCCCAAGTTCTCAACTGTACTCATTCATACCTTGGTTCCCTTTCTAAGTTCTCAA
Organism: Rapana venosa; assembly: GCA_028751875.1. Lineage (NCBI taxonomy): Eukaryota > Metazoa > Mollusca > Gastropoda > Neogastropoda > Muricidae > Rapana > Rapana venosa. The sequence continues at coordinate 26,141,703 of CM054166.1, forward strand.
AAAAAGAATTGATTGATTACAGGGGTTGTTTATAGGAGCACACACACACAAGACACCATCTTCGAGATAAAAGAATAAAAATAACAAATATAACACACATGCTTACACACACACACACACACACACACACACACACACACACACACACACACACACACACACACACCCCCACTCACTCACTCACTTTCCCATCTGATATCTCTCTTTTTGTGGAAGGATGTTAAACTGAAGCAATAACCTCATCAATGTGTTTATACTCAACTTCCTACAATGAAAACAAACTCTTTTCATTAGTACTTCCACCTTTATATAATATATATATATAATATATATATATATATATATATATATATATATATATATAATATATATATATATATATCTTCATATATATATCATACTATATAAAGTATGTATTTTCAACAATTCCTTCACTTACTGACCAAACAGGCTTAGCACATAACCAAGCTCCTGACATTCAGTTCATCAAAAACAAGGTTGCTTGCACCTGTTACCCATCTGAAGAAGGTAGGATCACTGAGGCCAGGATCAATGCCTAGCTATGTGCCTGTTACTGGGTGCATGCAGGCTGATCTAAACAGCTACCAGAGTGATGTCAGTACTTGCACACATCAGGCACTTCTTTCTTCTGCAAGTATCTATCTACCTATCTTTCTTTATAAGTCTCTCTCTCTCTCTCTCTCTCTCTCTCTCTCTCTCTCTCTCTCTCTCTCTCTCTCTCTCTCTTCTATATTATACATATACATACACACACACACACACACATATATATCACATGGATTTCCAGCTTCTGCGAGCTTTCTTTCCCATGGCATTTATTCCCTAGTCTATAATAACAGTAAGAACACACACACTATCCATGTTCACATAATATACATAAACATTTAATTCATACAAAACATCAGCATCAAAATCACTCTCTGTATGCAACACACTGATCAGCACCCAGGCACTTACACCTACAGCCTCAGCACCTGTATCAGAACACCCCTCTAACAAACTCATATCAATGATAAACTTAACATCAACAGAAGACGTGACCCACCAACTTACAAACCCCGCACAATATCAACCCAAAATAAATTAAAAGGAGAAGAAAAGAAAAAGCGACTGATCTAGCAGACCAAACAAACAACACACACACACGCTTGCAGATGCACACACACACGCATGCACCCATGTGTGCATGCACCCCCCCAACATACACACTCACACACCCCCACACATGCTCGCTCTCTTTCTCTCTCTCTCACCCCCCCCCCCCCCCCCCCCCCCACACACACACACACACACAGAGGACCACAAAACCCTCCAAAAACCAACGACAAAGACTCGACTCAAAAACAAAAACCCTCGTCTTCACACAAGACACACGGACCTACACAGTACTCACTTTCACACACAGACAGAGGTAGCGTACACCCAACTGAAAGCAGACTGAGCTATATACGTACACGCATACATACATACTGTGGGATTCAGGGGAGGTAAGAGAGAAACTGGGGGAGGGGAGAAAAAGACCCAGCGCGAGAAAGAGAAAAGAGGAGAGAAAAAATGGAGACACACCTAGGATAGCAGAGGAGTCTGTTTTCTGACGCCCACCTTCCAGTACGGTCTTCTTCAAGATCATGTGACCTATCCACTTGTTGCCGTCTGCCGAGGGCTGCCAAGTCACCGGATGCTGTGCGAGAGAACAACCCAGAAATCGAGTCAGCAACCGTCCACATGTTTACATGTATATATATGTAATGCTTATGTAACAAATATGACAAAAGATTTGACTGTTGTGGTAAACAGCATTATTCCAAACTCTGAAACTGTGTCCAGAATTATTCACCGGTCTAACAACATACATACTGCAATGCTCATGTAACAAATATGATATGGATTTATCTGTTGTGGTAAACAGCATTAAACCTGGTGCTATTTATTCATTCAAAACCTTGATCAAGAATTATTCTTTAAAGGGTTTTTTTTAAACCACATATTGCCATGCTTATGTAACAAACATGATATGGATTTATCTGTTGTGGTGAACAACATTAATTAAATCTGGTGTTATTTATTCATTCAAAACCCTGATCATGAATTAATCACAAGTTCTTTACCACACATTGCAATGTTTATGTAACAAACACGACACAGATTTGCCTGTTGTAATGCAAACAATACTAAATCTGATGTTATTCATTCAAAACCCTGATATTCTTTCAAGAATTATTCACCGGTCTACATATACTGCAATGCATTCTTTTGATGAAAGCTCACGACTGTACATGAGAATATTTAACAAACTTAATGTTCCTTAGCTGTTGTACTTCTTTAGTTCTCAACAAATGAAACCATTTTTTTTCTCTTTTATCAAAAAAAGAAAAAAGAAGAAGAAAATATTACCAAAAGAATGAATCTTAAACAAACAATCATGAACATTTTATACCATTGTTTACACATCATCAAAATAAGATAGACAACATTCTATCACTTCTGAAACCGTTATAAACAATAAAAAGAATATTATGAATCACTACACATCTTCTCATTAACAATTCAAAAGCTTTTTTTTTTACAAAAACAACACTGCACACATCATAATGATAGAATTACTAACTCAGGCCGAAAGCTCTCAAATCCACACGCACATGCAAACACATTCGCATCCACTTACTCTTGCCCACATGCATGCGCATGTACACACACACACACACGCATACGTGCACACACACACACACACCACACACACTCACACACACGCACTCACACACACACATACATGAACAAATGATATGATGAAGGGAAAGGCAAAGGGTCTACAATGAACATACATACAAACTGTGATAATAACAAAGAAGCAAAAATTCATAAGGAGGGATACCGACAGGACAAGGACTCAGGGGGAGAGAAGAAACGGCTTGGGATGGGGGGGGGGGGGGGGGGGGGGGGGGGGGGGGGGGGGGGGGGGGGGGGGGGGGGCAGGAGGTGGAGCAGGGGGAGGGAGAAACTAAATAGGGAGAGGGACAGGGAAGGCCGTGATGGAAATGGTGGAGGGAATGGGGAGGAGGTAAAAACTTGTGTCACTGCAGGGTGTGGGAAGCAGGAGATGGGGATTGGGTGAGGGGAGGGGGGAGGGGGGAGGGGGGAGGGGGTAAGAGTATGAGTTAAAAATTTTGTTTTTTTAAAGTGCTAGAGGATAGCTGAAAGTTTTAGAATATTCTTCCACTTGTTGTTTGCACAGGAGCAGAATTGGATTGGTGGTCTAGAAGTAACATACCTGCCTAGAAAGCGAAAAATTGGGGTCGGAAGTGTGTGGTGGTTTGATCCTTGTTTTGGGCCAAAACCTTCCCCCACATGCATAAGCTCATGAGCGGTGGTCTGGGTGCTAGTCTTTCAGATAAGACAATAAACCAAGGTCCAAAGTGTTACAGAAAATGATTTAGCGCACGTAAAAGAACCGAAGGCAACAAGGAAGTTGTCCTGGGCAAAATTCTGCAGAAAAAAACCTCTCTGATAGGGAAACAAATACAGTTGCAAACAGGTAAAAAAAAAAAAGGGTGGCGCTGCTCTTGTGGCGACGCACTCTCCCCGGGGAGGGCAGCCTGAATTCCACAGTAGATAAATTAGATGTAACTTAATAGTGGTATGAAAAAGAAAAATGAATAGTTTCTGTTTTCACACTGATCCCTGAAGTGTGGAGGTGAGGTGAGGTGTGCAGGGAGACCCATGTTCCAGTCAGTTTTCCCGATTCTCCCAAAGAGGGGTGCAAGAGTGGGAGGAATATGATAATCACAGGCGGCACCATACCTGCACTGAACTCTCTGCTCAGTATCAACACAGCGACTGAGTGATGCTTGTGTGGGATTTTTTTACTTTGGTTTTTTTTCTTCCTCAGCTAGAGCTCTGAGGTTCTTCTTCTACTATTCCTGTCAGTATTGTAATTGCCCTTCATGGGATGATTAAAGTGTACTTGACTTGACTTGACTTGACTTTCTACGTCTTCGTCGAACACTAAGTCAGCAACTATTGTTATTTGTTGTACGAATGAAAATGCATTGTGCTGCCGTTAAGCGCCTGACAAGTCAGGCCCAGCACATCTGACTTTGGTGCAGAAGACAATGGGTGTCTTTCAGGGGAAAAAAAAAAAGGAAGGAGAATACGCCAAGAAGGCAGAAAAAATAGACAAGGAGGAGGTGACAGGAAGAAAAAGAAAATGACAGAAAACAAGAGGGTTAGAAAAGAGGGAATTCCTAGCACAGAATTTCCAGAAGGTGGGGATGCTATTCATACTGACAGGTTCCCCGGCATCTCCATGGGGGAGCTCTGAGGTTAACCAATGGTGAGATTTATTACACATATGTGATGGTTTTTTCCTCCCATCATTAAGGTAGCCCCATTCTGACTTCAGGAAGACAGTTGGGAATTGAACCTACCAGCTTCGCCAGGACTGTTGGGAGGTACGTCCTGGATATGTGTGTGCGTGGGTGTGTGTGTGTGTGTGTGTGTGTGTGTGTGTGTGTGTGTGTGTGTGTGCGTGTGTGTGTGTGAGTGTGTGTGTGTGTGTGTGCGTGTGAGTGAATGTGTGTAAGAGTGAATGTGTGTGTGTGCACCTGCATGCATGTTTTTGTGTGTAAAACTGTTGTCAACGATACCTCAGCCCCCTTCCTCACACTTCACTATCCTTTTTTTTGTATTAATTTTTTTTGTATATTATTATTATTATATTAATTTTTTAAAAACAGATTTCCTTCTCTCCCAGTGCTGTGATGACCTATACAGACATGCAGATTTTTTTGTTGCTCTCTATAAATCACACCTTCATTCATCCATTCATGATAATCAGAAACTGTGTGGCTGATCGGTGGTCAGACTATAACAGGCAACACATATACCTAGTAGAAAGCGAAAAGTGTTGGTTCAATCTCCGTTTGTACCTGAAAACTTCCCCCCCCCTCCCCCCTTCTGCTAGACCATGAGTGGTGGTCTGAGAGCTAGTCTTTCAGGTGTGAGTATGTTGCCTACAATCCATGCATGTATGTGTGTGCATGCTTGTACACCCAAGAGAGCAGCACACAATGCACACTTTTATGACTACCTGTGGGCGTATTCAGATATATATTTTCAACACCCCCCCCCACCCCCCCTCCAATTACCACAACCAACAACAACAACAGCCAACATCCCATAACATGTGTCATTCAGCAATGACGAGGAAGAGTTATATACCACAACAGGGCTGCTGGGTCGGTTTTCTCCTCTCTCTCTCTCCTTCTCTCTGTCTTTCTATTTCTCCCTCTCTCTGTCTTTCTCTCTCTCTCCTTCTCTTTCTCTCTGTCTTTCTCCCTCTCTCTCTCCCTCCCTCTCTCTCTCCCTCCCTCCCTCTCTCTCTCCCTCCTTCTCCCTCCATCCCTCTCTCTCCCATCCTGCCAGTATTGATTGCAACAAGTGCTATTCTTTTCCCAGCTGCCGCTCATTCCAGCGTCCTTCACGGCAGCTGCCACTGATCAAGCCCCCCTGCTCCCTCCCCTCCCTCCCTCCGCTAAAATTACCCAGCCTGGCTGGAGGGTAATCCCAAAATGACAGTCCGCACCAGCTGAGAGGAGGTTTGGGTGGGTGAGGTGGGAAGGGATTGAGGGTGGGGAGAGGGGTCATCCAACCAACCAACCAACCAACCAACCGGTGTGAGTGATTCTATAGCCACAGGTTTGCAGGTCCCACTAACCTAGCTAACTGTACCATGATCTATGAGAAATGAACACTCACCCCCTAACATCCCCCCCCCCCCTCCTCCTAACACACACACACGTGCGTGCGTGCGTGCACACACACACATATGCTCTTCTCTTTCTGCCCGAGCCCAGATTTCGACACAGCACCAGTAGTTTCACAATCTCTGCTTAGTTAGGATTTGGGAAATGGTTGGTCAAGAAGTGGCTCTTTCAAGGCAGTTTGGCTGGTGGTGGTGGTGGGGGTGTGAGGGGTGGGGAGTGGGGGTGATTCTTTCTCCCAAGTTGATTTTCTTGTACTGATGTACAAAGTGTGGAAGCGCAAACGCCCAGATTTAAACAATCAACCTCCCCAAAGTCAGAATGATGCTTCTGTTACCTTAGTGGTGAGCAAACGGTCGCATACGCAAAATCTCACCATTGATAAAAAAAAACCCTCGGTGCTCTAGTTGAGGAATGGAAAACCCACCAAGAAACTGATTTACAACATATCAACTGTTTCTCGTTTCTTTCACTCCGTTTTAACACAAACAAACCCCCCCTCATCCTCTCCCCACAAAACAACAAAAGGGGGGGTAAAATGTTATACACAATGTTCCTCATGCACTGATGACTGAAAAATACTTTCAAGTTTGCTGGCTTTAGAGATAGGTTTTGTTTTGTTAAGGATGCTGTTATCATGCGAGAGAACACATCAAGAATGTGTGTGCATGTATGTGTGTGTTTGTGTGTGTGCGTGCATGCGTCCATGCACATGTGCATGTGTGTGTTTGTGTGTGATAGCATGTGTGTGTATGTGTGGCATGTAAATCAATACCAAAACACCTAAACTAGATAGTTAGAGCAGTTGTGATAAATATGACTGAAAACATAACATCATCTTCATTCAGTCAGAGAGAGAGGTTTACTATCTCTGCAACACTAGTCACAGACAAATCTTGAAGCTAACACTAAAGTTAAATCACACAATTTAATGTATGGTACATACACACATACATTATAAAATATCAATAAAAGAAAACTAACCAGAGAAAAAGTGGTTGTTATTAACTAAAACTTGGTTTGGTTCCGATGGGTGTCATAATTTAGATCTAGACCTGACAGAAAAAAAACCCCAAAACATTACCTTTAATTAAACCACAAATGACAGAAAACTTGATAGGTATGTGGGATGATTTGATGAAATAAAGTTTCATGATCAAATACAGATTTATCAATCTTAATTCTCAAAAGCCTGTATTTGTGTTGTTCCTTGGCTAGAGCTCCACCAATGGTGAGATTTTTGCATATTACGCGACAGTTTCTACCTCGCCAATCTACCAGTGTCTTTATTCCCTTCATGGTTGGGTGTGGTGGTGTTTTGGGGGTTGTGTGGTGTGTGTGTGTGTTGTGGTACATGTAAACATATACAATATACACACCTACAAAGAAAAATGCCCCTTAAAAAAACCCCAGTACTCATGTCGGTTTTCCAGGTGATGGAAACAAAAACAACTCCCAATACATCCCTGAATTTGGAATGCAGCACCTTAGTGGCGGGCTAACAGGGCCTCAGCTTTGGAACAGAGCTCTAGCCAAGAACAAAAAAACCCCCAAAAATTCATTCTTTTGCAGTATTATTCTAATTGGTTGGGTTTTTTTTCCCCTTCTTTTTTCAAGCAAGTACCACTAATTCACATACTAATTAAAAAAAACAAAAACAAAACCCCCTTCCCCCAACAACCCAAAAGTCCTTATCACAATGAACTACCCTGATAGTTTTCTGGCAACCATGAAAAAAACCAACAACCAAAAAACCACTTACATCAACAACAGCACCACTGTCCTCTAGATATATATGTATACGTATGTACGTACGTATGTATGTATTTATGTATATGAATGTATGTATTTTATATATATATATATATATATATATATATATATATATATATATATATCCACAACACTTCACAGTTAAAACAACTTCACCACCACCACCACCACCACCATCACTAGACCCTATCAGAGAAGAGACATTTCACACGTTGTTCTCTTTCCTTCTCATTGTGTCGTTATTTGTTTTCATGACAGCCAACAGCTGCAGAGCCCACATCCGTCACGCCGGGATAATCAATGCGGATGATTGCGAGTGACGTCAAAGAGTGGAGGTTCAGACCCAGTTTTTCGGTGCGATAATCTATAAAAGCGACAGCACACATGCATGTATGTATGTATTGGCCAAGTTCATCTGTTTCGTTCCGTGAGTCATTCTGATGAAATGTGTGCCCCTATGTTTTGCATCCAAGCACATCCCCACTTCAGCGCATCATAGACAGATATAAGTCTACGTTGTTGTTGTTGTTGTTGGTGTTCCCCTGTATCACAGATGGATATATATCATTGTTGTTGTTGTTGCTGGGTATTCCCCAGGTTAACACCCTGAGGGTCACCCAGAGCACATGATCTTTCTCACTCAGACCTAGGAATCACTGTGAGGCCATCAATACACACTGGATGAGAAGCTTGCATGTATAGCTGTTTTTTTTCAAGCACCTCACTATAAACATGGGCAGTCATACTTCAGCTTCAGAGGGCGCAGACATAAAAAGGAAACTTGAGTTTTGAAATTCTGAGTCAAAGAAAGTTTCAAGTTTAAGCTTTCAGTGTTTCCAAGAGAGCAATAACAACGTGCCTGACACGCCATGTAATGATGCCACGCCTCATCTTTAAAAAAACCCCAACAACTATAAAACAACCCAGTACATAGATGCTGAGGAAAACCTGCATGCATGCTGGGTATTTTCACATTTTTCCATCTGATCAAATGCTGAAAAAAGCTACAGAATTTCAATGTTTCTTCTTGACCTTCTGCAGACATTTTCAATTATACAAAGAAAGTTACAGCACTGGCAGGCCTGCATAAAAGTTTGATATGATCAGAATTTTAAAAAAATCCCCGTCCTTAATCCACCAGATACTGCTGAGATTCAAACCCCAAACTCAGGACCAGCAGAATCAGAAACCGAATCGTCCTACCATCTCAGCCACTACCCATGTCAAGGCACTCAGAGAAAACATTTTAAAACAAAATACACACAACCCCCCCCCCCCCCCCCCCCCCAAAATGAACACAACAGAAAAAAAATCCACAGCATTCCCTGCTACTAAACAATTACCTACAGCCGTCATCACCTCCACCTTGAGGTTTTGTCAACCAGTTTGAACCTGGGAGTGATATCCACACAAGTTATTCCTGGTGAAAAAGTTTTCTGTGTATTTATTTTTCATGTGAAAAACCACAAAAGTTAATCCTGGTGAAAAAGTTTTCTGTGTGTTTATTTTTCGTGTGAAAAACACACAAGTTATTCCGGGTGAATAAGTTTTCTGTGTGTTTATTTTTCATGTAAAAACCACAAAAATTATTCCTGGTGGAAAGTTTTCTTATGTGTTCATTTCTCAAATGAAAACCACAAAAGTTATTCTAGGTGAAAAGTTGTCCTCTGTGAGTCTGTTTCTGAATGCATTTAGATGAATGGAGGAGGATAGGTTTTCTGAGTGTTTATGTCTTCTCAAAACATTATGATGATTAAATAATTCCAATGTAAGTTACTCTCTTCATTTTTGGTCCCTAATGGATGAGATTAGACATAGAACAATAGCAAGCGAGATCTTGTTCATAAACACAGAAAGAGAGAGAGTATTATTTTGAGGATAACGGAATAAGAACTCATGAGCTGATTAAATTTTTTTTTTTTTTTACATCCATTCCTTCTGGGTGGGTATGTGGTTCTGAGTTTGTCATCCGTTCCCACCAGCACACAATGGCCAACTCTTCCGCAAAACAGAACTGGTTTTAACATGGGCGCAAGATGTTCTGCATGCATTCACACACAAGGTCTCAGTTTTATAGTCTTATCCGAATGACTTTTGGGGAGGGGGGGTGGGGGTGGGGGGTGGAGTTGGCGGTGATGTTAACTCCAGGGAAAAATCCCCTTAAACGGGATTTGAACCCAGGAGAGATGGAGAGAGAGAGAGCGAGAGAGAGAGAGAGAGAGAGAGAGAGAGAGAGAGACAGAGAAACAGAAAACCAGCTGACCTCCAAAGAAGCACCCGCAAAACAAAGTAGCACCAGAAAAAGAAACACCCACCCAGCATTGTGTTTTCAAAAAAAAAAAGGAAATAAAAGAAATCCACCCCACGGCAAGGGGCAAAGTAGCAAAAAAACACCCCAAAACCCCACCCCCAACTTTTTGCAGCTAATGCAAAGTACAAAAAGCCAAAGGCGACAGACCACAGACTGGCACGGCCAAGGAAAAGAGATTCCAAAAAGGTGATGGCAGTGAATTGTGCGACGACAATGACACTTACAAAAATATATTTTAAAAAATCAAAATACTGGATAAAAACTTGGGGAAGGAAGGAAAAAAAAAAGAAGAAAAAACAAAGATTTAGAAAAAAAAAAGATCAAATGAAAAGAGAAATCCCAACACTTTGCAGCAGGAAGATTCAGCGAAGAAGGTGGGGGTGGGGGGTGGGGAGGAAACAAAGTCGGTGTGCGGAAGGGCAGGAGGAGGAGAAGGACGAGGACGAGGAGGATGAGGAGGAGGAGAACAAATCAGAATGTACCTTATGCCGTGCCCATTCCTCGTGCAGAGTTTGGTTGCTACCGGACAGACCAGTGTCGATACCGGAGTCTTTAACGTGCGGCTGTTCAGAACTGCCCCCGCTCTCTGTCTCCACACTAGTGCCACGCCCCGTGTCATACAGCAACACCTTCTCACAGTGATCCCCCTTGGGCCCTGACCCCCCGTGACCTAGCTCCCCTACAACACAACAAAATCAAAGAAACACAAAAAAATAAGCTGACAAATCGACTACGACTCAAAATCAAAATGATAATGACAATGATCTTGAAAGAAAACAAAAACAAAAACAGGAAAAAAAAAAAAGAGAAGGGATGAACCAAGAAGAAAAACAAAACTGTTAGAAAACCAAAGTAACTGCCCTGGCTGGCAAAACTGCCGATTATGATTCAGAAAAAAACCCAAGAAAAGTGCAACGAACTCAGAGTGAAAACTGAGATACGCAAGAAGTGCCCAGTTCTTTTCATTTCTGCTTCCAAGTGAAGAAGTGAGTTGCACCGAAATCCTGTTGACTCCACACCCAAAAAAAAAAAGATACACAAACCAGCCAAGAAGTAAACAAAATTGATGAAAACAAATACATAAAGAATAAACAAATGAGACTGAACAGATGAATGACTATTAAAAAAACCACCAACCAACATTCACCAAAATAAATCAAGAACCCTCGGCCCCTTCCAAAAAAACAAAAATTAAAGAAAAATCTGTATATCAAATGAGAATCTGGATTACACAAACAGACCATCCTTCAGCCAATGATCAGAGATAAACTTCAACCTTCACCGAGGCTACACGATACAACCTTAGAATACAAGAAAAACGAGACTGGGCGCCTTACACAGCCTTCAGACAACGCACCACCCTGTATTAGTTACCCAAAGAAAGACCAAACAGAGAAATGGAAGATAAACCAATTCAAGTTACAAATCCATACTCGCCATCACACTAAAAAAAATCCCAAAACCAAACAAACCCAACTGCCACCAATCATCATGTGCTTGCAAACAAATATCCAACACAAACCAACATCAGACAAAACACACATCTGCTTCCGAAAAAGGCATCCCTCACCAATATGTTCCCTAACTTTTGTACTGGATAGGTTTGACGACAGGAGAGACACTTAACATAAACTGGTCCTCCTCTGATCCATATGACGGTGTCTGGTTGGCACCCTAACACTAACAGACCAGGGTCCGTGTGTCTGTCTGAGCAATTGAATTAAGGCAGAGGATACACTGATCCTGCCTGGTTGATCAGTCACACTAGGGCTGTAGTGTAGGCCAAGTTCTTTGTGCACATCGATAATTATTATGAGTTCAATTATTACACACACACAGCCCACGCACACACATGCACGCACTCACACACACACACACACACAGTAACAAACACACACACTGGCTACAGTTTGACAGAAAAGAGAACAGCTACACGCTGAAAAATAGAAAGCTATAGTCTGAAAAGTTAAAGGCTTTATTGTTACTGAAAAAAAGGCTTGTGGTTTTAGTGAAAAATTTAATACAAGTCTGACTGAAAAATGATGAAAGGCTATAGTTTGATTGAATGATAAAAAGTTACAGCAAGACTGAAAAGTAAAATGCTGTCATCTGACTGAAAAGTTATATTTTGGCAAATAAAAAGGCTGTAGTATGAAAATTGATGGGCTATAGTCTGACTAAAAAATTAATGGCTATGGTTTGATGAAAATTTAAAGGCTATAGTCTGACTGAAAAGTTATAGTCTATAGTCTGACTGAAAAATCATAGGCTATAGTCTGATTGAAATATCATAGGCTATAGGGTGACAGAAAAATTATAGGCTACAGTCTGACTGAAAAGTTATAGGTTATATTAGTATATGGTCTGACTGGAAAAAAATGCATCCTATGGGTCTAAAAAAAAATACAGGCTATGGTCTGACTGAAAAAAATTAAAGGCTATGTTAGTATGTAGTCTGACAAAAAAAATTACATCCTTTGGACTGAAACAATAAAAGGTCATCATACATTACAGTCTGAGTAGAAAAATTATAGGCTATGGTTTGAAAAAATAAATGGCTACAGTTTGAATGAGACAGCCCCCCCCTCCCAGAAATGATCTTCAACTGAACAGTTAAAGGCTATATTAGTCTGTTAACAAAAGTAACATATTTCTTTTTCTTTTCTTTTGCTGACTTCATCACTCTTTGTCATTTGTTTTTATTTAAGATATTTTAAAATCATTTCTATAATTACTGTTAATGACGACTAACTGACAGACACTATAAACCACGAAAAAAAACCTTGCGTGTTGACAATATTGGAGAGAAAAAAAATGAAAAAAGCAAATGGTATGCTTTCCAAACAAAACAACCGCCCAAAATGGGGGAAAAAACTAATAATAAGAAAACAATAACTGGTGTACTTGCAATCCTTTTCATACAAACAGACCCACTTGCTGGCATGGACAAAGTTCTGTTTATTATGTCCAACTCCCCCCCCCCCCCCCCAGTTGATAACTACCCATTCAAGTACCCTTTTTTGTTTCTGCAACATACAGTTTCTCAATTCTCAAAACCAAACGGCAATGACAGTTGAAACAGCCATTGACAAACAATCCACAAAAACTATCGACAATGTGACACAGCAAGTACCCCCTCCCCTCTGCCCCTCCATCATCCCCCCCCCCCCCCAAAAAAAAAGAAGTTATTCTATCCATGTAGTAAGCCAGCCAGCGGGCTGCAGATGGTGGCAAGGGGTATTATGGAAATGACTAACCGCCAGTCACAAACAATTGATCAATTAGCAGGCTACACTAACGCTTGCCAGTAGCAGCCACAGGCGGAGTTACGGTCCCTGTGGTCCGTTTAGGAGAACAGCCAGCCAACGCTGGTTTTGGTCAACGTCAGTCGTGGGTCCGCTCCGAAATGTGCTTATCGTAGAAAACTTACAAAAGCTATATAGAGTACAGGGTCTGTTTTGAGACTTTTTTGTTTTTGTTTCTGTAAAAATACATCTTGGCTGCTGTGTTATGAAATATGTTGTCATGCCAGTAAACAAGTCTTACACCCCCCCCCCCCCCCCCCCCCCCGCCCCATGTTTATATTGGATGTTCCAGAATATAAGATGCTTACATGGTTTACTTTGTTTTCTTTTTTTTCTAAAAAAGAAAATATCTTGGTTATATCTTACAAAATATGTAGTCATACAAGTATGTAGTCTTTTCCCCCTTATACACTTTTATGGGATGATCCAGAATTAAAGATGTTTGTTTGGGGTTTTCCCCCAAAAAACAAAGTTTGGCTGTTTTATTATGGAATAACTTATTGCACTAGTATAGTCTTTGTTTTCTTGTACAGTCATTGTGTCTGCCCCATTAGCAATAAAAGATATTTTGTTATAGGATAGCTAGCATGTCTGCTTGTAGTTGTACAGTTGTTTTGTTGGGTTTTGTGTGTGTTTTTGTTTGTCTTCAATACAATAATATCTAAGAGACTTCAATATTGAAAACATTATATTACTTGGAAGCATGCATTATACTCTGTCTGTCTGTCTGTCCTGTGTCTGTCTTGTCTGTCTCTTGTCTCTCTCAAGGGCTGGATGAAAAAAAGTATGTTAATACTTATCTGTAAACCTTGGGAATAAATATTATCCCCCCCCCCCCCCCTTCTCTCTCTCTCAGTTAAAGTGTTTTGGATACTTAAATGCAGAATAAATTGTATTGTATACTACTTTAAGTCATGGCAGATTTATCAGCTGAAATGCGGCTGCTCTCCCCCGGAAGAGCGTGACGCCACAAGAGCAGCGCCATGCAATGCATGCACGCAAATAATCGATTATCTCTTTTTATTTTTCCTACACAATATCTTGGATGCTCCCATGTGAAATATATCAAGTGAAACACATAGCACATTAAAAATCTCCACACTCTTTTATTGTGATTACAGCATAATTGATCAATACTGTGGAACTAAGAATGCATGTGAATGCAAAAATTTCTCTTTGCTTGGTTGATTTTGTTTCTTAATTTTAATATCTAATAGACAATAATATGAAAAATAATTATAATCAAAAGAGACATGCAAGTAAGCAAACAGTATCGTTTTTCTTCTTTCTTTTTTATAAAATATCTCAGAACTGTAGTATAAATTTCTAGACTCTTGAACTGCCAACATTTTGTGAAACATACCACACTTATTTCCCCTTTGTGTGGAATAAGACAGCTCCACTTTTCTCAACTTCCAAAACTGCTCTTCTAAGTTTTTAATATAATTAAAATTTTTTTTTTTGGGGGGGGATATACTTACTGCACTTATTTGTAACACTTTGTAATTGCCCTTCATGGGATGATTAAAGTGTTTTTTGACTTTGACTTGACTTGGAACAAGATGGCTTCATTTGTCTTAAAACCTTCTAATTCTGGAGCAGCTCGATACCCTTTTATTAGTTTTAAACACTGTACACTTTTTGCCCTTCTGCATACTTTGTGTGGAGTAAGTTCACTTCTCTCCCTAACCTTCTATAACTGCTCAATGCTCTTTTAAACATTTTTGGAAGGTACCTACTGTACTTATCTATGCTTCACATTAAGGTGGCTATACTTGTCCAACCCTCTCAATTTTGGGACAGCTCAATGCTCAAATCAACCTTTTTCTACTTTATATCCCCACTGCCCTCATAAACTACACCTGTCTGGAATGTGCTTGCTGCTCTAATCTACATATTTTCAAATTGCTTTGTCCATATATGAATTATATTTTCTGAAACTTACCATTCTCGTCTACTTTTTTTGTGTGGAATAAAGATGTCTGCAAGTCACAAACCTCATCAGAGTTTTGTTTCTATCCCAATAATTGTGTGTGTGGGGGTGGGGGGGGGGGATGGGTGGCGGGGGAGGGGGGGGGGGGGGTATGTGTAAGCTGCCATTTATCTGTAGCTAAAAACAAACGAAGAAGTACACACAAAGTACATTTTTAAAAAAAGTATTATATGCTGGTTCTATTCCTTTGTTTCACAATATCTTCACTGACTTCAGATGACTAAGTCTGTCAGTGTCACCAAATCACTTCAGTGTTGTCTACATTACCTCCCCAAAATTTTTTTTTAAAAGATAAAAAACCTGATCAAAGTCGTATCCCAACAGATATGATGCTCTCTTAGACAGTGCAGAAATGATAATTGTACATCAATGCTGTGTGTGTCATGTGTAGACAGAAAACAGTTGGGTTCCCATAAACTAAAGCCACCATCCTGTATTTACACACACACACACGCAACTTACACACACATGCATGTGTGCACACGTGCACACACACACGCATGTTCATGCGCCACACACACACACACACACACTCTCCCCCCCCCCCCCTCTTTCTCGCTACACACACACACACTTTCTCTCTCTCTACACACACACTCTCTCTCTCTCTCTACATACACACACACACTCTCTCTCTACACACACACTCTGTCTACACACACACAGACACACTTTCCACACACACAGACACTCTCCACACACACACACACACACACTCTCTCCACACACACACACACACACACAGAGTCAGAGTTCCATCCAGTAGACTCACAGTCATGATGTATTGATCCAGTTCTGTTGCCAAATATCCCCCTACTTCACGTTCCCTGGTGCTTGAAAGCCACACAGCCAGAGTGAGCACTGTCACAGTGTGGGCCATATATGATAATGTCTGCATTATTTTAGATACAGAAAATGAAAAACAGACTGCAGTGAGGTTATACAGACTTCATGATAGTATGTGAGTGAGTGTGTGTGTATATTATATTTATTATATACATGTGTGTGTGTTATTTTTGTGTTGTCTTCAATTTAACGTCTGTTCAGTCTGAGTGATATTAGACTCTGTGTGTGTCTGTGTGTGCATGCGTATGTGCGTGTGTGAGTGCATGCATGCATGCATGCGTGCATGTGTGAGTGCATGTGTGTGTGAGAGAGAGAGTGTGTGTGTGTGTGTGACTGAGAGTGTGTGTGTGTGCATGTGCATGTGTATGCGTGCATGCATGTATACATATATGTATGTCATGTGTTTGTGTTTTCTGCTGACCCTAGTTTAAAACTTAAAGCACCGCTCTTGGACATGATATTCGCTGTGTTCCTTGGACAAATCACAGGGCTCCCCCTTTACAGTAAAGGTAAACACATTGTATATATAATGCACAAACCCCACCATCAAGAAAAGATGCTTTGCTGTTAATTATGACTGGTAGAACATGCAAAGTTGAAAGCTTGGCCCTTTTTTGTCACATAAAAGAAGAGGAAAACGGACAGAGCGTGCAAATCCAGCATCACTCAGTCAAGGGTCGAGGGCCAATGCTAAAATTAGTGTGCCTGCCTCCTCTTTAGTGTGGTCAGTTCCTGCTGTAACTAGCACCAGCTGGCCCTGGCTGGGACGAATGCATAGCAGCTGAGAGCAGATGAAAGTGGGGGACACTGACAGCTGTGGGGAGGATGCAGGATTTACAGTTACACTTGTTATCAGCTGAAGATTTTCTCATCCTCCTCATGTAATCTTTCATCCCATGATTATCTCCAAAGTCAGAATGAGGCTAAGTGGTGAGGGAAAAAATTGGTTGCATAAGCATAAATCTCACCACTGGTGAACCTCAGAGCTCAAGCTGAGGAACGACAAAAAAAATATATATATATATATTCCATGATCATTTTTCTTAACCTAGGCACGACAGAAATCAAGTTCTTGTCACTATGCGTATATATCTGAGAAGGGGAAAAAAGGCAATATAATTCTGGAAAACAACTCTGAAAATGTGCAAAGGATCTCTGCCAAAAGATGAAGTTCTTCTCATCACATGCTAGGGATAATTGTTACAAATCCATCTGATCCTGTATGCATGTATGTATTGTATTGTATTGTATTGTATTGAACTGCATGGTATTGTATACCACTTTAAGTCACGGCTGATTTCTCTGCCTGAGATCCTCTCTGCATGTATTATATTGTATTGAACTGTATGGTATTGTATACCTTCTCAGTCACGACTGATTTCTCTGCCTGAGATCCTCTCTGCATGTATTGTTATTGTATTGTATTGAACTGCATGGTATTGTATACCTCTCAGTCACGACTGATTTCTCTGCCTGAGATCCTCTCTGCATGTATTGTATTGTATTGTATTGAACTGCATGGTATTGTATACCACTTTAAGTCACGGCTGATTTCTCTGCCTGAGATCCTCTCTGCATGTATTATATTGTATTGAACTGTATGGTATTGTATACCACTCTCAGTCACGACTGATTTCTCTGCCTGAGATCCTCTCTGCATGAATTGTTATTGTATTGTATTGTATTGAGCTGCATGGTATTGTATACCACTCTAAGTCACGACTGATTTCTCTGCCTGAAACCCTCTTCTGCATGTAATTGTTTTTTTTAATTGCATACTGTGGGATTGTATCCCTATCAGTGATCATTTCTCTGCTACAAGCTCTATCATATTATTATATTAAGGAATGGTATGTACTGTGTTAAACATATAAAAAGTACCAGCTAAATCCGGGGCATTCTGGCCTGTACCCTGCCTTCTCAGCTTTCCAAAGCAAAATCCAAGGATAACGTTGTATGTCTGATCCCTACAACACATTTCCTCGTACCAATTCAGACAATTAATGATAAGAGCTTGAGAAGCGGTTGGGTGATCAGAAAATCAGTGCCACCCAAATATTGTTGCCATTTGGAGTAACCTCCAGTTACTGAGTTCAGGAGTCAAAACAAGGGGTAAACCATTCTGGAATCACTAAAAAAATTTTTCTGACAAATTAGGAAGGGTGGTAGAGGAAAACTGAGCATTTGGGAAGAAGCGGTTGGTGGAGGGAAAATATGAACCCCAACGGGTATGTGTACAAGAGTGGAAACTAACAGTGTTAGTCTGTTGAGAAAAGAAGGAAACACAACAGGGAATCTTACTTCTAAAAAATATTAAAAAGTGTGGGGTAGGGGTGGGGGGTGGGGGGGAGGATGGAAGAGGGTAAAAATCAGGGTGGCAGCAGATTTGGGAGATGGGTGTAGATTTGGAGGGGGGGGGGGAATTGAAGATGGGGGGAGGCTGTATAGATCTAAGAGGAGCTGGACATATCAACAGACTGGCTAAAGTCTGGTCCTGGCAACGACACCAACACAATCTATCACAGAGCAGGGTGATGGGAGCTTCCTGTCCAGAACATGATTAGGGGGAGTGTGGGAGAGGGGAGGGTGGTGGTGGTGGTGGCGGATGAAGGAGGGTGAGCGACTCACCGACAAAAACTTTTTAATTTTGGCGGCAAGAATCTCGTCCTTTTTCCACTGCTCGGTGGAGTCATACTGCCCACCGCGCTTATAGTCGCCACTCTTTTGAATGGAGATGGCTGACAGAGCAGATAACATATAACTTTCAACTTCATGCACAACATACTTCTTCTCAGTTTTGAAAACAGCACACCAATTTAGTACCAAAGAAAAAGAAAATTAAAAAAAAGAAAATACTTTTGGTAGTGAATTATAAACACACCCAGAAACACTTCATATAATGTTGCAAAAACTATAACATCAACACAACCACAAACAGTTCTGTATCTTTTAAGTTACAAAACAACACTGCTTCGCTGTAGAATGATTTTGAAAGATATCATGCAATAGGCGGTACTGAGGTCTCCCGTTTTTGTCATATAATGTTAACACAACAGCTCATACGGTACACATGTTGGCAAAGGTACAACACCTGGATCAAATATGAAATAGGACAGTAATTTTTTGACTATTTCATACTGCATACGCTGCAAACTTATATGGGCTAGAAGTCTCACCATAATTACATAATAGATGGTTAGCTGACTTGTATTCAAGGTTGAACAAGCAGAACCAGTATACAATTATGATTAAAAAAATGTTTTCCAGCTGTAAGGATTGTCTCTATGATAAAAAAACCACCCACAAAACTGTGTGAGGTGACTAAAAACGAAAAAAGGAAGAGAATGTACTGCTGTTTTTTAGTGCAGATTTTGGTTGGGAATATATACTTTCTTTAGTTTTAAACAAGAAACACTACACAAAGGTTTCTTCACACGAAAAAATGTTTTTACAGTAAAGTTGTTTTACAAAGAACACCTCAGGCCTGACCTTTTCGGTGCATGACCTCCTGAAAGATAGAGTCATGAAATCAAAATGAACAGTTGTGATGCATTAATGAAAGGATGGAGATAAAAAAATAAAGCTTTCATCTGAGCTTTTTCACTTCCATGCTAGTGAGATTCAAAATCAGTGCTGGTCACTAAGTGATAATGGGTTTTTCAACGTTGTGGTTTACAGAACAGCAGTTGATGATGTCTGAAGATGAGATAAGGCACTGTATATATACTGGCCAACCATTAAAACTTTACTTTAGGATTAATGCACACACACACTCACACACAGAGTGTCTCTCTCTCCCTCCACCTCCCCCCCTCTTTCTGAGGGCTAGATGAAAAAAGCCACCATTGTGCTTATTCTTTTCCCTCAAAAAAAATGTTCAATTCTTTTCCCTCAATAAAAATGTTCATTCCATAAAAATGTTCATTCAATAAAAATGTTCATTCCATAAAAATGTTCACTCATTCTCTCTTACCCAAACACGCATGCTTGGACTTGGGATGGCAGGGGGTGAGGATACTGTTTAAGACCCTGTCACTTCTGATTTTTCAACTTCTATCTTATTTACAAACACAGCCTCCTACACTAATCAATGCACCTCGCTAAGCATCTCAAAAGTCACACGATCTGACCACTTTCTAGTTCCTCCAAGGATGCAAAACGGAACTTTCTAGAAAAACAAACACTGTATCAGGTAATGGAACTGATCCAATCAAGAAACGTGCAAACGGGAGACCTCAATACTGAAGAGAGATTAGTTTGTTTGGTTGGTTTTTTTTCCCTTTACCCACATGCACTGAAGAAAAGAAAGAAAACAAAATACAGGATGATTAAAGCAGGCTGACTGTTTCCTCCAGTATGGTTCTGGTCAAACGAGTTCAACATTCATGAATTCCTTTCCCACCTTGTCTACATAATACATCCATTCTGCATGCTAACACAAAACTGTGTGTATATTCGAACACACAGTCATAGAGTATGCGTGTGTAGACAAACACACACCACACAGACACAGACAGGTATGTAAACCCACGCACATGTAATAAAGACAAACCGTAAAGTTTTATGCAACACTGACAGACGTCACACACAGATTAGCTGGCTGATACTGTTATGGAATTGTTCACAATAAAATGTGAATGCTGCACACATGCACGACATTATGTATATGTACAAATAATCACACACAGCATGATAAATATGTGCTTTCTAATTGTACATTCACTACTTTGCTTGTTGTATGTTGTGTACATAAATGTATACAACTATACATGTACAAACAGGCACCCATATAGTGTACCGAGTACAAGTATGCACACACACACATACACACAGCACATATTCACATACACACAGAGAACACAAACACAAACACACAGCACATACACACATACATACATACAGCACGCACACACACAACTCAACAAACCAGAGAAATAATATAACATGTAGTACTTAGGGCATGCACAAGGGTACTTTATAATGTACTCACCTTGACAGCATGTAAGCATTATTAACTGACACTACAGATGAAGAAATCTCAACGCAGAAATTAACTTTTGGAATATAATATCATTCTTGTATACTGTATATTTCCTGTAAAATGTGTATTATGATCCTATTCATGAAATAGATTTATAGACAGTCAAATTTCAATACAAAAGCTGTTTTGCTCATGTTACTTTGGTGGGGATACAAACATTCATCATTCATGTGTGAACTCATGAACTGCACCAAGTTCTTGTCCACAATCTTTGCACATGTATATATATATATATATATATATATATATATATATATATATATATATATATATATATATATATATATGTCCATGTATAAGTAACACATCTTGAAAATTAAGCTCCTGTGGATAATTCTGACTTCAGGATAAAATAATGAAATTATGCATACACTGGGTATAAATATTTAAGTTTTATTTTACTGATTTTTCTTAACAGCAGGAAGAGAAGATCACTTTCTTTATGTATAAACTGTGGTAAGGTAACATCAAATTACAAGTTGTACAAAAGAAATGATTGCTGTGATTTGCATTACGTATAGCTTTAGGAATCGCAGGTACAGAATACCATGAGCAACAACTGTACAGTAAAATCATACACAAAATTAATATATCCTTTGAGAAAGACAAAAGGTATCCAATGAAAGAAAAAAAAATGGAAGTAAATTTGTAACATTTAAAAACAATTCTTTTCTTTTCTCCCTTAGCACTTGATGACTTCTATCTATAAAAAAAAAAACCAACAACACTACGACAGACAAGAATTAATAACTGATGTGTATCTGATTTTCTTTTAATCAGTTCCCTTTCAAAAAACAACACACACACAAAAGCCATGAAAAAAACACTCCAACAAAGAGAATTCTTCAGAGAGATGGAACTGTGGACTGAGAGGTAAACAGATCTGCCTTTCATCGTGTTGTGAAAGTTTCTCCAAGGTTTTTTTTGGTTGTCTTTTCTTGTGGAAGTCATTCATTCTAAAATCAAATTGCAACAAAATGAATCACTCTTTCATTCATGTTTTGATTAACGGTTAGATTGCATTTCTTGTTGTTAGTTTCCCTGCTTTTCAACAGCCCCATTTATTTACCTTTTAAAAATGAATGTCACCAGTGACTACATTCACTAACAGTTGGGATGTTGACTTTTACATTTTTTCTGGCCTGCACTTTATCATTTTCACATTAACTACTAAAACCCTTTTCAAAACTGTTCCCTACTAACTTGTCTGTAAACATAAAGGAAGACAGACCATTTGAAACAAACAGAAAAGGAAAAAATAATCATAATTTCACAAAGTTATAATCTACCAATGAGTGATTGATCAAAATCCAACTGTTTCTTTTCCTTGACACATACTAAATAGATCTACCAATTCACTTTACTTATAGTATCAGTTTTATCATAATTATATAACGAATGCAGAGGCTTCAGACATTACATAACTCAAAGCATGCACATGTTTCATGTTCTGACTATGGCGGGCACAGTTAAACTGGAATGTTTCCTCTGAAATGCTTTCAAAAAACGCTGTATATCTTTTCATATCACTAAGCTTTCTTTGGCATTTTTTTTTCAGAACTCCAAGCCACACATTTTTTCTAAGAAAGTGGATAGTCGGCGAAATGGAAATGCACTCATTTAATAAATAACAGATCCTAGGTTTGAAACCAGTTTCTCCCCCCCTGCCCCCCCCCCCCCCCCCCACCCAAAAAAAATAAATCTATTTGACCATGCATGGTAGTCTCAGTGATAGTTTTTAAAATGGTAAACTGAGGTTTGATAGTTTTTTAAAATGGTAAACTGAGGTCCTTTTTTCAATACACGTGCATTCAGCAGGCCTGAAAAGAACCAACAGTAACAAGAGAGTTGTTCCTGACAAAACTCTTTGAAGAAAAAAAGCCATGAGGGTTTTGTTGTTGTTGTTTTTTAAAGGAGAAAATGCAGACAAGATGAAAGAGACTGGTGATGCTGTACCAAGGCAAAGCACCCTCTCCTTAAACAGTAGCCCAAATCTTATACACAGAATCTGCTGTGATTAAAAAACAAAAATGCCGTGAATACTAAATCTCAATACTCAGAGATTGTTGTGCCTGTCAGTATTGTAATTTCCCTTTCATGGGATGATTAAAGTATTTTTGATTTGACTTGGGAGTTCTGAGAAAACATAAAAGAAAGCTTAAAGCGACAAAACGTTTCAGGCTTTGAAAAAAACATCTCAGGAGGAGAGCACTCAGGTCTGCACAGGCCCTGACTACATACCTACAGAACTGCTGAAGAAAGCTATGTACAGTGAAACCACATCGAGGAGCAGCCAGACACAGACAAAAAGAAGAAGAAAAAAACAACCACCACCCTTACCTTTTTCACTGACACTCTCACTCTCCAGGTCCTGCTCTTCGCAGCTGGAACACTCGGGGGTGGAGCGCACGTCATCGTCCGAACTGCTCAGGGATTGCTGTCGCTGTTTCTTGCTGCGCTTGTGTTTGTGGGGCTTGGGGGGCGGGGGGCGAACACAGTCTGAGGGGTCGGAGGACAAGGAGTCGTTACGCAGCATGCTCTCCAGTTTCTTGCGGTTGTTGCGGGAGGCGGAGTTGGCTGTGCGTGCAGAGTTGGGGTCTAAATGGCGGCGGTCGTGCAGGCGCTGCATTTCTCGAATGTCCTCTGCGGCTGCTTGGGTGTCGCTGGCGTGTTCGATCAGGATGCGGTGGGAATGTCTAGGTCCGTCGCCTACCACCTCGCTCTCTTTGTACCGGTCAGTTAAATCAGACCCCGGTGAACGTCGGTCTTTCACCGTTCCCCCATGCCCCCCTCCCCCTACCCCAGCACTCCCCCCACTTCCCGCCGTACGTTCTACTCCTCTGTGTTGCCGACTGCTTCCGCGGCGCTCCACATGCCCTTCGTTCAAATCCAGAGTGTCTGTCAGACGTTCCCGTGAGCTGCGGTAATCTTTCTCTGAGCGGTATTCTTTATCTGAGCGGTACTCTTTATCCTGGTACTCCCCACGATACTCCTTTTCGGAGAAGTCCCTGCGACCGTTGGCTGGAGGCTGGCGATAGCGCTCGGAGGTAGCGTCTTTGCTGCGTCGTTCCCTGGACCACCGGCCATCGTGGTCGCGTTCCTCAGCATGACCAGCATCCCGGCCTTCCCTGTCAGCACAAAAAAGGATCAGTACAGCATGTGCTTCCAACTGTAGCCACCAGCCAGTATTAGGTATACAGGTTTATGCATGTACACAGTGGTTTCGGAAAAAAACCATAAGATATAAATGTCTTAAAAATAAACAGATGGGCAGACCTTTGTATCATTAATGCAGGTCTGCAAAGCGGACCTTTACAAGACTAACTGGGGAAAAAAATACACCTCACAACCTTAACAAAACAGAAAAAAATCCCACACCTCACGCCCTTTACAAGACTAAGGTAAAGGTAAAGGAGTCCCATAACCTATAAGGTCGTAGGGGAGTGAGGCGTCAGAGACCTCACTTCTCTAGGGCCAGCATATTGAGGGTGGCGCCCATCTCCTCTCCCTCGCTGCTTTACCTTCCCTGACCCTAAAGAGGGCAGGTACCCATTTACAGCTGGGTGAACTGGGGGAACTGTACTGAAGCCAAGGCACGTGCAAATGGTCACCATCCAATGTAATGCGCTCGATCTGTTTAACTTGCTGGGAAAAGCGAGTGCTCCAACCAATGAGCTATCCTCCTTTTACAGATCCCAATAACAAAAGTTACGTGTACTTTCAAACTACCTCACCAAAACCCAAACCAAACAAAAAAAACCCACCCCACTCGTGACCTTTATAAGATAACAGAAAAAAACAACCTCATGACCTTTAACAGGAAAAAAAAGTATAACCTCTGACCGTCAGACAATAAAAAAGTAACCTCACGACCTTTACAAGACTAACAAAAAAATTAAACCCCAGACCTTAAAGACAAAAAAACTCACCCCAAACCCTACCTTTACAAGACAAACAGAAAAACAAAAGTATCACCTCACGAGCTTTACAAGACTAACAGAAAAAAACCACAACTCACCACCTTTACAAGTCTAACACAAAAAAAACCCTGCACATAATGACCTTTACAAGTCTAACAGGAACAAAAAACACACCTCACGACCCTTACAAGACTTACACAAAAAGATCTCACACATAATGACCTTTACAAGACTAACAGAAAAAAAAATACACCTCACAACCTTTACAAGACTAACAGAAAAAAAAAGAGTACACCTCACCTTGCTCTGCACCTGATACAGGTTTCACAATTGCAAGTTCTTTCACCAGAATTTTAAATTAAAAAAAATTATTATAGGTCTTGCACAAACTATATTGGTATATAGATCTATCTATAATACTATTTTCCCCATCTTTTTTAACATTAACAACAGGTGGTAAAGATAATATTTCTTTTCTCATAGCAACACTGTGGTGGACAGTTGGTGCGAGCTTGCAGTTACCATTCTATGTGTGGAGTGTGGCTCAGAAGGGAGCACAACTGTCATGTGAGAGATCCCTGGTTCGAGTCTCATTCAGACTAAAATTACAGGAAGTTAGGGTGGCAGAATGGTTCAGACATTCGCCTGCAAACAAGTAAACTCTTAAAACTGTGAGGTTCTGGGTTTGATTCCCAACCTCACCCTTTCTTCCCAGTTTGATGAAAAAAACCGAACTGACTGTAAAAGTCGTTTGAATGAGACTATAAACCGAGGTCCTGTGTACGAACGCATACAGAACATCTTGCGCACATGTTAAAAACCCATTCCGCCTTGGGTGGGATACGGAGTGCCTGGTCTTCTCCTGTGCTTGTAGCTCTGCAGGAGGTCTGCCCACTGGTCTCAACTGACACATTTCAACTTGTATTACATGTATAAAGGTAAGGTAAAGGTAAAGGAGTCCCATAACTTATAAGGTTGTAGGGGAACGAGGCGTCAGAGACCTCACTTCTCCATGGCCAGCATATTGAGGGCAGCGCCCATCTCCTCTCCCTCGCTGCTTTACCTTCCCTGACCCTAAAGAGGGCAGGTACCCATTTACAGCTGGGTGAACTGGGGGAACTGTACTGAAGCCAAGGCGCGCAAACGGTCACCCATTCAACTAGTAACCGCGCTCAATGCTGCTTAACTTGGCTGGGGGAAAGCGAGTGCTCCGACCACTGAGCTAGCCCGTCCCCCTTACATGTATACATTTATAATAATTTCCTGAAGCTGGAATGCATCTGCCTTAATTGGTGAGTCAAAATGGTCACACACACAAAATTTCACCATTAGTGAACCTCGGAGCTCTAGCTACGGAACATAAAAACCAAAATAAAAAAAGATGATACACTGAGATCCTTTGTTCACACACAAAAAAGAATTCACAGCACTTGGGACAGCTACTCTGGCAAAACTTTGTACAAAAAGAAAACCAAAAAGAAAACCAATGCAAATATACCCTCCTCTGGGTACACGAGCATATGGAATGGGTGAGGCAAGAAACCAAAGCCAGAAATGACAGTACAGATCATCATCATGCAGTATGGAACAGCAGCCTGGGTGATTTCCACACCTGTAGGCACATCTGCTGTGGCTACATAAACTGATATTATATATATAGCTACACCAGTATACTACACTACAGCACAAATGCAATGATAAAAATATATTCCACTCAGAGTGTGTGTGTGTGTGTGTGTGTGTGTGTGTGTGTGTGGTGTGTGTGTGTGTGTGTGTGAACATGAAAGAGAGAATGGGGTGGTGGCATAGAAAGAAAGAAGAGAGAGAGAGAGAGAGAGAGAGAGAGAGAGAGAGAGAGAGAGAGAGAGAGAGAGAGAGAGAGAGAGGAGGAGCATGCAGGCACACACGTGAATATGATTATGAGCATGCATGCTCTCCTGGTTACACACACAAAAAAAGAGATTTTCGCACGAAAAAGGGGAAAACGTAGTTTACAGCTAGAGAACAGCAACCTGATTTTCACACAAACACACCTGCCATGGCGGTATTTAAGATTGCAAAACTACAGAACAGTCATATTTCCTATCTGCTGTGTGTGTGTGTGTGCATGAGTATGACTGTGCGTACATGCTGTGTATGTGTAGTGTGTGTGTGTGTGTGTGTGTGTGTGTGCGCGTGTGTTTAAACGTGCGTGCATGTGTGAGTGCATTTTAGTCCACCAATAACTGCATTCCAACTTTGGGGATGATGTCTAAACGCACTTATGAGCATGACATTTTTTTTTTTTTAATGTCATCCATTCCTACTGGCATGTAATGGGCTACTCTTCCCAAAGGCAGAACAGGTTTTAATGTGTGCATAAGATGTTCTTCATCTATTCACACACAGGACCTCGGTTTATAGTTCCATCTGAAGAACTGTTGGGGGATTGGAGTCAGTGCTGACGTTAATGCCAGGGGAAAAATCACCTTGAACAGCCAAGCCATCAGACTGCAAAACTGACCCCCCCCCCCCCCCACCCCCCCACATACTTCTATGATTATGATCATATGATGACAATGAATGTGTGAATACATCTGTGATAATGATGACAATGAATGAGTGAATACATCTATGATTATGATGACAATGTGTAAATACATAGCTGTGATAATGATGCAATGAATAAGTGAATACATAGCTGTGATGATGACAAGGAATGCGTGAATACATAGCTGTAATAATGATGACAATGAATAAGTGAATACATAGCTGTGATGATGATGACAATGAATAAGTGAATACATAGCTGTGATGATGATGACAATGAATAAGTGAATACATCTGTGATAATGATGACAAGGAATGCGTGAATACATCTGTGATAATGATGACATTGAATGAATGCATAAATCTGTGATAATGATGACAATGAATGAATGCATACTTCTATGATAATAATGATGAACAAATGAAATGAATATTTCTATGATAATGATAACACTGAATGAATAAATACCGCTATGATAATGACAATGAATAAACAAATACTTCTATTGATAATGATGATAATGAATGAAACAGTAAATCTGTGGTACTGATGGTGATGAACTGAATAAATACTGCAATGATTTTTTGTTTGTGTTGTTGGTTGTGTTCCTCAGCAAGACCTCCAAGGTTCACCAATGGTAAGATTTTGTGTATGCGACTGTTTCTGCCAATCATTAAGGTAGATCCACATGGTGACATTCTGACTGTGGGGATACTGAGCTATGATGATGATGATGACATTGGACAAAAGTTAAATACTTCTATCTCACTCCTTTCTATCAGTTCTGATTCTCGGCTGATGTAGCAACTGATTAAAAAAAAAATCATCTTTGATAATGATACTGCCAATAATTGTAATGTGTACTGCTGCTATGCTTGCATCTATTTTCAATGATTACGCTCAGTGTACAAAACTGCCACATTACACTATCCCCCCCCGCAAAACATCGAATTCTTCCTTGTCTTCTTCATCAATTGCTCACACAGCAACTCATTCCTTCGGATGAGACTATAAACTGAGGCCCCTTGTGCCAACACACGCAGAACATCTTGCACACACGTTAAATCCTGTTCCACTTTTCGTAAGAGTAGGCCATTGTGTGCCGGTGGGAACAGATGACAAACTTTACAAAACCGCACACACACGGGGACTGGATGTAAAAAAGCACATAAATGCTTATTCCATTATCCTTGATATAAAAGAATAAATAAATAAAATTTTAAAAAATTGTCTGTAATATGAGCGAAAATGCGTTGCACTGCCATTAACTTGATTAAGCACCTTACAAGTCAGGCCAGCACATCTGACTTCAGTGTGAAATGTTGAACTTAACATTATCAAATTTATCAAGAGCACTTTACAACACTAAAATTTCCCAATGTCAAAGTTATCCCCCCAAATATTTTCCATTACTGAATTCATCCCAAACATTTCCCAGTCTTAAAGGAGCTCCTCAATAATGCTTCTCCACTGTTCGGTGTGTTAAGAGCATTTTCTAATGTGACCTTTAGTGATTTACTGTGAACATTTTCCAACATGGAAGTCATTGAAAGCAATATCTAATATAAAATTTATCAAGAGAGCTTTCCCACTCCTTTTATAATTTGAACAGAACTTCCATTTTGGGTGGGTATATGTGGTTACAAGTATGTGTTTGCACAGGCACTGCCAGTGTGTGCTTTCAGGTGTTAGTGCATGCATAATGTATATTATGTACATATGTAACACATGTAAGGGTGAAAATGTGGAACAGGAGTTGGAGTATATGATGAAGATGAATTCAGTATGTATGATTTTGTATGAACCCTCTTATTGTTGGATTCTACAGAGCTAAACTGCCTGTAGATTTTGAATTCTTTGCAAGTTTCCTACCCCCAACTGACTTACTTTACTCCTAAGACAATTGTGTGTGTGTGCATGACAAGCTATCAAGCTGAAATTTTGTCACAAGCTAGGTATGTCTTTGTACTTGCATTCAGATGCAAGTTTTATGTGTCTGGTCACCAGATGTCTTGTCATTGTCACCTTATTTGTAAGCAATCACTGGTAAAAATATGGTATATACTATAAAACAGCAAATCCTGCATGGATATAACAATAGTTCATGCATGTTAGTGTTGAATAAGGAACTGATGCCTAGCTGATGTGTTCCTCAATGGTTATGTGCAATTGTACTTCAAGGATGTGTCACACAATGTCCCCATAACACCTGTTGTTTTATGA
Organism: Rapana venosa; assembly: GCA_028751875.1. Taxonomy (NCBI): domain Eukaryota; kingdom Metazoa; phylum Mollusca; class Gastropoda; order Neogastropoda; family Muricidae; genus Rapana; species Rapana venosa. The sequence continues at coordinate 26,171,425 of CM054166.1, forward strand.
TATGTCTCGAGGACACAGAAGTTTTGTTTAACTGGTTTTTTTGTCTTTTGAAAAGAAGTCATATTCAATCAATATATGTTTATGATCTTTATACTGCACTTCATATCTCTGTGTGCTACCACATATTTGTAAAGTGTATAGAAGTGTATTATTGTACATGGGTGTCACACTGTCACCGTACAGGTGTGACAAATTCGAAACAACTCAGAACTTCTGTAATCCTACAAAATGTTTATCTTGGTAGTCTCTAAAGTAGTCGTGGTGATGGCACAGGGTCACATCACAGAAAGCACAAATTGTGGATGTGTGGGGGGTGTACCCATTGCTGTCACCCGTCTAACCTTGGCAGACAGAGACCTGTTTTTTCTTTTCCTTCTTGCTATTTTTGTTATCAGCATATCTGTCTGTTTCTGCCATTGCAGTTTCAAAGGAAAAGTGTGGTAATAATGAGAAAACAGTCAAAAGGCATCACGTTTTCAGGCACCTATGCCTTGCAACCGCAACCGCCCCCCCCCGGAATTTCTCCAGACAGTGTGTGTAGCACAGGTCAGGAATGTGCCGTGTAGCGTGCTATTTTTGGGCTCACTCTTCTCCCTAACTGCAGCATTTCCTTCCTCCTCTTCTTCATAAGCATTTAATATCCGACTTGCTTGACAATTATCTTTCAAATTTTTTCTACTTCCAAGACAATAACATTCAATTCATCGTATCACTAATAAGATGAATTGTCTGCTACCAAAGAAGACGCCTTTTTTCCCCGCCATGCTGCCTGATTGAAAAGTGTTCCGGTCGCTGGCTGTTCTTTCTTCCTTCCCTCCCCACTACACTTATGTTAGTGGTCTATCACCGGCACCCTCTGAAACCCTCCCTGAATCATCGCCCCACCAAGTTTCAGACACACTGTGTGAAAACCACGAGATCTGTGTGTGATGGAGATGTACTGCCCACGTGGGCAGCACCAACTGTCAGCCGTGGTCGTATTGGAATCTAGCAGCAGCCACCGTTACTGTCGGCTGCGGTTGTAATGGGGTCAAGACGGTTAAACACACCACTTGCCGACTTGTTCTTTTTATTTTTACTGGCATGTTTTTTAATGCATTATGTAACGTGCCAACAGCTTATGTAAAGTGAGGTTAGGCTAAAAATGAAGAACAGATAGTGACGATATTGTATTTTTAAAAAGAAGAAGAAATACACCAAATAGTAGATGTTCCCTTCCTTCAAACAGTTCTGATCACAAAACAAAGACATGGGGGCAGGACAGCCTTGTGGTTAGAGCATGGAGCACGTGATCTGATGGCCCAGTTTCAAGCCACCACCAAGGGGATTTTTTCCCCTGCAGTTAACATCCGCACTGGATCCATGCCCCTGAGAGTCCTTTGTGTGAGACTATAAACCGGCATCCCATGTGCAAACACACAAAGAACATTTTGTGCACATGTTAAAACCTGTCCTGCCTTTTGGAAATGTAGGCTACTGCATGCCAGTAGAAACAGGTGACAAACTTGCACATCAGTGGTGAGCTTAGACATATATATATCCCCAAAGTTGGAATACGGTTACCTTAATAGTAGACAAAAATGGTCACATACACAAATGATTTATTTTATTCGTTTCATTCTTTTATTTTGAGGATAATAGAATGTAAATTTTGTCATCTGTTCCCACCGGCACACAATGGCCTATCTTCCGAAAAGCAGAATGAAATTTAAATGTGTGCGCAAGATGTTCTGCATGCGTCCGCACACAGGACCTCACCATTGGTGAACCTTGGAAATTTAACTGAAGAATAGAATTTAAAAATAAATAAATAAATAAAATAAAGATAATATGAGACTTTCTCGCAGGAAGGCAGATCACACAAGAAGAAGGGCGGGGAGAAGTAGCGTCACTAACAGAGGGAGAACAAGAGCGAGAGACAAAAACTTACCTATGCCTGTCTCGGCTTTCCTTCTCCATTCGCCTGTCCTCCGACCTGTGACCTGCTGCACTCTGCTCTCCACCGGGTTCACGCGACCGGTTTCCTGGACGTTCCCCGCCCCTATCCCCGCGCTCTCTGTCCCTCTCACTGCGCTCCCTTTCCCCTCGCTCCAACCGGTCGGCGGGATCACCGCGGTCCCGATGCCGAGCCTCGGGGTGCTGCAAGGCCGAGTAACGTTTGTCCGTTTCACTCAGCCGGCTCTCGCTGTGGAAGCGATGTTTGGAGGAGGTGCGCTCTCGGCCTCGCCCCCTCTCCTGCTGCTTCTCCCCCCCCTCCACGGGGGCCTCCGCCGCCTGGCCGCTGGAGGCCTGCGACGCTCCCTCGTGGCCCCGCTGAGACGACGACACGGCGTCGGACATGGAATACTGTCGCTTGAGTTCCCTCCCCTGTAAACTGGAAGCGCGGGCGAAGGACCGCTGCCGGTCATAGTTCTCTTTCTCACTGCCGCTGGCGGCGGCATCGCCGGGGCCCCCGCCCCCGCCCCCCCCCATCTTGGCTTTCTTCTCGTTGGGCGGGCTGGCCTCCATGCCGCTGCGCCCCAGGGGTCGGGAGCCCGGGGCGGCCCCCGTGGCGGTGTTGTCGGTGACCTCCAGCACCACCGGGCGCGCCATGCCGCCGTGGTACCAGGCCCCGGTCTTGGCCAGCAGCTCCTGCTTCTTGTTGCACAGGTGGCAGGCCCACACCATCTGCAACCACACAGCGGGGGGGGGGGGGAGACACGCGTCACTTGGGATGATTTGACAATCTTTTACGGTTTAGTTTAAAAGCTCGCTCTCTCTTTTTCTCTCTTTCTCTCTCTCTCTCGCTCTCTCCTCTCTCTCTCTCTCTCTCTCTCTCTCTCTCCTCTCCCTCTCCTCTCCTCTCCTCTCCTCTCCTCTCCTCTCCTCTCCTCTCCTCTCTCTCCTCTTCTCTTCTCTTCTCTTCTCTCCTCTTCTCTCTCTTTTCTCCCTTAACTTCCTGAGGAGTCAGCAATTTTTCAGGCCGTGTCTTTTCTAAAGGCACACTTGTTGAACCTGGTGGATCCCAACTCTCACCAGGATGCATGCTAGGTGTGTTCATGTATTTGTAATCCCACGAAATGCTGACATGAATTACAGGGATCTTTGACGTGTCAATTTAATCTTCTGCATGTGCATGAAGGGACTTAAGGTACTGGTAGGTCTGCACTGTTAAATGAACCTGGCAGATCACAAAAATAACCCTGACATTTAATTCACCAGATTCTGCAGCCAAGATTGGAACCTGCAACTTCATGGACCCACAGGACTGAACTCAAACACTCTTAACCACTCAGCTATAAAGTCCATCACTCAGCTATAAAGTCCACCACTCAGCTATACAGTCCACCACTCAGCTATAAAGTCCATCGCTAGCTAAAAAGTCCACCACTCAGCTATAAAGTCCACCACTCAGCTATAAAGTCCATGAAAAGGTCGAATCCATACAGCCTCTAGAACCTATTGACAATAGTATGGTGTAAAGTCCAGCTGTCCACTCATTTTATGCCTAGGCTGAAAACAGTGTGGGTAGTGGGGGAAGGGGATTTTAATGGAATGAGAACAATGAAACCAATAGTTCAGGATGTACAGTCCTTTGGCCTTGCTTAATATCATCTGATTTGAGGGGGGGTGTTCTTGTATGATACCACTCAGCCAACTATAGTTGTCACACCAGTGATATCGGCTAATTTCTATTAAAAAAAATCCAAAAAAATCAGAGCTAAACAAAAATAATGAGCTGTTTACAAAGTGAAATATCCACATGAAAACTAACTGTTCACAAATGACCAGATGTTCACGAACAAGCCATTATTGCAATTCCACCACAGGTAAAATAGCCACTTCTCATGTTTTCTCAAAAACCAAACGGCATTAACCTGCTGAAGAAAGCAGTTTGTGGCAAAGTATCTCAACTTAGGATGGATGCCATAGCCAAGTGGTTCAGATCGTTCAACTTCAATCCTATGAGTCCATGAAGTCATGGATTTGAATCTCAGCAGCATCTCGTGAATTGATAAGGGTGGGGATATTTATGCTCTTCCAGGTCAACTTCAAGTGCAGACCTGCCAATGCCTTACTTTCCTTCCTGATACACATGCTGGAGCTCAAATATGCATGTTAAAGATCCCATAATTCATACCAGTGTCAGGAAGGTGATGCAACACAAACATACCCACAATACATCTTCAAGGTCGGAATTTTAATGGTGGGCAAAAACAGTTGCATATGCAAAATCTTACCACTGCTGAACCTCAGATCTCTAGCCAGGAAATGAAAATAAAAATCCCACCTTACTCCTTTCAAACAAATAAGACTAGACTGTGTCTAAAAATAATCAGAAAAATGATTTTTTTAAAAGTCCACTTCACATAAAAAAAATATACAAAATTACATGATATAGTTAAAACACTGTAGAAAAGAAATCCAGAACACATTCAAAGGGTTTACTTTCTTTTGCATAGATTTCTGCATTCACCATTCAAACATTTCTGATGTTGTATTCAGGTAAAAAAACAAATTCAGTTTCTTAGCAACATCCCCCCCCAAAAAAACAACAACAACAAACCCAAACAAAAACAACCCAACCCCAAAACAAACCAAAAAAAACAACCTAAACAAACCCAACACTAAAATACACACACACACCCCAACCAACAAACAAAAACCCCACCACACCAATTTTTGTTGTGCAATTTGTTCTCAGCATAATTTTCGTTAAAGCTGTACCAGCCACCTTAGCTCGGTCACAGGCAAAGTGAATGATTGACTGAATGAACTACAGAAAAAAAGGCTAAATTTTGAACATAATTATCACTGTTTTGATTTAAACCCCCCCCCCCCCCCCCCCCTCACCACACACACACTCCCCCCAAAAAAAAACCAACAACAACACAACAACCAAAAAAAAACCCCACAACAACAAACAAAAAACAACAATTAAATGAACCACAAAACAACAACAATAAAAAACCACAAAAAACCCAACAGCAATTTCTTTCTTATTAATCATATTGTTATTAGGCTGTTCAGGATTTCCCACCTTAACATTTTGGAGCTAACGCAGAATGTGTACTCTGTCTCTCTCACTCACCATACCTGGAAATCACTGGATACTTTCTAGTTTCTAATAATGACATTAAAGTGTTTGTGAAGTACTATACATGAAACGGTGCTGAAGAAGAACAACATGTTTCTTCAATCAAAACAAATCCCCCGTGGGGATCCTGGGGGCCTATCAGTATAAATAGCTTCTGGAAACTCTGTGCTAGGAATTTCCTCTTTTCTATCCCTCTCTGTGTTCCTTGTTCTTTTTCTTCCTAATGCTTCCTTTCATATTTTCTGTCTTCTTGGTCCATTCTCCAGCACTTTTTCCAGAAAGATTTAAAAGCAAACAGTTCTCTCCCATGCCAAAGTTGGATGTGCTGGGCCTGACTTGTCAGGCGCTTAACATCAGTGCAATGCATTTTCACTTTTGTGACAGAAAACAGTAGTTGCTGTCTGAGCATTCAAAGAAGATCATAAGAATCACAGTATCCTAACACAGCAAAACTCTCAGTCTCTCTGATGTTTCATAGTGTATCCAAAGAATCTTTAGAAACTTCTCAAATAAGGAGTGGTCATTCCTTTGTCTGACTGGGTAAATCTGAGAACTCATTTTCAAATTCATCGTGATTATTAGCTCTTTATTTATTCATTCTTTTATTTTGATAATAATGGAATAAGTACCCGTGTGCTTTGCTGAGCAGTGACTAGACTGAAACAAAATACAAGAACATGTTGGTGGACTTTCTCTTCTGTCTTTCCTTGGCTAGAGCTCTGAGGTTTACCAGCGGTGAGATTTTTTGCATATGCCAGCATTGCTGCTCACCGTTAAGGTAGCTACATTCCAAATTCAGAGACGATGTCTACACATGACACTCGTGGATATGCACTTAAAAAAAAAACATTTTGCCATCCATTCCTACCAGCTTTCAATGGCCTTCTCTTCCAAAAGGCAGAACAGGTTCTAACATGTGCACAAGATGGTTTATGTGCGTTCACACATGGGACTTCAATTTATAGTCTCACCCAAAGGACTTTCAAGGGAGTGGAGTTGGTACTAATGTTGACTCCAGAAGAAAAATCATCCCCTCAAACAGGTGCCTCGTGGTGACTCGATCCCAGGCCATCAGATCACACACACACAACACTCTAACCACCAGGCTATCCCAAACTCCTGATGGACTTTGAAAAACTACAGGGTAAAAGTCATGGGAATAGGAAGGCAAGGTGATCCAGGCCGTGGACAGAACCTGACACACACGGTAGATGCGTCAGCATGCGACAATGAAGTGTGGATATATACCAACCTGTACAGGACCACAGCTGTCACTCACATCCTTGTGAGGGACTGAGCACACCTCCTGACGCTGTGTTTTGTCAGCCACACCACATGACTCAGAAACAAGTGTGCCTTTCATCAGCGCGCACAAAATATTTCCTCAGAAAAAAAACCAAACACTTATAACTTGACCGCCCTTGAACTGTCAACATCGGTCACCTTGCTGGGGATGATGCTCAGTCCTGTTCTCTCTAGTGTTGATCCTTTGTTCACTTTCAGAAAAGTGATAATGAAACACTGCTACACTACTGCTATCATCACTAGTAGTGCAGCTACACCACTGTCACTTGAAATCTCGGTATGACAAGCTCGTTTTTTGGTACTCTTTTTATAAAAAAAACTGTTCTGAAGTCTAGCTTTCAACTAAGCTGGTGGCTTTATCACAACTGTTGCGCTTACATACATGCACACAATGCCACACAGTTTTAGTGTCTACACAAACATGTCAACAACCAAATTAGACTTTACACTTCCAACCACATACAGCTGGCTGAAATAGCAGCTAGGCATCAGGTTATATGTGATTCTGCCCATAAACTCCATGTGTCAGACCCATCAACACCCTGTGCGTCATCTGTTTTTTGGCCAACGCAGCTGAGCAAGTTCGTCAGTTTACCACTGCGGATGAAAAACTCCTCCCTGAGCTGCGTGTGGTGACAACGGCTCTTCTCACCACACGCTGCGTAACTGATAGTTCAACTCATCTGACACCCCAAACATGCAGTGATCGAACGTCAAGATGCATTTTCATGGTCTAGACACTAAGTAGGGGGAAAAGCACAGAGCTAGCGAGGAGGAGGAGGAGGAGGATGCAGACTTTCCAGGGCAACACATGGTGTTGGCCTGGATCTGGGTCACTGCCACAGCTGTTGTCACCTGATGTATTCAGGCAGGCTGCATCACGGAAAGGTCATTGACTGTGTTCAGCTTCAGCTACACTTTCCAAAGCAATGCTCTCAGGGTTAGCGCGCACCAATGAACTAAACCCACTCTTTGTGGCGCACCGATACTGAAATGTTTCAATCAGCAGGTGGGATGTCAAATCTTCATGTGTGTATGTATGCATGCAGACCTACTTTGGTGTTGATCTTATGTATGTATACACGTGTACACGTATGATACACATGTATGCAACTCTTGTGTATGAGGAAACACACACACACACATACACACATGCAACTGCAGGTTGTGTGCATGTATATTATATGCACATGCACACATACAGACATAATACACAGAGGCACATGGAGGGTGGGATAGCCTAGTGGTTAGAATGCCACACTTGCAACTGGACAGTCCTGATTCCAGCCACCATCAGATGCCCGTTCAAGGGGATTTTTCACCTGAAGTTAACATCAGGGCTGACTCCACTCCCTTGAATGTCCTTTGGATGAGACTACAAACTGTGGCCCCATGTGGCAACGCATGCAGAAGATCTTGCGCACACGTTAAAGCATGTTCTGTTTTTGAGAAGAGTAGGCCATTTGTGCTGGTTAGAACAGATGATCTAACAAATAAATAACAAATTAACCAAATGCACACTGGTGTCGTGTTTAGACATCAAACCCCAAGTTAGAATGCGCCTACCTTAATGCTGGTCAACAACATCACTTACGCAAAATTATCACTATCTGTAAACCTTCGAACTCTAGCCAAAGAACAAAACAACAACAAACAAAAAATACACACACAAATACAACACCATATTCCAATTCAAGTAGCACGTATAGATATACATTAACTTTTTTTTCCACTCCCTCATTCTGCCTGGCAAAAAAACATTCTACCTAACAACTTAAACAAGTGGCCACTTTTGCACACAGCTGTCACACACACTTGCTATTTTTCAAAAAATGCTGTTTGTTTTCAATCTTTGTTCCCATCACCAAATAAAAACTATTTCAACCAATAGTGCAAAACAACAACATAAAAATTACCTCATTCGGTTTCTCAGTGGGTTTAGGAGTTTTGAGAGCAACCCTACGACCACAACGAGCGCAGGATTTCTTGTGGCAATAGTAGCAACTATGGCCCACGCCATCGGCAAATTTGGTCTTGAGGCAGATTTCGCATACGGCACCCTCGTCATACTGCTGGCCTGCTTTGCGTTTCTCTTCACTGGCCTTGAGAATGTTCTCCTGGTAACTCAGGAACTCATCTTGCATTTGCCTGCAACACAGCAAAGAGAAAATCATGTCAGTAAACTTTTGATGGAATGTGATGATAATTGAATGAGATGTAAGAAGGAAATGATGATGATGATGATGATAAAAAAAGGAGAAAAAAGAAAAAAGGAGAAAAAAGAGAAGAAGAAGGAGAAGGAGAAGAATAAATTTTGCATGGAAGATGAAGAACAAGAAGAGGAAGAGTTGTAACTGAAGAAGTGTTGCAAAAAAAGAAAAGGACACTGCAATTGCAAAAAAGAATGTAAAGAAGAAGAAGAGGAGGTGGAAGAAAAAGACGATGATGACGATGATGATGATTTCTGAAGAAGAAGAAGAAGACGAAGACGAAGATGAAGAAGAAGAAGAAGAAGAGAAGAAAGAGCAAGATACTGTACATAAACTCCCTCATGCTGTGAGAGGTGTACCATGTTTGATTTTTTTTAAAAAACAGTAGAATGAAAAGAAATGACGAAATGTAGTATTACACAACACAGTATACACACATAAAAAATGTGTATACACACACACTCACACACACACACATAGTCACACACCCACACATGCAGAGTCACACATACAGTTAAACACACACACACAGAGTCACACACACACACACAAATGCGACAGATGAATGCACTAAACAGACGCCACCAAGGGCAATTAATAAGTATGACTGGGACACACATAAACAGGTTCTTAAAGCAGAGTGGAAGCTATCTTTGGAAACAAAGAGTGTCTGATGGGATCTCCCTGATTACGGCAATTCCATACACTTTCTTTTTCTGGACAAGAGCAGGGGCCGGAATATTCATTTATTGCCTGCTTTTCACAATATCATATTTTCATCACAATGAGTCATCGCACAAACACATGAATGCTCTCTCTCTCACAGTCACACACAGACACACACACACAGTCACAGACACACACACACACAGTGACACACAACACACACACACTATGATACAGGTAAACAGATTTTATTCCTTTTCACCCCTTTTGGGCGATGAAGGAAATGAAAATCAAAACAAATACGGAACTAGCATGGTGACAAACACCTTAATTAATATAATGCACTAATGAAAGCAAATCTGCCAATCAGTCCTTAATTACCTTACAGGATTTGAGGAATTTGGCAATGATTAGCAGAACTTTCTGTAGGCAGTAGATGGAGAGAACAGCAAACACTGATCTGTCTCAGTGTCTGATAAATATTCTGCTGGGAAGAGTTATACCTGCATTATAATTATATAGATCTATTAATACATTTTGTAACTAGTGTAAGGCATTAAAAAGAAAGAAGGTATTCCTCACCAATTAAATTCACATTAGTGATACAAGTTTTATAATACATTTTCTACCTGTGTCTAAAGCTGTTTTACCAACCTGTATGATGTATCATATGCATGTCTGTGCACACACACACACCACACACACACAAACCACACACAGAAGATGAAATGTTTTCAGATGATGAGATGATGAGTTGCATGGGTTGGGGGGGGGGGGGGGGGGGGAGGAATTGTTCATTGAGTTAGCAAGAGACTGAAAGCGAGAGCGAGTGTGTGTGTGTGTGTGTGTGTGTGTGTTGTGTGTGTGTGTGTGTGTGTGTGTGTGTGATGCCTGCATGCACGTGTGTGGGTATGGGCGTGCGCGTGTGTGGGTATGCGGGTGCACGTGTGTGTGTGTGTGTGTGTGTGTGTGTGTGTGTGTGTGTGTGTGTGTGTGTGTGTGTTTCACCAGTTTGCGCTGATGCAATCTGATGTGTGGTGTATACATGTAAATGTAAAATAATATCTACTACATAACAGTCTAAATCACCCATGTCTCTAACAAGCACTAGCCGCTTCGAAATCAAAAACATCGGACTGAAATTGAAAGTGAAAGGCTTCCCATCAGCACGTCTCCAAAACTGAAAAAACAAACAAAAAAACTACTCTATTCTATAGATTATACAACATTGATGGATATCTCACATATACCCGCATGCTGGTTGCTATCATCAGTCTGAACAGCCTGTGTTTAGTGAAGAATCTGATCGCTTTTATCGGAGTTTTCTTTTGGTAACAATATTCGTCTGCTTCACCGTACAGTTGAGACCTACCTTCCATCGCGCCAGAGATTGTTTACGAAGGGGAGCTACTCTGAAGAGCACAAGATTGTCTAAAAAGGGAAACACATAGGATCATTTTCAAAGTGGGAGCCTATCACCCCAGTCGCATCCTCTGTTGGGTTGGTCTCCAATTTTACGTCTGCTCGTTCACATAAAAGTGATATTAGACACCAAAAAGCAATGCCCACGGACCAATCTAAGAGTGTGTATATCTATGTGTAACAGCGTGTGTGAAAGTGTGTACGAGCAAGCATGTATTTTGACCATTGTCTCTGTACGTGTGCGCGCGCGCGCGCGTGCGTGTGTATGTGCGTGTGTGTGTGTGTGAGAATCACCATATAATCCCTGATAAGGACGAGGAGAGGATTAAAACAAACAACCCCCCCCCCCCAACCAAACGCAACCAAACCTGCACATGTTTCCTCAATATCCACGAAATAAAGAATACATTTTGTGCCCTCTGTCTGTCTGTCTCTCCCCATCTCTATGTCAATATACACATTTCCCTTTCTTATTTATTTATTTATTATTTTGAAAAAAGCATGTAATGCTTAATCTACTACCCTCTGAAAAATAAAAATTGTTCAAAAATTGTTCTCTCTCTCTCTCTCTCTCTCTCTCTCTCTCCTCTCTCTCTCTGTGGACAGTGAGAAACTGTTTAATGTACACAACTGTTGAAAATAGATCATTTGGTCTCATTTTTTGGATTGTCCCATATTCACATTAGTCATGTTTTGGCAGTTGCCATATATACAAGTCATGTTTTGTTTTGGCTTCGTTTTGATATGCTTTGTTGACTCCATGCTAGGGGCTGGTGGCCTCAAGAAAAAAAAAAAAGAGTTCATTGTTTTCTCTCTCTCTCTCTCTCTCTCTCTCTCTCTCTCTCTTCATTATCCTCGAATAAAAGAATTTGATCTCTCTCCTCTCTCCTCTCTCTCTCTCTGTCCATCTGTCTGTCTGCCTGTCAGTGGCTTTCTAAGCTCCACCGGGCCGTGCACTGGTCGGGACAATAAATCGTTAAAACTCATTGTCACTGAAGCTTATTGATTGTGGAACTATCGCCACACCAGTAGCCTACAACCACACTACGCGTGGCGAGTACACACACACACACACACACATCCGCCACAATGGCTAGGCTACCACAACTGGGCCGAGGGACCGGGTGATAAGGGAAACAAAAAAAAAGGCGAAGCAAAATAAGAGAGAGAGAGAGCGAGAGAGAGAGAGAGAGAGAGCGAGAGAGAGAGAGTACGGACAAAACAGTACAGTTGCCTGGCTTTAAACAAAAGAAGAAGAAGGAGAAAAAAAACACGCCTAAAGTTATGACTGTTAGTACATGTATTAATGATCAGGGCTTTCCAAGGGGTGGCTAGGCTATTCCTGAATGCGTTCGTGAATAATTGACCCGGTTTTTGTGTCACTGACTGGTCCTCCAACCTCCCCCCCCCCCCCCCCCCCCCCCCCCCCCCCCCTCTCTCTCTCTCTCTCCACTCCATCCATACAGTCTACCCCAGCCTCCTCTCCCCCCCTCCCCTTCCCCCATCCCTCTTTCTCTATACAATGGGTCTCTTCGTTCTGTGTGCGCTGCTTGTGTGTTGATTGTTACAGAGCCTGCGTGCGTGCTTGCTAGCCTAGCGCAATGCAGTCGTCTGTCTGTATGTGTGTGTATGTGTGGTAGTCAGTGCAGTCATGTATGCAGACGATTGTGACGTGCTGATACATGTATGAGCGAGGTCGATGTCGGGGATGGATCAGACGACTGTGGAGCACGGCGTGATGCTTATGCTGCTCTGCTCGTTATGTTGTTAAGTCAGTTAAGCTTGATTATGGCGGAGGAGGACTTGCCCCTCGTTATGCTAGTCAGTTAAGCTTGGAAATGACTGAGTAATGGTAGGAGGAGGGTGGGATGACTTGCTGTTAAGGTTAGAAATTAGGTTAGAAAATTATTGTATAAAGCAAGCGTGTTCTTTGTCTTGTATAGATCTGTAGCTCTGTGTCTCTGTCTCAATGTTTCTGTACCTGTCTCTTTCGCGTCAACAGAACCCTTTAACGCATAATCATAACAACATTTTAAATGTAGGCCCTGAAATGTCATCATAGCTGTAATGTTCCCATCAGAACTTGTCCTCCCATCAGAACAGAACAGCTGTGATTTGTCTCTGCGAGATATAGCGCTATATAAATTCCATTTATTATCATTATTGTCCTGGCTGAAGACAGTCTCAACAGAACTTTTTAACATATAATATTATAACAAAATTTTAATGTAGACTTTGAAGCTTAGCTTGCATCAACAACTGACAAAGCTTTTGCCCTGAGCCAGTGTCGACCCAGCTGAACCTTACAGATCATAATGATGCTTTCCATCTTGACAAGCCATACATCACCAGATGAGATTGTGAGCGGAAGCAGATTAAGTCATCAAAGAAAACCTCGCCGAATTTTACATCTCTAACTTTCAAAAGTCAATTTAACTCAATTGTAAAGTTTGATTTTTTGTGTTGCTTGTTCGGATTGTTGCTTGTTCGGATTCCTTGCATTGAATTCTGCGCCGAGTTGTCAATTCCAGTTCATAGATCTGTGGAAGAGAGGTGTTCGTACATCCGCTGTATAGTAAGCATGACCGATCAGGACTAATGGACACGTTCGTCGTCTTCTTCTGTGATTAGTTAAGAGTCCCAGCAGAATTATCCGATTTAGGGACACTAGCAACAATCATCACCATCAAGCAGGTCTCTTTGACGACACCTATAGAGAATAGCCTGCTGTGTTGTAACACATGGGTTGCTTATGACCCGATAAGGACAAAATACTATCTTCAGACCAGTTAACAAATTCCTACGTGAGGAGCGAGGTCACGTGAGGCGGGAGGGGGTGGGGGTGGGGGCTGTCAATATAAATAGCATCCCCACCTTCTGAAAATTATGTGCTAGGGATTCCCTCTTTTCTATCCCTCGCTTTGTTTCTGTCGTGTTCCTTTTCTTCCTGTCACCTCCTTCTTGTCAATGTTTTGCCTTCTTGGTCCATTCCCTTGCCTTCTTTTCCAGACAGACTTTAAAAGACAACCATTCCCTCCTACCCCCGATGTGTCAGATGCACTGGGCTCGACTTGTCAGGCGATTAACGGGAGCCCGACGCATTTTCGCTCATAATTATGACAGACAACAATAGTTGCTGTCTGAGCGTTTGATGAAGAAAAAGTAAGAGATTTCAATCTTGCCTCATTAACTATCCACACACCTGCTTTCTTTCTTTTTTTTATAAAATTATCATCATCGCCCCCCCCCCCCCCCCCCCCCCCCCCCCTCCTCCCCGTTTTATCGATTGAAGTTGCAGCTCTGACACAAACAAGCAGATACCAAAGGAATGAGAAATAGAGGGGACTGATCGATAATTGTATGTATGTAGTCCGCAAGATTTTCTCTCTCTCTCTCCTACGTTTTTAGTTTTGCGGTAATAAAGGTCACCGAGTCCACTGCATAACCTCGCGTTCTCTCTACGCACGTGCGCGCGCGCGCGCGCGTGTGTGTGTGCATGTGCATCTGTGTGTGTATGTGCATCTGTGTGTGTGTGTGTGTGTGTGTGTGTGTTCAGCGTGATCATGCAAATACGAGCACGCGCGCGGGCGCGTGACAAGAGTAAGTGTATACATGCGTTCGTGCATGTGCGCGGTGTGGGTGCACGCAGCCATACACGTGAACGTGATGTCCGCATGACACTAGATCTGTACGCCCACTTTTTCCTTTCTTTCTTTCTCTCTTTTTCTTTTTCATACTGTGGAGGACTCCTCCTCGGTCTGTTTTTCATTCCTTTCTTCAGTTCTATCCCCCTCCCCTTTCCTCGTCCGTCATCTTCTTTTACCAACGTAACAACAACAACAAAGAAAACAACAACAACGACGTCATCACCATCATCGTTCACGTCATTATCATCATCATCATTGTCATTGTCATGGCCATCAACGACAACGATTACAGTATCGTCCTCGTATTCATCATCATCATCATTATCGTCGTCATCATCGTGATCGTAACAAGTACATCAACAACTACAACTTTAATTAGCATTATCCTTATCAACAACATAACAACAACAGCAGCATAATCAACACCACCACCATCATCAATACCACCAACATCATCAACAACAAGAACACCACCACCACCACCATCAACAACAATACTACCACCACCACCACCAACAATAATCAACAACAGTAACACCACCACCACCAACATCAACACCACCACCTACAACACCAACAACAATAACAACACCACCACCAACATCAACACCTACAACACATCATCAACAATAACACCATCATCAACCACCACCACTTTCACCACCACCACTATTAACAGCAACAACAAATAACAACATCAACAACAACAGGTGTGCCCATGTCAAAATCAAGGTCAGTAATTTCAGGTATCAAAGCGGCGGGCCGCCGGGGTCTTTAGAGACTAGTGTAATACATCGATCGTCTGCATTCTAGTCTCTCAAACTGAAATCGGACGCTTGTAAGCCAATCAGAGGCCGAGAAACGTTTGACGTCAATCCTGCCCCTAGCCACCCACACACCCCGGCATGGAGACTGACAGAGGGAGGGATGATCAGTAAGCCAAGCCAAGTCATCAATTGATGCAACCAACCGACCAACCACCCTGCTATACCATCACCACCACCACCACAACCATCACCATCATCATCACTGCTAGCTCCAGATACAGTCTGCCTGCAACCATGACTCATCTCTCTCTCCCTTGTTATCAGGATTATTGAGACCAGGGTACATTGTAGGCTTTTTGTCTTGTGTCTTGTCTGTCTGTCTGTCTCGTGTTTTTGTTTTGTTTTTCTTCTTCCATGTTATTTGTTGATTTTCAGGTTTTCTCTCTCTC
>CM054166.1:26196967-26201967 GCA_028751875.1 Rapana venosa
CTGGTAAAACTGTTTATACTGACAGGCCCCCCGGCATTCCAAAAGTGGGGGGGGAGGGGGGGGGGGGTGTGGAGACCAGGCACTACGCACACCTCCTCCCCCCCTCCACCCTGTAAGTAAGGGAACGCAGGCAGAGTAGCAGAGGAGAAACCTCCCCAGCTGAAGAACAGCAGAACGCGGTACAACTACGATGAACTCTACAATAACGGTTATCGATCTGTCTTAACAGTCATCCAAGCGCATGTCATCCAAGCAGCCCGTGTGATACGGACATGATAGAAAAAACCTTTACATATGATACAGGATCCAGTTACTACGACGCTACCGATATACTATTTGTATCAGTTACACGATACAATCACGTTATTAATTAATTATTTGTTGTTGCTGGTTGTATGCTCAACACTGGAGTTACAAAAAGCAAAAGGAAACTGAGTTCAATTGGTTATTGATCCGTGTAACTGCTATCTAAGTTCCTGCGATACAGAAATGATGAAAAGGTCATAAATAGGTACACACAGGGTATATACACAGGCTTAGCATGCTGGCGATATTTTTGTATAAGTTATATGATACAGTTACAATATTGATTTTGCTTGGTGTATAATCAGCATATTAATCTCTCTCTCTCTGTGTGTGTGTGTGTGTGTGTGTGTGTGTGTGTGTGTGTGTGTGTGTGTGTGTGTGTGTGTGTGTGTTCATAATGACAACTTAGGAACATCTTCGAAACATTTAACATAAAACAATTTCACACAAGTACACTCTGTGTCTGTCTGTTTGTCCGTCCCCCCCCCCCCCCCCCCCCCCCCCTACACACACACACACACACACACACACCGCTACACCGCTGACGATCTGCCGGTCTAACTCCCAGTACGGTCATTAGCAAACCATTGAATATTATCCTCCCAACTCCCCGTTCCCCAATTCTCCCCCCCCCCCCTACTTTCCTTCTTACCCTCCCACCTCCATCACCCCCCCCCCCCCCCCCCACACACACACACACCAACTACAGCCTTTCTCTTCAGCCTCTCCCCCCCCCCCCCCCCCCCCCCCCCCCACACACACACTCACACACTTCGCTCCCCCACCACCACCATCACCATCATCGACACACACATACACAGTGGTGCCAGAACGCGATGATGTAAGGTGTGTGGCCAATCCAATGACCGGCCAAACACGCGTTACTTGCACAGACCATAAGAAACCACGCCAAGATTATCGGACAGGTTTGCTCGATGGTTGGTGAAAGCTTGGTCAGAACTTGAAGGGAGTCAATAGAGCTCGTGAAGGGAGTGTGTGTGTGTGTGTGTGTGTGTGTGTGTGTGTTGTGTGTGTGTGTGTGTGTGTGTGTGTGTGTGTGTGTGTGTGTGAGTGTGTGTGTGTGTGTGTGTGTGTGTGTGTGTGTGTGTGTGTGTGTGTGTGTGTGTGTGTGTGTGAGTGTGAGGTACAGCGTCTGTCTCCTTCAGACGGGTTTTCCTGAGCAGAATATTTAAGATCATTTTCGCACTAGGCCTATTGCCACACACACACACACACACACACACACACACACACACACACACACACACACACACACACACACACATGTAATTGCCCTTCATGGGATGGTTAAAGTGTTTTTGACTTGACTTGACTCTCTCTCTCTCTCTCTCTCCTCTCTCTCTCTTATCCTTAAGGGCGGGGACTGGATGTAAAAAAGCACATGGGTGCTTATTCATTATCCTCGAAATAAAATAATTTGTCATTGTCATTGTCTCTCTCTCTCTCTCTCTCTCTGATTATCGATATGTAAATAGTGTGTGTGTGTGTGTGTGTGTGTGTGTGTGTGTGTGTGTGTGTGTGTGTGTGTGTGTGTGTGTGCGCGCGCGCGCGCGCGCGTGTGTGTGTTTATACGTGTGTGTGTGTGCGTGCGTGCCAGCACGCACACAAACACATACACACACACACACATGCTGCTCTCCTCTCACGTTTATGTCCAGGGTATTTGTCATTCATCTTTTCCTTTCGGGACTTTTTACTGCCCCATCTAGCACAGTACATCACACTCATTAGTCCAGCGTTGATTGGCCCAATACACCCTTCCGTCATTTTATCACAGGCTTCATTATTTCAAGAAGTCCTTGGCTGAGTTAATAACTTCTCAGAATGAAAATAGCACCCATGAAGAATGATAAAACAGAACCATGACACAAAGCTGTAAAAAAAAGAAAAAGAACAAAAAAAGAAGTGCCCTACAGATCCGAGCAAAAATAAACCCGGACAGATGTAAACACGTCCCGTGTCAAGCATAAGACACGTCTCAAACACACAGCGGCACAATCGTTTGAGCATTGAAAAACCCAGACATATGTACATACAGTCACTGGACACTCATCGAAAGACACAAAGCAAGCAAATGACAGTGAGGCAGTCGTTTGCTTCATAGACTAGAACAGGAGATTGAAAGATGTGCGTTACTACTACTACTACTTTTACTACTACTACTACTACTACTACTACTACTACTACTCTTACTACTACTACTACTACTACTACTAGTACTACTAATACATGGAATTTATACAGCGATATATCTTGCAAAAAAACCCAAATCAAAGTGCTTTCACTCATCCTAGTCTTTCACATGCAGCCAGTACAATTAATATTTTTACAAATTCAAAAGTTTTCCCCCACACACAAACAAAACCGCGCGCGGCGCCCCCCCACACACACCCCACCACACACACAAACACACACACACACACACACACACAACACACACACAACACAATCACATAAAATTTGACACTCCGAGGGTGATGGGGGGGTTTTGGTTGTTGAGGGCGGGGACAGAAATGAGACGAAACAAAGGAGAGAATCTTAGGTTTGAAATAAAGGGTTCTTGAGGCTGATTTAAAACATCAAAGTGGGTTTTTTGGGCAAAGGAGAGGAGGGAGGTCATTCCAATCGATGGACCAAAAAACAGAGAAAGGAACGGCCAACGGGACGGGTTTTGAATCAGGTATTCTTAAGCAAAAGGGTATCTGCAGCAGAGGGGGGGGAACGAGAAGTGTACAGGGGAACATTCAAAGGTGGGAAGGTGCGGTTTTGGGAGACATTTATAACAGAGGGTACAGACTTATATTAACTCTCTGTTGCAAAAGGCACCAGGGGGAGATCGCAAGAGAGAGTAAGTGCTCAAATTTTTTTCTTTCTGAGGACAGTCGGCTGCAAGTTTTGTATCTTTAAAGAGGGATAGATGAAGCGGAAGCCATACAAAAGAATTACAATATCCAGACAAGAGAATGAGAGAATCAGTTTGGTCTTGCATCAGGGACGGTTTTTGAACTGCACAAATGCACTGTAATTGTAGTAAAAAACGCGGTTTGGGTGAAATTTTTGCAGGAGAGTGGTTTGTCGATAACACCCCTAGAATTTCCTGCATGGCTAAGGCCAGACCTATTCCAAATTTCTTAAAGCTTTTTTCGATGGAAGAGAGTTTGTGTTTGGTCTCTACAAGCATGGTTGGGTTTTTATCTACTTTGCTGTAACTTGTTTTGTATCATCCAATTTGGAAATCGAAGGATGGGACATTTTTGTCAAAGAGAAGGGGGATTTTCAGGGTTTCACGCTAAAAAATGTGAAGTCAGTGCTAAAATATGGTTGGTTTGAGAGGGTTTTAATTAATGTAAATGGAGGCGTGTAAAGAATGAAAAGATGGGGCCGAGAACACCCTTGAGAATCCACACCCGGGGTTTTGGCAGGTTTAATTGAATCTTGCAGTAGGTATGAACGAATCAGGTGAGGGTTTGCCCTTTATACCAAAGGGTTTTTTTGGGATGGTAGAAAAGAACGAGGGGTCATGTGTCGAAGGCTGCGGGAAGCGAGGAGAGTAAAAAGGGGAGATTTTTCCTCAGTCAGAAGCAAGT
The DNA here is from genome assembly GCA_028751875.1 of Rapana venosa. Classification (NCBI taxonomy): domain Eukaryota; kingdom Metazoa; phylum Mollusca; class Gastropoda; order Neogastropoda; family Muricidae; genus Rapana; species Rapana venosa. The sequence goes on from CM054166.1 coordinate 26,200,882, forward strand.
TTTTTTAACGTGTGGGGTAGGGTGGTCTGGGTACTGTGGGTTTCACGATAGGCAACTGGAAAGGGGTAAAGGGGAAATAATTTTGGGAAAGGGAAAGGGGGGCGCATTTTTTCAGAAAAAACTTTTCCCCGACCTAAAAATAAAAGGGGGTTAAAACATCTGAATTCTTCAGAAAGTTACGGTCAGGTCGTGCTTTTTTTTAGTGGTTAACTTTCAGTTTTAGAGCTGAGGAAAAATTCCTGAGAGAAGAGATGAGTTTACTATTTTCGTGATAGTGGGTATGAGCCGTGGAATGCACTGAGTGAGAAGAGAAGCAGGTACAGGATCGAGACCGCATGATTTTATTGTCATTTCTTTCAGAACTGTCTTGATTTCTTTCTCGCTTGATGGATGAAAGAAAAGGAGAGGAATGCCAGTGAATTGGGGATCAGGAGGCGCAGGTTGGAAAGAAGTCTGATCCAGTCTGGAGCGAATGTTGTGGACTTTGTCAGAGAAGAATGAAGAAAATATAGCAGGAAGTTCAAAGTGACTGTGAACAATGGGCAGAGGGCTTGCCTTTGCAGATCCCAGAAGCTTTGAAGTGATGGTAAAGAGAGATTTCGTGGACGTAGCAAGAAAAGGATAAGAGAGAGACAGAGACAGAGAGACAGAGAGAGAGAGAGTGTGTGTGTATGTGTGTGTGTGCTTGTGTGTGTGTGTGTGTGTGTGTGTGTGTGTGTGTGTGTGGTGTGTGTGTGTGTGTGGACCAAACTATTTTTTAAAGAGAAGAAATGGGGAAATTAATCACTCACAAGAGATAAGTTCTGTACTTATAATAAAACGTATGAAAATATCAAACAAAACAAACAAATAAAACAAACATACAAACCAATCCACTACGGGATCTCATATCTCCATGAAACTAAGACCTTCAAAACAAAATGATGATAAACCAAGAAAAACTAACAAAATTATCCCCAAACTGAAAGCACTATCCTAATTATTATTACATTTTATTTTCATCAGCCTTCTCTGAAATCTGACATCACTGAAAGGCAAAAAGGACACAGAGAGAGAGAGAGAGAGAGGAGAGAGAGAGAGAGAGAG
>CM054166.1:26214467-26229467 GCA_028751875.1 Rapana venosa
TCGATGTATGTGTGTGTGTGTGTGTGTGTGTGTGTGTGTGTGTGTGTGTGTGTGTGTGTGTGTGTGTGTGAGTGTGTATTACGTATGCATTACGTATGTATGTAGCCCTCTCTCTCCCTCCCTCTCTCTCGCTCTCCTTACCTCCCCTCCTCCACCTCCCATCCTTCCCCTTTCCATCTCTGCAGTATGACGCAACAAAACTCTCAGTACAGCTGCCCTCTGCGCATGCAACAAGCGCAGTGTAACCATTTCCGCTTACTATCAATACTCTTCTCAAACGACACAACGCCGCCATCTTTTTTGTTTGTTTGGTGGTGTGTTTTTTTGGGTTGGTATTTTGCCATCCTCCAAAAATTATTCCAATACATTTTTATCTCTTTTTTTTCCTGGAATACATATAATCAGATTTCTAGCAATATGTCTATCTGTGTGTGTATGTGTGTGTGCATCTGTTCGGTTGCGACCAAAAAAAACTAAAAAAAGTTGCCGCGTCCGTTCAGTTGGAAATGGCCGCTTGCTTTTAAAATCGGGGAAAGGCTCCGCTCAGTAGTTTAACGATTAGTTTTGGCAGTTCTTTTGAAGCCATCTTGATGATCTGAAAACGTCTGGTCGTAGTACTTTGATCTTTGGAGGATGATAGACTGTTTAAACGATTCCCTTTAAGAACTAGAAGGTAAAGGGGAGAGAGAGAGAGAGAGAGAGAGAGAGAGAGAGAGAGAGAGAGAGAGAGAGAGAGAGAAGAGAGAGAAGGGGGGGGGGGAGAGGGAGAGAGAGAGAGAGAGAGAGGAGAGAGAGAGAGAGAGAGAGAGAGAGAGAGAGGAGAGAGAGAGAGCAGTTAAAAGAGAGTGGAAGAATAAATGTTTTAAGTAGCGTTGTAGGAAGGGAGAAAAGAGAGGGGAGAGAGATAGAGAGAGAGAGGGGGGGTGGAGGGAGGGAGGGAGAGAGAGAGAGACAGAGAGAGAGAGACAGACACAGAGAGAGAGAGAGAGAGAGAGACAGACAGACAGACAGACAGGGAAAAATGTCAGGTACCAGACATTAAAATAAAGAGGCCAGAAAACACACACACACACACATTCTAATAAACAGTCGCTTGCATACTAGCATACAGAGACAGACAGACAGACAGAGATGCAGACAGACAGACAGACAGACAGAGAGGAGAAACACAGACACACAGACTTTGGGATGGGTCAGCTCTTCTTGATACTTTCGTTACTGCATATCATACCAGTACTGAAATTCGCGTGTAATTTTGTCTGCAAAAAATTCATGTTTACCAATACAATTATCTGTCAAGCTTTTTCTTCTTCTTTTAAACATCGTCCAGATTTCTTCATTTACGGTCAAAAATAGTCGTTTCCTCGGAGAAAAAAGTAATTGCCTTACCTCTCAAGTATATCCCCTTCCTCTTGTACGTAGTCTAATATCACAAAATATGAGCGGACGGTAATTCGAAGGTAATAACAGCAACAACAACAACATAATCTCCTCTCGTGTCACCAAATATACGTTGACATTATGATCATACATGATTAATTTTCTAAGTCGGTGATCATCAACGGAACAAACAGTAATAATGCTAGAGTCAGTCAAGGACTATGAAGAACATGGAATCATCTTTCAAAGAAAAATGTGATCATCAATAACAACAACCAAACCCCCCAGTAAAAATGCTACAGTCAGTCAAGGACTATGAAGAACATGGAAGAATCTTTTAAAAAAATAATAAATAAAAACAAAGGTTAAAAATAACGATACAGAAAAAAACCCTCTTCAACACATAATTCTATTCTTCCTCCCTGCCAGCCCATGTCCCTATAGTGTATGAAATTGATAAACCACACCCTGATACAGGTTTTTTTCCCTTCCCATTTACACTTGAAGCCATGCGCCAAGTGAATACATCATCGCGGCGATGTGTGCACAACGCCACTGAAACGCTTGGATAAGGTTAGATCTAGATCTACACGTTCGGCGTCGTTCGATAGTCTTCTCTCGTTCTCTAACCAGGGTTAAAATAGTATGTGCATATAATAATCGAACAACCAAAAAGGATAAAATCGAACAATCAAAGCGCATATAATCGAACAATCAAAGTGCATATAATCGAACAATCAAAGTGCATATAATCGAACAATCAAGGTGCACATAATCGAACAATCAAAGATCTGGACTGTGAAAATGGGTGTTAAAAGGCTAAAGAGACCTAGCCAACGATGACATATCCGCCATTTGTTCATTCTTTGTTAGAGGGATCTTGCAAAAGTAATTACCACTACAACTCTTTCTTCTCCTTCTTTTGCTGCTACAACTACTACTCTGTCTTCTTCTTCTGCTGCTGCTGCTTCTACTACAACAACTACAACTACTACTAGCAGTAGTAGTTGTAGTACTATTACTGCTATTTCTACTCTTTCTTCTTCCACTACTACTACAACAGCTATAGCTTCTGCTACTAACTACTCTTTTTTCTTGTCACTATTACTACTTTTTCTTTCCTTCGTCTTCTTTTTCTACTGGACTCCTGCATACAATAACCTCCCCGGTTTAAGGCAAATCATGCACACACACACCCCCTCAACACACACACAAACAAGAACACAGAAACAAACCCCACCTACTTAATAGCGGAGGCAGATTTTTTTTTATCCCTACCCTAGCCCACCTCCTTTTTCTTTCTTTTTTTTCATTAAAAAAATCTAGCCACAAACGGCAACCATACCCCACATTCGAGGGAGGTGTGTGTGTGTGTGTGGGGGGGGGGGGGGGGGGGTGTCAAAAGATCGTACCTGATAACTAACCATATTATATTCTAAACTTAAAGGCGGGAGTCTCCAAACCACTACTACCACACACGCAGTTAGATCTAGGCTAGCTCTTTTTGTCTTCACTACTACACACACAACAGAACAGGAACTCTTCGATCAAGGCTGACGTAAGTGAAGTGGGTTTAGGGTTTACTCGGCGGCGGTAGTGGCACCACGAATGTCGACGACAGGGTTCTACTTCTACTACTCCGTGTTAGTCTAGTGGAAGTCTGATCCGTGTTAGTCTTGTGTCAATATCGCGGTGGCGTAGTTGTGAAACTCCTGTATCATTTCGATTACTTTTGATGTAATTTTCTTTTTCTTTTCCCTTCCACTACTTCGTACTACTAATGTTCAATGGGAAAGCTGCAAGGTTTCTTACATGTTGGTACAGGAGGTGGGTGTAGATCTGGCAAGAACCTACTTTGAAATTAAGTTTTGGTGTGTCCATGTTATGCTATTTGCAGTATCATTATTATCATCATCATTATACATTCATCTCCTGCGCGCGCGCGCACACACACACACACACACATTTTTACCTGCGGTACCTAATCTATCACTGGATCAGTTTTTGTCTGAACCATCGCAATTGTTGGACATTGTGTTAGCGCTAATAAGAAGTCCGATAATTCAGTATGTGTAGGCCTAGTTAAAGTTAGTTTTATATATTTCAACTTTGTTATCTGACATTGTTTCAACTATTGTTTATTTTTTGTGTAGGGATTTGGGGGGTCTAAAATCACTTAATGTGAATAGACGTTAAACTGAAGATAACACACACACCACACTCACACACTGGACATAAAAGCTAAAAAGGGGAGGGAGACAGAGACAGAACGAGAGGTACAAACACTGGCTGAGAAACAGAAGCTGAAAAAAACCCCAACCGTTTTGGTTTCAATCACTTTAGTCATTTTGTTCTTTGCATTCTTTCTTCCGTTTCTGCATTTGTTTGTTTCTTTCTTTCTATTTCTGTATTTATTTATTTCTGTATCTCTCTGATTCATCGTTTCGCGCGCCACACCTCTTCCAGGCTACACAATACACGAACGCTACTGAAAAATACGACGTACGCAAAACACACACCACACCACCCAACTACAAACATGAGCAAGCATGCAAGGCAAGTCCTTGACTCAACAGATCTTTTTCACTTTTTGTTTTTTACCTTTTTTTTTTCTTTCCCAGTCATCGTCACTCACTTTTTTCTTTCTCTCGTCTGCCATCGATCCAGTTTGCTTCTCTGACATTTATCTCCCTTTGTTTCCACTGCGATTATATATCCTGTCGCTGTGCATTTTACACTGACTTTACAACCGACTCTTTTTCGTTTCTTAGGCGTATTTTGATACACATGTTTGCCTGTTTAGATCTAGAACATTCATTGATCTGTCTTCTGCCAATGCTTGGGAAAGACTTCATCGGCAAGGAGGGGGGGGGGGGGGGGGGGAGAATTAACAGGAGAGTGGGCAGGGTGGGACGGAGAGAGGAAGCTGCGGGGAGGGAGGGAGAGAGAGAATCAGAAAAGCTCAGAGAAAGAGAGAGAGAGAGGGGGGGGGGGGGGGGAGGACCATAGCCCGCAAAACAGTCTGATACACACGGCACTAGATCTGTCACGAAATGTACATGTATAGCAAACAAACACTTGACCAGCGCAGTACCTAACACACACACACACACACACACCTCGAGTGTATGCCAGGTAGGTCTATCAAAATTAATGGTGGACACAACATTCACGAAAACAAAGCGTGTACTGAAATCACACAGCGCAGAAAACAACAACGATAAGCTCAGAGCTTACGGTGTGTGGGCAAGTTAATTAAAGGAGGACGTAGATCTACACTGGTATGGTGGGTAGCTAAGATAGAATGCATCATGGAGTAACAAATTACATTGTAGATACTCTGTTTCGCTTTGTCTTTCTTTTACTATCCACGCAAGATTGGTTTGTATAAGATAGAAAAGTTTCCATGTTAAGAATCGGATATTAATGATGAAAAATAAAAAATCCAACCCACAGCTAGCTCACACACACACACTCTCTCTCTCTCTCTCTCCCAACCAACCAGCCAGCCATTTACCCAACCAACCTGACAGCCAACTAATCAACCACCCATTAACCCACCCACCCTCTCACTCAATTAACCACTCACTCACGCTCTCAACCAACTAACCAATCAACGCCTCCTCCCCCTAACCCTCCACCCCCTAAACAAAACAACAAAAAGACCCCCCCCCCCCCCCCCACCACCACCACCACATAAAAAACCCAAACCAACCAAAAGCAGGACAGAATGAACATGGTGTGTGCCCATCCCAGAGTTGACACAAGCTGACTAAAAATATAACTGCCAGGATCCTATACAACATGGCAGTCAGACAACACGTCATCGTCTGCTTTAAAAAAGAAATGGCCTTGCTACAAAAAAACAAGACAACAACAAAAAGAAAGAAAGAAAACTAAAAGTTTAAAAAAGGAAGAAAAAGAAAAAAATATAAGTAAATGGACAAGATAGACAAAAACCCAATCAAAAAACGAAAAAAACCCACATAAAAGCACCCCCCCAAAACCCCCCCAAAAAAAAACAACCCAAACAAACAAAACAAACAAAAACCCACAAAAAACAACCAACCAACCAACCAAACAAAACAACTAAAGCAATGACTACAGGTGACGTTTTGTTCCTGGATTTTAAAAAAGCAGTGCAAAAAGAGTATGTCATGGTCTACTCTTAGTGTACTTAACGGGATGTTGTCCTCGACTTTTTTTTTAACTTTTTGGGGGGTTTATATTTCCTAGACATCAGTTTTTCATCTGAAGTGGTGCTAGATGGACTACAATTGTTTAAAAGCTAAGTCACATGGACTGAATTCTCATGCAATATAATTATTATGCTGTTGCTGATAATGACAAAGACAAACCAAAAAAGCATGAATGTAACAGATGAGGGGGAGAGAGAGAGAGAGAGAGAGAGAGAGAGAGAGAGAGAGAGGAGAGAGAGAGAGAGAGAGAGAGAGCGCAGTAATTAAAAGGAAAACAAAAGCAAAAACACATGAGACAGACCCATAGATTTATCGACCCGCATGCCTTTTGTTTCCCAGTGAAACAGAAAAGGGAGTGTACTGTCAGACTGATTCAACACACACATTCACACACACACACAACACAACACACACACACACATTGTCTATTTATCAAACGGAATCAGCATGACTCCGCAAAAAGCTTGACTGACAGAATTTGAAAAACAAAAAAAAACAAAAAAAGGTTTCTTCCGCTCCTCGGCAAGAGCTCCGATGTTGACGATTGGTGAGATTTTGCAATAGCCGTCAGCGCCTGGGCTTTATCACAGTTCTTGATTAAACCTTTGACGCTGGGGGCAACAACAGCAAAGTGAGAGGCTGTAGTATGACCAGTGGCTTTTCCACTCATGGAATTCCACTTTACAGCTTAGTCTTTAGTGATCGACTATGACTCTCTGACTAGGAGGCTTGACTCGCACAGTCCTTATGTGCTGCAGCCCTGGGGGCTGGTTGGCCTTTGGAGAACATCTCCAACGCTGACTGTCCTTATGCCCACTTGGCCGAGAGAGTGGGGATGTGCTGTGGGCAAGGCATCTCCACTATAATCAAATTTCTGCCCAGTTTCCAAAACAGCAGCTGCCTCCTCTGCTGTTTCGGAGGTCATCGTCGGACACGACGGACAAACATACATACATATGCGACTGTTTGCGCACCATGAATTAAGGTAGCAACATTCCGACTTGGGAGAAAATGTCAGTGTAAAGGAATTATATCTTGAATCTTGATGCTTGGGGGCCTGTCAGTATCAATACCATCCCCCACCTTCTGGAAAATCTGTGGCAGAAATTGCCTCTTGTCTATCCCTCTCTTTGTTTCTGCCTTGTCCCTTTTTAAAATTTTCTTAAGTTCCTGTTACAGCCCTCTTGACTTATTTTCTGCTTTCTGGGTCCGTTCTCCTGCTTTTGTGTGTGTGTGTGTGTGTGTGTGTGTGTGTGTGTGTGTGTGTGTGTGTGTGTGTGTGTGTGTGTGTGTGTGTGTGTGTGTGTGTGTGTGTGAGACAGACAGACAGACAGACAGACGGACAAAGAGATAAATCACCTGCTGATGCACTTTTTGTTATTGATCAATAAGCATCTCTCTCTCTCTCTCTCAACACACACACCTATACACACGCACGCACGCAAACACGCACACGCACACACACACAGATAAGTCATGCACATATTTGCCTGCTTTAGAATCTACAGTAATCAATACACACACAAACACACCACAAGCTCCTCACCCTCACTTGGTCTCTCTCCCTCTCTCTCCTCACACACGCACACACACACACGCACACACACGCGCACATACACACACAATAGACAATATATCACTGAGAGTGAACAGACGTAAAATCGAATCGAATCGAATCGAAATCGAAGACACACACAAACACACACACAAACACACACAAGCACCCACCACCCCTACACACACATACACAAAAGTGTAACAACCCCCCCCCCTCTGATCTCCCCCCCCCCTCCCCACACACACACACAAACACAGAAATCCCTGTGCAATTGCTAGGCAAAACACAATCCTCATACAACACAAACACACAAACAAGTGGAGGCAGTACCATCGGCACATAGAGTCGACAGGCAGGCAGGTGAGGTGAGGGACATCACAGAGGACAGAAAACAAACAACAGCAGGGGGCAGAGAGAGAGAGAATGGGGGAGAGAGGGGGGGGGGGAGAGAGAGGGGGGGGGGGAGAGAGGAGAGAGAGAGGGGGTGGGGTGAAGAGAGAAGACAGAGAGGGGAGAGGAAAGAGAGGGGTGGAGGAGGGAGAGGAGGGGGGGTGGGAGCGAGAGGGAGGGGAGGGAGAGGGGGGAGTGTGGAGAGGAGGAGGAGGAGAGAGAGAGGGGTGGGGAGAAGAGAGAAGACAGAGAGGGGAGAGGAGAGAGAGCGAGAGGAAAGAGAGGGGGGAAGAGAGAGGAGAGAGAGAGGGGGGTGGGGAGCGAGAGGGGGGGAGGGAGAGAGAGAGGAAGGGGGGAGGAGAGAGAGGGGGGGAGTGGGGAGAGAGAGGGGGGGAAGAGAAGACAGAGAGGAGAGAGAGAGAAAAGAGAGGGGGAGGAAGAGAAGGGGAGGGGGGGGGGGGAAGAGAGAAGACAGAGAGAGAGGGGGGGGGGAGAGAGGGGGGGGGGGAGACAGACAGATACAGAGGAGAGAGAGAAAGGGAGACAGACAGACAGACAGGCAGGCAGACAGACAGACAGCTAGGCAGGTAGACGGACAGACGAAGACAGATACACAGACAAATTCTTCGGTTGAGACTATAAACCGAGGACCCTTGCGCGAACTCACGCAGAAACATCTTGCACACACGTTTGAAAACCTGTTCTGCATTTCGGAAGAGTAGGCCATATGTGCCGGTGGGTACAGACGGCAACATTTAACAAACCGCATACACGTGAGGGAGGGAGACTAGAAATTTAAAAAAACAACAACCCCAAAACAAACAAATGAGTATTTATTCCAAAAAAGGAAGAAACCACACAAAAAACACACACACAAAACAACAACAAAAGAAAAGATAGATAGATAGATAAATAGATAGATAGATAGATTGATAGATAGATAGATAGACAGACAGACAGACAGATAGATAGATAGATAGATAGACAGACAGAGACAAATAAATAAATAACACAAGTGCCATACAGACAGAAACAGAGCCACACTGTACACAGAGAGAAACACAGACACAGGCTTATAAATAAATAAATAAATAGATAGATAAATAACACAAGTGCCATACAGACAGACACAGACCCACACTGTACGCACAAACACAGACACGGGGCTTCCAGAAATAAAGGAAGATGGAAGAGAAAGGGAGGAGGGAGCGTCACGGAGGGATAAGGGGAAGGGGGGGCGAGAGAGAGGGAAGGGAGGGTTTTTCATTGTTGTCCGAAAAGCGTGCCATAACGCTTTATTCTAACTTCTAGTAACACCATGAACAAAAACAACACACACAACAAGGTGGGCGGGTGGTGGTGGTAGTGGTGGTGGTAGTGGTAGTGGTGGTATGGAGCAAGCGATCTATGGGCAAAAAAAATCGATGATAAAGTAAACCAACCACCTCCCTATAGTAGTGTAGTGTAGTGTAGTGTAGTGTAGAGTAGTGTGTAGTTTAGTGTAGTGTAGAGTAGTTGTAGTGTAGTGTAGTGTAGTGTGTAGTGTAGTGTAGTGTAGTGTAGTGTAGAGTAGTTGTAGTGTAGTGTAGTTGTAGTGTGTAGTGTTGTAGTGTAGTGTAGTGTAGTGTAGTGTAGTGTAGTGTAGTGTAGTGTAGTGTAGTGTAGTTAGTGTAGAGTAGTTGTAGTGTAGTGTAGAGTAGTTGTAGTGTAGTGTAGTGTAGTGTAGAGTAGAGTAGTGTAGTGTAGAGTAGTGTGTGTAGTTGTAGTGTAGAGTAGTGTAGTGTAGTGTAGTGTGTGTAGTGTAGTGTGTGGTGTAGTGTAGTGTAGAGTAGAGTAGTGTAGTGTAGTGTGGTGTAGTGTAGTGTACTGTAGTGTAGAGTAGCTAGTGTAGAGTGGTGTGTACTGTGGTGTAGTGTAGTGTAGTGTAGTTGTAGTGTAGAGTGGTGTGTAGTTGTAGTGTAGTGTAGAGTGGTGTGGAGTTGTAGTGTAGTTGTAGTGTGTTCTGCAGTGTAGTGTAGTATAGTGTAGAGTGGTGTGTAGTGTAGTGTAGTGTTAGTTGTTGTGTATTGTAGAGTGGTTTGTAGTGTAGTGTAGTGTAGTGTGGTGTAGCGTAGAGTAGTGTAGTGTAGTGTGGTGTGGTGTGGTGTGGTTGTGGTGTAGTGTAGTGTGGTGTGGTGTGGTGTAGTGTAGAGTGGTGTGATGTTGTGTAGTGTGGTGTAGTGTAGAGTGGTGTAGTGTAGTGTAGTGTAGTGTAGTGTGGTGTAGTGTAGTGAAGTGTAGTGTAGTTGTTGTGTAGTGTAGTGTAGAGTGGTGTGTAGTTGTAGTGTAGTGTCGTATGGTGTGGTGTGGTGTAGTGTAGCCAGCTAGGCCTAGTCGACGACAAAGGGTCTATAATACAGGTTACTGCATGTTGCCTTCTAGGAGGCTCTTTGTTTGTTTGTTTGTTTGATTATCTTGCTTGTTTGCTCGGTTGATTGGGTGGTTGGTGGGTGGGTGGGTGAAAGAGGGTGAGTGAGAGGGTGGTTGGGTGGGTGGGTGAGTGAGAGGGCGGGTTGGCTGCTTCGCGCTACCGGTTGTTAGGTGAGTTAGCTATGTTACGTTGGTCGTTAGGAGGGGGTGGAGGAAGCTGGCTGAAAAATCTTCAGTGGTACCCACCCAACGGTCTACTAGTAGACAACGGGAGATAATAGGTGAGTGAGGTTGAGGTGAGGTGAGAGATGGGTTGGCTGTTAGTTTGGCTGGTTGACTGGTTGTTGTGACGCTGACAAGCTGGTAGGCTGGTTGGTTGGCTGGCTGGTTGGTTGGTTGTTTGGTTGGTCTGTTGGTTGGTTGGTTGGTTGGTTTGCATGATAAGGTATGCAGACTCGCGCTGTACTGCATGTAGTGAGGCGTTCTCATACACACAAGCATAAAGACAGAGAGAAAGACAGACAGACTGACAGTCATGGAGACATACAGAAAGGGATACTAGAATGAGAGTGTCATACAATCATACAAACACACTGACAGACTACACTGACAGACTCGTCTAATATCACTTAAATGGAAAGACTTTAAATTGAAGAACACACACCATACCCCCCCCCCCCCCCCCCACACACACACACTTACAGACTGTCAGACATATATATAGGAAGGGACAGAATGAGCATAAGCGTACATACAAAAAGACAGTATATAACAAAAACAAAAAAACTAAAACCGCTTCATTCTTCTTAACAACAAAACACATATCTATTCTTATCTTAGTTCACACACACATATACACACACACACCACACCACACACACACACCACACCACCCCACACATACACACACACACACACCACACATACACACATACTCTCTCTCTCACCACACACACACAGCACACACACACACACACACACACACACACACACACACACACACACACACACACACACACACACACACCACACACACACACACACACACACCACACACACACACACACACACACCACACACACACACACCACACACACACCACACACACACACACACACACACACACCCCACCACACACACATACACACCACACACCCATGCGGGGTAGTCTGGATGCTGCTCGCGATCTGACGGCCCGGGTTCGATTCCCGTTCAAGAGGACTTTTAACCTAGGGTTAAAATCAGTGTCGACTCCACTCCCCCTAAAAATGTCCTTCGGATGAGACTAGTTATAACCACAGGTTCCGTGTGTCAACGAACACAGAACTTCTTGCGCATACGTTAAAACCTGTTCTGCTTTTCGGTAGAGTAGGTCATTGGAGTGCCGGTGGGAACGGATGACAACATTTACAAAACCGCATGCACACGGGTACTTAATGCAAAAAACAAAAGCACATACACGATTACTTATTCGATAATCTCAAAGCAATTGATAAATCAAAAATCCCCACACACACACACACACACACACACACACACACACACACCCCACACACACACACACACACACAACAAACACACACACACACACACACACACACACACACACACAACACACACACACAAATACTCACACACACACACACACACACACAACACTCACACACACACACACACACACTCACACACACACACACACACACACACACACACAACAACACACACACACACACACACACACACACACACACACAAAACACACACACACACACACGGACCATTTACAGTAGTGTTGCGCTAGTTGTATCTACCACCGGTGCCCTCTGCTATAATGACCGAATTACGTCCCCCTGCTACAATCAACGCACAATTAACATGCTGTACGTAATCTGCACAGAAAGCTCTTAATTACAGTACACTTTTACCCCAGTGCGTAACAAGTCTGTCAAAACTGTGTCCGAAAAACCCCCCCAACAACCCCAGCCATTCATCTGGAAACATACTTTTCCAATGACTCACTAACTCACTCACTGAAACGCTTTGATTCGACTTACTCCAAACAATTTTTTATTTGGATTCACTGAAACACTTTGATTTGGCTTACTCCAAACACTCTTTTATTTAATTTCACTGAAATATTTTGATTTGACTTACCCTACACACTCTTTATTTGCTTTCACTGAAACACTTTGATTTGACTTACTCCAAACACTCTTTTATTTAATTTTACTGCAATGTTTTGATTTGACTAACTCCAAACACTCTTTTTTTAAAGTTCACTGAAACATTTTGATTTGACTTACTCCAAACTATTTAATTTCACTGAAACATTTTGATTTGACTTACCCCACACACTCTTTATCTAATTTCACTGAAATATTTTGATTCGACTGATTCCAAACACTCTTTGTCTAATTTCACTGAAACATTTTGATTTGACTTATTCCAAATACTCTTTATTTAATTTCACTGAAACGCTTTGATTTGACTTAGTCAAACACTTTTTCTTTGGATTCACTGAAACATTTTGATTTGACTTACTCCAAAGACATTAAAAAAAATTTAGATTCACTGAAGCATTTTGTTCTTCTTCGTCAACTGCTCCGACAGCAACTATTATCATCTGCTATTTGAGCAAAAATGCGTTGCGCTGCCGTCAAGCGCCTGACAAGTCAGGCCCAGCGCATCCAACGGAAGCATTTTGATTTGATTTGGCTAGCTGAGGGAAGGGGTGGGGGGAGGGTGGGGATTGCATGTTATATGGTACACATCAGATCCTTCTATATCAAAGGACTAGCGCCAAGACTATAATTATTCCATATCCTTTTCCATTCCATTAAAGGACTAGCGCATCAGGCCATGTTCCATATTCTTAATCACCCCATATTAAGACTAGCTTTCAGACCACATTTCACATCCTTTGTCATCCTATTAAAGGACTAGCACTCGGACCTCATTTTGATGTCCTTAATCTTTAGAATCATCATCATCAAAAGACTAGGACCCAGACCACATTCTACGTCCTTTATCACCCCATACAAAGACTACCTTGGTATCTCATACAGAGATCACATCCCTAACGAAGAAGTGAAGGCCAGAATCAAAAACACCATCGGACCATTGGAAGAGCTCCTGACTTCAGTGAAAAGACGCAAACTAAAGTGGCACAGGCACGTCACACGAACATCTGGACTGGCCAAGACTGTCCTACAGGGAACAGTACAAGGAGGGAGACGAAGAGGCAGACAGAGAAAACGATAAGAAGACAGTCAACATCAGAGAGTGGACTGGCCTCGAGTAGAACGATTTGCTACAGAAAGCAGAAGACCGTGGGGAGTGGAGGAATCTGGTTGCAAAATCTTCAGTGGTGCCCCCACGGTCTACAAGACTACGGGATAGGTGAAGATGAAGGGGAAGAAGACTAGCACCCAGACCACATTCCACGTCCTTTATTATTCTATCAAAAGGCTAGCATCCAGACCACATTCCACGTCCTTTATCATTCTATCAAAAGGCTAGCACCCAGACCACATTCAACGTCCTTTATCATTCTATCAAAAGGCTAGCACCCAGACCACATTCCACGTCCTTTATCATTCTATCAAAAGGCTAGCACCCAGACCACATTCCACGTCCTTTATCATTCTATCAAAAGGCTAACACCAAGACCGCATTCCACGTCCTTTATCATTCTATCAAAAGGCTAGCACCCAGACCACATTTCATGACCTTTATCTCCAAAGACTAGTACCCAGATCACATTTCACGTCCTTTATCATTCTATCAAAAGGCTAGCACCCAGACCACATTCCACGTCCTTTATCATTCTATCAAAAGGCTAGCACCCAGACCACATTCCACGTCCTTTATCATTCTATCAAAAGGCTAGCACCCAGACCACATTCCACGTCCTTTATCATTCTATCAAAAGGCTAGCACCCAGACCACATTCCACGTCCTTTATCATTCTATCAAAAGGCTAACACCAAGACCGCATTCCACGTCCTTTATCATTCTATCAAAAGGCTAGCACCCAGACCACATTCCACGTCCTTTATCATTCTATCAAAAGGCTAACACCAAGACCGCATTCCACGTCCTTTATCATTCTATCAAAAGGCTAGCACCCAGACCACATTTCATGACCTTTATCTCCAAAGACTAGTACCCAGATCACATTTCACGTCCTTTATCATTCTATCAAAAGGCTAGCACCCAGACCACATTTCACGTCCTTAATTATCCTGTCAAAGAACTAGCACCTCCTTGTCTACGTCCTGTCTTCTTGGTCCATTCTCCTGCCTTTCTTTTCTTTTCTTTTTTATCAGAAAGACTTACAAGATAACAATTCTCTCCCATTAAGTCGGACGCGCTAGGCCTGACTTGTCAGGCACTTTACGGCAGCGCAACACGTGACAAACAACAGTAGTTGCTGTCTTGGTGTTCTACATAGAAGAAGAAGAATGCGAAGAAGAAGAAGAGGGGAAAAAAGAGAATTGCGAAGAAAAAGAAGAAAAATAAGTAGGAGGAGGAGGAAAAGAAGAGAGAGGGGAGAGGGGAGGAGGAGAGAAGAAGAAGAAGAAGAAGAAGAAGAAGAAGAAGAAGAAGAAGAAGAAGAAGAAGAAGAAGAAAAGAAAAGAAAGAAGGGGAAAAAAGAGGAAAAATTGCGAAGAAAAAAAAGAAGAAAAATAAGTAGTAGTAGTACTAGGAGGAGGAGGAGGACAAGAAGGAGGAGGAGGAGGACAAGAAGGAGGAGGAGGAGGAGGAGCAGAAGAAGAAGAAGAAGAAGAAGAAGAAGAAGAAGAAGAAGAAGAAGATGCGACCAACAATGGCCAATGGATTGGGTGAAGGGGACATTCTTCTTCTTCTTCGTCGTCGTCGTCGTCGTCGTCGTCGAATGCTCAGACAGCAACTGAAGAGGACATAACCAGCATGCATTCTTTGACTTTGCCTAGAAAACTGTTGTATGTCCTGTGCCTCAGGTGACTCATCAGGGTGATCACGGAGGAATGCACAGAAAACAATGTAAAAAGAAGAATGCAGAGAATGCAAAGAAGAATGCAA
>CM054166.1:26234467-26257506 GCA_028751875.1 Rapana venosa
GTGTTGCTTGCTCTTCAGGCCTACCGGGGGTTACGATCTAAGATAGAAAGAGGAAAAGGGAAAGGGAAGGCTTAGAGAGATGAGAAGAGAAGAAGAAGAAGAAGAAGAAACAAAGAGGAGGGAAGGTTGAAGCTCGAACTCACCTGATCACTTCCTGTTCTTTCTCCTCCTCTTCCCGCTGTCTACGCAGAACGTCCTCAATGACTTTGCGTTCATCCTCTGTCAGATGACTGAGGTCGGGCATCGGAGGCAGGGAAGGGCGTCTTGAAGCCGACATGATGCTCCCTGTCCTCACCTGTAAGTCTCCCCGGGTCCTCCTCCTCCTCCTCTTCCTCTACCTCCTCCTCCTTCTCCGCCCCCTACCTCTTCTTGTCCTCCCCCTCCACCCCCTACCGAAGGGTCAGGCGACGACGGCTGTGGCTTGTGAGGATGAAGGCTGGGTCTGAGCTACACTGTTCAGGATGGTGATGGTGCTGAGCTTGCTGCTGCTGCTGCTGCTGCTGCTGCTGCGGCGGCGGCGGCGGTGGTGGTGGTGGCGCAGACGTCGTCGGCACTGGAGGGGCTGGCTGGGGCCCCAGTGCACGGCGCATGGCTGTCAGGGCTCGGGTCCGGGCCCGTTAGGGTTCAAATCCATGTCTGGAGGGCGGGCAAAGAGCGGTACTATCCGTGCCCACTGCAGCCCCGAGTGGCGGCCATTATCACATACATGTATGTCGTAGCATACAGCAGACTACAGGAGCAGCACGACGACAGCGCAGCCAGAAGGCGCTGTGCATAATCACCCAGACAGGGGACGCTATCCACCAATCACCTCCCCGCTTCGTCATGACGTCATTGTGCACTGTGCCGGCAACACGCATGCTGGCCAGTTCCTTATTGATTTTTTTTGCCTCTCTGTCTCTGTCTCTCTCTCTGTGTCTCTGTCTCTGTCCCTCTCTCTCTAGCGCACTACCGCTTGTCTCTGCTCGCATCGTGCTGCAAGCTGCCGTGCTGTGCCGTGCCGTGCCGTGCTGTGCTGTGCTGTGCTATGCTATGCTGCCTTGCAGGACAGCTGCTTGTCAATGACGGGAGTCCCCCCACCCTAACGTCTCTCCTTCTCTATTCTCCTTCTCTCTTCTCTCCCTCCCTCCCCCCTCCCCTCTCTCTCTGTGTGCTTGGTGTCTACAAACAGAAGATTTCAGGAAAGTGGCAGAGTTAGGTGCACATGCACCCGGCTCGTCAAATCGTGACACTGTAGCACGAATCGATGGGCTGTGTGACAGATTTCGCCCAGACTGAATCACGTAGTAAAGAGACTAGCAGTAGCAGCATCATTCATCAGAAACTGTTTAGACTGTGTGTGTGTGTGTGTGTGTGTGTGTGTGTGTGTGTGTGTGTGTGTGTGTGTGTGTGTGTGTTGTGTTATGTGTGTATGTAGTGTGTGTGGTGTGTTGTGGTGTGGTGTGTGTGTATGTAGGTGTGTGTGTGTGTGTGTTGTGTTATGTGTGTATGTAGGTGTGTGTGTGTGTGTGTGTGTGTTGTGTTATGTGTGTATGTAGGTGTGTGTGTTGTGGTGTGGTGTGTGTGTATGTAGGTGTGTGTGTGTGTGTGTGTGGGTGTGGTGTGTGTGTGTGTGTGTGTGTGTGTGTGTGTGTGTGTGTGTGTGTGTGTGTGTGTGTGTGTGCTCTTTCATGTAGCTGCGGTTTCGTTTCGTTTCTGACAAGAAAGAATGTTTTTATTTTTCAAGATCCTTTAAATCTGAAGAATTCCTTGTCGAGATTTGGAAAGATTCCTTGTGGCTGATTCGTGTCCCCCGTTTTGTTTGTGTTGTGACGTGTGTATCAGCAAATATATATAGTATCTATCGTTCGGTACGTATTGAAATTCCATAGGCACATCTGTCTTTATGAGTATCTCAGTAGGTTAGTTAACTCATGCTTGCTATAGAAGTGTGAAAAACCATCTGTTGTCTTTGTTGTGTGTATCTAAACATATCAACAAGGCTGACAATAATAAAGGCAGTCTGTTGTTATATGTGTAGATTAACCTATATATCCTATATCAGTAGATTAACCTATACTTGCCATTGAAGTGTGAAAAATCATCTGTTGTCTTGTTGCGTGTATCTAAATAGTTAAACAATGTTGACAATAATAAAGGCAGTCTTTTGTTATACATACATCTATCTATCTATCTATCTATCTATCTATCTATCTATCTATCTATCTATCTATCTATCTATCTATCTATGTATCTAACTATCTCTCTCTATCTCTCTCTCTCTCTCTCTCTCTCTCTCTCTCTATATATATATATATATAATATATATATATAATATATATATATATATATATATATATATATATATATATATATATATATAAGTTGGTTAATCTCTGCTTGCTGATGAAGTGTGCCTTGTATGTCTTAAAGCCGATGAACAGCCCTTACCGTAATATTCTTCAAAAGCTTGATGTTCAGTTGGTGGTAGAAGTAATAACATAAAAAGACAAAGCCCCATGTAGACATTTCTGAAGAAAACTTCTGAAAGACCTATCAATAAACCTCAAGATTCTGAATACTCCTCCCATTGGAATACTGCTGACTAGCAGATTATTTTTGTCAGGTGGTTAGAAGCTGGAGGATTGCTTTATTACTGATTCAAGTCCCCCTTTTTCTTGTTGTTGTTGCTACATGTGCATGAGCAGATTACAACTGCCATAAACAGTTAACGGTTATTATAAGTATCTCAGAAGACAGGATAACTCAGAAGTCAAAACACTCAATGTCCTCAAGCTCAGCCGAAGCAGCATGGAGTGTGGTTGCTCCCCGTACGGGTGACCGTTCGTGCGCCTTGACTTCAGTACAGTTCCCCAGTGGGTACCTTCCCTCTCTAAGGGCAGGGAAGGTAAAGCAGTGAGGGAGAGGAGATGGGCGCCGCCCTCAATATGCTGGCCCCTGGAGAAGCTGAAGTCTCTGACACCTCGTCCATGTAATATGTTGTCGCACACCTTTTACTCTTTACCCATGTATGTACCTCAGCAGAATAAACCATGGTTGCTGTCAAATTAACGGCTTTCTGGAACCATATCAAGCTAGCTCACAGGAATGGCTTTCCTAGTTCTAATTCCTGCTTTTATACTCATCTAACGTTTTTTTTCCCCCTCTCATTAATTCATTTCTCTGCCTTCAAAAATAGTTTCTCAGAAGCCCTTTGAAGACGAAGTGTGGCTGCTTTCAAGTTCGTGACATGATTTTGTATAAAAAAAAGACTATCCACGCAAAAAATCTGCGGTGACTTTAAAGTGGTTTACAACAAAATACACGGCCACTTTCAATCCTGGCAGAATTCTTTCTCTGTGTGTGAAATTTGGCCTGCTCTCCACAGAATAGAGGAGTGCGTGGTCCCAAAAGCAGCATGACAGTTGTCACCCCCCAAAAAAAAACACCAAAAAACCCCACCAAAAAACCCCCAACAACAACAAAAAACCCCAAACCAAACAAAAGATTAAAAAAAACAAAACAAAGCAATAAACAAACAAAAACTTTTTTTTTTTAAAAACCCAACCAAACACAGAAAACCCAACCTCTGTCTGCATGTGTATTCGTTTCCTCACCTGAGTGGCCTTTTCGCAACAGAAATTTGCCAGAAACGATGGCCTTGTTGCCATGGTTTCTTTCACGTGCGCTAAACATGCGTTGTTGCATCCTTGGCTTCTGGTGTCAACCAAACCACTAGACCACTACCTACAATGTTATGGATGGGGTAAAACACGAGGATTGAACCTAACGAGCTGTTGCTGGCTGTGCGGGTAGCATAGAACTAATAGTTTTGACAGCAACAAGCTAAAAGAAGGCTGTATAATGTGCTGAAGTACAACAACAGCATTAATTAACACGGCGGCTTTAATTAAGCCACTGACCCCAAGAAATGTTCGTAGTGAAAGAGCGATTGAGAAGGGTCAGCTCTATTTTCTCCCTCGCCAAGGCTCCGGTATATATATATAAAATATATATATATATATATATATATATATATATATATATATATATAGAGAGAGAGAGAGAGAGAGAGAGAGAGAGAGAGAGATTCTTTTATGTCGAGGATAATGGAATAAGTACTCACGTGCTATTTTTTACAACTAGTCCCCGTGTGCATGCGGTTTTGTAAATTTTGTGACAATTTTTGATGGCTACAGGAGCAGATTGCTGTTGTGTAGAGGACAGCTCTGAAAACTACAGTAATCTTTTTTTTTTTGGGGTGGGGGGGGGGGGGGGGGGGGTTGGATCAAGCATTTACACTTCTGGAAAGGACCGTCCGACCATGAACAGAGAGAAGAAAAAAAGAGTAAAAACTGTACTTTAAAAAGAAAGAAATGGAAAAAAGATAGAAAAGAACTGAGAAAGCAATATTAAGAAGACGAGGAAGAGTGCAAAGAAGAATGCAAAAGAAGAAGAATGCAAAGAAGAATGCAAAGAAGAAGAAGAGGAAGAAAGAAGAAGACTGCGAAGAAGAAGAATGCAAAGAACGCGAGAAGAGAAAGACTGCAACGAAGAGGAAGAATGCGAAGAAGAAAGAAATAAAGAACATACAGACACAAAAAAAAGGAAAATTGGAAACACACAAAAACCAGTAATAGAAAATAAGCAATATCTGTCACAAAACAACCTCAACGTGAGATTTTATCACACCACAAGAAAAAAACCCACACAAACAAAGAAACAAAACCTGGCAACAACAAAACAACAACAAAACAAAATCAAACCCTAAACCGAACGAAACAAAAACCCACCTGTAAAGTTCTCCTTCAGCAGGTACTTACTTACATTCTTGCATTGTTTCTCAGATGAGATGAGTGAGACAGAGTGCATATTCTGGACGACCCCCTCCCCCCCCCCCCCCCCCCCTATCCCCATTCTGCCACCCCCATGATACTAATTAAACAAGAAAAAAATCAACAACAGCCAAAAAACCCCCACAACAACCCTGTAACAACAAGAATAAAATAATCCCTCCTCTTACCATTTGGCTGAGTGAAGACTCCGAGAAAGAGCAGATAGTTGGTGAAAATAGACGAAGGTCTGACGAACTTTTCCCTCGGGTTTTTGGGGGTTTTGTTTTGTTTTTGTTTGGGTTTTTTCGATGATTTTTGTTTCTGACCAGCATGCCAGGGCAAGTTTTATTTGATTTTCCGAACATTCTTGTTTGTGATTTATACAGGTGTCCCCCCCTCCCCCTCTACCCGTTCACAGAGTGAATTAAATGCATGAGAAACAGAACAGAATAACTTTGCAACAACAACAACCTAAAAGAATGTAACGTGCTAAATTACAGCTACGGCATTAACATGGCGGCTTTTGTAGTGCCTGTTATTAATGAAGAACAAATTGATAATGAAATGACACCATAAAATGTTGACATTAACGGTTTATATATCATGTCACATTCAGGAAGAGAGCATGGCAACAAGAGAGTTGTCCCTGGCAAAATTCTTAGAAAAAAGCAGAAGGGTGGCGCTGCTCTTGTGGCGACGCGCCCTCCCTGGGGAGAGCAGCCCGAATTTCACGCAGAGAAATCTCGTGACTTAAAGTGGTATAAAATAAAATTTAAAAAACTGAGCGCTTTGATTTGTTGCTTTACAAGATTCAGCGCTTTATAAATTCCATACATTATCATTATTATTATTATTATTATTATTATTATTATTATTATTATTATTATTATTATTATATGCACGTATACGGGATAGCTCAGTGGTCGGAGCACTCGCTTCCTCCCATCCAAGGTTAAGCAGCATCGAGCGTGGTTACCAGTAGGATGGGTGACCGTTTGCGCGCCTTGGCTTCAGTACAGTCCCCAAGTTCACCCAGCTGTAAATGGGTACCTCCCTCTTTAGGGTCAGGGAAGGTAAAGCAGCGAGGGAGCTGAGATGGGCGCCGCCCTCAATATGCTGGCTCCTGGAGAAGCTGAGGTCTCTGACGCCTCGCTCCACTACGACCTTATAGGTTATGGGACACATTTACCTTTCTATACTAAGAAAGGAAGTAAAAAACCCAAACAGAAACAGAAAACTAGAAAGGAAAATAGAGTATGATGAGAAAGGGCAGAGAGACTCAGGACAACTGTTTTTCCCTGGTCAGTTCAGTGACCACTTTGACCCATTTCGTCATGACACCCCCGTGCTTAGATCCGTTGTATCTTTCGGTTACTAACTAATTTGTCATTGACGTCCAAAACTGACCAATGCCCTCGTGACACATACCCCCCCCCCCCCCCCCCACCTTACCTTGCAGACCTGTCCTACCTTCAACACTCTGAGGTACCAGACGTGGCCCAGCCCAGAAGAGCTCCAGGGAAGAAAAAAACAAAACCCTGGGGGACAGCGAGGTCAGTGCAGCAGACAGCAGACTTCACCACACAGACCGGACTAAACACTTAGCATGGCTAGGGAACGTAGAAGGAAAAGAAAAATGCGAAGAAGAAGAAGATTGTGAAGAAGATTGTGAAGAAGATTGTGAAGAAGATTGTGAAGAAGAAGAAGAAGAAGATTGTGAAGAAGAAGAAGAAGAAGAAGAAGAAGATTGTGAAGAAGAAGAAGATTGTGAAGAAGAAAAGATTGTGAAGAAGAAGAAGGTTGTGAAGAAGAAGAAGAAGAAGAAGAAGAAGAAGAAGAAGAAGAAGAAAGATTGTGAAGAAGAAGAAGATTGTGAAGAAGATTGTGAAGAAGAAGAAGATTGTGAAGAAGATTGTGAAGAAGAAGAAGATTGTGAAGAAGAAGATTGTGAAGAAGAAGATTGTGAAGATTGTGAAGAAGAAAAAGATTGTGAAGAAGAGAAGATTGTGAAGAAGAAGAAGATTGTGAAGAAGAAGAAGGTTGTGAAGAAGAAGAAGATTGTGAAGAAGAAGAAGATTGTGAAGAAGAAGAAGGTTGTGAAGAAGAAGAAGATTGTGAAGAAGAAGAAGATTGTGAAGAAGAAGAAGAATGCAAAGAAGAAGAATGCAAAGAAGAAGAAGAATGCAAAGAAAAGAAGAAGAATGCAAAGAAGAAGAAGAAGAAGAAGAAGAAGAAGAAGAAGAAGAAGTACGCAAAGAAAAAGAATGCGACTACGACGGAGAATGCAAAGACGAAGAAGAATGCGAAGAATGCAAAGAAGAACAACGCAAGGAATGCGAAGAAAAAGAAGAATGTGAAGAATGCGAAGGCGAAGAAGAAGAACAAGAACAAGACCAACAACAATAACAACAACAAATCATTAGTGTCATTAACTGTTTGGCAAGTCATGCTTCTTTATCTGTTTAAACCAAAACAGGCATCGGCAAACACTATTTTAAAAAATTACATTACACACGCAGCGCAGCGCGGGGCCTGTTCCAGTGGGTGGCCTCACAACAGCCGGTCAATACCATCCTCTGGTAAAACGACTGGCTGTGATAACTATTGCAACGAAAGGAAGGAGACTATGCTGCCGTCAGGATGAGCGGCGTGGGAGCAGTATCCCTGAGTCCTTTACTGACGATGCCATTTTCCCCCAACTTCTTCTCGTGTTCTTAACTCCCGAAGAAGTCTTTTAGGGTGACCACACTAAAATTTGTTTTATTCTCTCTCTGTCTGTCTGTCTGTCTGTCTGTCTGTCTGTCTGTCTGTCTGTCTGTCTCTCCTCTCTCTCTCTCTCTCTCCTCTCTCTCTCTCTCTCTCCTCTGTCTGTCTGTCTGTCCTGTCTCTCTTTTTCTGTCTGTCTGTCTGTCTGTCTGTCTGTCTGTCTGTCTGTCTGTCTGTCTGTCTGTCTCTCTCTCTCTCTCTCTCTCTCTCTCTCTCCCTCTCTCTCTCTCTCTTTCGATCCTTGGCTAGAGTTCAGACGTTCACCAACGGAGAGATTTTGCGTATATGCGACCGTTTTTTGCCCCACCATGCAGGTAGCCGCATTTCAACTTCGGGCATGTGTGCTGGGTATGTTCGTGTTTCCGTAACCCACCAAGCACTGATCTTAAACCTGCATGGTTATCTTATTTATCTTTTGCATGTGTATGTACACGAAAGGAATTAAGGCACTGGCAGGTCTGCATTTGAAGGCGAAGAAGACGAAGAAAAATTAAAAGTCCACACCCTTAATTCACCAGACGCCTCCAAGATTGGAACCCACGACTTCATGGACCCATGGGATTGAAGTGGAACTGTCTTAACCACTCTGCTATGGTGTCAGTCTTTGTACAGATACTTTCAAGCAGTGTGCCTCGGTCAGTTCTAAACCTGGCGGAGTCCATCCTTCCCCAGGTCGCAGTTTGCATGCTGGGTATGTTTGTGTCATCTATACGACCTGCTGCACCGGGCCTACTCTTGTTTAAAACCAAAAAGAAACCCAAATGGACAGGGCTAGTCATGCTTGTGCAAGATGTTACCCGTGTGTTTTGCGTAACATTTCTAGTTTTTGAACTTTTTTGTCCCAAGATGTGACGCATACAGGTTCTCGGTTTATTTATGGACACACACACACACACACACACACACACAGAGAGCTTGAACTATATGATCAGTCAAGTGTAGACAATTATGACGTCAATGTTTTCTACAGTCCTTTGAAACGAAAGCTGTTACGTCAGCTGCTGAGCTCTCTATTCCAAAGTGTAGACATCAATGGCATGAAAAGCATAAAGGCAATATATGGTGGACAAAAGAATGCGAAGAGGCAATCATTTGTATATATAAAAAAAAGGAGCAATACAAGATGTGGTTTAAAGACAGGCCTGAATACAATTATTTGTTGTTGTTTTTTTAAAGCTATGCAAGAAAACAATTGCAAATTTAAAAAAAAAAACGACATACTGGAATGAATTTTTTCCTAAAGGAAGTGTATGAATGAAAAAGATATCCAAAAGGTTTGGAATAAAGTCAGTAAAATGAAAAATAGGTTTCATCTACCAACTTATCCAATTAAGTTAGAAACAAATCGTTTTTTAAGTGCTTCCCCCCCCCCCCCCCCCCCCCCCCCAAAAAAAAAAAAAAAAAAACAAAATTCAAAATTTTTTAAAAGTTATACGCGATTGTTCTATGTGCAAAAACAAGGATTAAATATTTTTCGAAACAAAAAAACCCCCCTTTTTTTTCTAAAACTCAGTTAAAAAATTTTTTTTAAAAAAAAAAAGTTTTTGAATCCTTTAAAAATCAGTTGGATTTTGGAAATGGTAAAATGTCTTGAAAAAAATAAAAAAAAAATTTACAAAAACCAAAACCAGGGAAAAGGGAGTAAAAATAAAAAAACAAAAAATCCAAAAGAAAATTTTTTTTAAAAACTTAAAAAGGTTTTTAGTTTAAAAGTTCAGTCTAATAAAATCCAACAAAAACCAAACAAAAAACCCCCCAAAACACCAAAACCCCAAAAACCCCCCCTCCAATGTCGGAAAAATTTATGCCTTTTGTCAAAGCGGTAAATTTCTAAACCCAACAGAAGACCAATAGTCGTTTTCTCATTTGAAAAGGTTGTAGTCCAAAAAACGGTCATATGGATAAAAAAAAATTTTATCTTTCCCTATTATAAACAGGAGGTTTTGAAATAATAAAACAAACCCTGGGGCTTTAAACCAAAAAATTAAAAAGAACTTTTTTTAAAAACTCCAAAGGACTATGATTGGCAATTTTAATAAACCCCCCCCCAATAAAACCCACAAAAAACCAAAACAAAAAAAAACAAAAACACAACCAAAACCTAAACAAAATTCTTAAATTTTTCTTTTTAGGGGCAAACTTAAACAATCCTAAAAAAAACAAAATTGATTTGAATTTCCCCGAAAAAATAAAGGGGAAAGGGGAGGGAAGATAAAAAGGTTTGAAAAAGAAGGAAAAAGTTTTGAAAAAAGGGTAAAGAAATTAAAAAAAAAAGACGGGGAAAAAAAAAGGGGCAAAAGGGGGAGGGAGGGGGGAAAGAAGAAAGAGGGGAAAAAGGGAGAAAAAAAAAAAAAGGGAAGAGGGAAAAAAAGGAGTAGGGAGGAAAAAGGAAAAGAAAAGAAAAAGGGAAGAAAAAAAAAAAAAGAAAAACCCCCCCCCCCAAAATCCCCCCTCCTCCAAAAAAAAAAGGAAAAAAAAAAGGGGGAGGGGAAAAAAAAAAGGGAAAGAAAGAAAGATGGGAAAAGCCCCCCAAAACCCAAAAGGGAAAAAATAAAGGAAAAACAACTTTAAAATGAAGACTTACAGGTGTGAAAAGGCATATACCTCCTTTTGCTGACACAAAACTTGATGGCACGATCCTAAAAAGACCGTTTTGTGAACAAAACAAAACTTTCAAACATCATCTCATCTTTCTCTCCTCTCTCTCCTCCTCTCCTTTTTCCCCTCTCTCTCTCTCTCCCTCTTCCTCTCTCCCCTCTCTCTCTCTCTCTTTTCTGGGAAGAGAAAAAAACATATAATTACGCCCGGGGTGCCAAGAAAAGTATTACATCAGTGTGAAAAAAAACATCTTGGGCTTACCCAAAATTTTTATGTATGTTCATTTAACAGAAAATGACAATTTTAATTCGGGTTTTTGGTAGTAAATTTTAACAGCCGGGGTTAATAATCACACTCTATATTCGCATGCTAGTTTCTTTTAAACATGTCTCGATGTTAAAAAATGGGGTTTAAAGTTCCACTTCATTGTTCTTTTCGGGAGTTGTAAATATTGTATGTTTAAAATATTAATATTTGCTGTATTCATACCCCTTTCCCCCTTGGTATTTTTTTTTAAAAGAGGGTCAAAATTCACAGTCACAAACTCTCTCTCTCTCTCTCCTTTCTCTCTCTCCCCTTCTCTCTGGGGGAAAATGCGCAAGACTAAATGGACCAACTCAAAACCTGGCACAGGCGTAGGCGAGACCTTGGGGGGAAAAAAGGAGACAAAAAACCCCATCCAACATACCAAAGGGAAAAAAAGGGAACAACAAAAGACTAAAAAAAAAAAGAAAAAAAAAAACATGAAAAAAAAAATAAAAAGGAACGAAAAAAAAAAAAACCCCCACAAAATTTAAAACCAAAAAAGGTGAGACCAAAAATGATACTATAGATTCGTCAGTCAGTCTTTTTGTCATTTTCAGTAGTTTTAATCCACCTACCTAGATACCACCTACGACCTTCAGTCAAGGGAAACAGGGAAAAAAAAAAACACATGAGGGGTGAAGTACAAACACCCGTCACTTGAATGTGAACTACTGTGTCATTTTCTGCTTCGACATTGCCTGTATTACAGATTTACTTCTTTCTGTGTGTTTATATATCACACAAACTATATTATCACACACTTTTCTTTAAATTTTTCTTCCCTTTTTTACATTTTTTTTCTACCTCTTAATCTTAGTTCGGGGGGAAACAAGTGCTTTGTGAAAAGACTTTGTATATAAAGCAAAAGATAATTCGTTTGTGATTCAAAAGGGCTAAAAATACAATTTTGTAAGAAAAAGTTTTAATGGGAAAACCCGTTACATTCCCATATTTTCCCAAAAAGCTGCCCTTGTTCGTTGTTGTTTCTGTTGTTTTTTAAAATTTTTCATCTTTCTTAAAATGCACGAAAGAGCCCACTTTTCGAAAAAGGGATAACGGGGGGTTTTAAAGGTGTGCAAGATGCTGCATGCTTTGCACACGGGGGCCTCGGTTTATAGTCCATCCCATGGGTTTGGGGTAGTGGAGCAGTATGATTATTAAAAAAAAACCAGGAGAAAATCCCCTTGAACGGGTGTCTGTCTCAAAAGTGGCTCAACACGGTGTCAAATCGCGAGCGCAATGATCTAACCACTTTGGGTGACCCCCCCCCCCACTTCCCGCTTTTCTAGTGCACACACCTTTTTTCTCTTTAAAAAAAATTTTGAGCATTCCAAAATATTTCCTTTTCCTAATAAAAAAGGTTTTTTTGTTTAGATTTTTTTCCAACATACTTGGTTTTTTCTTCTTTTGGGCCAGCATATTAATTTTCTTCTTCGCGAAAAACTCAGACGCAACATTTTTGTCCGTTATAGGGGCAAAAACGCGTCACGCTGCCGTTTAAACGCCCGACAAGTCGGCCTACGCATCCGATTCGGCAATTGTTATCTTTTAAGTCTTTCTGGGGGGGGGGGGGGGGGGGGGGGGGGGGGGGGGGGGGGGGGGGGGGGGGGGGGGGGGGGGGGGGGGGGGGGGGGGGGGGGGGGGGGAAAAAAAGGGGGAAAAGAGGGGAAAACCAGAACAGAATTTACAGAAAACGGGTCCCGGTAAAACAGGGAAGGAAGGGGTTTTTTTAGAAACCTGCACCGATTATTCCCATTGCAATTTAATAAAAGTCCCTTTCCCCAAAAAAAGGTCCAAGCCTTATTGTCTTTGAGCTTTTTCCCCGTGATTCTTTTCCAAATGCAAAACTTTTTTAAAAAATTTCCATCCTTAACTTTTAACATAGGGCCAAGCCCCTTTGGGTATTTTTGATTTTAAAAAAAAATTTTATTTTTCTTTCCAAAAATTTTTTAAAAAAAAAATTTGGGTTTTGCAAACCCAAACTTTTAAAAAATTTTTTTTTGGGAAAAAGGGGGAATCCCAGCCCCTTGGGGTTTTTTTTGATATTTTTTATACAGAAGGCTGTCATCATCCTCTCTAGGATGATACTTTTGTTATTTTTTTGATACAAAGGGTTGTACTGTTAGTCTTTCTTTGTTAATAATGTCAGCCTATCTATGGTCATACTTTATCTATATATGTATGTATATATTTTTTTCTTTTTTTTCTTTTTACAAAAAAATTCCCCAAATGCTGCCTCCAAAGTTTTATCCTGTAGTGAACATTTTTTTCTTTTTTTTTCTTTTTCGAATCTTGGACAAAAATCATTTTTATGATGGGAATGAAGTTGTAACTGGTTACCTGCACTTGATTTTCCTCTCTATATTTTCTCAATTATATAATATATATATAAATATAAATATATATATATATATATATATGTTGTGTGTGTGTGTGTGTGTGTGTGTGTGTGTGTATGTATGGGAATGTATGTATGTATCACGCAAAGTGAAAATAAACAACCAACATATAAAAATGGGTTTTTTCTGTTACCTCTATATTGCGATTTTTGACCCCACACCCCTCAAGGAAAAAAAAGAAGAAAAAAAAAGAGACCAGAAAAGGGCAAAAAAATCTAAATAATAAAAAAAGAATCTTTTTTTTAAAAAAAAAAGTTACAAACTACGGGAACAAACTCGTTCTTGACGAATCAAAAACTCAAACGGGTTGTTTCCCCTTACACAAAGTAGAGTTTTGTGCCCAGACCCTCTGTCCCTTTGTAAATGGGCATTTCGTTCATCAGAATAAAATTCTCTCTCTCTCTCTCTCTCTCTCTCTCTCTCTCTCTCTGTTTTCTGAAGTAGGTGCAGAGTGTGCAGAAAATGCTGAGACTGAGGCAGAGTGTGGGGAGTGTGTTGAAGATGTATCGTTTCCAGTGAGAGAGAGCCTGAAGAACTTTACTTGAAGAGACGTTATTGAATATATTTATTCAGTCAATGATAAATAACATGAAACAGTTCAGTTCTGATAAAACCACAGCTGCGCAAAGAGAAAATCTTGACAGGGACATGTTGTAGTTCATGATTTCATTAATGCCCCACATAATAGAAATGTGTGATAACGTGCCTGCGAATATATGATTAGGTAAAAAGTAATAAGTTGAATCATTTATAAAACCATGATATCATGGATTCCATGGCATGAAGTTCAGTGGGGCTGTCTGTTATTGTTTACGTTGTTGTTGTTTTTCTAAAATCTGTGTCTTGTGCCCTGTCGCTCTCCCGCTGTCCCCCTTGTAAATGGGCGTAAATGCTTATTACAATAAACATTTGTCATTGTCATTGTCTCTGTTTATTGCGTAAATGTTTCTTTAGATAGAAGTGTCAGATCCACAGAATAATTTCTGCTCGCGTTTGCATGCACTCCCCCCCCCCCCCCTAAATTTTTGCTTGGTTTTTTTTTTTTTACTATGCATATTTATGAGCCATATAAATATGTTGTATTACCCAAAGCGAAAAACCGCGCGCGCCGTCGTCGTGGTGCATGTGTGTGTGGTGTGTGTTGTGGGGTGTGGTGTTGTGTGTGCGCGCGCAATAAACAAGACTACAAAAACACACACACTTAAAGAAACAAAACCAAAGTATAAGGAAAACCCAACCCCCCCCCCCCCCTCCCCCCCTCAGAAAAAACAACAACAACTCCAACAAAAAACTTTGTAATATAAACAATCAAAAAAACCCCCCAAAACAATCCCTTTCCCCCTCCTCTACGTCCAACCCCCCCCCCCCCTACCCAAAAACAAACACCCACACACACAACCACACACACACACACACACCACCCACCCCACCTCAGAAACGACAAAAAAACTCAACAGCAAGAAACAAACAACAAACCAAAAAAGCAACCAAAAAAAAAAGGGTTAGAAAAATGTGAAAAGACCCAGCATGCCGGGCCAGCAGTGAAGATGACAGGGGGACAAAGAGATCTTTGCCCTTGTCCCCAAACAGTTTTCACACCCCCTTTGCATGCGAAAAGCACGGGCCTTGATAGGGGTTTTCGGGTTTAGCCATACTCATAAATCGATACATGACGTCAACCCGTACTGTGACGACTTTCTGATTATAGGCTATCACCCCCCATTGGTGTGGAAAATGACTGGGGAGAGAGAGAAGAGAGAGAGAGAGAGAGAGAGGAGAGAGAGAACAACAAAAGCAATACATGTGATAAAAACGGGCCCGGTAGAAAAAACATCATAGACCGGGTTATAGAAAAAAACTTTGAGAATAATACAATGATTAAAGAACATAATGCGGGAAAAGAATTATGAAACTCTCTCTCTCTCTCTGTCTTCTCTGTCGTCCCTTGTTCTCTGTTCTCTGTCTCTCTCTCTCTCTCTTCTCTCTCTCTCTCTGGGGGGGGGGGGGTAGGGGGGATTCTTGGGATTTTTTTTTAATTGCTTGTTTTGGGGGGGGGGGGGGAGGGTTGTTGGGGGGGGGGGGGTTGTTGGGGGGGAGCTTTTTGAAAAGGGTTATTTCCCCTTGTTTTTATTGTGGGACTGTAAATTTGGGGGTTATTTTTATTAAATGACCCCTTAACGGGCGGGGAGGATGTAAAAAAGCACATGTTTTTCTTATCTTTTCCCCAAAAATAAAAGAATTTGTCATTGCATTGTCATTGCATTGTCTCTTCTCTCTCTCTCAGTCCCGACTCCACTTTCCCCAAAAGTCCTTCAGGGTCACATCATCAATCCTTTGTCCTTATGGCACTGGGGCACAAAAAATTTTTCCCACTCCTGTCTGTCCTGGGCCCTTCCAAAGGGTTTCCCCCCAGGTATTTGGAAGGTTTTCAGCTCTGTTTCGACAGTCCCGACCCCAATGTTCTTGGGTCGTCCTCGTTTGGTTTTCCCTCTGGTGTCCATGGGGGGCGTTGGGGGGCGTTGTTTCCCCTTTCCCCCGACGGCAGAAAACCCTATCCATCCCTATCGCCTATGCTGATGATTTGTCCTGCTTTCTTGGGCAAGGGGGAAAAAAGTTCGGTTTGGAGAGGGTCCAGGCCAGAAGATCGCAAGATCTTCTGGATTTTTTCGTGTGGAATGGGATAGTTTGTCGGGGTCCCTCATCATCCCCCGCACTCCGGCCGTAAAAAAGGGGGGGGGAAAAGTACACACCTGGAATTTAGTTTTTGGTTCTGGTGCTGAAATGGGACGTTTTCCCAAAAGCATTTTTTCAGACTTTATAAGCATTTCTTTGCTTTCTAACCCGGGTTTCTTGAGTCGTTTGCCTCTCCGCCGCTTGCCTAACAGGCTCCCGAGGTCGTAAAACTCTTCAGTTGTTGGAAATCTTTTCTCCCCATTCACTGTGACCGGGAGGGGTTTCCCTTAACGTTCGGGTGTCACACCTCTTCTCTTCTGATGATTTTCAGGCCTCTTGCTGTGCGAAATGCGAGGGGGATTCCTCTTGAATTTGATGGTGGGTATGTGAAGCAGTGCCAGATCGTGGGCAAAAATCTGGGTCTTAAAGGGTTTGAAAAGGGGGTTCCATCTGTGCCCCCGTGACGTCAGTGTTTCTGCTCACACCCCAAATGTCAGGTTGAAGAGATGCTGCATGGGGCACCTTGTCGACCCGGATTGTACATGAAACTGGTTTTGCTGTTTCCTACTCTGCACTGAAGTTTTTTTAGAAGCTCTTAATGATTGGATAATTCTTGTGGAATTCCAATGCTCGGAGTACGCCATACACTTTCTCGATGAATGCGTCAAAAGGGTTTTTAAAATCTAAAGTTGATAACAGTGCTCTGCCTTCCGGCATGTTTTGATGATGTTGCGCAGGGTAAGATAGGTCAGCTCTTCTTTCCCCCGGCGAAAACCTCCTTTTTCCTTTTTTGAGTTGTTGGCCCCTGCCTCTGGATTCTCCGTGATGATCTTTGCCCGATCTTTTTGGGGAAAGATAGCAGGTGATTTCCCCTCCAGTTATTAAATTTAGGGGTCCTTTCTTTTGGGGTCTTCACGATGACTCCTTTTGTCCAACTACTGGTAGCTTTTTTTCCTCCATAAGCTGCAAGAGGGCGTAGAACTTTTGATGCAAACTCTGGATCTGCCTTTAAAAGTTCTGCGTTTAGGTTGTCCGGCCAGCGGCTTTTCCCCTTCTTTGGGGAGCTGATTGCTGCTATAATCTCTTCCGCTTTTTGGGGGTGGGCTGTTCACATTTATATTTCCAGGACTTGACATTTCCCTTCAGTTGGTGGGGGTCTGTTGAGAACTTTGCTGAAATTTTTCTGCCCATCTTTCTCTTGTTCTCTTCTGTGGGAAGTATTTGCCTTTTTTATCTAGGATTGGTTTTCGGTATTGCCCCGGACTTGCCCTGAAATCTTGGGGATCTTATACCCCTTCCTTGCCTCCATTTGCGGTGGCCTCCCTCTGCTGTCTTGCAATATCATCCATGTAGGTTGCTTGTTTGTTCTTGCATTCTCTTCACATTTTTGGGTTTTCTTCCTTATGTTGTTTGTACCTCCCTCAATCCGCTCTGACTTTGTCTCTAAATTTTTTTTCCATTCTCTCCTGTTCTCGGGTGGCTTGCCAGGGTCGCTGTAATCCCCCCTTGTTCTCCCTTCCTCTTCCCTCCCGCCTAAGCACGTTTCACGGCTTTTGGGGTACGCTGCCTGACTTGTTTTTTAATGGTTTTAAATTTTGTCGTGTCCCAGGTGTGTATTTTCAGTATCCACCGTGCTTGGAACTTGTTTTTCAGCGGAGGGTGAAGCACTCTTTTTCTTTGGTGTTTTTACACTTTTTCCACATCAAAAAGTTTTTGTCTTGGTTTTCCCCCCAAACCCTTTTTTTCACTCACTTTTAGGGTTGCGGGACAAGGTGGGAATCACTTGCCAACAAAACGGCTCCTCTCCTTACTTTTCATCTAGGGGGCGACTCCCCATGTCCCATTGACATCGGTGGGATCTGGTTTTTGTCTCTTTCCATTGGGGGGAACACCAGGGAAGCTTTTGGGTCTCAGGGGGGCAAATTGTCCCCCAATGGCCCGGTGTTTTTCATGCGAATTTCCCCCCAATTTCTCCTTTTTCATTTATGCTCACATCCTTCTTTTTTTCCCCTGGCTCTTTCTTGGTTTTGTTTTTTCTTTTCCCCCTTTTGCAGAGGTCACCCATAAAATACCTCATGTCATGGTTTGGTGTGTTTTCCATTTTCACCTGTAATTGTTCAAAAAATGTACTTTGCTTTCTTCTCCCCCTGCGTTGGGTTTTGGGGCATAGCACTGGATGATTTAATTAGCATTTTACCTTTCATCTTTTTTCATCATTCCCCCTGTGATAGGGTTTTCCCCTCCATCAGGGACTTCTCCATTCCTTTCTTCTTTATAATTGCTACTCCCTCATGGGGGTTGGGTTTTCCCTCTCTACCACTGTACAGCACTGTCTCTCCTGTGCTGGCTCTGTAGCCTACTGTCCATAGGGGGTTTTACTGATCCAGAAAGTAAAAATTTTAGCTTCCCTCCTGCTGTAAAATTGCGCTAGTTTTTCCGTCCAAACTTGGGTTTTCAATTCCAGAATCCCCTTTTTTGGCCTTATTTTTGGCGCTTTAGACTTTTCCCCTTCCTGGGCATGGCTTCCTTCGGTTTCTCACTGTCATTCATGCGAGTATCTTGATACTTGGAAACCCGTCACCCAGTAGTGTTGATTTCTTTTTTTGCCCTTTCCGAACAAACGGGTTTTTTTTTTTTCAGAACGGGGTTTTTAGCCCTGTTCTAACCCCCTACCGGGGAAGGTTTTCCCCCCTTTTTCGCCTTTTACGAAAAATCCTGGGGGAGGGGAGGTCCTATTCCTATCCAAAGTCCTTCATGAACAACATAAACCGAGGGCCCTTTTCGAAGCACGCAGAAAAAACTTGCGTTCGTTAAAACGCGTTCCCCTTTTTTGGAAAAAGTAGGCCATTTTGCCTGGGAACGGACACAAAATTTACAAACTGCAAACACACGGGCTGTATGAAAAAAAACACAAGGGGCTTTTTCATTTTCCCCGAAAAAAAAAAAATCTCTCTCCCTCTCTCTTTTACTACAAATCAGACAGAGAGGGGGGAAATCACCCCTTTCCCGTAAATAAAAAATAGCCTAAAAAAATGGGAACTATGTGATCATAACCTGTGTGTGTGTGGTTGTGGTGTGTGTGTGTGTGTGGGGTGTGTGTGTGTGTGGGGGTTTGTGTGGGGTGTGTCACAACACAAAAAAAAAAAATTTAAAATTAAAAAAAAAAAAATTATTATATACCCAGCAGTTTCCATTACATTCGCTCCCCCAACCTAAGCCTATCCCCTAGAAAAATTGAGAACTATGTAGATCATAAGTGTTTGTATATGTATGTATGTGTGTGTGTGTGTGGTGTGGGGTGTGTTTTGTGTGTGTGTGTGTGTGTGTGTGTGTGTGTGTTGTTGTCTTCAATTTAACGTCGTTCCCCTCTTAGTGATATTAGACAAAGGATGTGGAAAATGTAGGGGAAGTTAAAACAGAGAGGGGAATGTACAGAGAAAAGATGATTAGGTAACATGTGTGTTGGTATTTTCATGAAATTTAAAAGGGGTAGGGGGAATCTTAAACATGAGAAAACATTTAAAATTCAAAAAATTTTTAAACATGAAACAACTATAAAATAACTACAACAAATACTCTAATGGGTGTGCAATAGACATTTAACAATGGCAAAGGCTAATTTCGGTTTTTTAAAAACATTTTTCCACAGACGCTCACAAAATGTGGGTAAAAAAGGTTTTACCATTGAACACTCAAATGTGATGTGAGTGTTGGAAATATTTTCCCCACAGAGGCACCTCACATTTTTACAAAATTTTGTTATAATGATTTCATTTTAATCTAAAAATATAGTGCATTAAACTCTTCTTGTGGTTGCAATACTTAAATGGTTTGAGAAGGAGTCATGTAACATGAAATAAGGCCATAGTCAGGCATTTCCTTTAAAGATCGTTCCTTGAATTGATCTGATTCTCTCCACTTAACTCCACGACGTCTGTTCTAATGAACTGTATCCCTCCTGTAGAGAAAATTTGGGACATGCAGTTCTATGATTCAAAATGATGTCTTGCCCCCCTTTTTGCAGCTCGTCAGCCCACTCATTTGAAAAAACTCCAACGTGCGAAGGTACCCAAACAAAAAGGAGACGGGAATACTTCTTAAAACTTAAAAGGTTAAATGACATATTTAATTTCAAAAATGATTCTGGATACTTCCGGGAATTTGGGGATTGATAGCATACAGTACCGACTTAAATATACACAAAGTAAGATAGGAATGAGGGAAAATGCAAAATCAAGAATATAGTTAAAGCCATAAGAATTGCAATAAGTTCAGCTGTAAATATTGAATGATGTTTACCAAGATATTTATGATTTCTCTGTTTTTAGAGCGGGTATGACGAATGCTAAACCCCGCTTCTTTATTTTCTAAGACTGACCCATCTGTATATACTTTTAAGTTGTCAGTATATTTATTTTCAATAATGTATTGGATATCTGCAACCATGATATTTTGGTTTTCTTTCTTTTTTTTCATTAGTACATTCTAATATCAAAATATGCTTTATTTATTTCCCCGAAGGGCATGGCAAAGTTTCCCTTTCTGCTTTTCTAATTCATAATG
Organism: Rapana venosa; assembly: GCA_028751875.1. Taxonomy (NCBI): domain Eukaryota; kingdom Metazoa; phylum Mollusca; class Gastropoda; order Neogastropoda; family Muricidae; genus Rapana; species Rapana venosa. Next base: position 26,254,587 of record CM054166.1, read on the forward strand.
ATTAAGTTCTGACTTTTGAAAAAGGTCTGATACAAAAAGTACCAAAAGCGTTAAACAACGAAATATGTCTAGCCCTTTTAGGATAATTTGTTTTTGCTTTGACTGTTATTTCACTAGAAACAAAGTTTTCATTTGTTGTGCTTGCGTAAACATATTTGGCACAGACAGTTGTCCTATTCGGCTAGGGAAGTTCCCCCCAATTCGTTTTTAAGTTGCTATGGTTGAGGTGTGGAATGGTACACCAAGTGCAAGTTTTATTATGCTTACAGTCTACACTTGGATTTTTTCAGTAAATAATTGGGAGCACTAAAAAGACTTCTTGTCCATAAGACAGCTTGGACCGTATAAGTGACGTAGCTAAAACATTCAGAGTGACTATATCTTGTCCCCCAAAACTGTCTGGTAACCATTTTAAGAAAAAATTTAATACATTTTCTAGCTTTTGTAAAATGTTCCAATATGAGCATTCCAAGTCAATTTTGTTTAAGTAATACTAAAATTTGACAGTATTTGTGTACTGAATTAGCTCCCCTCCAATCTTAAACCTGTGGTAGTGTATCTGGATCACTGCCAAATTTTTAAAAAGCATAATGTGCGTTTTTTTCTGTTGAAAAAATGTCAGACCATTTTCAAAAATATATTTATATAAATTATGTAACTCTAAATTTTATAGATTTTTCTGGTATAATGAATCATCCTCTTTGTTGTACTGCGCTTCATAGTGACATTCATCCACATAATATATCATCAGCTATTGTACTAGGATGATTTTTTTTAGACATTTTTGTGGGGAGATCGTATAAAAAGTATATTAAACAGAAAAGGGGCTATAACAGAACCCTTTGTAAAACCCATATGGGGTGACCTAGAGTGTGAATATGTATTCCCTACTCTCACTTGTATACTTCTGTTACATAAAAAGCTTTTGATATAATAATTAAACATGCCCAAAAATCCAGAGTCTTCAATTATGCAGTAAAATTTTGCATGCCAGACTTGATCGTAGGCTTTGTGACATCAAAAATGTTGCAAGTAAGTTTTTTCTTCTTGCAACTGTTTTTTTTGACTTGTGTTGTTAGTTTAACTAGATATCAATTGCAGATCTGCCTTTTTGAAAGCCCCGCTTGATTTATTGGGAACTACCTATTTTTCTGACAATAATACACAATCCTCTTAGAAAAGATTCGCTCCATTAGCTTACCTGTGTAGAAGTCAGCGCTATGGGTCTTAACTAGTTTTTGTCATTTTTTGGCTTCCTTGCTTAGAAGGGAAAAATGATGGACTCTTCCAGTTGACTGCATAACACTTTCAGTCCAACACTTTTGGAAAAGTTTATGCAATAGAAAATGAATTTTTCTGGGAAATGTTTAAGCATATCATTAGATATGGCATCTAATCCAACAGAAGTTTTCTTATTAGGAAGAGAATGTATTACATCTTTTACTTCATTGATTGTTATTGGGGCATTGATGTATTCGGTGTTATTAGAAAGTGGGTCTTCATATTCTTTTTTGTTTGTGGTGTGTGTGTGGTGTGTGTGTGTGTGTGTGTGTGTGTGTGTGTTGTTGTGTGTGTGTGTGTGTGTGTATGTTGTGTGTGTATGTATGTTGTTTAAATGTATGTATTTACGTATGTATGTATGTGGTATGTATGTATGTATGTATATATATATACACACACATTTCACAACATAACATATTGTGAATGTAGCATGTGTGAAGACAAACTCAACAGAATATTTTACATCATGAACGGAGGCCTCAACACTTGGCTTACATCCATCACTGACTGACCCAGCTTGTGGCCAGGGCCCCGTATAATTTTCACTGGATGGTGTCTGAGGGTAGGTATTGACTGACCTCTGCAAGCTGTCTTCTCACATGGTCATGCTGCATAGTCTAAGATAGGAGTTGGGTTTAAAAAAAAAATCAATCACATCATTCACCTCTTTTTCTACACAAAGTAATTTTAATTTAAAAAAAATTGTTTGTGAAGTATCTCTTCTTCTTTTTCTAGGTAAGTTACTTTTATCAGAGAAAATTTTGTTTAGAGTTTTCTTGTTTTTTTTTTTTTTTCTTTAATCGAACTTTTGGGGGGTAAAAATAACAACTACCCATTTTGGAGGTGTGTGTTAAGGCCGGTTGGAATGGTGGACGAAATTTGTAAAAATAAAAACCCCAAACACACCTGCTCGCGCACGCACACACACACACACACACACACACACACACACACACACACACACACACACACACACACACACACACCACACACACACACACAGACCACCACCACCACCACCACCACCACCACCACCAACAACAACAACATACATTCCAATGTCATGTTTAGACACCCATCCCCGAAGCTGGAATGCAGCTAGCTATATTGATTGATGGTGGGCAAACAGTCACGTGTCACGCACAAGATCTCACCATCGGTGAACCTCAGCACTCTTGCCAAGCCACTTACCCCCCCCCCCCCCACACACACACACACACACATACCACGCCAGCTCATGCCTGCTTCAAATACAGGAGAAAAACTGTCATAATCATTAGGAAGTCAACAACTGTCATAATTAGGAAATCAACAACTGTCATAATCATTAGGAAGTCAGCAACTGTCATAATTAGGAAGTCAACAACTGTCATAATCATTAGGAAGTCAGCAACTGTCATAATCATTAGGAAGTCAACAACTGTCATAACCATTAGGAAGTCAGCAACTGACATAATCATTAGGAAGTCAACAACTGTCATAATCATTAGGAAGTCAGCAACTGTCATAATCATTAGGAAGTCAACAACTGTCATAATCATTAGGAAGTCAACAACTGTCATAACCATTAGGAAGTCAGCAACTGTCAAATTAGGAAATTTTAAAACTTATAAAAATTTTGGAAGTCAACCCAAACCCC
>CM054166.1:26258006-26325506 GCA_028751875.1 Rapana venosa
TTTTTAAATATTTTTTCAAACACAAACTACACATTACCTTTTTAAAATGAAAGTAGTAAACAACCAACAATATTAGATGTTCCCCACTATTTCGGCATTCGCCTTCCTCAGGTTATTATAATGACGTTATGGAATGACGTCAATCTCAATTATAGGTTATTGTGAAACTTTGTTATGTATCGCAAATTAAACATCATACTGAGACCATGTTAGACACAGAGGGAGAGGAGAGAGAGAGAGAGAGGGGGGGGGGGGAGGGGACCTTGGGCGGGACAATTATGGTCATATAGTTAAGGTTCACACACACACACACACACACACACATGGAATTTGTATAGCGCTATATCTTGCAAAGACAAATCAGAGCACTTGCATTCAACATATTCTTACAGCAGTCATGCAGCCAATAACTATTAATAGCTTAAACAAATTCAAATGTACCGCGCGCACACACACACACACACACAGAGGTTATACTCTTTGCAAGGGTAAGGCTGTTGAAGGCAGGGAATATATATATATATATATATATTATATATATATATATATATATTATATATATATTATATATATTGTGCCGTCAGCGCTGGGCTTTATCACAAATCTTGATTAAACCATTGACGCTGGGGGGCAACAGCAAGTGAGAGGCTGTTATGACCAGTGGCTTTCCACTCATGGAATTCCACTTTAAAGCTTAGTCTTTAGTGATCGACTATGACTCTCTGACTAGGAGGCTTTGACTTGCACAGTCCTTATGTGCTGCAGCCCTGGGGGCTTGGTTGGCCTTTGGAGAACTCTCCAACGCTGACTGTCACTTATGCCCACTTGGCCGAGATAGTGGGGATGTACTGTGGGCAAGCATCTCCAACTATAATCAAATTTCTGCCCAGTTTCCAAACAGCAGTGCCTCCTCTGCTGTTTTGGAGGTCATCGTCGGACACGACGGACACACACACACACACCACACACAACACACACACACACACACCACACATATATATATAATATATTATATATATATTATATATTATATATATATATATATATATATGGCTGTACTGTCAGCCTCTCTATGGTGGGTCTTCTCGATACTTTTTGACACAGGGTGGTGTTCAGTCACCCTGCATATAGTGATACTTTTTTTTAATTTTTTTTTTTTATACAGACAGCTATTCATTCAGTCAGCCTTTATACAATGATATTTTCTATCTTTTCATACTTCTTGATACAGACGATTATCTAATCTGCTTCTGTATGGTGACACCTTTTGATAAAGTCATTCCTTTTCATGGTGATACTCTGGACATGGTTTTTTTAATACTTTGGAAAAGCGGACTCGCTTTCCCCCAGCTAAGGTTAAGCAGCATTGAGCGTGGTTACCACTTGGATGGGTGACCGTTTGCGCGCCTTGGCTTCAGTACAGTTCCCCAGTTCACCCAGCTGTAAATGGGTACCTGCCTCTTTAGGGTCAGGGAAGGTAAAGCAGCAAGGGAGAGGAGATGGGCGCGTACCTCAATTGCTGCTCTAGAGAAGTTGAGATCTCTGATGCTCGCTCCCCTACGTCCACATAAGGTTTATAGGAAAACCTTCACCTTTACTTTAGGAGTTAGATAATGAGGTTGATCTGTCACCCTCTAATTGCGATTTCTGGACCCCACCCCCTCAAGAAAAAAAAGAAAGAATAAAAAGAGACCAGAATAAGGGATTTACAAAAATTTAAATAATTAAAAAAGAATCTTTTTTTTAAAAAAAAGTTACGAAACTACGGGAACCAAATCGTCTTGACGAATCAAAAATCAAACGGGTTGTTTCCCTTACACAAAGTAGAGTTTATGTGCCATGACCCCTCTGTCCCTTTGTAAATGGGCATTTCGTTCTCAGAATAAAATTCACTCTTCTTTTCTCTCTCTCTCTCTCTCTCTCTCTCTTCTCTCTCTTCACTCTTTCTCTCCTCAACTCTTCTCTCTCTCTCTCTCTCTCTGTTTATTGAATTAGGTGCAGAGTGTGAGAAAATGCTGGAGATGAGGGAGTTATTTTATATATAATATAATAAACTAAAACCTATCTAATATATATCATATAAAAATAATCCTCTATAACAATACACAAAAACAACCTACCATAACCAAAAAATCCCCTAACCTAAATACCCCATATCTCCCCTCTCCCAAATCCTTTCCATAATACTAACATCAAACAAATCCCCACAACCACTTCCATATATCACCCTATATTCACACATCAACTTACCCCCCACTACCACTATCCAAAACCACCCATACACCATTCAACATTCTCTAAAATTTTCAAATAAAAAAACACAAAACACACACCCCACCACACCAAAAAAAAAACAAAAACCCAAGAAACCAACACAACCCCCCACCAAACAACCACCAAACAAAACCCACACACAAACAACCCACACAACAAACAAAACCCACCCACAAAAAAAAAAAACCCACCCCCCCCCACCACCAACAAAAAAAAAAACAAACAACCCAAATACTACCAACAAAACACACACAAACAAACAACCACCCAAACCCCCCACCTACCACCCACCCACCCCCCACCCCCCCCCCCCCACCCCCCACCCCCCCCCCCCCCCCCCACCACCCCCACCCCCCACACCCACCCCCACACCCCCCACCACCCCCCCCCACCCCCCCCAACCCCCCTCCACCCAACACCCCAAACCACATAAACTAAAACAACACATCCCCAACACAATACTCACCAAAACCCCACAATCACCCTACTCAATCAATTTTAAAACATAACACACTAACATACCCAATCCTACAATACAATATCCTCCAAAAATCAACACTTACAACACTCATATCTATATTTCCCCCAATCTCTCTCTCCCTTTCTCTCAATCTTCTACTCTCTCACACACACACACACCAACAACAAACAACACCCCAAACCCCACACCCAACCACAAAACATTCCCACCCACCCACTCAACACTCCCACCCCAATCTCCAACCACCAACACCACCCAACCATATCAATATATCCCCCCCCATCCCACATCCACCCAAAAACCCAAAAAAACAACACAAAAAACCAAAAAAAAAAAACAACAACAACTCTATAAAAAACATACAAAACAACCCTTTCACCCAAACCCCCCTACTAATTACAAAAAACCAATTCCAAATATCAAAAATTCCTACTTTCACTCCACCCAATAAACCCACATACATACCTTTCCCTCAACCTAAATTAAACATACATAAAAAAAAAATTCATAAATCCTCAATAAATCCTACCTCCTCCCTATAAAATTTACTACCATAATTAAAACCCACATTATACCCTATTCTTCTTAATTTTCATAAATACCTCCTTATCACATCACACCAAAACTACATCCATCATCATAATACCATCCAAACAATTAATCCCTTTCCCATAACCAATTAATTCTCATTAACTTCTCCTCATCTCCCTCAACAAATCTCAAAATATATTCCATATTCACTAAATACTCTTTACCCCCACACCCTACCCCAATCCACTCTTACCCCCCCTTTAATCCCCTAACCCTAATACACTAAACTAAATTAAATTATAATACATTATCTCAAACCCCTAACCTCAAAACACCTCAAAAAATAAAAACCAGAAAACACCAACCCCCCCCCCACAAAAAAATTACCATACCCTAACCCTCTCTTATATCCCACAATAATAATTACACCCAAAAACCCAACCCATATCACTTATCTTTTAAATATCCTAACCTATAACCCCACTTAAACAACATCATCAAACCTTCACCAATCATATCCCTCCTATATCTCCTTTCATAAAAATCCAAATCCATTATTACATTATCTCTCCCCCTATCCTATCATACCTTCCCCCAAATTACTACCTCTAATCTCCTTATTTACCCCCAATCATCTATCCATTACTATCATACATAACACCCCACCATATTAATCCTCTACATCTATATCCCATTCATCCAATACATCCTCTTCCAATACCCCACCCATAAATCTTAAAACCAATCCCCCTAGACTACCCCCCCCTAATAATCATACAACCATCCAATTCACCACACAACACCAACACACTATTCTTCATCTCCAAACCATACACCTCATACATCAATTCCCTTCAAAAACCCCCAAAAACTACTAATAAAAACCTCAATATACACATCCAAACCTATCCCCTTAACCTCATATAATCTCCTTTATTAATCACTTTACACATAAACATACAACCATTACTAACCATCCATTACCAAACATCTAATAATTACCACATCCAATCTAAACTCCTCATAATAAATATCCATAAACTTTCTATTTTGTAACATCTAAGCATATATATACCTCACCATAACTTAACAAAAAATAACATTTCACCTTACTAATTTCACAACCCTAATATCCAATCATTCCCATCTGATAGAATCTGATTACCTCCCCATATATCTTGCAACCCTAGTCATTCATACCCCAAAATAATCAAACTATGTAACTTCCTTGAAAATTTCTGCTTTGAGGTTGTCTGGCAGGTGTTTCCACTTCTTGATAGATCTTAACCTTCTATAATCTCCTTCCTCAAGGTTATTAGCAGATACCCAAGATATTGGCCCTCAGGATCCCTTGTACATCTGCCTCTTCAGATTGGTGGTGGCTCAGATGATAACTTCGCTTAAAAGTTCATCCCATTTGCATCATTGTTTGCTTCAGTGTTAGTTATGTGTCTTGTTCTATCTTAGGATTGGTGTTGTCGGTATTGCTCTGGACTTGCACTGACAGTCTGGTGTCCTTTATACACCTGTGCCTTGCTTCCCTTTGCGGCGGCACCTCCTCTGGTTGTCTTGCAATATCATCCATGTAGGTACGCTTGTCTGTCTTGTCATTCTTTCACAGTTTGGTTTGCTTCTCTGTACTGTTGTTTTTACTCTCTCTCATCCGCTCTGACTTTGTCTCTAAGATTTCTTCTTCAGATCTATCCTGTTCTGTGGACTTGCAGGTGTCTGCTGTAATCCCACACTTTTTCTCTTCCTCTGTCTCTCTGTCCTAAGCACGTTTCACTGGCTTGTCGTTTAGGCTGTCCTGACTTTTTTACACAATGGTGTTTATATTAGTTTATTGTCCTGAGGTTGTGACGTCCCTTACCATAATCACCCAGTGCTTGGCCAAACTTCTTTTTCCCTTCTGGAGTTCATGACCCCTTTCGCACTCACTCACTTCTACCACTTATCGGTCCGTCCAACCTGCTGCACGCTTCTATCTACACATCACACCATGTTGTTGTCTTGGATTCCCCCGTGTGTCCATTTTTTCACAGCTTCAAAATGTGTGTGTGTGTGTGTGTGTGTGTGTGTGTGTCAAGGTGGGTGATCACTGCCAAATCGGCTCCTTTCCTTACTTTTACATCTAGGAGCACGTAGATGATATAGATAGAGAGAGACGCCATTGATCATCAGGTGGTCGATCTGGTTTCTTGTATGTCTTCCATTGGGGGAACACCAGGAAGCTTGTGGATATTCAGGGTGAAGGTGTGCAAATAATGTCCCCTCCAATGGCCAGGTGGTTTTTCATGCAGAATTCCACCATTCTTTTCGTTGTCATTTATTGCTGTCACCATCCTTCTTTTCCCATGGCTCTTTCTTGGTTTGTGTTTTGTCTTTTCCGCCATTTTGCAATTTAGGTCACCTATCACTGATCCTCATGTATGGTTTTGGTGTGTTTTCCTTTAGCCTGTAAAATTGTTCATAAAATGTATCTTTGTTTCTTCTCCACTGTCCGTTGGTTGGTGGCATAGCAATAGGATGATTTGTGATATTAGATGTTTACCTTTCATTTCTTATCTTTCATCATCTTGTGTTGAAAGGTTTCCACTCCATCAGGCACTTCTCCATTCCTTTTCTTCATGATAATTGCTACTCATCATGGTTGTTGGTTGTCATCTATACACTGTACAGCACTGTCTCTCCAGTGCAGGCTCTGTATTTGCCTGAACCTGTCCATCGGCATTCACGATTCCGATATATGATAAATAGTAGCGATCTCATCTCATCATACCCAATTACTAAAACCATACACCAACCATTAACTCCCAAACTCCAAACCAACAAATTTACCAAAAAAATTCTAACATACCAAACCACAAATACTATTCACCAAACTTCAAACCCCCTTACACCATTTAAACAACCTCATAACATTACTCCCTACACCACCCTATTATAATAAACAATATAATCCTAAACCTACCACCCTATAAAAAAAAACCCTCCCCTTTAATACTCCAATAACCCCACATTTTCTTTAACCCAATACTCCAAAACCTCCCCCATATAAATTCTTTCCCTTACTCAAACAACACAACAACCTAAACTTATATCCCCACCCCCCTCTTATATATCTAACTCTCCTCCCAAATTCCCCCCCTCCCCCCTAACCCCCCCTAACCAAAACATTTCCTCTAACTTCCCCAATATCCCTTATTTCCCTTCATCCCACCCAACCCCCCCATCCAACCCCTTTTCCATTCATACCCTATCCCACTCTATCAACAACCCCTACACCACTCTCCACCCCCCACAACAACAACCACCCTTCTCTCTCTCTCCTTCTTTCTCTCTCTCTAACTCTCTCTCTCCTCACACACCCAACACAACACACACACCAACAACACCCAACAACAACACAACACACCACACTACCAACAAACCGCTATATATATAATACATCACCACTTCCGCCGTAAAATAGATAGAAAAGCATTTTCTAGCAAATGGAAAACTATGTGATCATAAGTGTGTGTGATGTGTGTTTGTGTGTGTGTGTGTGTGTGTGTGTGTGAGTACCTATCTATCTATTTATTAATTTTGTGTGTACACAACCCACCACACACACACACACAACACTGACACCCCCACCCATACTCCTAAAATCCCACACCCTCACACACCACCCCCCCCCCACCACCCCCACCACACACTCCCCACCCACCCCCCCAAAAACACCACAACATTCATATTAATCCATTTTTACCTCACACACAACCCCTCCCAATTAACAACAACCCATCATTATTACAATACTCAAAACATACACTTTACCCCACCACCACCTAAATAATACAACTTAACATAACTTATTAATTATCAATACATACATCCAAAACCCTCCCAAAACCCCCTAACCCCACCAATTCAATTCCCAAACTTTACTACCAATACAACATAACATTGAAAACAATCGTAAATATTATAATGTAGCATTTCTGTCAATCAAACTAAACCAGACAATTAACAAACCTACCCATCCAATTACTGTATCCCCTTTTGCATACAATCTCAAACAGAAACTGTTTCTACAACCGTAACATTACTATGACAGTAGCCATGTGTTATCACCCAAAACTCAAACATGTAAAACATTTAACCAAACGTGTAACAAATTAATGTACGCCCTTTCTAGACATGACAATTCAAACCAGAAACATTTTACAACGTAACATTAACTATGATGTAGCCTTATATATATGCCAATCAACAGAAAATTTAACACTCCGTACATATCAATGTTGCCTTTCTGAAGACAATATCAACAGAACATTTTACAACGTAACACATGAACGGAGGCCTCAACACTTGACTTACATCCATCACTGACTGACCCAGCTTGTGGCCAGGGCCCAGTATGATTTTCACTGGATGGTGTCTGAGGGTAGGTGTTGACTGACCTCTGCAACCTGTCCTCTCACATAGTCATGCTGCATACTCTAAGATAGGAGGTGGTTTGTTTTTTTAATCAACTGCATCATTCACCTTTTTCTACACAAAGTAATTTTAATTAAAAAACATTTGTTTGTGAAGTATCTCTTCTTTTTTTTCTAGTTAAGTTACTTTTATCAGAGAAAATTTTGTTTAGAGTTTTCTTGGTTTTTTTTTTTTTTCTTTAATCGAACTTTTGGGGGGTAAAAATAACAACTACCCATTTTGGAGGTGTGTGTTAAGGCCGGTTGGAATGGTGAACGAAATTTGTAAAAATAAAAACCCCAAACACACCCGCTGGCGCACGCACACACACACACACACACACACACCACACACACACACACACACACACACCACCACCACCACCACCAACAACAACAACATACACTCCAATGTCGTGTTTAGACACCATCCCCGAAGCTGGAATGCAGCTAGCTATATTGATTGATGGTGGCAAACAGTCACGTGTCACGCACAAGATCTCACCATCGGTGAACCTCAGCACTCTTGCCAAGCCCCCCCCCCTCCCCCCCCCCCCCCACACACCACACCACGCCAGCTCATGCCTGCTTCAAATACAGGAGAAAAACTGTCATAATCATTAGGAAGTCAACAACTGTCATAATCATTAGGAAGTCAACAACTGTCATAACCATTAGGAAGTCAACAACTGTCATACTCATTAGGAAGTCAACAACTGTCATACTCATTAGGAAGTCAACAACTGTCATACTCATTAGGAAGTCAACAACTGTCATAACCATTAGGAAGTCAACAACTGTCATAATCATTAGGAAGTCAACAACTGTCATACTCATTAGGAAGTCAACAACTGTCATACTCATTAGGAAGTCAACAACTGTCATACTCATTAGGAAGTCAACAACTGTCATAACCATTAGGAAGTCAACAACTGTCATACTCATTAGGAAGTCAACAACTGTCATAATCATTAGGAAGTCAACAACTGTCATAACCATTAGGAAGTCAACAACTGTCATAACCATTAGGGAGTCAACAACTGTCATAATCATTAGGAAGTCAGCAACTGTCATAATCATTAGGAAGTCAACAACTGTCATAATCATTAGGAAGTCAACAACTGTCATAATCATTAGGAAGTCAACAACTGTCATACTCATTAGGAAGTCAACAACTGTCATACTCATTAGGAAGTCAACAACTGTCATAACCATTAGGAAGTCAACAACTGTCATACTCATTAGGAAGTCAACAACTGTCATACTCATTAGGAAGTCAACAACTGTCATAACCATTAGGAAGTCAACAACTGTCATACTCATTAGGAAGTCAACAACTGTCATAACCATTAGGAAGTCACAACTGTCATACTCATTAGAAGTCAACAACTGTCATACTCATTAGGAAGTCAACAACTGTCATACTCATTAGGAAGTCAACAACTGTCATACTCATTAGGAAGTCAACAACTGTCATAACCATTAGGAAGTCAACAACTGTCATACTCATTAGGAAGTCAACAACTGTCATAACCATTAGGAAGTCAACAACTGTCATAACCATTAGGAAGTCAACAACTGTCATAACCATTAGGAAGTCAACAACTGTCATACTCATTAGGAAGTCAACAACTGTCATACTCATTAGGAAGTCAACAACTGTCATACTCATTAGGAAGTCAACAACTGTCATAATCATTAGGAAGTCAACAACTGTCATACTCATTATGAAGTCAACAACTGTCATACTCATTAGGAAGTCAACAACTGTCATGCTCATTAGGAAGTCAACAACTGTCATACTCATTAGGAAGTCAACAACTGTCATACTCATTAGGAAGTCAACAACTGTCATAACCATTAGGAAGTCAACAACTGTCATAATCATTAGGAAGTCAACAACTGTCAAACCATTAGAAGTCAACAACTGTCTAATAAAAGGAAGTCAAAACTGTCAAAACCTTTTAGGAAGTAAACAACTGCAAAACTTTGGGAATCACAACTGTCATACTCTTAGGAAGTCAACAACTTCAAAACCCATTAGGAAGCAACAACTGTCATAATTAAATCAACAACTGTAAATTTGGGGAATAAAACAACTTTCAAATCATTGGGAATCAACAACTGAAAAAATCATTGGGAAGAACCAATTCCCTCCCCTGTGTTTTCCCCTTTCCAATGAATAAAAAAAAAAGGGTTTGTTTGCGCGGGCAGGGATTTGCCTGCCGGTTTAACTTGATCATGGCAGGGGCCAGAAAAACCGAGTGGAATGACCAAACAACTCCAAAGAAAGAGAGAAGTCAGATCGAATAAAAAAAAACAAGGAAAACTGTGTTTTTTTTCCCTTCGAGAGGTTTTTTTTTTTTTTTTGGGGGGGGGGGGGAGAAACCCAAACACACGGCTGACATAAACAAAGCAAAGGACCTACAACCACAAATACACATACACCCACAGAGTTCGTGTGTGTGTGGTGTGTGTGTGTGTTTTTGTGTTTTCCCAATTTATGTAATAAGAATTTTAAATTTTAACGTCTTTCCACTTAAGTAAACCCGACGGCCCTAAAAAGGGGGCTGTGAAAAATGGATAATAAAATCTACTCTTGTGTGCTGGGGTGTGTGTGGGTGTGTGGGTTGGTGTGTGTGTGTGTGTTTGTGTTGTGTGTGTGTGTGTGTAGTGTAATAAAGAGAATAAAAAGGGGAAATACACAAAATAGTATTTTTAACTAAACAGATCAAAAAAAAATTAAAAAATAGAAAAAAAGGGGGGGAAAAAAGAAAAGAAATTCAAACAAACACAACTCTTTAAATGCCCTATGGACTTAACAATAACCTTTGCAATGTAAACTTTATTTTACATTTTTCAAAACTTCGTCAAGGTATTCTCAGAAAAGGGCAGGGAAAAAAAATTTTTTAAAATTCCACATGAAAGATTATGGGTATTTGAAATATACACCACATAAGCATTTAAATCCTTGCTGAATTTTTTTGTAATGCTTTTAATCTATCCGAAAAACAAGCTTGAGTTGTCTTTTTTTGGACAGCATTTGATGAACTCTAAGTGATAAATGCTAAATTTTACGTTTTCCCACCGGAGTTAATGTGAAAGCCGCTTGATTTCCCATGCTTTTCTAGAATTTTTTTTAAAGGAATTTTCCTCAAACAACTGATAACCCTCTCAAGGGATAGGGGGAAAAATGCAGTATTAACTTTTTTCTTACGTTCACCTTTTTTTTCGCACCCCCATCCCCCTCAAAGAAAAAAACCTAGTGAAGGAATCCAGAAAAAGGAAACATGAATCCCTCTTAACACAGAAGATTTTATAAAGTATTTGATATTTTAGTATAATTTATAGATTGCTTAAAAGTTATTTGATTTTTAAGGGCATATAAACTTTTTGAATCCAACAAAGTAATATTGAAAAAAAGTGTGGAATCTAAAAAAAAATTCAAACCCCTGAAAAAAGCGATCAGTTCACTTTTAAAAAACAGATCTTTTTTTTCCCAAAACAAATAGACTTTTTCTTTTAGGTTGGTATACCAATGTGAACCGTTTGATGATTGTCTAAAAGTGAGCCATCTGTTAAATTTTTAAGAAAAATGAGAGAAATTATGTTCTATATGTAAATTTTCAAACGCCATGAAAATTTGGTTTCCCATTTTTTTCATTTTAAATTATAAACATAAAAGTGAGTTGCTTCTTTCCCCCAAAAACAACAGACTAAAAGCTTTTTGGGTGAGTCTACATCAATGTTAAATTTGTGGGGCCTTTTTTGGGGAAAACTGTTTCAACCCATTTTTCATTTCTTCTGAAGAAAAGTTATGGTTTGAGCTTCTCAAAAAATTTTTAGCACATACAAGTTTGGGATCACAAGTGGAAACATTCCCAATTTTTTAAATTTACAATCCCGAGTTGAAATGGCACCCCAGGCAAGCTTACGCCTTACAGTCACACTTTTGAAGCTTCTTTAATAAACTTGGGCGCCAAAAAAAACCCTTTTTTGTCCATAGGAAACTAGATCAAATTAGAGGGTAAAAGATTTTTTAAATTTCGTTTTGCCCCAATCTGCTTTCGTAAAAATTTTAACAGATTTTAAAAAATTTTTTTTTTGTTAAGATACATTCATGTGGGCATTCAATTAACTTTGAAAAAAGAAAAATACCTAAAAATTTTCCAAGGCTTATTTCAATTGTCCGTTTTAAATTTTTGAACAAGAAAGTTGTCGGATGCCCGTTTTTAAAAAGCATCATATGCGTTTTTCTGTGAAAATTTTGGGCCATTTAAATTAGTACTTATTTAAATTATAAAGGTTTTTTTTGGTAAAAAGTTTTTTTTTTAATTAATTAAAGACCTTTTCGATGGTTTTTGTTTCAGGGAACTTCATCCCAGTCCTTCATTTGTACTAACACTTTCGAAAAAAAGTTTGGGAATCTTTAAATAGGATATTAAATAAAACGGGGTGCATAAGGGACCCTTGGTAAAGCCCATACAAGTTTCTAATTTTAATAGTTATTTCCACCTTTACCTGAATAATCTATTGCTAAGAAAGCTCTTGTGTAATGATAAATGTTCCCGGGAAAGACCAATTGTCTTAACTTATTTTAAAAATTTTGCATCCCAAACTTGTCAAGGCTTTATTTATGTAAAAAAAACTTTTGCAAGAACTTTTTTTCCCGTGCAATTTTTTTTAACACGTTTGAAATTTTTAACAGGTTTTTAAGAATCTCCTCGCGGGAAGCCTGCTTGGTTTTTTTGCAATAATGTTTTTTTCGCAATACAATAACCTTTCCAAACAACTTTTTCCCAGCTTCCATATTGAGTAAAGCTTGGGCCTGTAACTGGCTTTATCTATTTTGGTTTTTCCTTGTTTGTGGTTTGTACCACAATGACTTTTTTCCGTTGGAATGACACCCGGACCCGTTACAAAAAAGTTTATGAGAAGTATAATAAATTTTTGGTAAATGGTTTTTCAACATTGGAAATCGAACAAAAACGGATGTTTTTTTAATTGGGAAGTACAAAATGCATCTTTTTTTCCTAGTGTAAGGGAGCATTGGAAAAAAAAAGGGGTGGTTCGGGGCACGGGGCTACAACATTTTTGCCCTCTTCTTTGCCTAAAAGCTCTGTATTAGCGATGACCCTCCAAACCAGGAAGAAAAACATCATACAAACGCCTCACCCTTTCGGGCCTAGATGGAAACTCTTTTTTTTCTAGAAACAATTTGGGCAGTTGGAAGTTTATTCCTTTTGTCTTTTTTATTTAAAATTTTTTTTCCAAATTTTGAAATTTTTTTATGATTTAAATTCACTTTTACAAAAGAGGACCAATACGTTTTTTATTTTTGTCTTTTGCCTTTCGTTTGTTTTTTGGTTTTTTGGACTGGTTAAAGGTATTTTTTTTTTGGGAAAAAAACCCCCCCCCTTTTGCATTTAAAAATTTTTTTTTTTAATGTACATTTTCATGTGTGTTTTCCAAATTTTCTAAAAGGGGAAGTTTTTAAATTTACTCCGGGAAAAACTATGGAAATTTATTTTTAAATTTGTTTTGAAATCATTTTTATTGTATTTTTAAAAACGGAAGTAAAAGCTAAAAAATTTTAAAATTTTTTATACACGCTTAAAAATTTTGGAACTTTTTTTTTAAAAACCCTTTACAAATGGATTGGTTTTTTTCTATAAAGCCCCCCTAGAGATCAAACTTCCCAAAAACCATTTTGGAAAAAAGGGGGAACCCCAGTTGTCCCAAAAGTGATGTCGGATTTAACTTTAAAAAAGTTTCGGGCCCCCCCCTTAAAACATGAAAAAATACCCTTTTTTTAAAAAAACCTGTTAAGGGAAAGAACTTTTTCCCCAAAGGCATGTTTGGGTTTAATTTCCCCCGATTTTTGGGAAATTTTGGGTTTTTTTCTTTTTAAATTAATTTTTTGGCCTTTTTTTGGGAAAAACGAACAAAATTTTTAAGCCATTTTAAAAAGAAACCCGGGGGACATGAAAAAAGGAAATTTTTGGGGGAATACCAGGGTTTGGTGGAATTTACAGGCTTTTTACACCCCTTTTAAGAAAATTGTCAAAAACCCCTTTTTTTTTAAATTTTAATTCCCAACGGGGGAATTTGTTTTGTTACAAAAAAAACAAGGCCTAAAAAATTTTTTTTAAAAGGGGGGATAATAGCCAAGGGGTGAAGATTTTTGCATTAGGTTTACCCCAAACCTCTTTTTTTTTAAAAACCAAAAAATAAAAAAAAAAGGGCAAAAAAAATTTTTTAAACCCAAAAAAAACCCCCCCCAAAAAAAAAAAAGGGGGGAACCAACCCCCCCCCCTAAAGAAAAAAAAAAAAAGGCCCCTTAAAGGAAAGGGGGGGGGAAAAAAAATTTCCCAATTTTAAAAATATTTCATTAAAGTTTTTAAAAAATTTTTAAATTTTTGTGTTCGCTTTTGGGGGGGCCTGTTTTTTGTTTGTGGTGGGTGGGGGGGCCCCCCCCCCGGGGGGCCCCCCCTCTTGAAAAGTTGCCGTAGGAAAGCCGCCGGAAACAAAAAACCCCAACACAACCCAAGGCCCTTTTTTTCCTGTACAAGTTCGAATTCCCCAGAAAGGGGGCAGAGAAAAACGAAAAAACTTTTCCCCGGGACAGCATACCCGTGGGCCGTGTTTCCCCTTACCAAATTTTTTCCCCCCACAAACAGGTTTTTGGGGGGGTGGAAACAACTCCCCCGGGAAGGGGAAACGGGGAAGGAGCGGGGGGGTTTTTTGTGGGATGGGGAGGGTGGGGGGGTTTTTTTTTTAAAAAAGGGGGGAAAAAAAAGAAAAAAAAGGGGGGGGGGGGGAGGGGGGAAAAAAAGTTTTTTTAAAGGGGAAAAACCGGGGAAAGGGGGGTGGGGTTTTTGGTTTGTGGGGGGGGGGGAGGGGGGGTTTTAGAAAAAGGCGGGAAAAAAGGGGCCCAGTGGGGGGGGGGGGAACCCCCCTTTAATAGGGGGTTCACCAATGAGATTTTTATCATTTTTTTTCATCCCCCCCCTGTGATTTTTTTTTGATTTTAAAAAGGCCTCAGAAATTTTTGTTTTGAAAGAAATTTTTAAAATCCAAAGGGGTTTTCATTTTGTTAACCTTTTTTTCCTCTGGTTTTTAAAAGTTTAAAATACCCCCCCCAAAAAAAAACCCCCCCCAAAAAAAAAAAAAAAAGGGGTTTTAAAAAAATTAAATGGAAAACGGAAACAAAATGGGGGCTCACTTTCCAAATTTCCCCGGAAAAAAACCCAAAATTCCCTTACGTTGTTTAAATTGAAAATAATTAAAATACCCCCCCAAAAAAACACACCCCGTTTTTTTAAAAAATTTGACGTTTTTTTGGCAAATCTTTCCCAAGGAAAGAATTGTCCCCCTGCACTTTATTTTTTTTAATGTTTTTCATGCGTCTTTTCTTTCGATTTTTTCCCCGGGGAAAAAGCTTTCTTTTTTTAATTTTTTTTAAAAAGAACCTTTGGGTTGGCCCCCATTTTTAAGAAATTGTTTAAAATTTTCTAAAGTTTTTTTTAAAACGGGGGGCCCCCCAAACATCTCAAAAAATTTTTTAAACCCTTAAGTTTTGGATAAAAGGGGGGGGGATTTTGGATAAGTTAAAACCCCGAAATTTTCGCATTTTCCCAAGAAAAAAACCGATTGGAACAGTAGTGGGAAAGGAGGATTGAAAGGGTTTTTTCGCAATTAGAAAAAAAATGAAAAAAAAAAATGTGGGGCACTAATTAATGCAAGAGTCTTAAAATTTTAGGAAAAAATTTTAAAAAGAAACAAATTTTCAAAATTTTTAAAAAGTTTTTTTTTGTTTTGGGGCCTTTTTTTTTCCTTAAAATGAATTTTCCAAAAAAAGTTTTTTATCTGCAAAAACCCCCCCCCAAAAAATCCAAAAATTTTTTTTTTTAAAACAACACAAAACAATTTTTAAAAAAGGACACACAACCTCAACCCACCCACCCACCAACCCAAACCCGCCCACACCCACACACTCGCTCACACACGTGTGAAAAAATACACACAGAGCTCTTTTCATTTTTGCTGTGTGTGTCTGTGTCTTTCTCATTTTTGCTTTGTATTGGACAATGTTTGTGTTTATCAGATAACTTGCAACTGTCTTGGAGTTGGACCTTCTCACTACAGACGCTATGAGGACAACGCTGTGAAGTGAACCAGGGCGACAAAGACCTCAGAAGTACATGTCCACATGGTTGATGTTTTAACTGTGTCAAGGCCCCTGTTAGGGAAGGATAGAGGACGGAGGGAAAAGGGAACCTTCAACAAGGCCCTGAAGGGCTTTGCTCACGTGGGATCTGAGACTTAGAAAAAGTCGCCGTCTTTAGAAAGGGGGATACCGTTTTCCCCAGCGCTTGTAGCCAGTGTTCATGCATACCGTTGCATGCTTTCAGATCCTACAGGACTGTGCGTGAACTCCGATAAAAAAACAAACTTGATGCGTATATTTCAGAGTGGCGTCTATATTCATGACGTACTGGCCACATCAAACACTTCGGGGCGACTTAGGGCAGTGAGCGTTTGCGGAAAATGTTCTGTTCAACATGACGTTGAATGTATACAGAGGTTAGAAGACAGAACCTCCGGTTAAGCAGCTGCTTCCTTACACAACCCACAGGAATATCACAGACAAGGGCGATCTCCGAAACGCGAGTTTACATTGCTCACAGAGGGAAGAGACGCAGGACTCCTCTTTCCATTCTTTGCTCTAACCCAATGTTGTTGCCCCTGAAGTTCCGTCAGACTTGCGATCTTTTCATCGGACTACCCCGTCGGTTGCCGTCAAATAATCACTGGGCACCAAACTTCTGTGGATTGCATCAACTCTCCTTGCCAAAAAATGTAGAATAAAATAGACTAGCAAAAAAAGTAGAGAATAAAAGTTAGAATTAAAATAATAAAACCCTAGATAAAACTAAATTGAATAGGATAGCAAACCCAATAAACATGATAAACCCAATAAAACAAAAAGCAGCCGCCCATCCCCTTCCTAAAAAAAAATCTCCGAACCCACTGTGTCTTCAAAGAACAGGGGATGTGGCTAGAATCGGGGCAGGAGAGCAATCTGGGTGACAGTGAACGCGCGCGCGGTGTCTGAAACCACCACCACCACGGCATGGCCATCATGAGGGGCCGTGACTCGGCCACCCCCTCCCAGTCCTAAGTGTTTCCTAAACTGACAATCTTTGTCCCTCTGTCCATCCTTCGTGTCACACGGGGGCCTCATCTGGTAGTTAAAAGTCGCCATGTGGATCATATATGTAGGAGGTCTTCAGAATCCTCTTCAGGGTGTGGATGACGTCTGGGCCGTGGAACGTGCTCCTTGAAGAACTTTGCATACGTAAGTATTTAAAAATCCTGTATAGCTGTAGATGAGCAGCTAGTGAGCTACATTATTTAAAAAAACACAATTTGTGATTCAGATTTTAACCATGTTTCTAATATGAAAATGTTCAAAACGAAAACTCTGAAACGCTTTGAACATTACAATTGCAGACTCTCTCTCTCTTCATCTTTCCCTCTTCTTCCTCGGGTGTTTTGAAAAGTTTTGTAAATTGACACAATAAATAAATTGATTGTACTAAAGGTAGAAAACAAAGATGAAATTTGACTGTAAGAAGAGTATTTGGAAATTTTATCTTTCAAAATGTTTCACATTGTTCTGTTTGAGGAGAGAAAGCTTAACTTGATTGGGACAATGATCTGTAAAGAATAATTCTAAAGGTAATGGTTCAAAATTATGTATTTAGATGAACGTACATGTTCGTAATTAAAGATATCAGAATTTTCAGTGTCGGTAAATATGTCGTACTGTTTTCAGGAACTATGCACCTGGAATCAAGTGCCAGTTACCACACATTCCTGCCACCAGTCACCACCACACATTCCTGATCACCACACAGTCACCACATTCCTGACACAGTCACCATCGCCTGCAGTTTGAGAACCTACGGAACTGGAATCAAGTACCAGTCGTCACACATTCTCAACAGCAGTTGTCATACTCGGCAATTTTATATCTAGAACTGGAATCAAGTGTCAAGTCGCCACACATTCGGGACACCAGTCGTCAGGGCCTGCACCTCACATTGCCTGCCAACTCCAGTCATCACATCATGGCCTGCAAGTTCAAAACCTACGGAAATGGAATCTAGTGTCGCTCACCAAGCATTGTCGACAGCAGTCGTCATAGCCTGCAATTTTAATACCTAGAACTGGAATCAAGCATCAAGTCGCCACATTCTCAACACCAGTCACCACGGCCTGCAATTCGAGATTTTACAAACTACAGTACTAGAACCAAGTGCCAGTCACCACATATTCCTGACACCAGTCACCATTGCCTGCAGTTACAGAACCGTTCTATGGAACTGGAATCAAGTGCAAGTCACCACATTCGCAACACCAGTCGTCAGGGCCTGCAATTAACAGAACAAAGGTATGCTGCCTCATACTTGTTCATGTTCACTTCTGTCTACTTTATGATTCTGTCTCGGGTCAGTCTATCTATCTATCTATCTATCTATCTATATATATATATATATATATATCTATCTATTCATTCTACTATATAAATTTTTCTTCTTTTTATGAAACATTTTGTCGTTCCTACACTGTTCATTCTGATCATCAGCACTTCGGTACCACTCATTAAAGCTTGTCATGCCATATCTTCAGAGCCAGTATCTCGTACAAAGCTGAATATTAGGCTGCTGTAAAGCTACCTACCAGAAGAACCAGGCACTGTTACTGGATCACTTTGTTCAGTGGTGTCTGTTCAGAGTAGACACACACAGGATGCCATTTTCTAGGCCTTGTATTGACAAGTTAGTCGAGTCATGGAACCAGACTGAGACGTCCATTTGAGGTGGCGATCACAACTCCCCTCCGACTAACATTTTTCCAGACCTTGGAGGTTTTGGCATGAATATATTGTAGATTTGGAAGTGTATGGGAAACAAAATCCAAGATTACCATTAGACTAGAGCAGCAGGGGCCGAGCAGCAGGGGCCACCAAATCGGGAGTCGTTATTTAATTTTTTTAAGCTGCGTAATTCATTGGTGATGAGGATAAAAGAAGCAGCTGTGGAAGTGGGCTGTCAGATTTCTTGACAACACCGCTGTTCTATATGCTTTCTCGAGTATTTCCTGTCTGACCCATACTGGAGAACAGTTTGGGGCATTACAGTCTAGTGGTTAGAATGTTACACTTGTGATCTGATGGGCTGGATTCGAGCCACCACTGAGTAGGTGCCTCTTTTTAGGGAATTTTAGCACACAGAACATCTTGTGCACATTCTGCCTTTCGGAAGAGTAGGCCATGGTGTGCCAGTAGGAACGGAAAACAAAATTTAAGAAAAACGTGCACACTGGTGTTTTCAAGATATCATCCCAGAAGTCGGAATGTGTCTACCTTAATGGTGGGTAAAAATGGCTGCATACGTAAAAAACACACCAGAAGTGAACCTTGGAGCTCTAGCCAAGGAACACAAACAAATGAAAATATTTATCTTCAAGAGCACAAGTCCTCTGTGTTTGCGTTTATCTTTAGCCTTTGGGGCCCATGTCTGTCTCTGTTCAGAAGGTCTGTATCTTTATTTTATAACTGTTTCAGTGCTGCCTGGTAGACTGGATCGTCTACAAAAGCTGCTGTTCCAATCTTCCACACCACAGTACATCAGTGACGTTTTGCCTGCCTGTCTGCCTGCATGAAGTGGAAGGAACCAAGTTTACCACACACTTGTCTCAATGTCTAGGTAAGATAAACAATGCTATGGGTGAGTTTCCTCCCTTTTAAGCGGAATTCCATATCTGATTTTTTTTTCAGAGGAATGTCAGGTTCAAGACCTTGAATCTTGAAAATGCGACAGAAACCTTTAAATTCCTTGAAAATTTAGGCTTGTCAGTCAAGTGTTCTTCTAAGGATAAAAGACAAAACTACTAGAGTAACAGTTGACAAGTGTCCAAGGGAGTTAATTACTAATTTGCGCATGCACAGTCACTGAAGTTGGATTTTTGTTAACAACAAAGCAACAGTTATGTAACTAGACTTGTTTTTTAAAGCTTAGAAACAATTGTTACTTAAACAAGCAAAGCAATTCCAGTGTAAATTTTGAACTTTGAAAAAAATTAACTTATGAATTTTTTTAATAAATATTTGAAGCATGCAAACTAATTCCAGTATAAACATACTACACAGAATAAAAATTTGACAGTAAATTAGATGTTAATCCTAAAAGTGCAAAAACGTCTCTCACAACGCCCACGCCCGCACGGAAGCTTAGTGCCAAATTTAACAGTGTAGTGACACATGCATGTCCAATAAGAATTGTGTAAGACTAGACAGCTATTGTAATCATCTGAGTGGATTTCAACACATGCACACACACGCATGCACGCACGCACACACGCAAATATGTATTGCCTATGTTACTTTGGGTGGTAATCAATGATGGAGCTTTGCATGGATAGGCTACAAATTTAATACTGCATTATTCACACTCTTGAAGTTCTTAAATAGCTCCTGGGAAAGTCTTTGAATTTTATGCCATTGGGTTGTGTGTATGAGCCCTATAATATCATCTAAATGGGGTAACGGTTTCAGGTACGTGCTAATGACCCCATACATAGATTTTCCAGTTGTGTTCGCACAACACTACCAAAACGTTTTTCTTCTTGAATTTGGATGTTTTTAGACAGTAAAGGGATTTTAAATTTTATTTTTGTACATGATTTAATTTGAATTTCATTTTAGGAGATAGTTTGCTGAAATCTTTTTTCTTGAAATGCTTCATTTTCAGCCCCCTGATGTCTTTTTTTTTGGGGGGGGGGGGGGGGGGGGAGGAGAATGTTAACCTTTGTAGTATTCCTCTGTATTGACTGGAACACTGGTTGTTTTGCTCTGTTATTCAATGTGGTGCATACTTAGGGTATTCACTTATAGCCTGAGAGTAACACATCTTTTTTGTTTTTCATTATTTGGCACACCTATCCCTAAACTCGTCCATTGTAATATACCTAATTTTGAGTCTGAAAGGTTGGTTCCTTGGCTCTATTATTCATGTAGTTTGCATGCTTCAGGTGTTCACTTATCGCTTAAGACATCTTTCCTTGCTATATTATTTGGCCGACTAGGGTTTATCATGCTAAGAAAAAAATTGAACAAAAGTTCACAATTAGAATTTTATTTATGGAAAATGCCCCTGAGATGAAATTTAATATTTGAGCAAATCTGATTCAAAACAAAAAGATAAAATCATAAATATTTAGCAAATTATTGGGATCTTTCAGGTTTCTGGTGTCTGATTGCAGGAGCTGTTGTGCTGGAATCCATTGCCAAAGGACAGATGCAGCATCTGGAGCTGTGCCATCCTGTACAGATTGGCCTGTACAACCTCTTCAACTTTTTAAAAGCCTAGACAGTGAAATACTAAAAATCCTGTAATCCCCAACTTAAGATTTTTTTGAAATATCCAAACAGTGGAATGACAATAAAAATCTTCTGGAAATCAACTTATTTTTGGGAAAATCTACACAGTGAAATGACAGTAAAAATCCCCTGTAAATCAACTTATTTTCGGAAATATCCAGTGAAATGACAGTAAAAATCCTCTGTAAATCAACTTATTTTTGGAAATATCCAGTGAAATGACAATAAAAATCCCCTGTAAATCAACTTATTTTCGGAAATATCTAGACGGTGAAATGACGAGAAAAATCTGTAAATCAACTTATTTTTGGAAATATTTACACAGTGAAATGACAAAATCCTCTGTAAATCCGCTTATGTGACAAAGGTACCTAGAAGGCAATGTTACTCTACACACAATTGCCAACCCCCCAAAATACTGTTCAGCAAATCCTTCCTCAGTACCCCCAAAATACTGTTCAGCAAATCCTTCCTCAGTACCCCCAAAATACTGTTCAGCAGATCCTTCCTCGGTACCCCCAAAATACTGTTCAGCAGATCCTTCCTCGGTACCCCCAAAATACTGTTCAGCAGATCCTTCCACAGTACCCCCAACAATACTCTTTCAATGAGTTCCTTCCTAGTCACGCCTGTCTTCTGTACCCTCGTAATACTGTTCAGCAGATTCTTCCTAGTTATGTCAAGTCTTGGGAAGTTTGGAGACTTGGAATTTTGTTTTGTATTTGTCCCGTGACGTGGGGCAGACCTTGTGTATGTTTTGCATAAGATTTTTCTCTTTTTGGAATTAACCTGATCAAAAGATCGCTTGAGAAAATACTCGATTCCTGACATAACTTATGTTGAGGTTATTGAAAGAATTGCCCTTTTTTGTGTTGATGATGATCCAATGGTTGCTTGAGAAATACTTCGTCCCCCTCCCCACGCTTTTTTTTGTTTTGTTTAAATGATCCAATGGCTGTTTGAGAAAATGCCCTTTGTCCACCCCCATTTTTTATTTTTTATAAAGAATCCATGTTGCCAAGTAAAATGCTCTTTGTCCCCCTCCCCCCCCCTTTCTTTTAAATGGTCCAATGGTTGCTTGAGAAAATACGTCTTCTCTCCCCCCCCCCCCCCCCCCCCCCCCGCCTCCGTTTTAATGATCCTCCAATGGTTGCTTGAAAATGTTATCCCCCCCCCCCCCTGGTTTTTTAATTTTTATGATCCAATGGTTGCTGAGAAAATATTTTTTTGTCTTTGTTTTTAAATGATTCATTGGTTGCTGACAAAATATTGTCTTTTTAAAAAACGATTTAATGGCTGCTGAAAAAGTAGCTCTTTAAAAAATAAAATTCATCGGTTGCTGAGAAAATACTTAGTCCTTTAAAAAAACACGATTCAATGGTTGCTGAAAAAGTAGCTGTCTTTTTAAAAAGATTCATTGGTTGCTGAGAAAATACTTTGTCCCCCTGTCCCCACTTGTTTTAAAATGATCCAATGGTCGCTGAGAAAATACTCTGTATCCCCCACCCTCTTTTAAAAAAAAAAGATCCAATGGCTGCTTGAGAAAATACTTTGTCCTTTTTTTCCCTCTTTTTTAATGATACAATGGTTGCTTCCTTTTAAAAAAAATGATCCAATGGTTGCTTGAGAAAATACTTTGTCATTTTTTTTCTTTTTTAATGACAATGGTTGCTTCCAAGAGAAAATACTCTGGTTTTGCTATTGGTTGCATTGAATTTAGGAATGGAAAGAATTTGTATATCATTTTTGTGTGAGTGATATTGGTTGTGAAATAGTCTTGTCCATATTTACTTTGAAAGACTAGCCATTTTTTAAAAATTTTGTTTCTTCCAGTGAATGAGATTGAATGATTGAGAAGATACTTTTGTGATACACTTGGCAAAGTTTCACAGTATGTGAACAAATTTGATTTGCCAGAGGTATATCGTTCCATAGTTTACTGCAGTATCAAGTACATCAGATTCAGTGGTATTATACCCCTTTTTTCAGTTTCATTTTATAAAACGGTGTTATCTAATTTTTAGTGAGATGTGTGTGTGTGTGTGTGTGTTGAAAACTAAAAGTAAAGGGGGGGGGGGTAGTTGTGGGGAGGAGACATCAGGTTGGAAGGAAAGAAAAAAAGGAAGGAAAGGGGTGCTTAGGAGTTTGGATGCACATTTACAGCAGTGGGGATAGAAAGAGGACTGACAAGGTTTTTCTGACATCGTTTATTTTGGGTTTTTAATTTTAATAGATGCAACTTGTTAAAGAAAAAATTACCTTGGGCCAGAAACATTTTGATAGAGGAAAGGTGGCAGGATGGTTTAGGTGTTCATCTACCCGAGTAAACAGAGGTTCTGGGTTAGATTTCCAGCCTTGCCCTTTCTTCCCAATTTGACAGGAAAATTGAACCAAGTGTGAAGTCTGTTGGAGGAGACAACAGTCGGACCTGTGTGATTATAGACTAGCACACGTCAAAAGAACCCACAACGGCAGAAAATCTGAAAGAACAGGGAAGTACCTCCTGACTGTCCTGGAAAAATTGGTAGATTTAGAGAACTTTAGTTTCCTTCTGTATCCCCGAAGTCAGATCACGGCTACCTTAATGATAAAGGAAAAAGCAGTCGCATACATACAAGTTTCACTGCTGATGAACCTCAGAACTCAAGTAACTGGGGGGAAAAATCACTGAGAGCAAAACTGGAAATTTGTGGACACTGGAGTCCAAAGCACAGCCTTAACTGTTAAGACTTGCAATCCTGATTAAAGCTCCATTCCATTTTGAGCTTACATGCCATTGTGTCTACAGCTACATACCAGTTATCTGCCATTGTGTCCACATGGATTCTAACATTCAGACCGACAGCTGACAGACTGCCCTTGACCCGATATTAACTCGTTTAAAACTAACCCTAGCACTAACCTCAACTCTTAACTTGGCCCCACATGTGGACACAAAAGGCAGGTGGACATGGTGTATATGCTGACACATTGGCTACAGTTTTTCTTAAGGATTAGTAGAGGAGGAGTGCTAGACATTGAGAGAAAGGATGTTCACAGCGGCAAAGCCAGCACAACTGGGTCAAGGGTCCAGTACTAAAATTATCACACCCCTCCCTTTTCTTCACCCTCATGGTTTTCTACACTGATACATTAAGGAAGGCGCGAAGCTTCCCAAGTCCTGAATTGAATGCTGTCAGTTTCTGCTAGAAGTAGCACCAGCTGGGCTGGGAAGGCTGGGCTGGAAGGATAGCAACCCAGTGCAGCTTATAAAAAAAATTTGGGGGAGGGGGGAGAATTTGACAGCTGGGTGCTAAGAAAACAAAGGGGTAGGGGGGGGGGGTGGGGAGCATTTGACAGCTGGATGAAAAGAAGGGGGGGTGGGGGGGGGGAGGGGGGGGGGAGAATTTGACAGTTGGTTGCTAAGGGAAAAAAAAGAGGGGGGGGGTAGGATGTTCTGGTATAATAGGAATGGGGAAAGAAGTGTTAATGACCAGGGATAAAGGGCAGGAAGTTAAACTTACTGATTGAATTCAGGAAAGGGTGGGGGTTAGGGCGGGAAGCAGTTTAGAAGTAGTTTAAAAACAGAAGTAGAGGGTGCTGGTTTTTAGAATGCATGATTGAATAATAATTTCAAAGGGGTGCATTGTAGAAAAGATATAAAAATGGAAGGGGTGCTGGTTTTACAATATATCATTGAAGAATTGTTGGGAAAGGTACTGGGAGTCTAGATGAATTGCTGAAAAAGTGCTTTTTTTTTTAAAACAGAGGAGTAGAAAGTATGTTCAGGTCAGTGCGTGTGTGTGTAGGAAGTATTTGAACTGCAGGCAGCTTTATGGAAGGATATACCACAGGTATTGTCAGCACCAGTGTATGCAATTTTGTGCAACCAGCAGAAAAGCTGCATACCCCTGTGTTACTGTGAGCTTTTTTTTTGGGGGGGGGGAGGGGGGGGATTGAGGGGGCAGTCTTGAATGGAAATAGCAGTTACTGAAATAACACGAGTTCTGTTTGTTGCGTAAAGAATTTCTTTTGAATTGTTGGATTTGCGTCTGTAACCAATATTTGACCATTGAAATGTCACATTAAAAAAAATGTACTTGAAAAACACAACTTGAATCAGAAAAGGCATTCTCCCCCCCCCCCTTCATTTATAAGAATGCAGGCATCTTGTTTTGATGTGCCCTGTTACCTTATTTCCTTATTGCCTTTTGCTTTGCCATAAGTCGGGGACATGCTCATTACCAAGTCATAGCACTTTCAGCCCACTAATAGACTACTTGTCTGCATCTCTCCCAGCAGACCATTCTCAACACAAAATAAATGTACTCTATTTTGCCTATATGCCTTTTTGTGCGTTACATTTGGGGAAAAAGTGAAAAACTTTTGAGGCCCCATAATGTTTTGTTTTTTTAAATGGACAGAAAAAAAAGATAATATGAAAGAAGTGGGAAAAAGAGGTGAGGCCCCATGACTGATCATTACATTGGTCAGTGCTTGTTGAATGACTGCATCGTTGAATTTGTCCAGCCTTGGTTCTGTATCTGTTTTGTCCATTTTTCCAGTGTAGCAAATGTTGTGACATGGTGTATTCTACTAGCAGATCACTGTGATGAAACAGTATGGTACATGTTTTTTTTGTTCAGCCTTTCTTCTTGCTTTTACTTTTGTGCTCTCATGAAACCTGGCTTGTGTTAAATTGGGAAATGGTCTAGCAAATGTGTGTGGTCTTTTGGTTTTGTTTTTAATTGTAAACTGTACAAGTGGTTGTACGAAAGCTTGCCTGTATTGTTTTTTGTGCTTTAAATCACTTAGAAGAACGCATTTCAACAAGGAATGCTGGTGTACAGCTAATCTGTATCTAAAGTGCTTGCTTTTAAAAATTTTTTTCTTAGGGATCACATCTTTGGCATTTTGTATTTATTTTAATTTTGTATTTATTTTATTTTAATTTTATTTTACATCGAGGATAATGGAAAAAGCACTTAAGTGCTTTTTTACACATTAAAACATTCAGCATAGTTTTCTGGGACTCCCTATCACCAAAAGCATGGTTTTTTTTCGTTTTTTTAAAAAAATGTATTCAATTTGAAGTACTGAATGCTAAATGAAGAATTTTAATACTGATACTCTTTTTCCATTGTAGACGGTAGAGTTTGGGTATTAACTGTTGTGTTGCCCACTATACCTATAGATCATTATCCCAACATAGCCAGACATAAATTCTGTCAAACTTACTATGGGTGTGATCCTGAAGTATTTGCCTGTCTTGGGCTTTATTCCCCAGCTGTAAGGCACATGCATGTTTGGTTTCTTCCCCCCCCCCCCCAGTGGATTGCTTGATAATACTCCTAAATACTAAATATGATTCATTCAAACTTTCTCATTTTATTCCAAACATAACGTCTTTTCTTGTTACACAATGTTTTAAAATGACATGTTCAGTAAATTGTTTTGCATTTGTTTTGATATTTATTTAGAGGCTTGAAATTTCTTAGCTTAAATCTGGCAGTTGTGTAATTGGTTTAGTTCTATGTAACCACAATCTACATTTTTCACCATCAAATGGATAGTATATACATGTGTGTGGCTTGTTGCTTGTATTATTTCTTTATCCTAACAACCTGAAAGACATGGCATCATTTCTTAAACCTGCCATCTTTATGAAAATTTTTTTAGACAATAGTTTTGCATATCTTGTAGATGTTTTGCAGTCGATGCTCTCCTCTGTTTGCTGCCCCCTCCCTCTATGTGATGTTACTCCGGGTCAAAATTAGTTTTGTGTTTAAGGTATGAAGCATTTGAAGCTGCTTGCCAATTGATTTTACTTCTATGAAAGGGTGAATTGGAAACCCCATTTCCAGCAGTATGTTAATTTTTTGCTTTTGAATTGCATGTATCAAGTAATTTCCTTGCTCTGTTAGTATATACTTCATTAAATTGACAGTTTTTTTGGCCCCAAACCCAGTTCAGCTTGTTCTAGATTACCAGCTGGAAATGTACAATGGTGTGGATAAACTTTAACAACATGCTTGCCTATCTGAAAGAGTGGAGAAAATGACGCTTTTTTAAAAGAAAGCTTCCTGTACCCAATATTGCTTCCATTTTTCCTGTACCTCATAAGGGGCCTGTACAGACTGATAACATGTGTATCTTGAGTTTTCCTGGTGAGCACACACCACAGGCACTTGACCTTCCAACTGATTTTTATTGTTGGAGTGAAATAAAGCTTTACACAACTCGCTCTTCTTTAAAACATAAAAGCTGTTTTGCACTCAACGTGCAGGGTATCTTTGCTTTCTGGCTGTGATGATAATGTGGCTAGAATTAAGCTTTCTGTCACTTAGTTTTAAAAGCATATTGGAATGAACACGACATTGTGGTATGAGGTACTTCAAATAATGGAGTGAGAATTAAAAAAATGGGAAATCAGTTGGTTGGTCATTGTGTCACTGCTGGTCAGAGCATTGGGAAAAGCCTACCTCCCCCTTCAGCCAAAAAAAGCTGGAGTAAGGGTTGGGTAGCCGGCTCGCAGCCGAGATTAAACAAAATGAAAACTCAACGACTTAAGAAATATGTCTGGTCAGGCCAAAGGTATGGTTCTTTGCTCGGAAATGCCTAAAATGCTGTCATTGATTTTATTTCCTAGAGGGTTGTTTTTTCTTTTTAATTTGATAAATCATTTCTAAAATGATAGGGAAGTTGTAAGTGGTTACCTGCACTTGTTTTCCTCCACTATTATTTCTGCATTGACTTATGAAACATGGTCAAAACATGATGAAAAGTAATGCAAATGAGTGCAAAAATCATAAGACCAGAAATAAAACCAAAAGCTTGACCTATGTCTTTGTTCAGAGCCCCATTATGAATGTGTGTGTGTGTGTGTGTGTGTGGGTGGTGTGTGTGTGTGTGTTTGGAGTGTGTGCACAAGATCTGATGCATATACCCTTTTATCTCGACCTACCCCTGTACCTTTGCAAGTGTCTTTTTTTGTTGTTGCTTCAGTGCCAAGATGCACATCATTTTATAACAAAACTGCCTGGGAATGATGTGAACCCATGCATCTTAGAAACTAAGCTAGTTTTGGTTCAGTCAGTTATAGGTTTTAGAAATCGCTTGGTATCTGACTTCATACCCCAATTTTGGTGGAAAAGATGCAAATTATGCCCATAAAGTGAACTATGATGTGATGCCATTTCCTTTTAAGCCAAAGTTGACATTCTCTGGGAGTAGAGGATTCAGAGTGACTTGGTTCATTAGAAAACTTTTAAATTTTTTTATAATTGATGTGAAATGTGAAAAGCAGTGTTTGAAGATTGAGTGACTAGCTGTACTGAAAGGCTGAACCCTTTAAAAAAATTGATGTTCGATGTGAAAAGCTCAGAAGAAAATGTGCTATATTGTTTTGATTTGCTTTGATTTATATGATGCATGTCAAAGTCAACAGAAAAAAGTGAAGTATACATTTCAAAAGTGGTTTTCAACACATAACATGTTTGGGGGATCTTCACCCCCCCCCCCCCCCCCGAAAAAAAACAACCCCACAAAAAGCAACAAAAAACAAAAACCACCAACAAACAAAACAAACAAAAAACACACAAACAACAACAAAACATTGTTATAAAAACATAACTTAAAAAGATATCCCCCCACCCTCCCAAACAAAGCAAAAACATCCACCACCCATCACCCACCACCAACAGATACATACCTCCAAAATACTGTTCAGCAGATCCTTCCACAGTACTCCCAAAATACTGTTCAGCAGATTCTTCCTAGTTATGTCAAGTCTTGTGAAGTTTGGAGACTTGGAATTTTTTGTATTTGTCCCTTGATATGGGGCAGACCTTGTGTATGTTTTGCATAAGATTTTTGTCTCTTTGTGGAATTAATCTGATCAAAAGATCGCTTGAGAAAATACTCGATTCCTGACATAACTTCTGTTGAGGTTTTTGAAAGAATTGTCCTTTTTTTGTGTTGATGATGCTCCAATGGTTGCTTGAGAAATACTTTGTCCCCCCCCCCCCCCCCCCCCCCCCCCCCCCGTTTTTTTTGTTTTTTTTAAATGATCCAATGGCTGTGTCAGAAAATACCCTTTGTCCACCCCTAACCCCCCCCCCCCTTAAAAAAAATCCAATGGTTGCCAAGTAAATGCTCTTTGTCCCCTCCCTTTTTAAAAAAAAAAGGTCCAATGGCTGCGTGAGAAAATACTGTCTTCTCCCCACCCCCCTCCCTTTTATAATCCAATGGTTGCTGAAAAAAATACTTTTTTGTCTTTGTTTTTAAATGATTTATTGGTTACTGAGAAAATACTTTGTCCTTTTTTTAAATAAAAAAGACTTAATGGTTGCTGAAAAAGTAGCTCTTTAAAAAAAAAGATTCATTGGTTGCTGAGAAAATACTTTGTTCTTTTTTTTTTTATTATAAAAAAACCCCGATTCAATGGTTGCTGAAAAAGTGGCTGTCTTTTATAAAAAGATCCATTTGTTGCTGAGAAAATACTTTGTCCCCCTGTCCCCACTTAAAAAAAAATCCAATGGTTGCTGAGAAAATACTCTGTGCCCCTGTCCCCACTTAAAAAAAAATCCAATGGTTGCTGAGAAAATACTCTGTGCCCCCCCCCCCCCCCCCCCCCCTCTTTTTTGTGTGGATCCAATGGCTGCTTGAGAAAATACTTTGTCCTTTTTTTCTTTCTTTTTTAATGATACAATGGTTGCTTCCAAGAGAAATACTCTGGTTTTGCTATTGGTTGCATTGAATTTAGGATTGCAAAGAATTTGTATTATCAATTTCTTTGGTGAGTGATTGGTTGTGAAATAGTCTTGTCCATATTTACTTTGAAGGACTAGCAATTTTTTAAAGATTTTTGTTTCTTCCAGTGAATGAGATTGAATGATTGAGAAGATACTTTTGTGATACACTTGGCAACCACAGGTCTGAGAGCTGATATGAATGTTAGCAGAATTGGTAACAAAGTTTCACAGTATTGTGAACAAATTTGATTTGCCAGAGGTATATCGTTCCATAGTTTACTGCAGTATCAAGTACCTCAGATTTAATGGTATTGTACCCTTTTTTCCAGCTTCATTTGATAAAAAATTAGTGTTATATAATTTTTATTGAGATGGGGTGTGTGTGTGTGTAAAACTAAAACGGGGGGGGGGGGGGGGGGGGGGTTTGTGGGGAGGAGACATCAGGTTGGAAAGAAGGAAAGGGGTGCTTAAGAGTTTGGATTTGGATGCACATTTACAGCAGTGGGGATAGAAAAAGAGGACTGACAAGGTTTTTCTGACATCGTTTATTTTGGGTTTTTTAATTTTTATAGATGCAACTTGTTTTTTTAAAAAAAATTACCTTGGGCCAGAAACATTTTGATAAAGAGGAAAGATGGGAGAATGGTTTAGACGTTCATCTACCCAAGTAAACGGAGGTTCTGGGTTAGATTTCCAGCCTTGCCCTTTCTTCCCAATTTGACAGGAAAATTGAACCAAGTGTGAAGTCTGTTGGAGGAGACAACAGTCGGACCTGTGTGATTATAGACTAGTACACGTCAAAAGAACCCACAACGGTAGAAAATCTGAAAGAACAGGGAAGTACCTCCTGACTGTCTTGGCAAAATTGGTAAATTTAGAGAACTCTAGTTTCCTTCTGTATCCCCGAAGTCAGATCACGGCTACCTTAATGATAAAGGAAAAAGCAGTCGCATACATACAAGTTTCACCGCTGATAAACCTCGGTACTGTAGCCAAGTAAAAAAGAAAATTGCTGACAGCAAAACTGGAAATTTGTGGACTGAGTCCAAAGCACAGCCTAAGCCGATTTAAAGCTCCATACTATTGTGAGTTTACCTACGGTTGTCTACAGCTACATACCAGTTGTCTGTGCCAATTGTGTCCACATGCATTCTAACATTCAGACAGACCAGCTGACAGATGGCCCTTAGCCCATTATTAACTGTTTTTAAACACTAACCCTAACACTAACCTCAACTCTAACTCTGGCCCCACATGTGGACACAAAAGGCAGGTGGACATGGTGGTGTATATGCTGACACATTGTCTAAACAGTTTTTCTTAAGTATTGGTAGAGGAGGCTGCTAGACATGAGACAAAAGAATGCTCACAGCGCGAAAAGCCAGCACAACTGGGTCAAGGATCCAGTGCTAAATGATCACACCCCTCCCTTTTCTTCACCCTCGTGGTTTTCTACAATGGTAAATTAAGGCGTGAAGCTTCCCAAGTCCTGAATTGAATGCTGTCAGTTTCTGCTTTAAGTAGCACCAGCTGGGCTGGGCTGGGTTGGGCTGGAAGGATAGCAAGTGCAGCTGATTTGGGAGGGGGGGGGGGGGATTTGACAGCTGGGTGCTAAGAAAAACAAAAGGGTGGGGGGAGGGGGGGGGGGAAGAGAATTTGACAGCTGGATGAAAAAAGGTGGGGAGGGGGGGGGGGGGGGGGGAAGAGAATTTGACAGCTGGATGAAAAAAGGTGGGGAGGGGGGGGGGGGGGGGGAGGGAGAATTGACAGTGGTGCAAAAAGGGGTGGGGGGAGGGGGGGGGGGGGGAGAATGTGACAGTTGGGTGCCAAGAAAAAAAAGAGGGGTGTGGAGGGGGGGGGGGTGGGCGTCTAATATCGCTAAAAGTGAACAGACCTAAAATTGAAGTCAACAACAAAAAAAGAGGGGGAGGGATGTAGGATGTTTTGGTGTATAGGAATGGGGAAAGAGGTTTACTGACCAGGGATAAGGGGCAGGCAGTCAAACTTACTGATTGAATTCAGGAAAGGGGTGGGGGTTTGGGCAGGAAGCAGTTTTGAAAAAGTTTATTTAAAAACAGAAGTAGAGGATGCTGGTTTTAGAATGAGTGATTGAATAATCATTTCAAGGGGGTGCATTGTAGAAAAGATTTAAAAAACGGAAGGGGTGCTGGTTTCAGAATATATTATTGAAGAATTGTTGGAAGGTACTGGGAGACGAGATGCATTGCTGAAAAAGTGCTTTATTAAAACAGAGGGGTAGAAATTATGTTCAGGTCAGTGTGTGCATGGTGCGTGTGTGCTTGCGTGCGTGTGTGGGTGTAGGAAATATTTGAACTGCAGGCAGCTTTATGGAAGGATATACCACAGGTATTGTCATCACCAGTGTATGCATTGTTGTGCAACCAGCAGAAAAGCTGCACACCCCTGCGTTACTGTGTGAGCTTTTTTTTCGGGGGGGGGGGGGGGGGGGGGGGGGGTGGGGGTTGAGGGGGCAGTTTTGGAATGAAAATAGTAGTTACTGAAATAACATGAATTTAAGTTTCTTTTGTGTAAAGAATTTCTTTTGAATTGTTGATTTGCATCTGTCACCAATATTTTACATAAAAGAATCTCCATAATTTTGGAAAGGATGGTCAAGGAACTATTGAAATGTCGCATTAAAAATGTACTTTAAGAAAACAAAACCCACCTTGAATCAGAAAAGCCACCCCCCCCCCCCCCTTTTCATTTATAAGATTGCTGGCATCTTGTATTGATGTGCCCTGTTACCTTGTTTCCTTCTTTGATGTGCCCTGTTACCTTATTTCCTTTTTGCCTTTTGCTTTGCCATACGTCGGGGGACATGCCCATTACCAGGTCATAGCACTTTCAGCCCACTAATAGACTACTTGTCTGCATCTCTCCCAGCAGACCATTCTCAACACAAATGTACTCTTATTTTGCCGATATGCCTTTTTGTGCATTACATTTGAAAAAAAAAGTGAAAAAGTTTTGAGGCCCCAAAATGTATTTTTTTTTAATTGGACAGAAAAAAAAGAAAAGTGGAAAAAAGGTGAGGCCCCATGACTGAAGTGATTGATCGTTACATTGGTCAGTGCTTGTTGTTGAATGACTGCATTGTTGAATTTGTCCAGCCTTTGTTCCACATCTGTTTTGTCCATTTTTCCAGTGTAGCAAATTCTGTGACATGGTGTGTTCTACTAAGCAGATCACTGTGATGAAACGGTGTGGTACAGCTTGTGGTGGTTGTTTTGTTCAGCCTTTCTTCTTGCTTTTAATTTTGTGCTCTCATGGCTTGTGTTAAATTAGGAAATAGTTTACAAATGTGAGTGGTCTTTTGGTTTGGTTTTCGTTCTTAATTGTAAGCTGTGTGCAAGTTGTACGAAAAATTGCCTGTATTGTTTTTGTGCTTTCCATCACTTAGAAGAATGCATTTCAACAAGGAATGTTGGTGTACAGCTAGTCTGTATCTAAAGTGCTTGCTTTTTCCATTTTTTTCTTATTGATCACATCTTTGGCATTTTGTATTTATTTTTTAAATATTCTTTTATATCGAGGATAATAGAATAATCACTTATGTGATTTTTTACACATTAAAACATTCAGCATAGTTTTCTGGGACTCCCTATCATCAAAAGCCTGTTCTTTTTTCTTTAAAAAAAAAAAAGCTAAATGAAGTATTTTACTACTGAAGCTCTTTTTCCATTGTAGATGGTCAGAGTTTGGGTATTAACTGTTGTGTTGCCCGCCCACTATACCTGTAGATCATTATCCCCAACATAGCCAGACATAGTCAAACTTACTATGGGTGTGATCCTGAAGTATTTACCTGTCTTGGGCTTTGTTATTCCCCAGCTGTAAGGCACATGCATGCATGTTTGTTTTTCCCCACCAGTGGATTGCTTGATAATACTCCTAAATATGATTCATTCAAACTTTCTCATTTTATTCCAAACATGACGTTGTCCTTTCTTGAACGAGTTACATTATGCTTTAAATTTACATGTTCAGTAATTGTTTTGCATTTGATGTTTTGATATTTGTTTGAGGCTGACATTTCTTAGCTTTTATCTGGGCAGTTGTGTAATTGGTTTAGTTCCATGTAACCACAATGTACATTTTTCACCTTCAAATGGATAGTATATACATGTGTGTGGCTTGTTGCTTGTATCATTTCTTTATCATAACAACCTGAAAGACATGGCATCATTTCTTAAACCTGCCATCTTTATGAACAAATTTTTAGACAATAGTTTTCCATATCTTGTAGATGTTTTGCAGTCGATGCTCTCCTCTGTTTGCTGCCCCCTCCCCCTATGTGATGCTACTCCAGGGTCAAAATAAGTTTTGTGTTGATTTTACTTCTATGAAAGGGTGAATTGGAAACCCCATTTCCAGTAGCATATTAATTTTTTGCTTTTGAATTGCACATATCAAGTAATTTCCTTGCTCTGTTAGTATATACTTCATTAAATTAAGACAGTTTTGTGCCCCAAACCCAGTTCAGCTTGTTCTAGATTCCCAGCTGGAAATGTACAATGGTGTGGATAAACTTTAACAACATGCTTGCCTATCTGAAAGAGTGGAGAAAATGACGCTTTTTTTAAAAGGGTTTCCTGTACCCAATATTGCTTCCATTTTTCCTGTACTTCATAACGGGCCTGTACAGACTGATAAATTTAATGTATACCTTGAGTTTTCATGGTGAGCACACACCACGGGCACTTGACCTTCCAACTGATTTTTATTGTTGGAGTGAAATAAAGCTTTACACAACTCGCTCTTCTTTAAAACATAAAAGCTAATGTTTTGCACTCAACGTGCAGGGTATCTATGTTTTCTGGCTGTGATAATAATGTGGCTGGAATTAAGCTTTGTCACTTGATTTAAAAGCATATTGGAATGAACACGACATTGTGGTCTGAGGTATTTCAAATAATGGAGTGAGAATTAAAAAATGGCAAATCAGTTGGTTGGTCATTGTGTCACTGCTGGTCAGAGCATTGGGAAAAGCCTACCTCCCCCTTCAGCCAAAAAAGCTGGAGTTAGGGTTGGGTAGCCAGCTCGCAGCTGAGATTACACAAAATGAAAACTCAATGACTTATGAAATATGTCTGGTGAGGCCAAAGGTATGGTTCTTACTCAGAAATGCCTAAAATGCTGTCATTGAAAGATTTTATTTCCTAGAGGGTTTTGTTTTATCTTTTTAATTTGATAAATCATTTCTAAAATGATAGGGAAGTTGTAAGTGGTTACCTGCACTTGTTTTCCTCCACTATTTCTGCATTGACTTATGAAACATGGTCAAAACATGATGAAAATTAATACAAATGAGTGCAAAAGACCAGAAATAAAACCAAATGCTTGACCAAGGTCTTTGTTCAGAGTTCCATTATGAATGTGTGTGTGTTTGGACTAGGTGCATATCTGATGCATAAACCCTTTTAGCTCAACCCTACCCCTGGGCCTGTGCAAGTGATGTCTTTTTTAATGGATTTGTTGCTTCAGTGCCAAGATGCACATCAGTTTATAACAAAACTGCTGGGGAATTATGTGAACCTATGCATCTTTGAAACTAAATCAGCAGTTTTGGTTTAGTCAGTTATAGTTGATTTTAGAAATCACTTGGTATCGGACTTCATACCACAATTTTGGTGGAAAAGATGATGTGAATTATGCCCATAAAAGTTAATCGTGATGTGATGCCATATCCTTTTAAGCCAAAGTTGACATTGATTCTCTGCAAGTCTTGAGTGGATGATTCAGAGTGACTTGGTTCATAAGAACACTTTAAAAAAAAAGTGAGATGTAAAAAGCAGTGTTTGAAGATTGAGAGTGACTAGCTTTACTGAAAGGCAGAATCCTTTTTTAAAAAAATTTGATGTTGGATGTGAAAAGCTCATAAGAAAATGTGCTGTATTGATTTGCTTTGATTTATATGATGCATGTCAAACTCAACAGAAAAAGTGAAGTATGCATTTCAAAAGTGGTTTTCAACACTAACATGTTTTGGGGATCTTCCAAGAATAAAAAAGACATTGTTTAAAAACAGAACTTTAACCCCCCCTCCCAAACAAAGCCAAAACATCCACCACCCATCACCAACAGATACACTGAACCACCACCAACAAATACTAAAGCATCCTGTGAAAATGTTGCTTCTCGGGTTACTTGCACAATCACCATTTAACAATAATGCAAACTGCTGTGACCCCAGCATAACAACCCTTTGTTACTTTCTTGTGCCTGCCATCAGTTCACTTATTACATCTC
Source organism: Rapana venosa (assembly GCA_028751875.1). Taxonomy (NCBI): domain Eukaryota; kingdom Metazoa; phylum Mollusca; class Gastropoda; order Neogastropoda; family Muricidae; genus Rapana; species Rapana venosa. Next base: position 26,294,211 of record CM054166.1, read on the forward strand.
GCATCTTTTCCTCACTGGTGCAGATAAGTACATACATTGCTACTGTCCAGTGACAAGGAAAAAGCCCTCTTGCTCTCTTGTTTTGGAGACTTTGCTCAAGTGTTGTAAATGATTGATATTATTGGAAGTAACATATTCAAAGAATTTTGAAATAAGTTAATTTTTTCCCCCTTTGATACTGTGTTGATATATCTGGTTAAATGATGCATTGCAACTTTAAAGGCATTCATTTATAATTTTGTTTCTTGGTATTGCGTACAAAATCTATTTCCCTGAAGGGATGAAATGAAATAATATGAATTTGCATTTTAGCCAACTTTTTACCAGTTATCAGTTAACAGCACAGATTATTTTCAAATTCTTACAAGGCAGTAATGAGCGAGATCTCTGAGGGATGAAATAGTTGCTTACGACGATAATGGTGCACTCTTTCCTAAGGAAACGGTTACTCTGAGAAAAAAACCCCTTGAAAAAACTGCTGTCAGTGTTTAGAGAAGGTATGTTCTTTACATAGAAGATGAAGACGGAGTGGTGGAGTGAACTGACACACTGATGTGACTGCTTTTGACAGCGGGCCTAGTATGGCCCTGGCAGTAAGCTGGACTGTGCACAACAGACTAGTGTAGATGTAAAATGCCCCTCCCCTTGGTGCAATCTTTATGTCCCTGTGCCTCTGTCAGTGTTCATTAATACATAATTATATTATGGGTCTCCACACCCTTACTGGCTGTATGCGGTTAGAAGCAGCGTTTCTTTACACTGAAAATCAACTTTGTAAATATGTTATAGCATGTTTGTCCTGTGTACTGGGTAGTGATGCTTAGGTGCTTAAGGTGTATAAAAAAAGACAAGTTTTAGTACTGATAAGATAATTTCTGTAATAAATTGCGCTGGCTGGAAAAAAAGTGAAGGCTGTTGGCACAAAGGACTGAAGGCGATTTGTGTGCATCGTTGTTTGTGTAAAAAAATCTTGCCAAAAATTAGCTTTATTCTAGGTAATGGTATAAAATGATCTGAAATTCAGTAAGCAAGACATTTTTCTACATTTTCTCACACTTCATTAAAAAAATTGTTTAGAAAAGCTTTCAAGAAAAAAAAGCCAGACAAAAGGATTTGAATGAATGTAAAGATCTAAAACAATTCTTTCCCTATTCTGTTCCCCATTCTCAGTCATTTTGCTGTTGTTTTGATATCAATTTCTACTTTAGCTTTATCCACTGAATATAGTAATTATGACTGTTCTCTTTCTCTGTCTTGATGAAGGAATGATGCAGAATATTTGCAAAATCAGATGAAACATCCTTTTCTTTGTTCATTCCTGTTAATCATCAATAGCCTGGCTGACCACAGGGGTTATGTTATAGTTGATACTGCACCAAAGATGAGCAAAACTGAAGACAAATTCAAACCCAACATTTGATAAGTAAATGGTTGAAAGCTGTTAAAACTAAGTTTCAGACAAGTTTCTTTAAATTAATGTCATAATGTCTGATGAACGATTTTTTTCTCCTTTGAATACATTGGAGCATCACAAAATATGTTCATGATAGAATTTGTAGTAAAGCATGTGGGCACATGTGCGCGCGCGCGTGCACACACACACACACACACACACACACATATATATATATATATATATATATATATATATATTATATATATATATATATATATATATATTATATATATATATAATGTAAACTTAACGGTTGTCAAATAGCAGATGCCTTGTTGTTTTGACCGAGCTGCTTATTCAACTAGAGGAGTGCTTGTAATTATATGGAGCATGGTATGATAACAATATCACTATTGTAGGAAAACGACCGACAAAACAGCCCTCTTCCTCCTCAAGTACCTCTTTGAGATTTGGGCAGATCATAAAATGAAATGCTGTCCATTTCCTTTTTTTTTATCACCAGAATTTATTTGCATGGAGGATTGAAGTTTGGTTCAGTGTCTTCATTGAACAGTCATATTTAATATCGTTTTGTTTGGGGGTGTTTTTAGCAAATTTCTTTAGCTACTTAAATTGTGCACAGGACTTAAAGAATTTTATATAATTCAACATATATCATCTATAAATTGTATTCTATTTAACCATTTGTATACATGTGGATGGGATAGCCTGGTGGTTAGAGTGATGTATTTGTGATCTGCTGACCTGGGTTTGAATCTCGTTCAGGAGGATTTTTTCTCTACAGTTAACATCGGTGCTGAGTCCACTCTCTTCAAAAGTCCTCTGGATGAGACTATTAACTGAGGTCCTGTGTGTGAACGCACACAAAACATCTTGGGCACACGCAAAAACCCGTTCCACTTTTCAGAGGAGTAGGCCATTGTGTGCCGGTGGGAACGGATGACAGAATTTACAAAACTGCATACACATGGGGACAGGATGAACAAAAGCACATGAGTGCTTATTCCATTATCCTTGAAATAAAAGAATAAATAAAAAAAACAAAAAACTTTCTTGTTCATGAGCATAAGTGGGCCTGCAAAAACTGAACAAACCCTGATATTGTTACCCCCCCCCCCCCCCCCCCCCCATTCCATATCATGTAAGGTAGTTGGGGCAAGGCAAATTCTTTTATTTCAAGAATAATGAATAAGTAATCATACTTAACAAACATTTTTTTTAAACATGCAGTCCCCACCATTGAGGGATTCTAATCATGATACTCCCCTGTGGGGATGCCGGGGGCCTGTCGGTATAGATAGCATCCCCACCTTCTGCTATGACGCAGATCAAACGATCACAGAGTATGCTGCAGCTGTTGTTGTTCATTCCCCAGCTTAACTCTCTGGTGGTTATCCAGAATATGCACTCTTTGTCTCTCATTCCACCTGGGAGTCGCTGTGAGACCATAAGTACACATTGAGCAAGAAGTTTCCGTTCATAACTGTTTTCAAATACCTCGCCATATAGGCAGCTGTACTCTGACTTCAAAGGATGATCTGTGAGTATCAGATAGAGATTGTGGATTCTCCCGCATAATAATTTTATGAGGGCCGAGTGCTAGCTGTTTGCTTCTTCGCTGACAGCTGCATGTAGAACACAGAATGATTTGAGCACACTGCCCCCCCTCCCCCCCTCTCTCTCTCTCTCTGTATTACTCCCCCCCTCCCCCTCCACCCCCCCCCCCCCCCCCCCCCCGCCCCCTTAACTGTTTTGATGTTACAAATTCATAGTAAAAGTATGATAGGCCTATGGACAGAACACATTCGTAAGGTCCATAGCCTAAACAAGGGCATTCACTCTAATCAACCCTGTAACAATGGCTGCCAACGTGTATGTTTGTTGACGATCCAGATCCGAAGAAAACTACCTTGACTGATAATTTGCATCTAGTTCTAGTAGAATCCTTAGAACTAGCAGGTCTGATATTTCTGCTTTTGACTGTTTTGATGAAATAATAATCGAACTTTTCAGAAAGTAAGCATCTCATAGCCAGTTGATGAAAAAAGTGGGGAAATGTGATGCAGACGGTTTGGAACATTGGTCATTATGATGAGGAAATTATGTGTACAAGCAGCACATTGACACACTGATGTTGTGTGTACACTTGCAACTTATTCATAATCGGACAATGCTCGGTGACCACTAGTTATAGGCACGTGTTGCATCATCATCATCATCATCACCATCATCATCGTCATACTATAATAGTCAACGTCATCATTTTCAATTTCAAGGATTGATTTTTAGATATTTTTCGTGACCCCCCCCCCCCCCCCCCCCCGTCCTATTCATCTTTTCATTGCTTAAAAAATATTCAAGAATTTTGTTTGTGTGTGTGTGTGAAATCCCCCCTCCCTCTCTCACTCTCTCTCCCTGAATCTTGCTCTCTCAATGAGTCAATCTCATACATGTATCATACGAATGCAAAGAAAAAGTTAATTCATAGCCTTGATTAACTTAATTACCATAAAGAATTAACACATATTAAAAAAATCTCTTCCATCTTCAGGTGTGAATATTGGAACCTACTACCAAGTACCATACCATACAAGTTGTACCCAATTTAGTGCTTGAACATGGGGACTTGTGAGTACTTGATGAGTTGATTTGATGAGTTGATGTGAACGTGCAACCAAATCGGCATGGCCATGGGAGTGGAGGGACAGGCCACCATTTACATGGCGGCCCTGTTCTGTGTGCTGTTTGTCACCACCAATTTTGTCAACAAGGTGGGTTGCTGATCAACGTGTTTTGTTACTCATAGAGTCCTACTGTGACTCTGTAGAAATGTATGTGTTTTGTTAGTATGTTACTGTGGAGTGTGTGTGAGTGTATACTGTGTATGTGTGCGTGTGCACACATTGTAAATGGTGATTTTGTTTTTTAAAGTTAGTGAGGGATGTAGGACAGTTCTTGAATATGAGTAAAAATTTGGTTGTGAACTTATAAATTAGTGTACTGTCAATATATATATATATATATATATATATTATATATATATATATATATAATATATATATATATGGTTGTCAATTCATTTTGCCATGGGGAAAAAGAATAGTTATTAACATTGTTGTTGATTGTATTTAAATTTATAATTGATTTTTTTCTCTTTGCCTCAGTTTTTGGGAAGTGGCTTAGAAGTTAGATTGATACAATGATAGTATAAAAATGATGGTTGTTGCTTAAGTTGAATAAAATTACATGTTTGTGTGTGTGCAGTATGTATTATCAGTACTGGGGTTCACATACCCAACTATTTTCCAAGGGTGAGTGATGATTTTTGCATTTTCTTTGATAATTGTGTTTAATCATTCTTTGTCTCTTCAGTCTTTTCAATGATTAAGCTAACAGTAGAATATGAGATTTATAATTATAATAATACTATTACTACAGTACTAGCAAGTTTACAATGCATACATGTATTATTGTATGGATTCACATTATTGTGCTTGCTAAAATCATTCAGGCACACACTGACACAGGCAGTAATGAGTAACACACACACACACACACACACACACACACACACACACACACACACACACACACACACACACACACATAATGTGTACACTATACAAGCAGGCACTCTCATGTATAAAAAGTGAGTTCAGCTTTTGTTGCCATCAATGTCATTGTCCCCATTGTTTCCCTTCCTCTGCTCTTGCTCTCCTCACTCTCTAACCTCGCCTTTCAATGTAGTTTCACTGTTTCAATCACACCTGAGGCTATGCAAGTCCTTTTCCACTCTCTCTTGAAATAACAAAAATTATGTGTTATGATGTATAGTTCATGCATTCATTTTATCTTGCTTCTTTACAGATGGCAGACATTGGCCGGTGCATGTGTGCTAAAGTCTCTGATGATATCGGGACACATGGACCCACTGCTGCAAGGGATGGACAGGTATGACTAGGAGTCCACCACATAGGGACGTCTTAACATCTGAAAAAACTAATATTGTATCTGCTGCATGTCATATTACACAGGTCATTTTAGAAAAAAAACACCCAACCCAACAACAAACAAACACTGTTTGCATATGTTTATCGTAAAATGATAAAATTGCAATGTGTGAATATAAACATTCAGGCTAGAAACTGGAAGGAACAGTGGGAAGAAGGATTTTTTAAATGTAAAATGCAACATTTTAAGTGAAAGTCACACAGAATACTCTGATCTAAGGCTGTTTTTGTTCTTTGATATATCGCCAGTCAGTCAGCCGTTTACCACTTTAGGATGCTTTGTTCTGCTTGGTTTTAAAAAAATGCTATCCACTGACTTAAAAATGACTCCCCATGTGGAACCAAAGACAGAGGAAAAGTCTTTGTGAAATTCCTAGGATTGAATGAACCTGTGATAAATTTACAAAGCACATATACATGTACAAAAAAATCTCTACACCCAAAGGTGAGATCATAGTGTTGGTTTAAAAAAATCAACTTGTATTTCGAGGATAATGGAATAATCACTCATGTGCTTTTTTTCATTCAACCCCCGTGTGTATGCAGTTTTGTAAATTTAGTCATCCGTTCCCACCAGCACACAATGGCCTACTCTTCTGAAAAGTGGAACAGGTTTTAACATGTTCTGCATGCGTTCGCACATGGGATCTCAGTTTATAGTCTCATCCGAAAGACTTTTGGGAAGAGTGGAGTCGGCACTGATGTTAACTCCAGAGGAAAAATCCTCTTGAACGAGAATTGAACCTAGGTCAGCAGATAACGAAAACATCACTCAAACCACCAGGCTGTCCCATCCCCATGTTCAATCTGCTTGGTGGTTCTGGCATTGATGGATAGTTTCTTTACTGCGGTTTGATCTTTTTGTCGGCATGGGTCTGATCACTCGCGCTATGTTGAAAGTTTACTTTTTGTTGGACGTCATTATTTCTTGCTGTGCCTCGTGTGAGTTGCTCTGGCTACCGGGCTGGTGGGAACGGATGACAAAAATGACAAAACCTCATTCACACAGGGACTGGATGTAAAAAGAAAGCACAGGAGTGCTTAGTCCATGATCCTGGAAATATGGTATGTCAGTGTTGTGTAGTGTGGCATTGGTGATTGCAGACGCAGCATTGCCCCCTGGTTACCAGGGATGATTCTCTTCCTTGTCTCCATCTACTCCGGTTCACGAGCTCTTACCAACCTGGTCAGTGAGCAGGGGGTGTGTGTGTGTGTGTGTTGTGTGTTCAGTGTGTATGTGTGTGTTGTGTGTTTGTGTGTGTGTGTGTGTGTGTGTTCATGTGTGTGTGTGTTCAGTGTGTGTGTTCAGTGTGTGTGTGTGTGTGTGTGTGTTCAGTGTGTGTGTGTGTGTTCAGTGTGTGTGTGTTCAGTGTGTGTGTTGTGTGTGTGTGTGTTCAGTGTGTGTGTTGTGTGTTGTGTGTGTGTGTGGTGTGTGTGTTTGTGTGTGTGTGTGTGTGTAGTGTGTGTGTGTGTGTGTGTGTGTGTGTTGTATACATGGTTGTGTGTATGTGTGTGTGTATACATATGTGTATACATATGTGTGTGTGTGTGTTGTATGTGTTGTGTTATGTTGTGTGTGTGTGTGTATGTGTATACATGTGTGTGTGTGTGTGTGTGTGTGTGTAGTATGTGTGTGTAGTATGTGTGTGTGTGTGTGTGTGTATACATGTGTGTGTGTGTGTGAGTGCATGGGTGTGTATGTGTGTGAGTGTGTGTGTGTATGTTTTGTTCAAATGTGTGTGTATGTGTGTGTATACATGTGTGTGTGTGTGTGTGTGTGAGTGTGTGTGTGTGTGAGTGCATGCATGTGTGTGTGTGTGTGAGTGTGTGTGTGTGTATGTCTTGTGCAAATGTGTGTGTCTGTGTGTGTCTGTGTGTGTGTTTGTGTGTGTATGTGTGTTTAGTGTGTGTGTGAGTATATGTGTGTGTGTGTATGTGTACCCAGTTTGTGTGTGTGTTTGTGTGTGTGTGACTGTGAGTGTGTAGTGTGTGCACGTGCGTGCATGCATGAGTGTGTGAGTGCGTGCATGCTTATGCGCATGCATGTACATGTGTATGTGTAGTTTTGCATGTATGCACACATTTAAAACGCCTGTGTGTACATTTGTGTGTTTCAGCCAGTGGCTGTGTTTTTTTCCCTACAAAACACAGTGGTTGTGTTCAAAGTCATCACACAACTGATTCTTCACAAACAGGTAAAATGGTCAGAAGTCTTTAATTTAAAGTCTTTTTTTAAATTTTTAAATGCCATTTGATTTAAACCTGATAGTGCATATCTTATTTTACAAGCAGTACAATAGTCATGTTTTTTGTATTGTGGTTTATCCCTTGAATATTTTAAAACAGAAGATTCTCTCTTTTGCTTTCACCCTCACATCCTTAATACAATTATAGATTTTTTTGGGTGGGGGGGGTGATTAAAAATGTTCATGTACACCATCTGCCTTCACATATATGCATAAATGAAAACATATGCATATACATGCATGCATGCACTTATGCATGCATATGAACACCCACACATTGGTATGCATGCACAAACACATGCAGCACAGACACACACTTGCACATGCACACACACACTTACACACACACGCATGCACACACACACACAGCATGTAACATACATGTGCACGTATGTGTACACACACACACTATTACACACACACACACACACACACACAGGCAAACACCCATCCACGCACACACACCCACAAACACACACTCACACACACACACACTCTCTCACAACAACAACCACCACCCCTCCCCCCCAAACACACACACACGCACTCACATGCAGAGTCAAACGCACGGTGTTAATGAATTAACTAACCAACCCACCTGTTGTTGTTGTTGCTGTCTGTGACCCCACAGTTGCTGAGCTGGTGGTCCTACATCATGGTGATGGCTGTGCTTCTGTCTGCACTGGGGGTGTCCATCACCGATCCCCAGGTAAAGCATCCTCACAGTCACATCACCTGGCTGATCAACACACAGAATTTAGACTCTCTCTCTCTCTCTCTGCACCCCCCTCCACGCCTGGTATGTTTGAGAACATAGCAGAGTATAGCAAGAAACATTAATTTTATTATCTCCAACTGAATCCATGTGCTTATCCCCAAAATAAAAGAATAAATATAAAAAAAGCAAACAAACAAAAAAAGTTTGTATAAGTGGTTTCCCTGAGATTCTGGTACTGACTTGGGATATTTATCCTATGTGACATGTGTTTACTTTACCGAGAGGCTTGTAACCCTCATGAATTTCTCTTGCATTTTTTAAAGATAATTAAAGTAGTTTTATTTTCTTTCATTCTTGTCCAAAATGTCACTGAGCCAATAAAAGTTTTTTTTTTAAAAAGGAAAAAGAAAAGTGGTGTCACATACACAGTTTTTGCAGGCTGGTAGAGGCACAAAACAAACTTGAACATGGACATGTATTCACAACCATATACACACACATGCACATACATGCGTGCATGCAAGCACACACACTACACACACACTCACACACACTACACACACACCACAAACACACTACACACACACCACAAACACACACTACACCCCTCCACACACACACACACATCGCAAAGTAAAAGAAGTGGATGAGATAAGCACATAATCATGATATATAAGTGTGCAATATATTGAATGTGCAACATGGGACTAGCGTAAATTAGGATGTAATTATACATTTGTGTGATGTTTTGTTCTACAGTTTTCCTCAGAGGGGTACTTCTGGATGTGTTTTCATGTGCTCGGGAATGGTGAGTGTTCTGTACTTGATTCTGTGTGTGTGTGTGTGTGTGCATGAATGTGGGTGTGTGTGAGTGTTTATTTATTTTATTCTTTTATATCGAGGATAATGGAATAAGCACTTACATGCTTTTTTACATCCAGTCCCCGTATGTATACAGTTTTGTAAATTCTGTCATCTGTTCCCACCGGCACACAATAGCCTACTCTTACAAAGAGCGGAACAGGATTTAACATGTGTGCAAGATGTTCTGCGTGTGTTCGCACACGGAACCTTGGTTTATAGTCTCATCCAAAGGACTTTTGTGGAGAGTGGAGTCTGCACTGATGTTAACTCCAGGGGAAAATATCCCCTTGATCAAACCTGTGTTGTCAGATTGTGAGTGCAATGTTCTAACCACTAGGCTATCCTGTCCCCCATGCACTGCAAAACACACACAAACACAGACACAGACACATACACACACAAACACACACACACACACATGCGTTAGCATAAAGGACCGCAAGACCCTCTAAAAACTCACACGCGCATGAACACACGTGTGTGTGTGTGTGTTTTGCAATGCATGGGGGATGGGATAGCCTAGTGGTTAGAACATTGCGCTCGCAGTGTGTGTGTGTGTGTGCTTGTGTGTGAGTGTGTGTGATTGAGAGTGTGTGCATGCGCGCGTGTGCGTGTGTGTCTGTGTATTTGAATGCGTGTGCGTGTGTGTGTTCATGCATGTGCAATTTTGAGTGTGAGTTTTAGAGGGTCTTGTGGTCCTGAATGCTCACACATATGTGTTTGTGTGTTTGTGTGTGTGTGTGTGTGTGTGTGTGTGTGTGTTTTGCAATGCATGTGAACATTTCTGTATATAATAATATGGATGTGTACGTGACTGGAAGAAGGGAGAGCAAGAGAAAAAGAGAGGGAGAGAGAAAGACACACACACAGTCACACTCACACTCACAAACACAAACACACAGTCACACACACATTCTCTCTCTCTCAGTCAGTCACTCACTCTGTATCTCTCTCAAGAAAGAGAAATGATTAAAATTTGAAGTATGTTTTTCTTGTCATTTTCTTGTTCTGTATTTTATGACATAATAATTAAATATGAAGTGATATGGGTTTCAGGGCTCTTCCATGTTTACACAAATTTAATGAGAGGGAGATTAAAACTGAGGTAAGCGGTCTCTGCTGTCTCTGTGTGCATGTGTGTATGTGTGTGTGCATGTGCCATGTGCATGCATGTGCATGTGTGTGTGTTTGCGAGTGTAAGTGTGTGAGTGAGTGACTCAGTGAGTCAGAGAGAGAGAGAAAGAGAGAGAGAGAGAGATGAAATATCATTACAGTTTATGTGTGTGCATACATGCATGTATGTGAATTTGTGTGTGTGTGTACATACAAACATAGGTGTATCAATGGTTACATTGAATATAAAAATATTCAGGAGCCTGTTTAGCGACAGCAACATTGTTGATCAAAAAAGTCTTCTGTTAAAGCATTTTGACTAGCGCTTCTAAAACCCAACATGGGAACATATGCGGTGAAGTAGGAGGCTGAGAGTGAAATGGTTAAGCTCCACAGCTACCTCATTTATTGAACAGGATGGGAGCAGAGATGGTAGACGTCTCTTATTTGTTTTCCCATCTGTGTGTGCACACACATGCACTTGTCCAAATGAGCATGGATATATATGTGCCTGTATGGATGTGTGTATGCACGCGGAAAATGCAAATACGCACACACACGCATATATGCATGCTTTCAAGCATTTTTCACACATTCACAAAGACACAAACACATACACGCACACATACAGTGATGCGCGCATGCACACACACACACACACACTACACACACTACACACACACAGTGACATGTGCACTGTTTTGTGTTTCAGTGCCTTGGACAGGCTGTACTGCTGCTATATCTACAGGTCAGTCAGTGTGGTTCCTGAACTACCTTTGTAATAATGATCATCATAATTGTAATAATGATGATGATGATTATAATTGCTACTGCTGCTGTTGTTGCTGCTTCTGCTGCTACTACTGCTGCTGCTACTACCACTACTATACTACTACTACTACTACTACTACTACGACTGCTACTTTACTACTTCTGCATCTACTGCTGCTGCTGCTGCTGCTGCTGCATCTACTTCAATGACTACTACTACTACAATTACTACTGTTTCTGCTGCTAATGCTGCATTTACTACCACTGCTACTTTTTCAACTATTGTTATTACTAGTACCACTTCTACTACAACTACTATTACTACCACTAGTTCTACTGCAGTTGCTGCTGCTGCTGAAACTATCATAAACAGCATAATCATAGGCATTAAATTTAATATGGACAGAGGCCATTTTCATTATTATCCAGGGAAAAGAGATTGTTTCTGGTTGTTGCCAATGCACTGTTTTGTTATTGTTGTCTCTTCATTCTTTTCACTTTTCCCAAAATTTTATTTGTGTTTATCATAGAGAGAGAAAGAGAGCGAGAGAATTGGAAAATTTTATCATCATTATTCAGGGAAAAGAAATTGCTCCAGATTACTGTTGTTGTTGAATTGTTTTCATAATTTCATTTTTATGAGTCATTTTGAGAGAGAGAGAGAGAGAGAGAGAGAGAGAGAGACTTTGAATGAAAGAACGAAAAGGGCATTTTTATTGTGATAATTAACATATCAGTGAACTAAGGATATATATGATGGACGCTTGTCCTGTTCTTATAGTGCATATGCATGATTTTAGCCATATGTGAAGACACACATACACAAACACATCTATACACATGCATGCATGCATCCATCTACCAATCCTCCCCCCCCCCACCACACACACACTTACACAAACATTAAATGGACCAGACATGAAATAAAAATCTACATGTGCTGTACTTTAAGGACCTATCGTGATTTGTAACTGAATCTGTTTTTCTGTTTCAGTGTGGTGATGTTTGCGCCATGTAGTTATTTATTAGGTAAGTCATCCCACAGACAAAGAGATTAGTTTACATTTTTTTCTATAAATCCATCCTTTTTAAGATGATTCATCATAATTTTCTTGTGGGCAAATTTCATTGTGATGGGCTTTATTTTCTCCTGCAGTTTTTCATCGTCAGGTGGGGCAGGAAAGCCTAGTGGTTAGAGCGTTGCGCTTGTGATCTGATGGCCAGGGATCAAGCCACCATGGAGGCGCCCATTTTAGGGATTTTTACCCCTGGAGGTAACATCAGTACTGACTCCACTCCCCCCAATTCTTCGGATGAGACTATAAACCAAGGCCGCTTGTGCAAGTGCAAACAGAACATTTTGCGCACACTTTAAAAACCTGTTCCGCTTTTCGCAAGTGTAGCCATTTCATGCCAGTAGGATGTTTAGAAAATAACGCATGCACACATCTGTCATGTTTAGACACCATCCCCAAAGTCAGAATGCAGCGACTTTAATAGGGGTAAAAACTGTGGCGTACGCAAAATCTCACCATTGGTGAACCTTGGAGCCCTAGCCCAACAACAACAACAAAATATTCAGATGAGTTAGTGTATGGTTTGGGGTATGCATAACCTGATATCTGGTAACTGGTTTTTGGATTTGTTATCTGTATTGCTTTCTAGATGTACTTTCAGGTTTAATTGAAGTCTTAATGGGCAGCCGGACTACAACAACAACAACAAAAACCATGATGAGTGAATAAAGGAATGATCCAATACATAAGAGTTATTTTGTGAATAGTTGAATATTCAAGATTACTTGTGAATGTTTCAATGTTCAATATTAAAAATTATTTGTGAATGATTGAAATTTCAAAATTACTTGTGAATGGTTGAAAATTTAGAATTTAGGAGTGAATGATTGAATATGGAGAATTGTTTATTTGTACAATTCAACTGTTGCTTTTGTCTGTTCAGGGGACGTGTGGAAGGCTGTGAACTATCCCTATCTGTACTTCACCAAGTTCTACATTGGATGTATGCTGAGGTGAGGTGTGTGTGTGGTGTATGTGTATTGTGTGTCGTGTGTGTGTGTGAGTATGTGTTTGTGTTGTGTGAGTTGTAGGTGTGTGTTGTGGATGTGTGAGAGAGAGGTACACATGAAAGAGACAGAGAGGGAGTGTATGTATCTGTGTCTGTGTTGTGAAAAGTGATCTTTAAGAGGATGGTGTAAGGAGGAATCAAGACTATTGGTAGGATAGACTGGAAAAACTGGCTCTATGTCTTTGTGTGTTTTTCAATTTAACTTCTTTCCACATAAGTGATATTAGACGATAGGAGAAAGAGAGAGAACCAGATAAGAATGAATATGTGAGCAATTGAAAGTATGTGTATGAGAGAGAGGAAGAAAGAGAGAGAAGGGGAGGGAGAGAGAAGGGGTGTGTGTTTCTCTGTGTGATGTGTGTGCACACGCACAAGTGCGTGCGTGCTTGTGTGTTCAGTAAGTGCTTCATTCATAAAACCGCAGCTGTTTGTTTCATTTTGTGCTATTTACAAAAGGTTTATTTTCCTCCCTAAAAAAAAATCACGTTAAGGAAAAACTTCCTGGATGATAATCACTGTAATGATATGCTGCAGTGGGATTCTGGGAATCTTCTTGAATGTGACGGCCATCCGTTTACAAGAGACAGACTTCCTGCCCTCCGGGTTTGACTTCTCTGCTGTGCAGGCTATTGCCAGGGTGAGTGTGTGTGTGTGAGTATGTGTTGTGCGTGTGTGTGGTGTGTGTGAGGTGTGTATGTGTGCGTTGTGTGTGAGGACAGAGTAGAGAGGAGAGAGTGTGTGTGTGTGTAGTGTGTGTGTGAGAGAGAGACTCTGTGTGTATAGTCTGTGTGCATGAGCTTTTTGGGTATGATTATATGTATGCGAGGATGTGTAGAGTGTGTGTGTGGTGTGTGTGTGCGTGCTGTGTGAGATTGGTGTGTGTGAGAGAGAGAAACATGATAAGAGAAGAGTGTGTGTGTGTGAGAGAGACTCTGTGTGTATATGTCTGTGTGCATGCGTTTTTGTGTGTATAATTTTATATGTATGCGAGGATGTGTAAGAATGAATGTGTGTGTGTGTGTGTGTTAGAGCACATATGCCATAGAGGCTTTGTTTGTTTTTGTGTGTATGTGTGAGTGTGAGAGAGAGAGACCAAGGGAATGAGTGTGCATGTGTGTATGTGTGCACATGTATGCATTTGAGCATGTGTGCATATATATGTGTGTGTGTGTTGTAAGTGTGTGTGCATGTGTTAGGGTGAGAGAGAGTGAAAGAGTGAAACATTTTACATGTTTTTGTTAAACCGTCAGTATGTCAAGTTTTGGCCGAAAATTGATCTGTAAATTTTTTTCTGTCCTTTTTTTCAAAACAGATCTGTGGGTCGCTGTTGTCCCTTCTCATTTTTCAAACTGTGCTGACTGCAAACTTCACCTTTTTGTGAGTATCATGACCGTCTGCTTTCTTCTTTCTAGAAAAAGTCTCATTTCTAGTCTTAGCTTTTTTTAATCCAAGGAGTTACAACTTATTGGAATGTTACATTTATTTCACTCCACTTTGACCAAACACCGAACCGAGTATGTGAGTGACTGTAAAGGCATCGGTTAAGTGTGCCAATGAAACCTATGGTGCATGCTGGGTATTTTTGTTTCATGTCTCACGAAGCGGTGAAATGTGTTGGATAGTATCAGAATGGGTTTGTTCTTTTGCATGCATGTATGTACATGAAAGACGGGGACGGGATAGCTCAGTGGTCAGAGCACTCGCTTCCCCCCAGCCAAGTTAAGCAGCGTCGAGCGTGGTTACCAGTTGGATGGGTGACTGTTTGTGCGCGCCTTGGCTTCAGTACAGTTCCCCCAGTTCACCCAGCTGTAAATGGGTACCTGCCCTCTTTAGGGTCAGGGAAGGTAAAGCAGAGAGGGAGAGGAGATGGGCGCCGCCCTCAATATGCTGGCCCTAGAGAAGTGAGGTCCCTGACGCCTCGCTCCCCTACGACCTTATAGGTTATGGGACTCCTTTACCTTTTACCTTTTACTATGTACATGAAAAGGGATCCAGCATGGAGAGGAGGCTGATTACCTGTTAGCATTGTCAACCTTGAAGCATGTTCCTAAGTACTATATTGTTTTAAAGGGTTTTATTTCCACATTGTCAAACACACAAGAACATGTAAACAGTAGACGAGACAGAGAGAACACAGGATGCATCATGCTCATATTGACAACAATCAAGAACAGTATCAAGGCAACAGAAGTAGTAGCAACAACAACGGCAAATCAACAGTAATAGCAACATTAAGAACATCAACAATTAACAGCAGCAGCATAAGTAATAGTAGTAGTAACAACAACAACAACAACAACAATACTTAAAAAAATAGTAGTAATAATAATAATAGGAAGAAGGATGATGGTGATGATATATTCATAATAATAATAATGATGATGATGATGATGTTGATGCTGCTGATGATTATGATAACAATGATAATGACAATAATGAAAGTATTCTTAGGCACCAATACCACTCGTCTACATACCAGTAAAGACCTTTGTCCTTTCTCTTTAAAGATATTTTCTCTCTTTTTCTCTTTCTATTCTATCCATGGGTTTAGCTACCATGAAAAAACCACTCATGAAGATAAACAAGCTGTTGAAAAAAAATGACCACAGGTCTCCCCTAAAAGACATCATCTATGAACATTTTAAAAGTGACATAGTCCATTAACCCCTTCACTTCATATTCCTCCACACTGTCCCTCGCTCTCCCTCTGTGTGTTCAACAGGGTGGCAGTGAACCAACTGTGCAGTGTGGTCGTCAGCGACGCGGTCAGTCGCACGCCCTTACCTCACATCCTGCCGGCCACCACACAGCCGCGACGGCCGGCCTCTGCCCCCTGACATACGGCAGTTGGAGCGACACGAACTGCAGCAAGACATGCTTCGCATTGAGCTTCGATGAGGGCGAGGGTGGAAGGGTCATAGGGGTCGAGGTGGAACCTGTGGCTTTCAGCCTCCATGAGGTCGAGTGTGAAAGGTCATCTTGGTGGAAGAGGGGGAGTGTGCAATGGGGGAGGAGGGGGTGTGGAGTGTGAGTGATCTCTCTTTGTGTGGAATGTGTGTGCGAGTAAAGGTGTTGGATGAAAGAGAGGTGGGTAGATGGCTAAAGTTGCTTGCATGTGTATGCCTATGCATATATGTGTGTGTGTTACATACAGTGTGTAATTTTATGAATGCATGCATTGCATTGCATGCAATTGCATTGCAGTGTGCCTACGCATGTATTTGTGTTAAATATACTCATGTCATGTACATGTGTGTACATGTGCACTCGGAACATGTAGGAATGCATGCAAGCATGTATGCGTACGCGCACACTGGTCGATGCACATCAACAAAATCACTGTAGATGTTTCATGTTGTGCTAGTGCGAGTTGGTCTCATGTATTTCATGTGCTTACACCCTAATCACCATCCCAATCTTACACTCAGACAGACACACACACACACTACACACACTCTATCACTCAAAAAGATAGCACCATGCTTGTTTGTGTACATGCCTGTAAAATGTCCACACATACTTCATACACATCATTCATGCCACACCCCCTCCCTCCCTGCCCTTTCTCCACTCCTTCCTCTCTCCCGTTTCCCTCCTCTATGCCCCTTCCGTCCTCCCTTTTCATCCACACACACACACTACACACAGATAGACACACAGAAACACACACAGATAGACACACAGAAACACACACACACACAACAAACACATACACACACTACACACACACACACCACACACACACACACACACACACACACACACACACATAACACACATACACACACACACACACACACACACACACACACACAGAGGCACTCATCATAACAGTAGTGTCAGTATGGAAAATCTGTTATTCTTCGCTGTCACTGCCGTTTTGCTATAATCTGGTTGACAGTGTCAGAGGGAGAGACCCTGAACACTGAAAAGTTGTACTCCACTTTGGCCGTAAACCACTTTACAAAACATGTTTGGGGCAGGGGAAAGGTCAACATCATAGCCAAAAACATTTTTCCAATTTCATATTTCCAATTGCACAAGTAAACAGAATCACGCTCAATGAGATAGAGAGACAGAGAGAGAGGGTTAGGGTTAAGTTAGGTCAGACACAGCCATAACAAGATATTCATAAGTAACTATTACTTACACTAATTGAAGTGAGGGACAGGCTCAAATATCATTTGCAAATACTGGAAATTGGATGATTGGGGGGAAAAAATGTACAGTGCTTAACCAAAAGAATACTGAATGTGTAAATTCTGTTGCTGTGGTTAGGTTTTTGTTATATGTGGAATACTGTATTGTTTTTTATGTGTAGAATGCTGTATTGTTTTTTCATGTGTCGAATACTGTATTTGTTGTGTGTAGAATACTGTATTTTGTTATGTGTAGAATACTGTATTGTGTTTTATGTGTAGAATACTGTATTGTTTTTTATGTGTAGAATACTGTATTTTGTTTTTTATGTGTAGAATACTGTATTGTTTCTTATGTGTATTGTGGGGGATTCGCTTCACATCTTTTTCTAACCGTTTATTCAAAATCGCTTTGTACAAAGCTTTAATTAATTTTTATCAGTGCACTCTACGTGCAATTTAGGTTTTTTTTCTTTTTGTTGTCATTGGCGATGATGTAGTCTTGCATCGTCATTGCAATACATTTCTGTATGTGATATGCAAGGTGTATTCTATCTGGAGTACTTGGCAATATATTTCTGTACATACAATATCAATTCACTTTTTTGTGTGTGTGGGGAGAGCATGTCCCCATGAAATGACACTATCACCTCTAGATTGGCTTGCTTTCTGTTCTCTATGTGCTGTTTGTTTGCTTGATTGATTGACCTCTGAGACTGAGTTTTTCCTGCATAATTTTACCCCTTTTTTGTTGCTGTGGGGTCTTCTTCTTGTGCTGAGCACATGCTGCACTTAAAACCTAGTTTTGTCATTTCACTTGACAGTCTACCACCCAGACCTCTATTACAGTAGAGTGGTGTTAGATAAAGAAGAAATAATCGATGTTGGATGTGATTCAAGTTGTAGAGCTCAAGTGTGTCAACTTCTTGGCTAATAATACTTCAGCTCATGGGTGGGCCTGTTTTACTGATGCTGGTCACTGTTGATGTAAAAGAATCCTTAACACGAACTTGCCATCTCCAACTTGAACTACTTTTTGTGGTTCAGCTCTGACAACATTTTATTCTACTAAAAAACCAAAGAAAACTCTTGGAAAAGATCCAAATCAAAAAGCCACATATGAAAAACCTCCTATGAACCAGGTGTATGGGCTGTTTTAAAAATACATTCGTTCCACTCAGCTTATCAAATATTGTACATAAAACCTTAAAATGTGTTCTCTTGAAGTGTGTTGTAGTTCTGCAGTGTGTTGAAGATAGTTGGGTGCAGTGGGTAGGGCATCTCATACCGACTCCATACCCCTGAAAGTCCTGCAGATGAGACCATAAACCAACGCTCCATGTGTGAGTGCATGCAGAACATCTTGCACGTACATTAAAACCTGTTCCGCCTTTTGAAAGAGAAGGCCATTCAGTGTTGTTGGAAATTGAGGACAAAATTTGTTTTTAAAAACATGCTTGCTGGTGTCGTGTTTAGACACCATCCCCAAAGTCAGAATGCAGCTACCTTAATGGTGGGCAAAAATGGTCGTGTATGCAAAAATCTCACCATTGGAGGACACTGGACCTCTATCCATGGAACAAATACACTGTCCTCCCCCCACCCCCCCCCCCCCCCACCACCAAAAGAAAAACAACAACAAAACGCCCCAACTCTACCCTTTGAAGTAGACTACGTAGCTGTGTATCAGTAGGAATGGATGACGAAACTAAAATCTGTGCAAACTGGAGTTGCGTTTAGACACTATTCCCAGAGTGCAGTGACCTTTATTGTGAGGAAAAAGTCATACACACTAAAACATCTCAACCTGTGATGAATCAAGGAGCATTATCACATTTTTTGTACTGTATATTTCTTGTGTTTGTGTGGCGTGTTTGTTCTCACTAATTTTGTTTCTTTTTCTGTAGTTTTTTCTTTTTTTTTTCTTTTTGGCATTAATAACTTGAAGGTAAATTTGTTGGGTTGATTATTCTTTAAAAGTTTTCTTTTTTACATTTGGTTTCTTTTTGGTGGTAGATGTGAGTGTTTATGCTTGGTGCTAGGGCTCAAAGGGATGGCTGTGCATTGAATGTGTGTTCTTCTGTTTGCTTGCTGTTAATAGGATCTTTCCTTTTTAACATTTTTTTCATCAAGGCCTTTCTTGCTGCTTACCTTGTAGTAAACTAAGGAGGTTCCAAAGTGCAAGATTTGGGGTTTTCTGTTTTGCTTATCGTTGTGTTTTGGGAATATTGTTGTTGTTGTTATGTGGTAATGGTTTGCTCTAGCGGAAAAAGAGGGTTTGATTTCAATTCTGTTGGTCCATGAAGTTGTGGGTTCAAATCTTGGCAGCAGCAACATTTGGCGAATCAAGAATGGGGATTTTTTAACATCTCCTGAGTCAGCTTAAGCCATAGTGATTATCGCAATTCCCTTAGTGTGTATATAGGCATGCATATGGTCACATAAGCATCCTGTAATTCATGTCAGCATTTGGTGGGTTATGGAAACACGAACATACCCAGCATGCACCCTGTAACTGGCGAAGGATGGGCTCCGCCAGGTTCAACTTGCCCAAGAGACACGGCCTGAAAAATTCTGTGCAGTGCCCCAAGAACTCCTCAGTGAGTTCAGGGGAGGTGAGAAGGGTTTGCATTCTTGAACCAGTTACAGTGTGGGTGTGGGTGTGTGTTTTAATCACGTTTTTTGTGAGGGGTGAAAACTGCAGCATGATGAAAGTACACTACTAGTCAGAGGCAGACAGAAATGTAGATAGTGTACATGATCAGGGTCTAGTTACAGAATGATTTTCATTGTACATTACTGTGATGAACTAATAAGTTCGTTTGGGTTTTTGTATGTGTGTTGTGTGTGTAAAAGAGAGAGAGAGTGTGTGTGTGTGCAAGCATGTGTGTGTATGTGTTTTTAAAATTTTTTAAATTTTATTCTTTTATATCGAGGATAATGGAATAAGCACTTGTGTGCTTTTTTACATCCAGTCCCCGTGTGTATGTGGTTTTGTAAATTTTGTCATCTGTTCCCACGGCACACAATGGCCTACTCTTACGAAAAGCGGAACAGGATTTAACGTGTGCGCAAGATGTTCTGCGTGCGTTCGCACACGGGGCCTCATTTGCACACATGCCCACACATGTGTGTAAGCATGTGTGTGTTCATGTACATGTGTGTCACAGTGTGTGTGTGTAAAAGAAAGGGAGTTTTGCAATGATACTAACAGGGTCAAAGGATCTTTATTTTTTCCCCCTATGAGTCATTTTTATTCTTGTAAACAGTGTGTACAAGTGATAACAGAGAGTACAAGTGATAACAGAGTGTACAAGTGGTAAGCAAGTGGCATGCTTTCAAAGCACTCCATAACATACTCACTCGTAACAAGACCTTTTCCGGTGCCAGATTTACATCCTCCTTCTTTTCTGTTCATTGGCTTTAATTTGTGGTGATGAATATATGCGTATTCAGTTTTGGAGTTGTGATATGTTTGGTAGGAAAAATGTTGCATGACCCTTTTAACCAAGACATGATTGTCTTGTTGTTATATTTCTAGTATGTTAGGAAGGGATGGACATGACAGACAAGATGGTTCTCAGGAAGAAACTTTTTGGGTTTTTTAATGCGAAACATTTTGAAATCTCTTTCACAAACTCAACCCTATCACGGACATTTCCATTTTGGTTTGGTTGTGTTAAAATCCCAGCGGAACAATCTGATTTAATAACTGTATCCTCAACCAGTTGCCACACTGGACATTTCCACTGTTGTGGCTGGCTTATAGGTGGCCAGAACATTGATTGAAATGGTTTCAGTGTCCAAGCAATGCCATTTTTTGCCAAGACTGTTTTGTTGTATATTCATGCATCTTTGATGCTTTACATTTTAAGTAGTTTTAGTCGTAGATTAGTTTTAACACGGATGTCATATTGAAAATGGATTAGAATCGTTTCATTGTCTGAGCAATAACTTTTTTTTTCCAAGACTTTTTTTTGTGGGTACATTCACGCAATTTGTATGCCTTACATTTCTAGAAGTGTTAGTCGTGAAGTAGTCATGACATGGATGTCATATCAAAAATGGATGAAGAGGAGTGCAGAAAAAGTCACAGAATCTAGTCAGTGCAACATTTGATAATTACTTTGGTGTTGCTGGTTCGAATCTTTGCTCATGCCTGAGGGTTTAAGGTGTGGACGTTGCAGACCTGCCAGTGCCTCACCACTCTTGGTGTGTGCAATTTCCAAAATTATATATGGATATGTAAGATGTTAGTGTGCAGTTGGTTATGGAAACAAGAAAACATTTCAACTTGCTCCAGTTTTGTATGACATCATCATCAGTAGAATCAATGTTTCCTATTTAAAATATAAAGAAAAAAGCAGCATTATCGATTGTTGCTTTATGAAAATTCTTTTTTTATGATGATTTTCTACCTTGTTGGCTTATTCATCTATGTTTTGTCGAAGGTTGTTTGTTATAAATGGAAAAATCTGTTACATTTTTTAGGGTACATAATTTGATGTGAATTGTGTTTTGTGTATGGCATATTCTTTTCTATGGAAAGAATGTTTTGTAAAAAGAAAATCTTGAAGTTTATACAATTTTTTGTATATCATTAAAAAAAAAAAGGGTTTTGTAAATCCTTTTGATGGTTGTAATCCAAGTTTATTAAATTGTTATAAATTGGTATCACTGTCCATCATTTTCTGTTTTTTTACTTTTCTGCAAGTTTTGAGCCCAAACATTTTAACTTTGAAGAAATGAAAAAAGATAATAAACCTTATGGTAAAGGCTTCTCTGGGGCTTTCACTTTTTATGTCATAAAGATTAAGTACTACTAGTGATGAAGGTGTAATTATTGTATGGGAGACAAATCTTTTTCTCACTATGCCTGTTTGATTGACAGAGTGCTGTCCCATCTTCTATACACGTAGAAGGCAGTCTTCATACATAATATTCAGTTCTGTCAATTCTTTTCAGTTATGCGCTATCCTGTACTGCTCTGTTCTGTTTATATCTATTCTCTCCTATCTATATGATACTAAATGATATGGCATATGGTATGATATGATAATGATAGGAAATGTGATGCAATACACCTTTAGAATCTACCAGGCTAGACATTGGCACACAAACATCACAAAACAGAAAGAGCTGATTTTCATTAGTGCAGCACCCTCACAACTAGTGTAGTGTAGTGTGACTTTTTTGCAACTTTGCCACTTTTTATTGGGAGAAAAGAATAAGCAAACATGATTGCTTTTTTGTGTTTCCAGCCCTCAGTTAAAGACAATTTATGATAATAAACCCCCAAAACAAATAACCAAAAATTTTAAAAGAAAGAAGTCACACAGTAATATCAATATAATAACATGACAATATAGCAATCAATTTACTCCCCACCTCTCTCCAAAAAAAGGGGGGTAAAAAGGATATAAATTGAAACAAAATAAATATACAAATAAAACAATTTTAAAAACAAGGAATTATAAGCATTAAACATCTTCAAAATAGCATCATTCAGACACAAGAGGAAGAAATTTTAGCACCTAAAAAAGTGCAATGCAGTGTAGTGTAGTAATATGAAATATACTCGTTTGATAGGATTATTTATAATATAAACCAATAGTAAAATTAGTGCGGTGTAGTATAGTATAGTGTAGTAGTCATGCAACAATATGAAATAATTATATGATAGGATGTCACATAACATAAAACAAGAGTAAAATTCATATTTAGATAAAAACTGTGTCAACAAAAAGACCAGAATTGGATACTCGACAATTCATGAACAGAGGTGAATCACTATTGAGCACCACAAGGCTTGACAACAGCTGCTGTGCTTCATGACACTGCCCCCACCACCCCCAGGGCTCTGTCTGTCTGAACTTCCCTGAACAACTTCTGCAATAGTCAGGCCTCTGATGCCTGTGATGTTCTTCATGTACGAGTCTAGAACCTGCCTTTCTTTCTTTCTTTTTGCCCATAGGTTTTCTTTGTAGACTAGAAAAATGATGTGGCACTCTCGGCGATGAAATAAATCATAAAGAAAAAGGTGTTCACAGCTGTCAGTTTCCCCCACTTTCAGCTCCTCTCAGCTGCTATCCATTCCATCCCAGCTGGTGCTAATTATAGCAGGAACTGACCGCACTTAGACTTTGGTAAAAGGAAGGGGCGTGCCAATTTTAGCGCTGGACCCGTGACTGAACTATGCTGGATTTGCGTGGTGTGTATTGTTGTAGAACTTGATATATTTGTTTTATACAATATGTGCTCTGTAACCTCTACAGGTGTATAAATCTTAGGGGGGTGGGGGGGGGGATGGGGAAGAAAGTTGTGTTTTACAGTATTTTTTTCCTGATGAGTTGACTTGTTCTTTATTTTTGCAATTTTATTAAGAGACTTTGGGTTTTGGTGGCTTTAATGATTTTTTGGGGGGGCGAGTTGTCTGATCTTTAGTTTTTCAAACTTCTTTTAATTTTATACTGTGTTGTTTTGATAGGGTGATATGAGTTGATTAGTTGAAACAGCATGATGCTGGCAATATGCGTATAATCTTTTTTCTTGATGTTTGACTGTTATGTATTGTTAAACAGGGTGACTGAATGGCTGAGGTATTGGTTTAAACTTTTGTTGTTGTTGTTTTGGGGTTGTTTTTTAAAAGAAAGACTTGACTTTACTCCAGCTTTGCCGTAATACTTTTTGGGGATTTTAGGTTTGCCGTTTTACCCGCTTACTTATTATTTTGCTAAAGTGACTGTTGTAGTGCAATATAAAAAGGAAACAAGTATATGTGTGTGTGTGTGTGGCATTGAAATTGAAAAATCATTTTCTTTTCACTTCACTGAAGAATTCTAAAGAGGCACAGATTTTTATGGGACCACTTCAGACCCCCACCCCTCCCTACAGTATGTCAGTTAAAGAATAATAAATGAAAAGACAGTAAGACTGTAAAAGTACATTGATATTTTTGAAAACATGCTGTGTTGAGCCCCAGTGTACTTATTACTATTGTTTGACAGGGACTTGATGTTTTCAATGTTGTTTAGATGGGTTTTTGTTGTTGTTTTGTATGTTTAACCACCACCAAAGCTCCTGTACAGGGAGATTTTGCCCCTGGAGTTAACGTCACTACCACCTCTACTCCCCTGAAAGTGCTTCGGATGAGACTATAGTCCTGCATGCAAACACATGTAGAACATCTTGCCTGCATGCTGAAACCCATTCCACCTTTCAGAAGAGTAGACCATTTCGTGCCAGTAGGAATGGATGACAATTTTTAATTTTAAAAGAAAGCATATGAACACTGGTGTCATCATGTTGAGACATCATTCCAGAAGTTGGAATGCAGCTAGCTAACTTAATGGCAGGCAGACACAGAATCTCTCCTTTGCTTGAACCTAGGAGCTCTAGCCGAGGAATGCGGATGAAAAGATTTTTTTTTTCTCTATACAAAGACTTTTTTTTCTTTTTCTGTTCGTTTCATGTGGTATTCTGAAATGTGTCTTGTAGGATATGAAAATCACTGGCAACTTTCATGATTATAAAGTTAGACACAAAAAGGCTCACAAAATAGTTTGCTTCTTGCAAAGCCTTAGGGTTTTTCTGTTTTGTAATTTTTTTCTTCACATTTTGGATGTGTTTTCCGATTCCAAAGTTACATAGAGTCCAGAGAAATTGCACTTAGATTGGTATACATCAGCTTTACCAAAGCTTTATGTCAGCAATTAAAGGGCCTAGTTTGCTTAAAAAGGCAGTGGAATACAGTTATAATGTGTGTACGTGTGCGCTTGGGTTTGCTAAAGGAATCAAAGTGTGCAGGTGAATTGTATGTTGAATGCATGAAACAAATGTTTCAGCATAGTGAAAGTGAATGTTGTGATTTGTAAGTGAATAGAGTGTAGCTTATCATCACATGCATGCGTGCATGCGTGTGTGTAGTGCATGTGTGTGTGCATGTGTGTGTATGTGTATGTGCGTGAGTGCATGTATGTGTGTACGCATGTGTGTGTATGTGTGTGTGTGCATGAGTGCATGTGTGTGTGTACGCATGTGCATGCATGTGTGCATATGTGTATGCTATCATGCCCTTATGTGTAGTGTATTGTATTGCATTGCATTGTATACTACTTGTAGTCACAGTAGAGTTCTGTGTAGCATGAGCTTAGGGCTGCTCTCCCCAGAGAAACAGAGAGACAGACAGAGAAACAGAGAGACACAGACAGAGAAAGAGAGAGAGAGAGAGAACAGAGAGAGAGAAGAGAGAGAGAGAGAAAGAGAGAGACACAGAGAGAAGAGAGAGAGAGAGAGAGAGAGAAGACAGACAGAGACACAGAGAGACAGACAGAGACAGAGAGAGAGAGAGCATGTCACTGCAAGAGCCACACTACCCATATTTTTTTCTTTTTCTTGTCTGCCTGTGTATTTGCTGCTCTTGAAGAGTGGCTTTTTTTTCTACAGCAGTGTGTGTGTGTGTGTGTGTGTGTGTGTGTGTGCATGCAAGCGCACATGCACATGCATATGCGTGTGTTCTGATGTGTGTGTATGCCCAGATGTGTGTGAGTATTTATGATAATGTCTACATAAATGCCTACAAACATGTCCTGGTGTCTTACGGTTTTGTTTTGGTTTTTTTTCGCTTCTTTTTAACGGTATATTCAGTCGACCAGGTTTTTCCTTATGGATAAATTTTGCCAATAAAATACATTCCATGTTGGAGGAAACTGGTTGGTATTTTTGTGTGTGTGCGTGTGTGTTGTGTGTATGTTGTGTGTGTGTATGGTAAATAGTATTTCTCTCTCTGTGTCTGCTCCCCCCCCTCCACTTTCTGTCTCTCTCTTTTTCAAACCTTCCCCCACATTCAACAAAAATGCTGAATCATAATCCAGCAATGACTGCGCAGGTGTAAACAAAATTCTAAAAAACTCACAGGAATGCCAGTTCTTGACCACTGCGGAGCTCACGTACGGTACGTCGTCTTACCATAGCAAAAAGTTTTGTTTTTTTTTCCCCACTGAACAAAGAAGAGAAGAGGATTTATCAGTGAAGAGACGTACGTCGTCTTACCATAGCAAAAAGTAATTGTTGTTTTTTACACTGAACATAGAAGAGAGGAGGATTTAACAGTGAAGAGACGTACGTCGTCTTACCATAGCAAAAGTAATTTTGTTGTGTTTTTTTGTGTGAGAGATTTACCCTACCGTCTAAACATAGCAAAGAATGTGGTGATTTTAACAAGGGAGAGAGGTACATGGAGAGGAGGGTGAAGAAGGGTGTAATTATAGGCTTCGGGTGCTCACTACGCATCGTTGCTTCCTGACTTTATCTTTGACACCCAACTCCTCCGCTACTCCCTCCCCCCAAAATCCCAAACAAAAAACAACACAAAAAACCCCACCAAAAAATCTCAATATTATTGTCGAGCCCTGAAGAAAGTAAAAGGAATTGAATGTGATGGTATTGGTTGTGAGGTGTAGTTTGAGGGAGGAGAGAGAGAGAGAGGGACACACACACACACACGTAATAGAAATACATTCGGGCCAGTGGTTAACGTGTGAGTTTCCTGGCTGGAAGATCACGGGTTCAAATCCCATGCCATAGTTCTTTTTTCAGACT
Source organism: Rapana venosa (assembly GCA_028751875.1). Classification (NCBI taxonomy): domain Eukaryota; kingdom Metazoa; phylum Mollusca; class Gastropoda; order Neogastropoda; family Muricidae; genus Rapana; species Rapana venosa. The sequence goes on from CM054166.1 coordinate 26,321,174, forward strand.
CTCTCTCTCTCTCTCTCTCTCTCTCCATCTGCACCCTCCCCCTCTCTCTTTCTCCATTATCCTCGATATAAAAGAATAAAATGAAATAAAAATAAAAGTAACCTTGGAAATACATATCACAAAACCTAACCACAATCGTCATTATCTCCTTTTCCTCATTTTCTTCCACCTTTCCCTCTATCCTGCCTTCCTTCTATATCACGAATAACTCCACAACACAGACCCAATATTATACCAAGCACAGACACACCCCTCTTTAACAGCTCCACAGAAACCCTACAACAACAACAAAAGACTGACAGTAATGGGGATTGCAACACTGTACAGAATCGCTGAACACAGTGTCATTGATCTCCAGTGCCGTGATATCAAAAGTAATTTATCAGCCCATTAAGCTGCACAGCGCGTTATATAACGGGACAGGCTAGGGTAAGTTCTACTTATAACTGGTTTGTGTTCTGTAGTGATACAAAAAAAATAATTCACGACAGTGTGAAATAACAGTCATAAATATTGAAACATTTTGTTCCATGTATGTGTTAAAATTTTTTTAAAGTTCATTCAATGGGGGCGTGGCGGGAGGGGGTAGTGGTGAAGAGAGAGTGAGAGAGACGGACAGACTGATAGACAGAGACTGACATAAACAAAGGCAAAGCGAGAGAGAGAGAGAGAAGAGAGAGAGAGAGAGAGAGAGAGAGAGAGAGAGAGAGAAACCAACAGAAGGAAAAAGAGAGACCTTTACAATCAACACACTCTCTCTCTCTCTCTCTCTCTCTCCACATGAAAGTAATCTTAAACCAAAGCACTGACGGTGCTCGAGAGAGAGAGAGAGAGAGAGGAGAGAGGAGAGAGAGAGAGAGAGAGAGAGAGAGAGAGAGAAAGAGACACACACACACACACACACAAACTGAGACAGTCAGACAGACAGTGATTGTGGTTAAAGTGATGGTTTAATCCTAGTAAATGGCAGGAAGGGGGGGGGGGGGGGGGGGGGGGGGGGGGGGAGGGGGGTGTCACAGTGCTTAGAACATGGCACTCGCGGTTCAACCCCGGGATCTACCCGGGTTCAAGCCCCGTCTGTTCAAGGGGATTTTACACCCTGGAGTTTTCTTCAGAAGTTGAACACAACCCCCCACCACAGTGAAAAGAAGTAGAAGAATTAAAAGAAGAAGAAGAAGCAGAAGAAGAAGAAGAGGAAGAAGCAGAAGAAGTAGAGGAAGAGGAAGAAACAGAAGAAGAAGAACATCAACAACAAAATCAGTCTGAAGGTAATGGGATTGAAGCACTATACAGAACCCCTGGCTGCACACAGTTTCATTGATCCCCGATGACATAATAATAATAATAATAATAATATATATATATATATATATATATATATATCAGAATTCATTTATTCAGCCATCAAGTTGCACGCATTATGTAAAGCGACGGTTTAATCTCAGGCTAACCTGCTAACAATGCTGCTGGTTAAGGTTTAGCGGCGTGAACATATATAATTAGCCATGAATATATTCATGAGAATCTGAAACTGGAATATTTTGTTACTGCAGCAAGACAGCGCATGCGGTAGGGGGAAAACAATGTGTGTGAAAGTGTGTGTCAAAGTCAAACTTTAATGTGTGTGTGTGTGTGTGTGTGTGTGTGAGTGAGAGAGAGAGAGAGAGAGAGAAGAGAGAGAGAGAGAGAGAGAGAGAGAGAGACACACACACACACACACAAACAACTGGACAGACAGTCGACAGTGTTGTAAAAGTGATGGTTTAATCCTACAAGAAGGGGGGGGGGGGGGGGGGGGGGTCACAGTGCTAGAACATGGCACTCGCGGTTCACCCCCGGGATCTTACCCGGGTTCGAGCCCCGTCTGTTCAAGGGGATTTCCCCCTGGAGTTTTCTTCAGTACCACTCCACTTTCCAGAAAGTCCTTCTGAGAGACTGTAAGCCTACGCCCTGTGTGCGAATACATGCAGAACATCTTGTGCACATGTTAAAACACGTTCTGCCTTTCGAAAAAAATAGGCCATTGCGTGCTGGTAAGAACAGATGGCATCATCCCCGAAGTCCGAACGCAGCTACCTTAATGGTGGGCAAAACAGGGTAAAAAAACCCTTTTGGTATGGTGGAGACCTATGTCACAGCAGATCTGTGGCATATTAGACCCGTGGTATAGAAGACATTACAGACCTGTGACACAGCAGGCCCATGATTTAGCAGACCTGTGTCATAACATGTCTGTGGCATAGCAGGTCTGTGGCATAGTGTTTTGTACCCATTAGTCCATTGTCTTTTTTCTCTTCTTTTCTGTCAAATCCTTCATCTCCTTCTGTGATCATTTTCCAAGGAGTATAGATCTAGTTTCAGCACAAGTCACTGCATGGTACCTGGTCTGACCCAGAAAATTATTTTAGATCTGATAGATCTCTATGTGACATTGTTCAATTGTCATTGTGTATGCAGATCAGGACCATATGAGTCGCAGGCACCTATCACAACTATTGTTTTTTAATCAGTGAGTGCTGTGCTAATATCTAAGTTTGCTCGCTTTTTTCCCCTTCTCAGATCAGTTCAACATTTAAACAAATACTTGTTTGAAGTTTTCCTTTGTCCTTTGTTCAATTTCAGTGTTTGGTTTTTCTTCATGCTCTATCAAGTTACGGGAATTAGATCTATACTGTCCTAAAATTGGGCCACCAAAACTACTGGGGAATCAGCCTAACTCAAAACACGACACAAAAGAAATCAATTGTTCTGTTTTTATCATATAGTTGTAATTCTCACACATAAGACATAAGTAAAAGATGTGTATCTATTATAATGCAACAAAAGCCACTTCTGCATTTACTGCTACTTACAAATATGAGGTATACCTAAAAGATACAGATCTCTATCTAGATCAGTATCTGAACACTAACTTTCGGAGACAAGTACTTCCGTTAGTTGCCAAAATCCACACCACTAACACGAAAACACTCACGGCTATACGTCACTGACCGCGGAAAGTGCGTCTTAAGACCGAAGTCTTCCGGAACATCGATACGCGAGCTGCTGGGACAGGCAGTAAAGTGAAGTCCTGGGCTAATGGGTCTGTGTGCTGTGTGTGTAGGGTCAGTGACAATGGCGTGTTCATTGCTTGTTTATCGCTGTATTGTTCTTTGATGTCCTTTGCCATGCCATTTTCTGTCAAAATTTATTCTTTTTTCTTCTTCTTCTTGGGGGTATTCTTTTGGGGCTGTTTTTTCCGCAATGGTTTTAGTGGTGTCCCAAAGTGGCCCCATTGATGAAAGATAAAATAGTGTGTGTGTGTGTGTGGCATGCGTGACAATGGCTACGTTCATTGCTTGTCTATCGCTGTAGTGTTCTTGATGTCTGTTATTTTTTCACTTTCTAATAACATTTCTTCCCCCCCTCCCCCCCGCCCCCTTATAGTATTTTGGGGGGCTGTAGTTTGACAATGGTGTTAGTTGTGTCCCAAAGTAGGTGCATTGATGAATGGCGTGTGAGTATGTGTGTGCGCACACATGCCTGTGTACCCATATGCATGCTTGTGTTAGTTCTTCAGTTTAACGTCCTTCCACCAAAAAGTTATATTAGACGGTTAAGTGTGTGTGTGTGTGTGTGTGTGTGTGTGTGTGTGTGTGTGTGTGTGCGTGCATGTGTGTGAGTGTGTGTATGTATGTATACGTGCGTGTATGTGTGTGATTTATGAGTGTGTGTGTGTGTGTGTGTGTGTGTGTGTGTGCGTGCGTGCATGTGTGTGAGTGTGTGTATGTATGTATACGTGCGTGTATGTGTGTGCATTTATGAGTGTGTGTGTATGTGCGTGCGTGCGTGCGTGTGTGTGTGAGTGTGTGTGTGAATGAGTGAGAGAGTGAGTATATGAGTGAAATTGTGTGCGTTTGTGAGGGTGTGAGTGTATGTGTGTGTGTGTGTGTAAATATATGAGAAATTGTGTTATGTATGTGTGTTCCTGTATGTATGTGAGTGTGTGCGTGTATATGTGCGTGAGTGCATGCGTGCGTGTGTGTATGTATATATGTGTGTTTGTGTGTGTATACATGTGTGTGTGCGCGCGCGCGCTTGTTTGCGTGTGAGTATGCGAGTATGTGTGGGGGTCTTGCGTGCGTGCGCGTGTGTGTGTGTTTGTGTGTGTGTGTGTGTGCATACAGGCATGTGCATATATGTTTGTATGGATTTAGATTTGTGTAGATAGCCTGAGATGAAAGAAAGGAAGTTGAATATATAGGCCCTACAAGAAAGGACAGAGCGAAGTGAGAAAAAAAAGTTGACAACAAAGTAGTTGACAACAAAGTGTCTTTACACAACAAGCAGTGGG
>CM054166.1:26330506-26340506 GCA_028751875.1 Rapana venosa
CGGGAGAGCTCAGTGGTCAGGAACACTCGCTTTTCCCCAGCTAAGGTTAAGCAGCGTCGAGCGTGGTTACCAGTTGGATGGGTGACCGTTTGCGCGCCTTGGCTTCAGTACAGTTCCCCAGTTCACCCAGCTGTAAATGGGTACCTGCCTCTTTAGGGCAAGGAAAGGTAAAGCAGCGAGGGTGGGGAGATGGGCGCTGCCCTCAATATGCTGGCCCCTTGAGAAGTTGAGGTCTCTGACGCCTCACTCCCCTACAACCACATAGGTTATGGGACACCTTTACCTTTACATACTGAATTTGGCGGTCTAGTCTTGCTGCAGTAACGCATCTGTATCGGAAGCAAGCGGTAGAGGGTTCAAAGCCTGCAAGAGGTTGGGGGTTTGAAACCTAACTTCACATTTTTCTTCCAGGGATCCTATCCACTTGACCACGAGTCGTGGTCCAGGTGCTAGCCTTTCGAATGAGGCGATAACTCGAGGTTCCGTGTGCAACATCTTTTAGGTGCCAGCACAGAAAGAACTTCACAGACAGAACTTCACGGCAACAATAGAGTTGTCCGGGCAATCTGCTGTTGAAAAAGTCGCTCCCATAGCGAAAGATAAAATAAATAAACACACACACACACACACACACACACACACACACACACACACACACACACACACACACACACACACACACACACACACACAATATAACATACTATCACGTAATAATCACATACTAATATCACATAATGTGAAAAGACGTTAAATTAAAGAAGAACACACACACACACACACACACACACACACACACACACACACACACACACACACACACACACACACACACACACACACAAACACACACACACACACACACACACGGATGACAATATTTACAAAAGCGCATGCACACGGGGACTGGATGCAAAAAGCCGCTTATTCCATTATCCTCGAAAGAAAAGAATAAATATATATCGGTAAATAAGTAAGTAAAGAAATAAACACAGAATCAGGAATTCGAAATAGAATAGTATCACGATGAGTTTTCCAAGAATAACAACATTCACACAGCTGATTCTTTCATGAATTTGATATAAAAACTAATATATTGTATCGTATTGAATCTTTCGGTTAGGGCAGATTTCTCTGGGTCAAATTTGGGATCCTCTTCCTTACCCAGCCTGTCGCCACAAGACCAGCGGCGCCTGTCTATAATCATTATTTTTCTAGTTTACGAGTGTATGTGTTTGCTATCTGAGTGTAATTGTTTCTTGTTAAAAAAGTTGACCATACATGGACAACTTGAATGTGGTAGTGGGTTCTGTTACGTGCGCTAAATGCGTGACGTGCGCTAAATGGTATTGCACACGGACGGTGGTGGGTGGTGGTGGTGGGTGGTGGTGTGGTGGTGGGGTGGGTGGGGTGGTGGTGGTGTGTGTGTGTGTAGTGGTGTGTGTGTGTGTGTGTGTGTGTGTGTGCGTGCGCGCGCGCGCGCGCGTGCAGGGTGTGCGTGCGTGTATGTGTGGCGTATGTGGTGGTGGTGGTGGTGGTGGTGGTGTGGTGTGTGTGGTGTGTGTGGTGTGTGTGTGTGTGTGTGTGTGTGTTGTGTGTAGGTGTTTGTGTGTGTGTGGTGTGTGTGTGTGTGTGTGTGTGTTGTGCGTGCGCGCGCGTGTGTGCAGGGTGTGCGTGCGTGTATGTGTGGCGTATGTGCATGTGTGGTGTATGTGTGTGTGTGCTAGTTGTGTGTGTGTGTGTGTACGTGTGCGCGCGTGCTGCCACTGTGATACTGATCGGCATCAATAATCCTATCTAACCTCTATCATTTGATTTATTTAACACAACATAAGAGCACAAACAAGCATAAGACATTCTTCAAAACAATTGCAAAATGGAATAAATACATCAAAAGCATCGTAGATACTGTTGTCTGCTGCTTTCTTTCTAACAAAACCCCCCCCCCCCCCCCCCCCCCCCCCCCCCCCCCCCCCCCCCCCCCCCCCCCCCCCCCCCCCCCCCCCCCCCCCCCCCCCCCACACCGTTACCCACTTACAAACAGCATAATTAAAAAAACGGCATCCAAGGTTAGTGCAGAAATCCCCCCCCCCCCCCCCCCCCCCCCCCCCCCCCCCCCCCCCCCCCCCCCCCCCCCCCCCCCCCCCCCCCCCACCCCCCTACCCCCCCCCCCCACCCCCCCCCCCCTCCCCCCCCCCCCCCCCCCCCCCCCCCCCCCCACGCACAAAAGGGCATCAGAAGTCCTGTGAACCACCCAGCCCTCCGGTCGAAGAACCACTCGCGCAGTTTATGTTGAATGCAAGCAGACCAGATTTCAGAAATATTCTCCGACAACATTCACGCAAGGCTGATTCTCTAAGATGTGGTTTGAATGGCAAAGTCTGTATACATAGAGGGCTGGAGTGTGTGAATTGAACGTCGATGAATGTTGAGTGTGATTTAATGCGATCGAACTTTTTTTTCTTGTTCTGTGGTGTGTGTGTGTGTGTGTGTGTGTGTGTGTGTGTGTGTGTGTTGGTGTGTAAGTGTGTGCGTGCGTGTGTGTGTATCTATGTGTAGGCCTACGTGGGTGCGTGAGCACGGGCGCGTATGTGTGTGTGTGTTAGTGTGTGTGTGTGTGTGTGTGTGTGTGTGAGAGGAGAGAGAGAGAGAGAGAGGAGAGAGAGAGAGAGGAGAGAGAGAGAGAGAGAGAGTGAGAGAAGGAGAGAGAGAGAGAGAGGAGAGTGAGAGAGAGAGGAGAGAGCATGTATCAGAATGAAGATTCTAAGCAACAAAACAATACGGATGATTATAGGCAGCATTGCAAAGTTCCAACAATAATGACAAATCTAAGCACTAATGAATCAGCAATAACGATAATGTTCAGCAGTAATCATAAACCAGAACAGTGTTGATGACAATCAAACTCAACAAAATAAGCAAACTTAACAACACTGCCACATCTTCAACAATGATGAAAAGTATTGAAACACTCAGAGATGAAGAATCAACAATGAAAAAAATCATAGTTCTTTGTAACATGTCTTAATATCTTATTAGGTCTAACGGCGTACTCTTTGGTCAATCAGTCCAGTGTCAGACAAGCCTTAAAACCCACTGAAACCTCGAGATTGTGAAATCAGAAACTGACAAAGAAGAGGTCAGAAGAAAAATAACGGCCAGAAGATCAAACGGATAGGGAGTGTTCACTGAGAGGTAGGGGGGAAATGTTGTCATTGATTGTTTGCTGTACTGGTAGCCAGAGAAGGAAAATACAGCTAATGAGCAAGACGATACGGCACGAGAAAAAAATGGGCAGGCTGCAGTGTACTTGAGATTTTGGAGAGTTTGTCGAGCGTTTTTGATTCAAGGCAATGTAGACATGTAGATTTCGACAGATACACAGATTTAAAAGCTAGGACTGTATACACATCTTGAGCGAGGGAGGGAGAGAGAGAGAGAGAGAGAGAGAGAGAGGAGAGAGAGAGAGAGAGAGAGGAGAGAGAGAGAGAGAGAAGAGACAGAGAGACAGACAGAGACCGAGGGACCAAAGCAGAGTGATGATGATGATGATGTTGATGATGATGATGATGATGATGATATCTTTGTTTTGGAGAGTTTGTCGAGTGTTTTTGATCCGAACTATCAGGACACGTAGATTTGGGCCGATACAAAGATTTAAAAGCTAGGGATGTTTATACATCTTGAGAGGGGGAGAGAGCGGGAGAGAGAGAGCGAGAGAGAGAGAAATCGATAGAGAAAGTCACAGAGACACAAAAAGAGAGAGATTTGGGGGTGGGGGGTGGGAGGGGGGTGGTGCTGGACAGTACCACACACAATCTAAACACAATTATCAGCTTTGAAACTGTAAAGATTTGCCTGTTGCAGGTCTACATGTAAGTTTGAAATACACAGATGGGGGCAATATAAAGATCTATACCAGTTACCCTCGCCTCGGCCAAAAGATGTGTCAGTTCTTGATGTAAACAAAGCGTTGTTATGTAGGAAATGATCTGTAGGGTATTTTTTAAAATCTCTTAGTAAAACACCCCTTTTCTCCATTCAAGAGGAAAACAACCATCGATTTTTAAGTCGGAGTACGGCCTCCTCATGGGGAAACATTAAAAAACTGCCACATCTCTTAATCTTCCCAATTCAGAGTGTACTTACTGTTTTGCAGTGATTCCCATGTGTGGTGCGTGAGACAATGCATATTCTGGGTGACGCTTCAATATGTTATGCTAAGGAACACCCAACAAAACAACGGGTTACACTAAAGATTAACTTGTCATAGCACAAAACGATAAAACAGCGCTTTTAAAGCTTTGTGGAAGGGGGGGGGGGGGCGTCTAAGTAGTGACTCTCAAACCTTTAAAAAGTTCATCTGACGTTCACAGGAGTTTGAGTAATCTGGCCTATGGACAATAGGAAAATAAAGGCATCTCCCTCAAAAAGCAAAACAAAAACATAACCAAAAAATCTGAACAAAAACCAAGCCATAACAAAATCCAAACAACAACAGCCCTAAATTCCCAACAAACAATAAAATAAATAAATAAATAAAAAGAGCAAACAGAACAAAACTATTCTTCAGCATGCAACACTTACTGAAGAATGACCAGATCTACCTGTCCACTCGTTCATAATTTATTCATGGAAAAGTGAATCCAACTTTGTCCGGCACACTGGATAATACCACATTCTTTCTTTCTTCCAGCCATAGATCTAAGACGCAGCTATCTTTCACAGACACGTACACCTATTGTGTTTTAGTAGCGCCGACTCTGAAGCAACCTTTTATTCCCGTTTTAGTTTGTGTTTTGTCTCTAGATCTTTCTCACGGGAGAGGAATCAAGACTTTTCGGTGAAAGAGTGCAGCAGACGACACAAAAGGGAAGTAATCCTCACGTAAAAAGGTCTATTGGCAGACGGGTCATAAATATACATAGGAGATTGCGTACGGGTCGAAGGATGAAAAGATTGGAGCAGTGTTTTATAAGGTGGGTACGCAATGCATACAAATCAGTTGAAAAGAAAGGGAGAGAGTGTTTTTCGTCAGGTGGCTATAATATATGGTGGTTTTATGAATTTGGTGTTGGGTATCACTATCACAGTACTTTGCCATGGGCATTGCACGCACGTGAAGTAGAAAGGTAGTCAGTCATATCAGTTGCAGTCACCTAAGTTCAGCTTGACGCTTATCAATGTCGACGAACGTCGGTGAAATAAAATTGACGAGGGTGGACCACCCTCTCTGTCTCTGTCTCTCTCTCTTATCAAAGATTTTATCAGAAATTAATCATTCGATGTCTCTGCAAGGGAGAAATGAATACTTTCCACTTGTATGTCCTCCCAAACTGACGTTCGTATTCATTCCCTACCTATCTAAACATGTCATTCCTGTCAGTGTAATGAGTTCTGGGAGAGAGAGAAAAAAGTCGTCAATGGGAACAACCCCTGTCATTTTTGGTTTATTAGTTCTTGTCACCAGTAAAGGCTCTCTCTCTCTCTCTCTCTCTCTCTCTCTCTCTCTCTCTCTCTCTCTCTCAAGATGTATCCCTAACGGGCGGGGACTGGATGTAAAAAGCACATATTGCTTATTCATTATCTCGAAAATAAAAGAATTTGTCATTGTCATCTCTCTCTCTCTCTCTCTCTCTCCTCTCTCTCTCTCTCTCTCTTCTCTCTCTTCTCTCTCTCTCTCTCTCTCTCTCTCTCTCTCTCTCTCAGAATTTCGATTTAATTTGATTTGATTAGTTTTGATTTGTAGACCTTCTCTCTCAAATCACCCTTTTATTTGTATAGTCTGTTTCTCAGTGTGTGTGTGTGTGTGTGTGTGTGTGTGTGTGTGTGTGTGTGTGAGAGAGAGAGAGAGAGAGATGAGAGAGAGAGAGGACGATGTGAGAGAGAGGAAGAAGGAGAGAGAGAGAGAGAGAGAAAAATAAATTACAGCTATTGAAGACTATTGGTGCGTGCTATCATGACCCTTTTCTGCACCTTTTTCTTTTTTTTCTTCTCATTGGACAAAAATATACCTAGCCCACATGTAGGTTTTAGCTATTGAAGAGTGCTGAAGGGTACCATGATCTTTTTTAATTTTTTATTTCCTGAACAACTTTATTTTTACCCAAGAACTGTATCATAACTAAAATGTACGTGGGCGCTGCTTGATTTAACTTCAATGCACTTGTCATGTTAGTGATTTTAGACAGAGTCAGTAATAGTTAAAGACCGAGTCTATCAAGACGGAAGGTGATGTTTTAAGTAAGGGGGGGGGGGGAGGGGGGGGGGGGGGGGGGAAGGCATAGCTTAGTGGGTGGAGTGTTGCGCCCGCGATTTGACGGCCCGGGATCGAGCATTATATATTATGAGGTTTGAGCCAGCACCAAAACGTCTGTCCTAAGGGATTTTTCTTCTGGAGTTAACACCAGTACTGACTCCACTACCCCGAAAATCTTCGGATGAGACTTTAAAACCGTGTGTGTGTGTGTGTGGGTGTGTGTGTGTGTGTGATACTTTAAAACCGAGTGTGTGTGTGTGTGTGTGTGTGTGTGTGTGACTTTAAAACGATGTGTGTTTTGTGTGTGTGTGTGTGTGTGTGATACTTTAAAACCGAGTGTGTGTGTGTGTGTGTGTGTGTGTATGTGCGTGAGAGAGAGAGAGAGAGAGAGAGAGAGAGAGAGAGAGATGAGAGAGAGAGAGAGGAGAGAGAGATTTTGAATGAATCTTTATTTTCCAAGGGTAACAGAATAAGCATACGCATACTTTTTTTTTCATCCGGCCCTTGCCCTGATTAGGGACTATCAACAGACAAGAGAGAGAGACAGACAGAGAGACAGACAGACAGACAGAAAGAGAGAGTGAGACAGAGAGAGGGAGACAGACATACAGACAGAGAGAGTGAGACAGAGACAGAGAGAAAGAGAGAGACAGAGAGATAGAGACAGACAGAGATAGACAGAGAGAGTGAGACAGAGAGAGGAGAGAGAGAGAGGAGAGATGAGAGAGAGAGAGAGAGAGAGCGAGAGAGAGAGAGAGAGAGAGACAGACAGACAGACAGACAGACAAGAAAACCAGGGATTACCAGCAGCGATCATACACTCATCTTCAGCTTAGTTCAGCTGGAAGAACCTCAACCCCCTTACCTTACCAACCATGCAGCGACTGACTGACTACACACAGACTAATCCAGTGTTGTTCAACATAAGCCTGGTTGCTATTTGAACCTGCTATGCAGTCAAGTGTTCGAAACCCGCCTCCTCCTCACCCTCCTAACTCCACCACCACCCCCACCCATCCTGACTACCTTTTCCCTTTCCTGGGTGTAGTCTCTTTTTTTAAGACCTATCCCTGTGCCGTGTATGTATGTAGTAGCTATCAAGCAGTTTTGATTCCGTGTGTCTCTTTTTTTGTCTCCCTTGCTCTGTTTCGCTTTTAGCTTGCTTGTCGCTGTGTCTGTTTCTCTTTCTGTGTGTCTGGATTGTCTTACAGTCTGTCTCTGTCTCTCTGCCTATCTGTCTGTCTCACTGGACTGTCTGTGGGCTTGATTCCTTTACACACACACACACACACACACAATCTCTGTCTCTTTCTCTGTTCTGACTCCCACTCTCACTTTTACACCCTCCCCCCCTCCCTTACCTGTTCAATGTTTGACATAGCTATTGATTCGTTCATTCATTGTTTCCGATCGTTTTATTTTGCTTGTTTGTTTGCCTGGTTCTTGTGTCATATTGTTTTCAAACAGTCGTGCCAAACTCATGGCTCAAACACTGCGCATTCAAAGATAGTGTAGATTCAAAGGTTTTATGTAAAGCTACAGCATACTTAAGCTGAGGGTGTGTCCAACATGCACTCCAGGCAGCCACAGCAAATAAAAGCAGCAGTGTCAAACCCTGCACGGCTGTGGGGACCAGCCAGTCTCTTTTCTTCGTTTAATCGATAACCGTGGTTAGATCTAGCTTCGCAGCTCTAAGTAGTAGTAGGCACTCTCCTTTTTATATTTAGAATTTACTTCTTTACACGTCGCAAGCTGGGTCGCATTTGCATGCTTGGCTTGGATCGAATGACGTTAAATGGAAAAGTGACGTTGCTTTCTGGACACGTTTTGTGAAGCTCGCTAAGGAAACACATGTTTGGCCAGGGGCGTTTTGTCGTAGAGGCATGTTAACTTTGTCGTCATTGATCTGTGACTCAGACTGTTGTAAGGATGAAAGTTGTTTCTTCTTCTTCTTGTTTTTTTTGGCAAGGGTATTTTTTCTTGTTACGTCAAAACGAACACTGAATAGGTGTTTTTTTTTTTTTTGCCGAGGCATAAGCTCATGCCAAATCAATACAGAATTATTGTACGCACACACACACACACACTCACACACACACACACACATGAAATAACGTAAAATGTAGGCTAGAAAGTTTGAAAGTTTATCATCAGATCGATGCACCAAGGAAGGGGCACACAACCCCTCCCAGTAGCTGCTATCTAAGTGAAGTATGTGCAAAAAATGATTGAAATAAACAATTTCATTGTAATTTCTGTGTCATACAGCGTTTTTTGTGGATTGGTTTGGTTTTTTTCCCCCCAGTCATTTGCATTGTTCATTGATTCTTCAAATTCTTCATTTATCAGAAAACGACGGGGAAGAAATAGATTGGTTGGAACAAATTTTGCCTAAACTATGCCTAGATAACATTCGTTGTTCTGGCAACCCTATCGTGCAATTTGAAGGTAACTTTGTTCTAACGCGAGGTTCAGTTTCACCCCACAATGATGATAGCCCTGGCATTCGTGATTCGTTGAGCATCGTTATTGATTGAAGAAGACGCGTCAAGCGAAAACGAAAGCGTGATCTAACCTTCTCCAACAAAAACGAACGTTTAATGACAGCAGGCCATCGGGTTATCGCTATGTGTGTGAGAAACAGACAGTGCGTTAAGTGTAGCCCAAGGTTTTTTGGGGTGGTGGTTGGTGGAGAGAGGCCTGTGTCAGGTCTGTCGGTTTCTCTTTCAAGGTGTGAGAGTTTAGGCCGGGGTGATCTTCGTGGTGTGGGTGTTCGATGGAATGTGACTCTGGAGTGGACTGGCTTGACTGTGTGTGTGTAGGTGAGATTGTCATCGAGAGAGTGGTGCTTTGGCTTTGTCCTGGGCAGCTTTTAAGTGCTTGTGAAGCATTTTTTCGTTTTAGGTAGTTTGAACAGTTCGTTTTTAAAAATTTTCTTTCTTTGTTTCTGTCTTGTTGTTGTTGTTGTTGTTGTTGTTGTTGTTGTTGTTGTTGTTGTTCTTCTTCTTCTTCTTCTTCTTCTTCTTCTTCTTCTTCTTCTTCTTCTTCTTTTTCTCTCTTGTTGTTGTTGTTGTTCTTCTTCTTCTTCTTTTTTCGCTTGTTCTTCTTGTTGTTGTTGTTCTTCTTTTTTTAATTTTTTTTTTTTACTTCTTAGCTTTTCTCTGTTCTTCCTTCTTTTATTTATACTTCATTATTATTTTTTTAAAATACGTTTTCCTTTAATATTTTGTTTCTTTTTGTAGTTAAAAAAAAGGTATAGGGTAATTGGACACTCTCACTTGGTCAGCTCTACCAGCTCATCTTCAAAATCTGTTTTTGACTTATTATTTTATTTTGTATTTTCACTCATTTCAGTAATTGAAAAAAAAACACCCGTTAGTTTAGAAAAAAACACCCTTATCTCTGTGTGACCATGATATTGTAACCTCAATTAATCGTTTTATATTGATTTCTTTACAACTTTAAAGCATCAAACACACACACACACACATACACATACACACACGCACGCACAACCACACACACACAACACACACACACCACACACACACCACACACACACACACACACACCACACAGTTGAAATTAACACAACAACCAACCAACCAACCAACCAACCATCGGTCTTTCTCAACGCATTATATACACATTTATCCCCAAAGTCGGAATGCGGCTACCTTAATGGAGGGGAAAAACGGTCGCATACGCCAAATCTCACAATTAGTAAACCTCGGAGCTCTA
>CM054166.1:26345506-26350506 GCA_028751875.1 Rapana venosa
AATAGATTTGCGCGTTACATTTGCTGTCATTTTTATTTTTTCGGACTGATAACGCCTTAGTGAAAAGACGTCAAGTGAAAGATTCATTTATTCATTCATTCATTCATTCATTCATTCATTCATTTTCGTGTTTTAAGTCTCTCAGACTTTTCTAAAAGATGAAAAAACGCACATTTTTTCTTTCGCGTTACTATTTGTCAACGTTTGTAATGCATGAATGTTGAAAACATTACTTGAGCATGCGTTAGCTTTCGCTTATTGTTACGCTGTTGATGTCCTATGTCACACCTGTGTATTGTTTGATTTAAGCAGGTGTTTGATGCAATACACTAAACCAAACAAACAAATGAATTAACCTAATAAAAAACATAACTACAGTGCAGGTGTACATTGATAGCAACATCAAGTACCCTAAGCTTACAGAGTTATCCAAAATAAAAATATTTAAATGTTTCTTTACCCCAAAGTCGGAATGCGGCTACCTTAATGGTGGGTAAAAACGGTCGCACAAGTAAAAATCTCACCACTGGTGAACCTCGGAGCGCTAGCCGAGGAACGAAAAGAATTTCTGTAGGGGGCCCGTTTGGATACCACGTAGTAAAAGGGGTGATTTGTCCACCCATTTTTTATTTGATCACTTAACTTTGATCTTGTTATCACTACCTTTGATACAAGTATGGATATAGAAATATGTTAGGCAAATGAAAAGAAATGTGTGGTACTCGTTTCGTATATTCTGAATTTAATTAGTTAACTATAAGGCCTGGTTACTGCAACATTTGATAACACACACACACACACACACACACACACACACACACACACACACACACACACACACACACACACACACACACATATATATATATATATCTATATCTATATATCTCCTTATTATACCCTTATCTATCTATCTATCTATATCTCTATATGTATGCCCTTATCTATCTATCTATCTACCTACCTACCTACCTACCTACCTATCTATCTACCTATCTATCTGTCTACCAGCATGTCTATCTATCTATCTATCTATCTATCTATCTATCTATCTATCTATCTATCTATCTATCTATCTATCTATCTATCTATCTATCTATCTACCTGTCTGTCTATCTATCTATCTATCTATCTATCTATCTATCTATCTATCTGTCTACCTGTCTGTCTGTCTGTCTGTCTGTCTGTCTGTCTGTCTATCTATCTGTCTGTCTGTCTGTCTGTCTGTCTATCTACCTACCTGCCTGCCTGTCTGTCTGTCTGTCTGTCTGTCTATCTATCTATCTATCTATCTATCTGTCTATTTATCTTTCTATCTATCTATCTATCTTATCTGTAACCCTTAGGAATAAAGATTGTCATTCAGTCAGTCAGTCAATAAAACAATCAATCAATAATCAATCTCGCTCACACACACACACACACACACACACACACACACACACACACACACACACACACACACACACACACACACACACACACACACACACACACACTAGGCTTTGCACGTTGATTACGTCAATCACTGACAAAGCTTTTTGGGCTGGGCCAAACTTAAAACTAATACCCCCCTCCCCTCTCACCCCGTCCCCGCGCCTTGCTTGTTGTATTCAGGCCCATGTTCGGAGCACACTGTACCACTTTGTTTCAGACATGGCAGATCACTCACCTGATCTTTATATCCTGTAACACGACTCCAGAGAAGGTGTTGGCCAGGCCTGTCACCCCCTTCACACCCCCGCCATAGAAAAAAAAAAACCCAACCCTAAACGGGCCGAACCTGATCTGGAACCAATTATTAATCACTCTTAATTCTTCGTTCCTTCTTCTTCTTCTTCGTCGTCGTTGTCGAACGCTTTGACAGCCACTGACTATTGTTGTCTTGTCATATGAGCGAAACTGTTGCACTGCCGTTAAGCGCTTGACAAGTCAGGCCTATAACATCCGACTTCTGCTTGGAAGACAATACTTGTTATCTTTTCAGTCTTTCTGGAAAAAAACCACCACCCAGGAGAATGGATCAAGAAGGCAGAAAATAGCAAAATGGAGGTGACAGAAAGAAAAAGGGAATAAGGAAGAAATAAGAAGAATAGTAAAAAGGGAATTCCTCGGGCAGAATTTCCAGAAGGTGGGGACGCTATTTATAGGGACAGGCCCCTGGCATCCCTACTGGGGGTGGGGGTGGGGGGGGGGGGGATTCTTAGTTCGAAACAGTTGAGCAGAGTGTTCGTTATAAACGTCTTTTCGCTCTTTTCTTTCCACAATATTGTTTAGGATATTAAGTCTTAATGAGTAGAAGAGAGTCCATTTTTAAGGCAGGTTCGACTTGAAAAGATGTACTTTTGTAATATTTGTGACGGTTATTTAACGATAGTTGTGGATCTGTGCAAGGGTCTAGCGTCTATGTTTTGTTTTTCAGTGGTAACAGCCTGTTTATTCTTAACCCTGCAACGTTGTTTTTGTGTAGTTATGTTGTTGTTGTTGTTGTTGTTGTTGTTCTTCTTCTTCTTCTTCTTCTTCTTCTTCTTCTCCTCCTCCTCCTCCTCCTCCTCTCTCCTTCTTCTGCTGCTCCTCCTCCTCTTCTTCCTCTTCCTCTCCCCCTCCTCCTTGTTGTTGTTGTTGTTGTTGTTGTTCTTTTCTTCTTCTTCTTCTTCTTCTTCTTCTTCTTCTTCTTCTTCTTCTTCTTCTTCTTCTCTTCTTCTTCTCTCCTCTCCTCCTCTCCTCCTCCTCCTCCTCCTTCTTCTGCTGCTCCTCTCCTCTTCTTCCTCTTCCTCTCCCCTCCTCTTTCTTCTTGTTTTGTTGTTGTTGTTGTTGTTCTTCTTCTTCTTCTTCTTCTTCTTCTTCTTCTTCTTCTTCTTCTTCTTCTTCTTCTTCTCCTTTTCCTCCTCCTCCTCCTCCTCTCCTCCTCTCTCCTTCTTCTGCTGCTCCTCCTCCTCTTCCTCTCCCTCCTCTTTCTTGTTGTTGTTGTTGTTCTTCTTCTTCTTCTTTTTCCCTGGATTTGCTAAATTTTCAATCCGGACCGGATGGTGAAATCTACAGTCTTCCAAAGTGACTTCGCCGCCCCCTAAGGTTTTTCTCTTCCCCCATGGAACTCCACTGGGCTGGGCCAGGTCAGGTGTCTCAGAGTGTTGGAGGTGGGGGGACAGGACTGCAGGGTGTGTGAGACTGGGGGGTCTGTGGGCATACCTGTGCCACAGGGGCACTGGACAGTGTGGGACATTTTCAGGCGGTGGGGAGATGTGATGGGAGAGGTTCTGGCAGTGTCCTGTTAGCGGTCTGAAGATAGTGTTCAACATTTTGTGTCTTGTATATATATAACAGCGATTTCAAGAAAACAAAAACGATTAG
This sequence comes from Rapana venosa, assembly GCA_028751875.1. Classification (NCBI taxonomy): domain Eukaryota; kingdom Metazoa; phylum Mollusca; class Gastropoda; order Neogastropoda; family Muricidae; genus Rapana; species Rapana venosa. The sequence continues at coordinate 26,348,858 of CM054166.1, forward strand.
TGGGATCCTAACCACAACATTTTGCACATCACATTAGCGAAGTTCCATCTTATTTTACAAGAAAGTCACTGTGACTGTGTGTGTGTGCGCGCGCACACACACACTCCACAACGCACCACACACACACACACACACACACACACACACACACACACACACACACACACACACCACACACACACACACACACACACACATACACACACACACACACACAAACACACACACACACACACGCACGCACGCACACACCACGCACCACCACCACACACACACACACACACACACACACACACACACACACGCACACACGGGCATTCATTCATCCACTATCTCCACAGAACAAGCATTATTCCGCAAAAAAGAAGAAAGAAATCCCCACCCACCCCCTACGGTCAAAGACTTTCTCACATGGTTTGACTCTCCTGTTGTCTCCTTCACACACCTGCAAATTCCTTCACCTATGGGAGTGAGTTCCCATGGTGTGTTCCTATCACAGGTACATGCTTCCAGATCTCCCTGTCTGTCTGCCTGTGTCTGTCTGTCTGTCTGTCTGTGTCTCTCTGTCTTTTCTCTTTGTGTGTGTGTGTGTGTGTGTGTTTCCCTCTCTATCTCTCTCTACCTGTCTGATACTGTCTGTCTCTGTCTCTCTGTCTCTGTCTCTGCCTGCCTGTCTGTCTGTCTGTCTCTCTTTTCTCTTTGTGTGTGTGTGTCTTTTTGTCTGTCTGCCTCTCTGTCTCTGTCTGTCTACATGTCTGTTACTGTCAGTGTCTGTCTCTCTGTGTGTCTGTGTCTGTCTGTCTGTCTGTCTTTTCTCTGTGTGGTGTGTGTGTGTGTCTGTCTGTCTGTCTCCCTCTCTGTCTCTGTCTATCTACCTTTCTGTGACTGTCTCTGTCTGTCTGTCTGTCTCTCTCTCTTTCTCTCTCTTCTCTCCCTCTATTTCTCTCTGTCACTTTCAATTGTTCGATTCTCTCTCTCTCTCTCTCCTCTCTCTCTCTCTCTCTCTCTCTCTCTCTCTCTCTCTCTCTCTCTCTCTCTCTCTCTCTTTGTCACTCTTGTCACTTTCAATCGTTGAGCAAACACAGAGGAGTTATAGTGTAAGAGTCTATTCTAAGCCGGCCTGTTGTCTGTGTATGTGTGTGTGTGTGTGTGTGTGTTGTGTGTGTGTGTGTTGTGTGTGTGTGTGTTGTGTGTGTGTTGTGTGTGTGTGTGTGTGTGTGTGGTGTGTGTGTGTGTGTGTGTGTGTGTGTGTGTGTGTGTACTGATGTTTGTGGATCGGTGAGACTTGGTTGAAGCAGTAGTAAGCTAGTGGTAAAACACACACTCTCTCTAACACTTTCAATCCTTCTTCTTCTTCTTCTTCATCGAACGCTCAACAGAAACCATTTTTGTCCGTTACATGAGCGAAAATGCGCCGGGTCACGCTGCCGTTAAGCGCCTGACAAGTCAGGCCCAGCGCATCCGACTTCATCATAAGAGAGAATTGTTATCTTTTAAGTCTTTCTGGAAAAAAGGCAGGAGAACGGACCAACAAGGCAGACAAGAACAATCGTTCGATTCTCTCTCTCTCTCTCTCTCTCTCTCTCTCTCTCTCTCTCTCTCTCTCTCTCTCTCTTCTCTCTCCTCTCTCTCTCTCTCTCTCTCTCTCT
>CM054166.1:26355506-26363006 GCA_028751875.1 Rapana venosa
TCGGGGAAACAGCTTTCCATGGATGTTGTTTCAAGCGGTTTTATATATACTGAATATCAAATTTCGATCATAAAATAGATCTTAAGCGTTTAAAAAGTAATGTTGGGATATAACTTATCTTCGAAGGAAGCTTCGAATGTTTTTTAAATGATAAATTGTATTCTGAACTTTCCTTTAGCACAATAACTGAAATGTGAAGAAGCGGAATTTTGTTTTGTATACGACATCATGATGACTTAGAATCGAGAGAAAAAAAAGCTTAAACGTCTGCAGAAGAAGTCTGATTTTGTTCGAGTTCACAACAACGCTATATAGACAAACTTGGGTAGCTTTGTTTAAAGTGTGTAGAGGTAGAAAGGGTTTCTTTTTAAAATTTTGATTTTTTTCTTTGTTTGCCCCCTTTTTAGTATTTTCCGGTAATACGACTTCTAGTGTAAAACGACTTTCTTTTTGTTGTTGGTTTTTTGTTGATGAGAATTCGATTTTTGTGACAGTATTCATTCAGTTATTATTTTAAGAAATTTCACAGTTTAAACAGTATTTTACCTATTCTTCTCTTGCTTTAACAATTATCATAACTCAGGCATAACTACAGAAGATAAACGAAAACTTGATAAATCTTCAAAATAAATCTGTCAGTGTTTGTATTCTAACATATTCCTGCCCCTCAATAGTACACATTTTGTATCATTTCCATCACACATATTTAATAATCCGTTTTCAGAATTCAGCAGAGATATTTCTTGCCTCAACAATACAAGCAATTAAAATTTTGTAAATTATTTTCATCATATTGAATTATCTGTCTTCAGAATTCGGCAGAGACATTTTTCGGCAGACTTTTAGAAAGGAAATTTGTCAAAACCACAACACAAAGCATAGCAGAACAAGAATGGTCTCAGAAACCAGTCCTCAACAAATGAAGAAAAAATCCTCAGCTTACCAACGTCATCTCTACAATCGTTCATAGTGCCTTTTCTATACACTTTTCGCCATGGCAACAGCAACCACAGCGCCCCCAGCGCCCTTTTTGGTGGGGCGCCCCACTCCTGATACGCCCCATACGTTGGGTTCGGGTCAGAGGTTCCCAGGGCTGGGACAGCGCGCCAAGACTACCATAGGTGTGACGACAACAGCTTCTGAGAGTGCTGCCCCTTCTACTTCTTCTACAGCAGCAGGTATGGTTTTTCTCTCCCTCGTTGTTGTTGTTGTTGTTGTTGTGTGTGTGTTGTGTGTTGTTGTTGTTGTTGTTGTTGTTGTTCTTGTTCTTGTTCTTCTTCTTTTTTCTTTTTCATCGACATCATCAACATCTTCTTCATCATCATTATCATCTTCTTCTTTTGTAGTCATCTTCATAATCAACATTAACGTCGTCGTTATCATAATCATAACCGTCATCGTCGTAATCATCTCAATCATCATTGTTTTCTTCTTCTCATCTCTCACACCACCACCACCACCACCACCGCCATCACCCTCCTCCTTACCATCATCATCCTTATCATCCTTCTCTGTCTGTGTCTATTTCCTGCGTGTTTGTCGGTCCGTCTGTTTGTTTGGTACTTTCTCTGTTCCATACATGAGCTTTTTTTTTTTTGCCCCGTAGGTCTTTGTCTTCAGAGTGTCTGTCCGCCTGTCTTTTGTCTGTCTGTATTTCTCGGAATCTGAGTGGCTGTTTCCCTTTCAGTCTATCACAAGTAAGTGTTTGTTGTTTCTTCGATTTTATGTCTATTCACACAAAGTGATATCAGACAAGAGAGAGAGAGAGAGAGAGAGAGAGAGAGAGAGAGAGAGAGAGAGAGAGAGAGAGAGAGGTATGAACTATAGGAAAGTAATGTAACAATGGAACTGTAGAACTATCTACATAACAATGTAGCCTACATCATGTAAAACAATGAAGAAAAACCTTAATCAAACTATTGAAAATCAACTACAACTGTTCTAAGAGAAAGATGGGCAAATGTCCATGCAAATGCCAGGCAGTCTGTTGAATGACAGCACATAGTTATGCTACAAGAGATTACTAATGGAACACTGCTTTAACGCCAACGCGATTTCGCATAGCAATATATTGCTGAAAACCTTATCCAAGGAATTTTCATGAATGTCAGGAAGATGTTGTTTCAAAAACTGACATTCAAAAAGAATATGAATATTTGAGATTGTTTTGCCTCATGTGCAGTATACATTTCTAGCAAATTTTTCCCAGAATGCATTCAGTTTCAGTCTGTAAATAAGACAAATTATTTTTCTTAGGTCAATTTGTGAATGTCCAAAGTGGGAACGAAAGTGTGTTTTTTGTTTTGTTTTTGTTTAATGTCCATTCACTACTTGGTGATAAGGACACACCCGCATTCATACCAACATCTCTCTCTCTCTCTCTTTAATCTATCTATCTATCTATCTATCTATCTATCTATCTATCTATCTATCTATCTATCTATCTATCTATCTATCTATCTATCTATCTATCTATCTATCTATTCTCACAACTATCTACAGTAGAGGTCTTACTGGGGAAGAATATATAACCTCAGCAACTGATGTTATGAACTGCTGAGAGTCATAAAACTTCTTGAACAGTGGAATATTTTTTATGAATATCTATTCCTCTCCTTTTAAACAGGTCAGTTAGGATTGGGCAATCAAACAATAAATGGTGGATTGAAAGAGATTGAGAACAGCAACATGTCATATTTTTAGAATATTTGGTGTTCCATGCATTTAGCCTCATTTTATATATTAAGATTTCTACTTTCCGTGAGCAAGAAATGTTTTCAAAGTGTGTTTTCTTCATTTTGGAATGTATACAATTCATCAATTTAGCATTAATTTCATGCGAGGACAATGCGAGATTGGAATCAAATGTTTCAATGTTGCAATTGGAGGCACCTTGTTTTGCTAACGAATCAACCAACTCATTCCAATAGATTCCACAGTGAGAAGGGACCCAGCAAAAAGTTATGTGTATGCCTCTGCTTGCAATACAGGGTATCAAGAATTTAATTTCAAATACAATATCTTTCCTTATGTTCCCATGCCAGTGCTTTAGTGCCATCAATACTGCTTTTGAGTCAACGCAAAAAAGAATGTGGCGATTTTCAAGCGCAGTATTTGACAAAAAATTCAAGGCCATAAGGATTGCAAACAATTCACAGGTAAAAATAGAAAAAAAATTTCCTAAATGAAATGATTTTTGTACTTTAAAAACAGGAATCACAAATGCTGCCAATTTCTTCCTGATTCCAGAACAGATCCATCGGTATACACTTTTAAATGATTAGAATAATTACTTTCAATGTGACTTTTTACATCAACGGTGAGCAAATTTTGATCTTCATTCTTTTTTTACATCCGTGTAGTCAGTGTCAAAGTTAACTGATATATGTTCCCAAGGAAGCATTTGAGGAACCATCGGAAAAATTGGAATTGTTGTTAGGTCAATACCAATGTCTTTCATTAATGAATCTGTATAATTTTTAATTGGCAGAAGAAATGAAATATTGCTTGCTCGTTTTGGATAGTCAGTGTCTTGATTCATAAAAAATAATCTTTTACTGAATTTGGAACAGAGAGACTTCGAATCACTTTGATACGGCCAATCTTCGTTGTTCAGAAAGAGAGAGTAAATGTGCTTCTTTATAAGTATTAGTTATGTTAGCATGGACTGGAACACCAAGTGCTATTTTTATGGCTTTACTGTCTAAACATTGTAATTTTTTAAGTAGATAATCTGCAGCAGAAAAATAAACTTCTTGTCTATAGATTAATTTTGAGCGTACTAAAGATTGAGCCAAATGTATCAGTGTCTTGGTATCTTGGCTCCATGCCTGAAAAGTGTGTGTGTACGTGTGTGTGTGTGTATAATATATGTATATATCTATCTATATCTATATCTATCGATCTATTTATCTATCTATCTATCTATCTATCTATCTATCTATACATATATGGGGACAGGCGGGATACCCTGGTACATGGTTGTGCATGTACATGCTTGCAATCTGACGACCTGAGTTCGATCCACAACCAAGGCACCCGTTCAAAGGGATTATTCCCCTGGAGTTAACATCAGTGCCACTCCTCCCAAAGTCCTTTGGACAAGACTATAAACCGAGGTTACATGTGCAAAGGCATACAGACTCGGAATAAGTAATTAGTGTGTGTGTGTATGTGTGTGTGTGTGTGTGGAGGGGGGTGGGGGAGGCTCTCTAGTTCTTTGTCTTCATAGCGGTCATCAATACGTGTGTGTGTGTGTGTGTGTGTGTGTGTGTGTGTGTGTGTGTGTGTGTGTGTGTGTGTGTGTGTGTGTGTGTGTGTGTGTGTGAAGCCAAGTCAAGTCAAGTCAAATTTTTATTTCCAGATGGTACATTGAATAAGCAATGCATTTGCTTTTTTTTCCATCAAGCCATCTATATAGGAACAAAACAAAAAATTGATCAATAATATCTAACTACATTATTACCATTGCCAACAATAATAAAACTGATTCCAAAAGAAAAATAGAAACAGAGAAAAAAATACACACACGAACAAAAAAAACAAACAACCCCAACAACAACAAAAATGGACGCCCCCTCCCTTAACAAGAAAAGTACTGTATAACTCGTACACACATACACGCGTGCACACACATACACGCGTGCACACAAACCACACACACACACACACACACACACACACACACACACACACACACACACACACACATCGCAACACAACTCAACCCAACCCAACCCAATCCACCCACACACATTCATACACGCGCACACATTTGTGCTCACTTAGATAATAATAATAATAATAATAATAATAATGTATGGAATTTATATAGCGCTGAATCTTGTAAAGCAACAAATCAAAGCGCTCAGATTTTATTTCATACCACTTTAAGTCACGACAGATTTCTCTCCGTGAAATTCGGGCTGCTCTCCCCGGGGAGAGCGGGAGAACGCGTCGCCACTTAGCGCTGCGCCACCCTTTCACCCTTTTTTTTTTTTTTTTTCTGCAGCTGTATTTGTTTCCCTATCAGAGTGGCTTTTTTCTAAGAATTTTGCCAGGGACAACTCTCTTGTTGCCGTGGGTTTTTTTACGTGCGCTAAATAATTACGTGTAACACACGGGACCTCGGTTTATCGTCTCATCCGAAAGACTAGCGCCCAGACCACCACTCATGGTCTAATGGATGGGGGAAAAATTTCCGGTCCAAACGGGGTACGAACCGCCGCACACTTCAGACCCGGACTTTTCGCTTTCTAGACAGGCGCGTTACCTCTAGACCACCGATCCACCAGATCTGAACTACAAGAAAATGAGAGAAAAAATAATAAAATGTCAAATTATATATATATATATATATATATATATATATATATATATATATATATATATATATATATATATATATATATGTGTGTGTGTGTGTGTGTGTGTGTGTGAGAGAGAGAGAGAGAGAGAGAGAGAGAGAGAGAGAGAGAGAGAGAGAGAGAGAGAGAGAGAGACGTTGATTAATACTTTTGAGTTATATGAAAGGTGTCTGGCTGTGAGGCACCATAGTGGGTGAAGCTCAAGTCACCGCCAGAACCCATCAAGAGTGCTTGCTCATCCAGGAGCCGAGACTCGAGTTAGGTCGGGCCAGAGACATGGTCCTTACTGAATAATGCTTGGCCCAGGCCAAAAGCTGTGTCAGTTATTGATGTTAGCTAATTTCTAAGGCCTACACTAAAATATTGTTACGTTGTGTTGTGATTGCCGTCAGCCATGACAAGCTCTTAACATAACAACCTGAGCTCTCCTTTGAAGGAGAAAAAAATCCTCTGAAGTCGGAGTATGGCTGCGGTATATGGCGAGGTATTTAAAACGACGTTCACGCAAATTTCTCATTCAGTGTGCAGTTTCAATGTCACAGTGATTCCCAGGTGGGATGAGTGAGTCAGGGTGCACATTTTGGGTGACTCCCAGAGTATTAAGCAGGGGAACACACAACACAACAACAAAAAGAACAACAACTCAGTAATGCTTCAAATGCTGCGCTGTCACTGATAGATTTGATCTTCAAGGGTGATTGTTTTTGTCTTTTGTTATTTTAAAAACTTTGTTAAGTCAGTTACCTAAAGAAGAAAAAAATGCAACTGGTTATAATGTGTGCTTACTTTCCTTCTTTGCTCAGGTGTATAGACATTGGTATCATGACCTGTGGATTTTTTTCTCTTTCGTCATCAGTTGCCGCCTTGTTACGTAATCGGCCTACTGTGACGTCACATGCTCGTGGTTGGCCACGGCTGGTGGTGCGTGACGTCAGTGGCCGAACCCTGGACACCTTCACTACCCTTCAGGACGCCATCTACCGCGCCAGCTGGACGGTCAAGGTGGGCAACTCTTCATGACTTTTGGGGGCCTTTCTCTTTGTGTCTGTCTCTGTGTCTGTTTCTTTTTCTAACAGTTGATACGATTATTCATTCTGTCTTTGTGCCTGTTTCTGTTTATTTTTCTAACAGTTGATATGATTATTCATTCTGTCTTTGTGTCTGTTTCTTTTTCTAACAGTTGATATGATTATTCATTCTGTCTTTGTGTCTGGGTTTTTTTTCTCTAACAGTTGATATGATTATTCATTCTGTCTTTGTGTCTGTTTATTTATCTAACAGTTGATATGATTATTCATTCTGTCTTTGTGTCTTTCTTTTTCTAACAGTTCATATGATTATTCATTCTGTCTTTGTGTCTGGTTTTTTTTTCTAATAGTTGATATGATTATTCATTCTGTCTTTGTGTCTGGGTTTTTTTTCTAACAGTTGATATGATTATTAATTCTGTCTTTGTGTCTGTTTATTTATCTAACAGTTGATATGATTATTCAGTCTTTGTGTCTGTTTCTGTTTCTAACAGTTGCTATGATTATTCATTCTGTCTTTATGTCTGTTTTTGTTTATTTTTCTAACAGTTGATATGATTATTCATTCTGTCTGTGTGTCTGTTTCTGTGTTTTTTCTAACAGTTGATGTGATTATTCATTCTGTCTTTGTGTCTGTTTCTGTGTATTTTTCTAACAGTTGATATGATTATTCATGCTGTCTTTGTGTCTGTTCCTGTTTATTTTTCTAACAGTTGATTTGATTATTCATTCTGTCTTTGTGACTGTTTCTGTTTATTTTTCTAACAGTTCATATGATTATTCATTCTGTGTTTGTGTCTGTTTCTGTTTATTTTTCTAACAGTTCATATGATTATTCATTCTGTCTTTGTGTCTGTTTCTGTTTATTTTTCTAACAGTTGATTTGATTATTCATTCTGTCTTTGTGTCTGTTTCTGTGTATTTTTCTAGCAGTTGATTTGATTATTCATTCTGTCTTTGTGTCTGTTTCTGTTTATTTTTCTAACAGTTGATTTGATTATTCATTCTGTCTTTGTGTCTGTTTCTGTTTATTTTTCTAACAGTTGATATGATTATTCATTCTGTCTTTGTGTCTGTTTCTGTTATTTTTCTAACAGTTGATATGA
>CM054166.1:26375506-26378006 GCA_028751875.1 Rapana venosa
TTTCCTAATGCTTCAGAGAAGTTTTCACATACTTTTCATCCAGTCTTTGCTCTTAAATGACTTTACCTTCACCTTCACCCATCCTGTAGTCTTGTCAACCGTTTAGGTACCACTGAAGATTTTGCAACCAGCTTCCTCCACTCCTCGCGGTTCTCGGCTTTCCGTAGTTTGTCTGTCTACTCAAGGCCAGTCAGTCCACTCTCTGATGTTGTCTTTCCATCGTTTTCTCTGTCTGCCTCTTCGTTTCCCTCCTTGGACTGTTCCTTGTAGGAGGACAGTCTTGGCCAGTCCAGATTTTCGTGTGATGTGCCCGTACCACTTCATCTTACATCTTTTCTCTGAAGTCGGGAGGTCTTCATACGGCCCGATGGCGTTTTGGAATACGATTTTCACTCCCTCGTTATGTGATATCTGTACTAGATAACAGGAAGTTTTCGAAAGCATCTAATTTCAATTGACTATCTTTTTTTCAATGGGTGATGTTATGGTCCACGTTTTACATGCTTACAAAAATATGGACGTAACCAGGGAATGCATCAGTCTGATCTTGAAGCTGATGGCGATGTTCTTGTCCTTCCAGAGGACTTTCAGTTTGGTCATGGCAGCTGTGGTCTGGGCTACCATGGAAAGTACTTCGGGTTTTGATCCTTCATCTGACACTATAGCTCCCACGTATTTAAAGCTACGGACGATCCCAATTTTCTTGATGTCTATGGCATCCTCGAAATAAAAGAACGAAGCAAAAACAAAATAATGAACGCCAATGCTGATGCCATTGGCACTATTTGTCATCAACTATTACAATACAAATACTTTATTATTTCAAAAACAAGAGAAACTTCAAAAAGGGACTACAATAATGCAATTTTAACTTTATTTTTATTTATTTATCTATGCTTTTATTTCGAGGATAATGTGCTGTTTACATCCAGTCCCATTTGTATGCAGTTTTTGTAAATTTTGTCATCTGTTCCCACTGGCCTACTCCACCGAAAGAGAGAGGAGAGGAGAGGAGAGAGAGAGAGAGAGAGAGAGAGAGAGGAGAGAGAGAGAGGAAGAGAGAGAGAGCAGAGGAGAGGAGAGAGAGAGGAGAGGACAGGCAGGGCAGGGCAGGCAAGGCCAGGCAGGGCAGGCAAAAAAAATCAGGCAGGCAGACGCACAAACAGACACACATACACAAGTGGGAAGGGGGGGGGGGAGGGGGGATGGTTGGCGGTCATGCAGGTTCGTTAGCGCATGGTTAACGGTGCTAATGGAGCGAGTGATGAATTAAGCCAGTTGATGGAGCGTCCGATTGCACACCTAGGGCTGGGCAAGTTCCACTCCTAAGCTTTCCTGTCCGTTTTGTCATTCTGCGTGTCTGTCTGTGATTGTTGGTGGTGGTGTTGGTGGTGGTTGGTAGGTGATGGTGGTGGTGGTAGTAGTGGTGGTGGTGGTGGTGATGGTGTTTGGTGGTTTGGTGGTGGTGGTGTGGTGGTGGTTGGTGGTTGGTGGTGGTGGTGGTGGTAGTAGTGGTGGTGGTGAAGGTGGTGGTGTGTTTGTGTATTTTGTATGTGTGTGTGGTGTGTGTGTGTGTGTGTGTGTGTGTGTGTGGTGTGGTGTGTTGTGCGCGCGTGTGTGTGGTTGTGGTGTTCTGTTCTGTCTGTCTCTGTTTGTCTGTCTGTCTGTCCTCTCTCTCTCTGTGAGTCCTTCTCTCTCTCCTCTCTCTCTCCTCTCTCCCCTCTCTCTCTCTCTCTCTCTCCCTCTTTCTGTGTAAAAAGCACGTAAGTGCTTATTCCATTATCCTCGATATAAAAGAATATTAAAAATTTTTTTTAATCCCCCCCCCCCTCTCTCTCCCCTCTCTCTCTCTTCTCTCTCTCTCTCTTCTCTTCTCTCTCTCTCTCTCTCTCTCTCTTCTCTCTCTCAATTCAGTTTAATATTCTTCCTCACATAAATAAGTGATTATAGATGTTCAAGGAAGAAAGAAGTCTGATATTGGCAGGTTTCATTAAAGAAAAGGGGGGAGAGAGAGAGAAAGAGAGAGAGAGAAATGTGTGTGTGTTTTATTTGTTTATTTTTACTCTTTTATTTTGAGGATAATGGAATGAGCACTCCTGTGCTCTTCATTTGTTTACATTCAGTCCCCGTGTGTGCGTGCGCGTGCGTGCGTGCGTCGTCGGTGTGTGTGTGTGTGTGTGTGTGTGTGTGTGTGTGTGTGTGTGTGTGTGTGTGTTTACTAGACTAGACTCTTAAAAAACCCTATGAAGACATATAGGTTGTATTATGATTTTCTTTTTAAAGAAAATGTCCATTGATAATACATCTATCATTAATATGTCAAACCAGTTTAATCAGATGTAAAATAAAAATGATAGTGCCCTCACCGCTTCATTGCAATTTATTAGACAGATTTCTTTCTAAGCACAAGTTCAAATTGTGACAAATCTTGTGTGTTGTGTGTGTGTGCCCCAAACGAATACTTTTTTAAGGACGAGTTTTGATTTGTTTCTTCTTTTCT
>CM054166.1:26393006-26408006 GCA_028751875.1 Rapana venosa
CAGAAGAACGTCTTCGAGGTGCTGAACCTGCCGGACCAAGGGACGGAAGGGGGAGAGGGGGACGGAGAGGAGGAGGGGGAGAGCGGGACGACGGGAGGAGGAGGGGGGAGACGGTCCACAGCGACGTGGGACAGGCCCTGGAGAAAGTCCATGCTGAAGAAAGCCTCTGTCCAGTCCGGTGAGCGTGCCGGCGTTGCTTGGCATTGCGTTGGTATTGCGTTGGTGTTGTATTGGTATTGCACTGGTATTGCGTTGGTATTGCGTTGGTATTGCGTTGGTATTGTATTGGTGTTGCGTTGGTGTTGCGTTGGTATTGGGTTGGTATTGCGTTGGTATTACAATGGTATTGCGTTGGTATTGGCATTACAGTGGTATTGCATTGGTATTGCGTTGGTATTGCATTGGTATTGGCATTACAGTGGTATTGCGTTGGTATTGCATTGGTATTGCATTACATTGGTATTGCGTTGGTATTGCTTTGGCATTGCATTGGTATTGCGTTGGTATTGCATTGGTATTGCGTTGGCATTGCAGTGGTATTGCATTGGTATTGCATTGGTATTGCGTTGGTATTGCATTTGTATTGCGTTGGTATTACATCGGTATAACATTGATATTGGCATTGCATTGTTATTACACTGACATTACATTGGTATTGCATTGGCATTACATTGGTATTGCATTGGTATTGCATTGCATTAGCATTGCATTGGCATTGCATTGGTATTGCGTTGGTATTGTATTGGCATTGCATTGGTATTGCGTTGGCATTGCATTGGTATTGCGTTGGTATTGCATTGGTGTAGCATTGGCATTACATTGGCATTGCATTGGTATTACATTGGCAATACATTGGCATTACATTGGCATTACATTGCTATTACACTGGTATTACATTGGTATTGCATTGGCATTACATTGGCATTACATTGGTATTACATTAGCTTGGCATTGGCATTACATTGGCATTACACTAGCACTGGTATTACATTGGCATTACACTGGCATTACATTGGTATTACATTGGCATTACATTGGTATTACATTGGCATTGTATTGGCATTTGCATTGCATTGGCATTGCATTGGCATTATATTGGCATTGGCGTTACATTGGTATTACATAAGCATTACATTGGCATTGGCATTACATTGGCATTGACATTCCATTGGCATTGGCATTGGCAGGGGGGCTAGACTGGCCGTGGTATTTGTCGGTCTATACAGGAGTTTTCGTTTGGTTGCTGTGTCTTGCTTTCTTCCTTAGTTCTTTTCAGGGGTTTGTGTGTGTTTTAGGTTGAAAGAGTTTGTAATTATACCTTTTCTTTCCTTTATTTTCATTTTCTTTTGTTTTGTTTTTCTTTTCTTTCTGTCTTTTTTGTTTCTTTTTCATTCATTCATTCATTCATTCATTCATTCATTCATTCATTCATTCATTCTCATTCATTCTATTCTTTCTTTCTTTCTTTCTTTCTTCTTTCTTGATACCAGCCAGTAAGTATATTCAAGTTTAAACAGTTTATCTGATTTTCTTTGGTTGTTGGTTTCTTTCTTTCTTTCTTTCTTTGAGATAACAGACCATTGTATGTGTTTTACTTTAAATATATATTTTCTTTTTCCTTCTTCCTTCCTTCCTTTTCTCTTTCTTTCTTTCTTTCCTTCTTTGATACTTGCTTCTTCATTTTTTTCTTTCTTTCTTTTTCTCTTTCTTCCTTCCTTCCTTCCTTCCTTCTTTCTTCCTTCCTTTCTTTCCTTCCTTCCTTCCTTCTTTTCTTCCTTCCTTCCTTTCCTTTCTTTTCTTTCTTTCTTCTTTCCTTCCTTCCTTCCTTCCTTCCTTTCTTCTTTCTTTCTTCCTTCCTTCCTTCCTTCCCTTTTTTTTTTCTTTCTTTCTTTCCTTCCTTTCTTTCTTTCTTTCTTTCTTTCTTCCTTCCTTTCTTCTTTCTTTCTTCCTTTCTTTCTTCCTTCCTTCCTTCCTTCCTTCCTTCCTTCCTTTCTTTCTTTCTTTCTTTTCCTTGCCTTCCTTCCTTCTTCGCTTTCTTCCGTTCCTTCCTCCTTTCTTTCTTTTTCTTCCTTCCTTCTTTCTTTCCTCTTTCTTTCTTCCTCTTCTTCCTTTCTTCCTTCCCCTTCCTTCCTTTATTCCTTCCTTCCTTCCTTCCTTCCTTTCCAAGGTGAGAATAGGGACCAATGGCCTGAGGGTCATACACCTAGCTGTCTACAAAGCAGGAAGTCGGAGAGATGATAGCCTTGGTGCCAGCCAGTCTATCCGATGAGATGATACACCGAGATACCCTGTACATCACACACTATTTTAGTAGAGATGACGCCTCCCCCCCCACTCCTACACACACACACACACACACACACACACACACACGCCAACAAAAATTTTGTCCCTAGCAAAATTCTGTAGAAAACAAGCCACTCTCGCAGGGGGGAACGAAATGCTCACGCAGACAGGACAACAAAAACAAAAACGAAAAAAAAGGTGGCCCTGGTCCTGTGGCGATGTGCTCTTCCCGGGGAGAGCGGCCTGGATTCACGCAGAGAAATCTGCCGTGACTGAAAACAGTATATAAAGATAAAAGGTAAAGGTGTCCCATAACCTGTGCGGTTGTAGGGGAGCGAGGTGTCAGAGCCCTCAGCTTCTCTAGGGGCCAGCATATTGAGGGCGGCGCCCATCTCCTCTCTCTCCCTCGCTGCTTTTACCTTCCCTGACCCTGAAGAGGGCAGGTACCTATTTACAACTGGGTGAACCGGGGGACTGTGCTGAAACCAAGGCGCGCAAACGGTCACCCATCGACTTGGTAACCTCGCTCAAATGCTCCTTAACCTCAGCTTGGGGAAAGCGAGTGCTCTGACCACTGAGCTATCCCGTCCCCGAAAGTAGCATACCCAGAGACGATAAAACAAAATGCCTTACACACTGATTGATTTGATAGGTTAGTTGATCACTTGACAATTTACCTGGATGATTGATTACAAAAAACCACAACATATTCCTCCAGACGAACGAAAATCCCTACGCCGCTCCGTCACCATAGACACCAGCGTGACACACATGCACACGGGAGACACCTCCGAGGGCGAAGACCTCGACGAAGAGGAAGCGGAAGCGCAACAGGAAACGGAAGAAGACACAGAAGGCGGAAGAGACACTGAGTACGACAGCGGATTCGACGGAAGTGAGCGTTTCAGGTCTGCCAGGAGGAAGATAGGGGTGGACTATTCCTCTTCCTCCCGCCCCTCCACCCTCTCCCCACCCCGCAGTAACCTTTTGACCCGGTCGAGGTCAAGGTCGGACTCGAGGTCAAGGTCGAAGAGTCCGGGCGGCGTGGCTTTTGGGGGCAGCATCCGCTTCGGGAGAAACGTCAGCACTACCAGTCTGGAGGATTCGGCAGGTTGGTTGTGTGTGTAGTAGTTCTTCAGTTTAACGTCATTCCACTAAATAGTGATATCAGACGGGAAAGTGTGTGTGTGTGTGTGTGTGTGTGTGTGTGTGTGTTTGTAGGGAGAGGGGTATGCATATAACTAATCAATCGCAATAAACAAATATGAAAAAAAGCATAAACAAGTTAAAATATTAACGTTGCAATTCATATAACTAGAAGCTATCCTCATATTAAAGGAGTCTGAAAATAGGAGTATGACTTAATGACAATACAATTTGTTTCATTAATGGAATGTCTTTAAGAATTTGCTGTAAGCTACGGACTGGGAAGGCAGGTAAATCGTTTTTCAGATCTCTGCGTCGTAAAAGAATGTGATCATTGGTAAGATTTTCGCCACAGATACATGTTGCTTTTTTGGAAAATTTAGTTTTAAAAGCATTGAGCTTGAACCTGTAGATAAGAGATACAACATTTCTATATTCATGTAAATTACAACATTTGATCTTATCAAAAGATAAAACATGGGTTACATCATCACTCCAGGAATAACTGGTACCTTGTAGCTTCTTTTTAAAGTGTTTCCAACATGCATTGGTTGTGTGTGTGTGTGTGTGTGCGTGTGTGTTTGCGTGTGTGTGTGTGTGTGTGTGTGTGTGTGTGTGTGTGTGTGTGATTGTGTGTGTGTGATTGTGTGTGTGCGCGCGCGCGTGCGCGTGAATTTAGAAAATTTAGAAAAAAATAGAACAAATCCCCGAAGTCAGAATGTGGCTACCTTAATGGTGGGTAAAAACGGTCGCATATACAATATCTCACCACCCTCTCTATCTCTCTAAGTTCTAACTGTGGAACGAAAATCATAAAAAGGAATGAAAGAAGGTAGTAAAAGATATTGCAGTAAATAGAACAGCTATGAGCTGATTTGTAGTTTGAATTATTTATCGTAGAGTTAATTATATTAAATAGTAAATAGAACAGCTATGAACTGATTTGTTGTTTGAATTATTTACCGTAGAGTTAATTATATTGAATAGCAAATAGAACAGCTATGAACTGATTTGTTGTTTGAATTATTTACCATAGAGTTAATTATATTGAATAGTTATGGATTGATATTGTGTTTGAATTGTTTATCATGAAGTTAATGATATTGAATAGTAAATTGAACAGTTATGAACTGATTTGTTGTTTGAACTATTTACTGTAGATTTTATATAATTATATCATCTGTACTACCCCAAAGTTCAAAGGGTCAATTTGTGTATGTGTGTGTTTGTGTGTATGTGTGATGGTGTGTTGTGTGTGTGTGTGTGTGTGTGTGTGTGTGTGTGTGTGTGTGTGTGTGTGTGTGTGTGTGTGTGTGTCTGTAAATGTGATGCTAAGGACTAGACGCTTTTTATTTTTATTTTATTGTAAACATGTATGAGTTTAGCTGTATGTCTATGTCAGGTATACTCTTTTCTTCTTCTTCTTCTTCGTCTTCTTGTTCTTGTTCTTGTTCTTGTTCTTCTTGTTCTTCTTCTTCTTCTTCTTCTTCTTCTTCTTCTTCTTCTTCTTCTTCTTCTTCTCTTCTTCTTCTTCCTCCTCCTCCTGCTACTGCTGCTGCTGCTGCTGCTGCTGCTTCTTCTCTTAGTGTCATAGGTATCGTTACCATCTTGTATTTTACATGTTCATTTTCCTATCTCACAGAATTGGCGGAAAGGAAAAAATCTATACTGGAAAACATCCCCTTTGCCAAGAAACGCGACGAAAACCTGTACAAAGGTAAGTGGCTGTTTCTGCAATTTTCAGATTCTTTTTCTTTTTAGCATGGTCACACAACAGATTAATTCAACAAGAAAACGCAGGAACAAACTCCGGAGCACGAGGGTATGCATGCATCTGTACAACAAAATTTTCTTGATATGCTTACTTGACAGTGTTATTGGGAATGCACCAATGATATATGGCATTTTCAGATTTCAGTCAAAACAAAACAATGAAAGGAAAACAAGTAATTGAGCAATTAAAACCCCAGCAAAATAAACTCACTATAGAACATGAACAAGAAACTCTGCCTAGAAATAACCTTAGTTTTCATCATTTGGAGGTATTGTGACAAGAAACAGAGTCTATCTATCTATCTATCTATCTATCTATCTATCTATCTATCTATCTATCTATCTATCTATCTATCTATCTATCTGTCTGCCTGTATATATATATATATATATATATATATATATATATATATATATATATATATATATATATATATATATATATGTGTGTGTGTGTGTGTTGTGTGTGTATAAATATATGTATGTATAAACCTACACTGACCTGACTTCCTTCATGTGACTTTCACCGTCCTGACCTGACCACCTCCCCTGACCTTCACAACCTGACCTTTCCCTGACAAGAACTCTTCTTTGACCTCTCCTGACCTGACCTGACATTCCCTGACTTGACCTTCACAACCCAACCTTTCCCTGACCAGGCGTTCTCTCCCCTGACCTGACATTCCCTTCTCTTCCATGACCTGACATTCCCTTCTCTCCCCTGACCTGACATTCCCTTCTCTTCCATGACCTGACATTCCCTTCTCTCCCCTGACCTGACATTCCCTTCTCTTCCATGACCTGACATTCCCTTCTCTTCCATGACCTGAAATTCCCTTCTCTTCCATGACCTGACATTCCCTTCTCTTCCATGACCTGAAATTCCCTTCTCTCCCATGACCCGACATTCCCTTCTCTGACCTGACATCCCCTTCCCTGACCTGACATCCCCTTCCCTGACCTGACATCCCCTTACCTGACCTGACTTTTCCTTCCTGGACCTCCCCCCTGACATGACTTGACATTCCCTTCCCCTGACAAGAACGTCTCTTCCTTGACCTTCCCTGACCTGACCTCCCCTCCCCTGACCTTTACCTGAAAACAACTTCTCTTCATCCTGACCTTCCCTGACCTCCCCTCCCCTGACCTTGGCCTAACCTCATGTGACCGGACTGACCCTGGCAGCGCCGGCGTTCTTCAAGCCGACGAAGCGGCAGCGGAAGGTGACGGTGGCCAAGGACCCCTTCAGCAGTGACCGGGAGTACAACATCCCCAAGGGAGGCACCTTCCAGCTGAAGGACCTCGGCAAGAAGTCCACCTCCTTCATCAACATCAAGCGCGGGGACCCTGGCTACAAGGTACGTCAGGCGAGGTTCTCATGAAATAAATAATTATGCCCTGTGTGTGTGTGTGTTGTTTGTGTTGGTGGATGGTGGTGCGTGATACTTCTGAAATTGTGTTGTTTTTTGTTGTTTTCTTTCTTTCCTTTATATTCGTGCAGACTCTCATTCATGACTCTGATGAAATCTGTGTAATCTCTCCCCCCACCTCCCCTCGCCTTAGATTTGTGTAGACTCACATATATGAATCTGATGAAATCTGTGCTTGCAATCCCCCCGCCCCCCATAGATTCACGTAGGCTCACATATATGAATGTGATGAAATCTTTGTATACACGCATAAAACTGAAAAATAGATTTTGATTTTTTGTTTTTGGTATATGTTCTTCTTTTGGGACACAGATAAGCACGAGGTAAAAGAGGATGAAAATAGGGATAAAGATGATAGCGATAACGAACATGATGAGTTAGGAATTTGTTTTTATTGATTCAGACACTCAGTCATGATACGTATTAGAGCCTTGTCGATCACTGAGGCCATAGGAAGGATATAGGTTTGTTTTGTTTTATTCTGTTTTATTTGCTGACAGGAAGCCATCATCAGCTAACACGAATTTGGGTTTTAAACTTTGATAAAGAGTAATATGTAATAGTGTTCTAACGGTTGAAAATACAGCGAAGTTTCCGATTCAGACTGATATTTCAAAGATCATCCATTTTCTTTCAGAAGTCTAACTCCTTCTAGAAACATTGTAAGAAACCACAGTAAGATTTTTTCCAGTTATTTTCTTCCTTTCTTTTATTTGTTTGTCAGGTTATTTAAAAAAACACCCCAAAACCTAATGATGAGTAGGGGTGGTATAGTTAGTGGGTACCCCATGGTATTATCGTTCCTTTTTTCTTGTTCTTCTTCATCTCCATTTCTCAAAATCTATCTCTGTATTTCTATCCTTCCCTCTTCACAGCTCACACTACTTCAGTCACATTCTATATTATACCACCACCTAAACATTATTTACACACTCACTCACCCATTCCCTTACTCTCTTACTCATTTAAATTAAACACAGCTTTCATTCTTTCACATACTCTCTTATTCACACTTTCACTCATTCACTAATTCTTTCATTGAACCATGCGCCACTGTGCTGTCATTTTATTTTAAAAAGAATGTTTTCATATGAAGCAGTATGAAGCGAACAGGAAAGAAGAGAGAGAGAGAGAGAGAGAGAGAGAGAGAGAGAGAGAGAGTGTGTGTGTGTGTGTGTGTGTATGTGTGTGTGTGTGTGTGTGTGTATGTGTATGTGTGTGTGTGTGTGTGTGTGTGTGTGTGTGTGTGAAACATAGACACAGAGACAAACGCAGAATGCATACAAGCACACACTTATCCACGCACACTCTCATGCACCCCCACAAAGTCATCGATGTATTCATTTCTTGACGCACGCTGACTACTTTGAATATAGTTTGTACACCCTTTTCGTGTCTAACATGACAAAAGTTCAACTTAAATACGTTACTTCTAACATGACCTAAATGTAACTAAATGACGACACCTCTCTCTCATGACTCGCATTTTTTATTTGGACTGACGTCGCTGTTAACATAACGTACAGGACATTACGTCATCTCCAGCATGACGTATAATAAAAAGCACGATGTAAACGTAACCAAATGACATCACTCCTAACATGACGTAAACGTAAGAGGATAACATCACTCCTAACATGACCAAAACGTAACGAAATGACATCACGCCTAACATAACGTAAACGGGACCTAATGACGTCACGACGCTAACCTATAACCTGACGTCATGTTAACACCACGAATGACATCACCGCCTAACGTCACCACCCTAACACGGCACTGACACCCCCAGCCCCCCAAGAAGTTCGAGCTGAAGGATACGCAGCAGAAGACCACGCAGTTCTGGTCACGTGGGCCCCCCAAGGGCAAGGGCAAAGGTCGCGGTGGCAGAGGTGACGAGGATGAGGACGAGGCTGCCAGAAGACGAAGAAGGTAAAGAGAACGTGTTTCTGCATATTTTGCAATATTAACAAAGATAGAAAAACAAGAAAGAAAGAAGAACAAAGAAGGTAAAGAGAGCATGTTTTCGCCTGCTTATGAAATATCAAGAAAGAAAGTAAAGAGAGAAAGACAGAAAGAGGGAAACAAAAAACAAACAAACAAGCAAATAAACAAAGAATGAATGAAAGAAACAAAGAGGGAAGGACAGAAACAACATCAACAAACCAACCAACCAAACAGAAATCTACATTAAAAAACAGCAAACACACACACACACGCACGCACGCACGCACGCACGCACGCACGCACACACACACACACACACACACACACTCACTCAAACACACACAAACACACACACACACACACACACACACACACACACACACACACACACAATCCTGACGCCCTCCCCCCCCCCAAAAAAAAAAAAAAAAAAGTACAAACCTAGATTAATGTTGCTCCCTACGTGTGCCGGTAATTTTTGGCCAATAACTAGTGAGAAAAGAGGGTATGAAGGAATAATGACAATTAGATGACCGCTGTGGATAACGATAGATATTATTTATGATGCACTACTGTACAAAACTTGACAAAGTGAAATCCCGTGTTGATAGGCCTACCAGTATTTGATGAAACATACGTTTTTTATTTTTATAGAAACCTACAGTTTATATCATACGGATATGATATTGAACCATTCACTCAAGTGTA
This sequence comes from Rapana venosa, assembly GCA_028751875.1. Classification (NCBI taxonomy): domain Eukaryota; kingdom Metazoa; phylum Mollusca; class Gastropoda; order Neogastropoda; family Muricidae; genus Rapana; species Rapana venosa. Next base: position 26,402,297 of record CM054166.1, read on the forward strand.
TTTCATGTGTCTATTATGTATAATTTATTATATAGCATTTATTGCATTTACTTATAATTAAAAATTTTTTTTAATCTTATCACCCCCTGTTTATTGTTTAGTATTTATTCTGGTCTAGTTTTCTTGCAATGTTACCAATCTTTTGCTTGCTTGTTTTTACGTTGTTTGTGTGCTGGGTTTTTTGTTGTTGTTGTTTTTCAAATCGGTTGTAGCTTTCCCCTCCAAAACAGTAAAATCAGGAAAAGTGCTAAGTGAATTTGTCATACTTGGAATTGAATTGACAGACATATTTTGTTTCAAATGAACACAATGTCTATATAGCGAGGGTGCTTTAAAAAACCAGTCATACACGGAAACTTCTCATTCAGTGTGCAATTTCAATCTCACAGTAATTCCCAGTTGGGATGAGTGAGTCAGAGTGCACATTCTGGGTGACCCCCCAGAGTGTTAAGCTGGGGAACGCACAACAACAACAACAACAACAACAAATGAACACACGCTGATTAGCTGGCACAGTACTATCCAGTGTAATGTTTTCTGTATTAGGGTGCCTTCAAAGCTATTTGCTTGTTGCTGATGTTAACCTTACTTTGTAATGTATGTCTTTCGGTATGAACGTGATCTAAAACCAACTGTATTAATTCATTTAAGCAGGCGACGGACGCTATAGCCGAGGGGTTAAGACCGTCTGACTTTCAATCCCTTGGGTCCACGAAGTCGTGGGTTCGAATCTCGGCAGTGGTGTCTGGTGAATTAAGAGAGAGGACTTTTACGATCTCCCTAACCAACTTCAAGTGAAGACCTTCCAGTGCCTTAATTCCCTTGTGAATATGTACATATGCAGAAGATCAAATATGCACGTCAAAGATCCCGAAATTCATGTCAGCGTTCGGTAGGTTACGCAGACACGAACATACCCAGCATACATATCCAAAGTTGGAATGCGGCTGCTGCCTTCATGGTGGCCCAAAATGGTACATTCGCAAAATCTCACAATTTTTAAACCTAGGAGTTTCAGCTCAGGATTAAAAAAAATATAGAAATTTAAGCAGGCATCTTTTTTTCCGGCACATCATTAAAAAAAACACCCTATTATAGTTACCATAATGATGAGGATAATCAGAAGATATAGTCAACTCTAACTGGTGATGGTGGTGGTGGTGATGATGATAGTGATGATGGTGATGATGATGATGACGGTGATGATTGTGGTGATGGTGATGATTGTGGTGGTGATGATGATGACAACAATGATGGTGATGGTAGTGATGGTGGTGATGATAATCACGATGGTGGTGATGATGATGGTGATGAAGAAGAAGATTATGATGGTGATGATGATGATGACGACGACGACACGGTGATGATGATGATGATGATGATGATGTCGGTGATGGTCATGTTTCAGGCTTGCGGAGTCTGAGGAATTCTGGACTAGACAACGACCTCCTGTCAGGTGAGAAAGTGTGTGTGTGTGTGTGTGTGTGTGTGTGTGTGTGTGTGTGTGTGTGTTGTGTGTGTGAGTGTGTGTGTGTGAGTGTGTGTGTGTGTGTTGTGTGTGTTGAGTGAGTGTGTGTGTGTGTGTGTGTGTGTGTGTGTGTGTGTGGTGTATGGTGTGTGTGTGTGTGTGTGTGTGTGTGTATGTGTGTGTGTGTGTGTGTGTGTGTGAGTGTGTGTGTGTGTGTGTAGTGTGTGAGTGTGTGTGAGTGTGTGTGGTGTGTGTGTGTAGTGTGTGAGTGTGTGTGTGTTGGTGTGTGTGTAGTGTGTGAGTGTGTGTGTGTGTGTGTGTTTTAGTGTGTGAGTGTGTGTGTGTGTGTGGTGTAGTGTGTGAGTGTGTGTGTGTGTGTGGAGTGTGTGTGTGTGTGTGTGAGTGTGTGTGTGTGTTGTGTGTGTGTGTGTGTAGTGTGTGAGTGGTGTGTGTGTGAGTGTGTGTGTGTGTGTGTGTGTTAGTGTGTGAGTGTGTGTGTGTGTGAGTGTGAGTGTGTGTGTGAGTGTGTGTGTGTGTGTGTGAGTGTGTGTGTGTGTGTGTGTGTGTGTTTTTGTGTGTGGTGTGTTTGTGTGTGTGTTTGTTTGTGTGTGTGTGAGTGTGTGTTGTGTTTGTGGGTGTGTTGTGTGTGTTGTGTGTGTGTATGTGTGTGTGTGATTGTGGTATGTGTGTGTGTGTGTGGTGTGTGTGTGAGTGTGTGTGTGTGTGTGTGTGTGTGTGAGTGTGGTGTGTGTTGTGTGTGTGGTGTGTGGTGTGAGTGTGGTGTGTGTGTGTGTGAGTGTGTGTGTGTAGTGTGTGTGTGTGTGTGAGTGTGTGTGTGAGTGTGTGTGTGTGTGTGTGAGTGTGTGTGTGTGAGTGTGTGGTGTGTGTGATGTGTGATGTGTGTGGTGTGTGGTGGAGTGTGTGGTGTGTGTGAGTTGTGTGTGTGGTTGTGTGTGTGTGTGTGGTTGTGTGTGAGTGTGTGTGTGTGTGTGTGTGTGTGGTGTGTTGTGTGTGTGTGTTGTGTGATGTGTTGTGTGTGTGAGTGTGTGGGTGTGTGTGTGTGTGGTGTGTGAGTGGGGGGGGGTGGTGTGGGGTGTGTGTGTGTGTGTGGGTGTGTGTGTGTGTGTGTGTGTGGTGGTGTGTGTGTGTGTGTGTGTGATGTGGTGTGTGTGGTGTGTGGTGTGTGTGTGTGTGTTGTGGGTGTGTGGGAGGGTGTGGGTGTGTTGTTAGTTGTGTGTGTGTGTGGGGTGTGTTGGGGTGTGTGTGTTGGTGGTGGTGTGGTGTGTGTGTGTGTGTTTGGGGGTTTGTAGTGTGTGTGTGTGTGTGTGGGGTGTGTTGGTAGTGGTGTGTGTGTGGGTTGTGGGGGTGTGTGGTGTGTGTGGGTGTGTGGTGTGTGTAGTGTGTGTTGGTGTGGTTGTGTGGTTGTGTGGGGGTTGTGTGGGGTGTGTTTGGGTGGTTTGGTGTAAGTGTGTGTGTGTGTGTTTGTGGGGTGGGTGAGGTGTGGGTGTGTGGGTTGTGTTGTGTTGTGTGTTGTGTGTTAGTGGTTGTGTGTGTGTGTTTGTGGTTGGGGTGTGGGTGTGTGTGTGTGTGTGTGTGTGTGTGGTGTGTGTGTGTGGTGGGTGTGTGGTGAGTGTGTGTGTGTGTGTGTGGTGTGGTGTTAAGTTGTGTGGTGTGTGTGGGTGTGGTGTGTGGGTGTTTGTGTGTGTGTGTGTGGTGTGGTGTGTTGTGTGTGTGTTAGTGTGTGTGTGTGTGTGTGAGTGGTGTGTGTGTGTGTGTGGAGTGGTGTTGTGTGGTGTGTGTGTGTGGTGGTGTGTGTGGTGTGTTGGGTGTGTGTGTTGTGGTGTGTGTGTGTGTTGTGAGTGTGGTGGGTGTGTGTGTAAGTGGTGTGTGGGGTGTGGTGTAGTGTTGTGTGTGTGTGAGTGGTGGTGTGTGGTGAGTGTGGTGTGGTGTGTGTGGTGTGGTGGTTGTGAGGTGTGTGGTGGTAGTGTGTGTGTTGGTGGTGTTGTGTGTTGGGGTGTGGTGTGTGTTGGTGGGTGTGTGTGTTGGTGGTTGTGTGTTGTGTGAGTGTGTGTTGTGTGTGTGTGGGTTGATGTGGTGTGTGTGTGAGTGGTGTGGTGTGTAGTGTGTGTTGTGTGTGGGTGTGTGTGTGTGGTAAGTGTGTGGTGGTGTGTGTGGTTATGTGTGTTGTGTGTGTGGGTTGTGTGTGGGTGTGGTAGTGTGGTGTTGTGTATGTGTGTGTGTGTGTGTGTGTTGTAGTGTGTGGTGGTGTAAGTGTGGTGGTGTAGGTGAGTGTGGTGTGTGTGGGTGTGTTGTTGTGTGAGTGTGTGTGTGTGTTGTGTGTGTGTGTGTAGTGTGTTGGTGTGTGTGTGTGGTGATGTGTGTGTGAGTGGTGTGTGTGTGATGTGTGTTGTGTGTGGTGTGGGGGTGTGTGTTGTGTGTGTGTGTGTTAGTGTGGAGTGTGTGTGTGTGTGTGTAGTGTGTGTGTGTGTGGTGTGTTGTGTGTGTGTGTGGGTGTGTGGTGTGTGGGGTGTGGTAAGTGTGTTGTGGTAAGTGGTTTGGGAAATTAAGTATTGTTGTGGGAGTGTGAGTGTGTGTGGAGGGGGAGTGTGGTGTGGTGTTGGGTGTGTGGTGGTAATTGTTTGAGGTAGATTTGGGGAAAAGACATGATGTGTATAAGGAGGGGAAGTGAAGGTGTAGAGGTGTGGATTGAGTGAGTGGGGGGGAGTGTGTGGTGAAGTGATTTGTAAGGGCCTTGTGAGAATCTGTGTGTTTTGTATTAAGTTCTCTGTGTTGGTCGTAGTGTTTGTTTGCTTTTCTATCTGTTACTGTTTCCGACTCTCAGTCCTTTATGGTAAGTATGTTTGTTGTGTCCTGAGTCTCTTCTAATAAATCCGAAAGAGAACAGAAGGAGGAAGGGCAGACAGGGCAGCACTGAACCCTTCGACACTATATAATTAATTTTTATATTTCCCTTTTGTACTTTCGTAATCTATTTTTTATGACCAACGTCTCGTTTTTGTATTTGGTTACCGCTTAAATGTTTTCTCTTTAGTATCAGATATCTGTATTGAAATAATCTCTTTTTTGTTTTTTGTCATGTACATGGTTTTTTTGTTTACCCTCAAGTTGTTTTTTTCATTTCTTGATTCTATGTAACTTTTTAAAAAATCCACAACGAAAATTTTCTCCAGAATTGTTAGGCTACTGCCTAATAAAACATTGTTGTTTATCTGCTGATTCTTCGTCCCTCGTTTTGCTGCAAAAAGCCTTGCAGCCAGATCCACACGCAGTGGATCAAACAGCCGAGAAGAAACCGAAACTAAAAGCAACTCCGCTCTTGCCTCCGGTGACGTCATCACAGAAACCGGAAGCAACGCCATCTGTGGCACCATCGAAACCCAAATTATCTGTCGTTGAGAAAATTAAATCTGCTCCAGGTATTTTTTTTACCCTTCCCCTCCCATACCCCCTCCCCCAAATTTGCTTTATTTCCCCTGCCTCTTCCATCCCATCTTTTTCCGCCACTAATACTACCCCACTCCACAACCTGATTACTTCCCCTCCCCACCCCCATCCCCCTCTACTTCTCCTCCGCCTCCCCCCATCCCCCTCTACTTCTCCTCCGCCTCCCCCCCATCCCCCCCCCCCCCCTTCAGAGTGCAGTGCAGTGGAGTGCAGTGCTTCTTGATGTAACGTCTTGGGGAGGGGGGGGGGGGATGACGATGAACTTTTGACGTCATTATCGTGCCGTCATACATTTTGTGATGTCATTCTTATTCGTCTGTTATAATTGATCTGTAAAATTTGTTTTATCACTTTTATTGTTTTATAGCAGGATGGGAAAAGAGAACAACTGAAATCAAAATGACTACGACCACTACATCTTGTGCGCACGTTAAAACCTGTTCCGCCTTTTATAATAGTAAGCCATTGTGTGCCGGTGGGAACAAAATTTGCAAAATCGCAGGCACACGGGGACTGGAGGTAAACAAGCGCGCACACTATTACTTATTCCATTATCATCGAAATTAAAGAATGAATAATAAATAATATATAAGTAAATGAACAAATAAAACGACAAATAAATAACTAAAAATTTTTTTCTTTCCACAAGTGAAAAAGGAGGGAAAAAAACCTGGCAAAATAAAAAGAAACAAACAAAAAAGAGAAAAAACCCAGTGTCATCAAAACTGGCAAATAAAAAGAAACAACAACAACAAAAAAACAGAAAAAAACCAGTGT
>CM054166.1:26413006-26415506 GCA_028751875.1 Rapana venosa
GGTGTTGTTATTCATTTATTATTCCCCTTATTCATTCATTCCTTTGTTCATTCACGCATTCACACTCTCATTTGTTTATGTTTCAAGTTTATTAAATTTAAGTCAATACTTCTTTATGAACAGTGTACCATTGATTATTATTACATATTGCTTTATTTAAAGCTTAAATCTTAAGAGGCGGAGCCTTAAAATAGAGCTTGCTTGTATACGGGGTTTGCAGGCAAACACATGTACATGACTGTGTTCTGCAATAATGTATTCATGAGCAATGCAAGCGATCGTATGCTACTATGGCAGCTTGCTTTAACGGAATTTTTTGTCATTCATTGACAACAATTGTAAGTAGGTCTGTGCGACATGTTCCGTAAAAGCGTTTTACTTCATAGCGTGTTTCATGACATCAACGAAAGAACTGTTTCCATCTTTTCCAAAAAATTTGTTTGTTTAAAGAAACCATAAACCGCTTTAGGGGGCAGGACAGCTCAGTGGTCGGAGCACTCGCTTCCCCCCCCCCCCCCCCCCCCCCCCCCCCCGCCAAGAACAAGCGTGGTTTCCACTTGGGGTGGGACCAAAAAACCGAACTAAAAGCAACTCCGCTCTTGCCTCCGGTGACGTCATCACAGAAACCGGAAGCAACGCCATCTGTGGCACCATCGAAACCCAAATTATCTGTCGTTGAGAAAATTAAATCTGCTCCAGGTATTTTTTTTAACCCTTCCCCTCCCATACCCCCTCCCCCAAATTTGCTTTATTTCCCCTGCCTCTTCCATCCCATCTTTTCCGCCACTAATACTACCCCACTCCACAACCTGATTACTTCCCCTCCCCACCCCCATCCCCCTCTACTTCTCCTCCGCCTCCCCCCCATCCCCCTCTACTTCTCCTCCGCCTCCCCCCCATCCCCCCCCCCCCCCTTCAGAGTGCAGTGCAGTGGAGTGCAGTGCTTCTTGATGTAACGTCTTGGGGGGGGGGGGGGGGGGGGATGACGATGAACTTTTGACGTCATTATCGTGCCGTCATACATTTTGTGATGTCATTCTTATTCGTCTGTTATAATTGATCTGTAAAAATTTGTTTTATCACTTTATTGTTTTATAGCAGGATGGGAAAAGAGAACAACTGAAATCAAAATGACTACGACCACTACATCTTGTGCGCACGTTAAAACCTGTTCCGCCTTTTATAATAGTAAGCCATTGTGTGCCGGTGGGAACAAAATTTGCAAAATCGCAGGCACACGGGGACTGGAGGTAAACAAGCGCGCACACTATTACTTATTCCATTATCATCGAAATTAAAGAATGAATAATAAATAATATATAAGTAAATGAACAAATAAAACGACAAATAAATAACTAAAAATTTTTTTCTTTCCACAAGTGAAAAAGGAGGGAAAAAAACCTGGCAAAATAAAAAGAAACAAACAAAAAAGAGAAAAAACCCAGTGTCATCAAAACTGGCAAAATAAAAAGAAAACAACAACAACAAAAAAACAGAAAAAAACCAGTGTTAGTCAAAACTGGCAAAATAAAAAGAAACAAACAAAAAAAAAAAAGAGAAAAAACCAGTGTTAGTCAAAACTGGCAAAATAAAAAGAAACAACAACAAAAAAGAGAAAAAAACCCAGTGTTAGTCAAAACTGACAAAATAAAAAGAAACAACAACAAAAAAGAGAAAAAACCAGTGTTAGTCAAAACTGCAAAATAAAAAGAAACAAACAAAAAAGAGAGAAAAAACCAGTGTTAGTCAAAACTGCAAAATATAAAGAAACAACAACAAAAAAGAGAAAAAACCAGTGTTAGTCAAAACGGGCAAAATGAAAAGAAACAACAACAAAAAAGAGAAAAAAACCCCAGTGTTAGTCAAAACTGACAAAATAAAAAGAAAAGAAACACACAAAAAAGAGAGAAAAAACCCCAGTGTTAGTCAAAACTGGCAAAATAAAAAGAAACAAACAAACAAAAACAAAAAAAAGAGAAAAAACCAGTGTTAGTCAAAACTGGCAAAATAAAAAGAAACAACAACAAAAAAGAGAAAAAAACACCAGTGTTAGTCAAAACTGACAAAAGAAAAAGAAAAGAAACACACACAAAAAAAGAGAGAAAAAAAACAGTGTTAGTCAACACTGGCAAAATAAAAAGAAAACAAACAAAACAAAAAGAGAAAAAAACCCCAGTGTTAGTCAAAACTGGCAAAAATAAAAAGGAAAGAAACCCCCAAAAAAGAGAGAAAAAAACCCCACCGTTAGTCAACAAGGCCATAGTGATATTTTCTGTGGTAGTTAATATGGTATGATATGGATACATGTGGTTTTCTTTCCAGATGTTTTACCGCCAATTAACACGTCTGAAAGTCGTAAGTGGGAAAGATAGTATTCATTTTCGTGCTGCTGCCGTTTTAAGGCTGTTTTTTGGTTTTTTTGCTCATTTGCTGATCTATTTGTTCGAAGCACTTGTTTATGTATGTATGTATGTATGTATGTATGTTATGTATGTATGTA
>CM054166.1:26420506-26428006 GCA_028751875.1 Rapana venosa
CTTTGAGCAGTGTGTGTGTGTGTGTGAGTGTTGTGTTGTGTTGTGTTGTGTTGTGTTGTGTTGTTGTTGTGTTGTGGTGTGGTGTGGTGTGGTGTGGGTGGTGTGTGTGTGTGTGTATGTGTTTGTGTGTGTGTGTGTGTGTGTGTGTGTGTGTGTCCGTCCCAGCTGTCAACATGAAAATGAAATGAAAAGAAAAACGTCCAACTTTCTAAAACTTTCTATCCATTCTTAAAAGCTTTGTATTCCATTTAATCTTTATCCAGCTTATGTATTGGAAACCAAATGTTATATGTCTTTATGTTGATGCGGTTTTGATCCAGTTGGTATCGCCATTAATAATCTAATAATTTTGGTGAACAGTCTGTAAATTGTTGTATCCTATTAATGATGTATCCTATTTGTAACTCGTGTATCCTGTCTGCTCGTTTATTCATGGGCTCTAATTACGAATGGGTCGGAATTAAGTTTTAAATGAGTTGTTGTTTTAGTGTGCAGTTCATTTTCCAAATGTGTGGTACAATGATAACATGACTGTAGATCCAGTGTACATTCCATTAACTCCATGGTGAGATGTTCACTATGTTATGATGAAGTATCTGTTGTATGTCTGATGAAATGCCTTTACTTTTGTTTTGGAAGTGTTGGTACTGTGTACAATACCCTCCCGACTTGTCCATTGTGAAAGGGCTTAAAAGCATATTGCTAGAAACCATTTCCCTTTCACATTCAGTCCTTCAAAAGTTTACTTTGCTCCGGCACATCAGCTTGCATCAAGTTTGAAAAGGTGCCTTGCCTACGCTTCAAGTGTGCTCCCGTTTTCACAAAAGTTTATTTTTTGTTTCCGAGTGGCTGAAATGCTACCAGAGGCTTTATATTCATGTTTTCAAAGGCTTAAACTTTTTTCCCCCCTAGTGTTGTATATCCAGGTTCCCAAAAGCTTTATATTCATAGTTCTGATAGTTTTTCTTTGAAAAATATTTTCCATCCTTGTCCTTGAGTGTTTTGTGTTGTCACATTCCGGAATGGCTTATAACCATGCCCTCTATGTTTTTACGCTGCCATATTTCAAATGATTTTTTCTCAGTTCTTGAAATTTCTGATCTAGATCCAAATGCTTATATCTAATGTCATATGCTTTTTTTCTAGAAAAGATCCAATGTAATTATTTTGGAGATGGTCTAGATCTAGTTCCAAATGGTTTTTTTGATTTTTACTCAGTCAAAACTGCAGTAGTAGTCCCAACCTGGTAAAAAAAAACACAACACAATAACTATCTTCCAGTTCGTTGAAAATTTTTTTTTTGTTGGATCCCAAAATATATTTTTTAAAAACAAGACTCGAAGCGAACATTGTGTTTCTATCAAATCGAAGGATCAAACACAAACATTTGATTTGAGCCTATTTAAACATTGCTACACGAGACTAGATCTAGATCTGCTGTGCTTTGCCGTGTGGGATTATAGACAGATCTAGGCTCGAATGCATTGTATAGGCCTAAGTTAGATTTCAGAAGCAATTTGCAAAAATCCAGATATAGTCCAGGCCTAGGCTAGGGTATGACGTCAGGGTGAATTACGTCAGTATACTGCGTCAATTTTAAGCATCAGAAGCGGCGGAAGAAGAGTGCAGCTCCCGCACTGCCAACATAACTATCGGTATTGGTGGGAAAGTGAATTGGTTATAACTATCATTAATTCGTTACTATGCCATTATTACTATAATTATGACATAGATCTATGTGGAAAAGAAGCTATAAACCATTATTTTTTGTGTTCGAGTAGTATCTCATTCACACAATAGTAATTTCTGCGTTGTCTTTTAATTGTGCCAGAGAGAGAGAGAGAGAGAGAGAGAGAGAGAGAGAGAGAGAGAGAGAGAGAGAGAGAGAGAGAAATCATTAATGAAAACATACGGAAAAAGTGACTTACGAAATTGAGAGAGAGAGAGAGAGAGAGAGAGAGAGAGAGAGAGAGGGATGAGGAGAGAGAGAGAGAGAGCAAATCAATTAATGAAAACATACGGAAAAAGTGACTGTTACGAAATTACTCAGCCGACAGACAAAACTATGCTTTTGCGTTTTCTTTGGTTACTTTGGCATATTTGGCGCTTCACGTTGATGTGAATTTTCTTAGTTGACTGTGGAAACTTTTTTTTTTGGAAATGACTGCAGATTTTCTTAATTAGCTGATTTTGATTGATCTGTGTTGACTGGTAGAAATCATGTTGAGCTGAGTTGCACGGAATTTTTATGGTTGTTTATTAGAAATGTTTACAATTTGCTGTTGTAGAAAAGAAAAAGATTAGACAGCCTTTTATTAGACTACAAATTAGCTTTATTTCCATCAAAGATACATTAATTTTACGGTTTTATAAGTTGCCTGGGTTCAAGCCACCGCCGAGACGCCTGTTAGAGGGGACTTCCCCCCCCACCCCCCCAGGAGTTAACATCAGTATCAACGTTATTTCCAGAAGGTCCTTCGGATGAGGCTATAAACCGAGGTCCTGTGTGCCCGGAACATCTTGTGTACATGTTAAAACCTGATCCACCTTTCGGAAGAGTAGGCCCCATCCGTGCCGGCAGGAACGGATGACAGAATTTAACCAAACACTTGCACACTGGTGAAGTGCTTTGAATGACCACCGGGATCGGAATGCAGCTACCTTAATGGCAGGCAAAAACGATGGCAGACACGAACTCCCACTATTGGTGAACCTCGGAGCTCTTAGCCGAGAACACACACACACAACACACACACACACACACACACCACACACACACACAACACACACACACACACACACATACACACACACACACACACACACACACACACACACAAACACACACACACACACAAACAAACAAACATACATACATACATACAAAGAGAAACGACCACCAAAAAACCCCAACCCAAACAAACAACAACAACAACAAAAAAGGAAAGAAATAGGTCTGGACTTTGGCCGTGGCGATTTGCTTGCATCAAAACCGACAATGCATTCGGAATGGGTCAGATTTCCTATGTTAAGAGTTAGAAATTTTCTCTTGATTGTTAAAACAAAAATTTACTTTTGCCTTTCCGAATGTTCTTTTCTTTTGACCTTCAAAAAACCCCTTATATGTTGACGATTAAGAACCTAGATTTGTAGCTCCACATCTTTTTGCTCAGTTTTGATTTTGTTGTTGAAATTTTCATTGCTGAATTAAATTTTTGTTGTTGTGCTGAGTAGTGAGCATTTTCTTTGTTGATGGATAGACATTTTCATTGCTAGTTTGAAGAATTTTTGGTTTGATTTTATAGATTGTTTTTATACTGTTATTGTTATTGTAGGATTCTGTGGTTTTTGACTAACTTTTTTTTTCAAACTTGACTGTTAAATTTTTTTCTTCTTTGGATTGACAGTTAGAAAATTTCTTATATTTTTTCTCTCTGTTATTTATTTATTTATTTATCTATTTATTTATTTATTTATTCGTGTGTGTGTGTGTGTGTGTGTGTGTGTGTGTGTGTGTGTGTGTGTGTGTGCTTCTTTTGCGCGTGAACACGAGTGTGTGTTGTGTGTGTGCATGCGTGCGTGCGTGTGTGCGCGCGCACACTTTATGTGTGGGCATGTGCGCGCGCGCGCGCGTGTATGCATGTATACATGTGTGTGTGTGTGCGCACGCGCGCGCGTGCGTGTTCGACGCGTTACCCCAAAAAATTCTTGGACTATTTTCAGCGTCCACGGGAGGAAAAGGCAAAAAAGGAGGAGAGGAGGGTGAGTCTTGACTTTTTTTTGAATAATAATAATTTGTTTTCTGTTAAATATTACGCTGTGATTTCTTTCCTTTTTCTGTGGATTTGCCTTCTTTCTGTTTGTAAGCATGACTGGCTGGTTCGTGTCTTTGGTGGTTGGTTGGTTGGTAGGTTGGTTAGTGTGCTGGTTTGCTGCCTGGTTAGGTTGTTAACTGGTTGGTTTGTTGGCTGGTTGGTTGGTTTGTTGGTTGGTCAATTGGTTGACACGGTTGGTTGGTTGGTTGGTTGACACGGTTAGTTGACTGGTAGGCTGGTTGGTTGGTTGGTTGACACGGTTGGTTGGTTGGTTGACTGGTTGGTTAGTTTGCTGGTTTGCTGCCAGGTTAGGTTGTTAACTGGTTGGTTGGCTGGTCCATAGTTTGGGTTAACTCGTTGGGTGGTCTGACGGCTAGCGATTGACACGACAGTTTATGGAATGGCTGGTCAGTTGGCTAGGTGGCTGGCTGATTGCCTGGTTTGCTGATGGGTTGGTTGGTTGGTTGGTTGGTTGGTTGGCAGGCTACCTGGCTGGTTGGCTGACTGGCTGGTTTGTTGGTTGGTATTTTCTCGTGTCTCTCATGCTAAGGAGAATTTTGTTTCCTGCTCAATTTATATTCGTTTTTTGTTTTTCGTTTATCGGTTATTATTATTATTATTATTATTATTGTTGTTGTTGTGTTGTTGTTTTGTTGTTGTTGTTGTTGTTGTTGTTGTTATTGTTGTTGTTGTGTTGTTGTTCTCGTGAGGTGGTGGTGGTGATAGTGGTGCTGCCCATTACTTTATATAGAGCAGGTAACGCATACAGCTTTTATTGCCGATATTTTTTTTGTTCAGTAGACTGCAGCATTCATTCTTCCATTCTGTCTTGTCTCTGTCTATCTGTCTTTCTGTCTGTCTCTCTGTGTGTCCGTGTTTTCTGTCTGTCTGTCTGTCTGTCTTTCTTTGTTTATTTGTTTGTTTCTTTCTTTCTTTCTTTCTTACATTCTTTGTGTGTGTGTGTGTGTTGTGTGGTGTGTGTGTGTGTGTGTCTGTGATTCTATTCATTCATTCATTCATTTATTCATTCATTCATTCTTTCTTCTTTTCTTTCTTTCTTTTCTTCCAGCATCTGTTCATTCATCCGTTCATCTGCCTATCGATTATTAACTCACCGGTTTGCTTATTCATGATATTGTCTGCAAGGTCGAATCATTGTTCCAGAAGAATTGGAACAACACAATGACAGACATTTTATTGTTGTTTGGTCCCCCCCCCCCTCATTGTTTGCATCTATGTGTGTGTGTGTGTGTGTGTGTGTGTGTGTGCGTGAGTGCGCGCGCGCGTGAGAGAGAGAGAGAGAGAGACAGAGAGAGACAGAGAGAGGAGAGAAAAAAACAGACAGGGAGAAGCGCAGACACACACACCACACACCACACACACACCACACACACCACACACACACACACACACACACACACACTCACTCACATCACTCACCACTCACTCACTCACTCACCACTCACAATCCCACTCACTCACTCACCACTCACTCACTCACTCACTCCATCACTCACTCACTCTCTCACACAACCACTTACACACACACACACACACACACAAAACACACACACACACACACACACACACACACACACACACACACACACACCACACACACAACACACACCACACACACACACAAAGAATGAGGGGGAAAACCCCAACAACAGTAAACTGTTTCGTCATTATGGACGTTAGAGTGAACAGACGTTAAATTGAAGACGACAACTAACACACACACGTACACACACCACACACACACACACACACACACACACACCACACAACACACACCACACCACACCCACACACCACACACACACACCACACACACAACCCACACCACGGAGAGAAAGGAGGGGGAGGGGGGAGGTAGTTTCTGAAGTATCGATAGTGGTCAATTTATCAAGGTAGGGATTTCAATACTAGCCTCAGCATTGATAAATGAGTGTGGAAGGTAAAGTCTAGTCTGTCCAAACAGCAACCACTATCGATATTCGTTCCTATCCTTCAGAACGAGGAAATAGCTCAGCCGATATTGTTGATAGTATCTTCAAAGTATTGGGGGAAGAAGGTGGTGGTGGGGGGGGGGATATAGTGTGGGGGAGGGGAAGGAGAGAGAGAACAATGAACAAATCCATTCTTCAGGCCACCAGCCCCTAGTATGGGGTCAAATCAAACATATCAAAAGCGAAGCCAAAACAAAATATGACATAAATGACAACTGCCAAAACATGACTTATGTGAACGTGGGACTATCCAAAAAATGAGACAAAATGATCTACTTTAAAACAGTTGTGTGCATTAAACAGTTATTTAATATCCATTCTCCAAATTTTCAATATAATCTTGCCGTTCTTTAAAGCATTGAAAAGATAAAAAGCTGAGATTGCGAATGGAAGAGATTGAATCATGTTTCGGTAAGTTCGCATATGGTTGTTTACTAGAGTCCAAATATTTATGTCTTAAATCAGTATAAAGAATACAGTTCTTTAGAGAATGTTCCTCGTCTTGAGGAGAGGAGAAGAGGAGAGAGAGAGAGAGAGAAGAGAGAGAGAGAGAGATGAGAGAGAGAGAGAGAGAGAGATTATTCTTTATATTTCGAGGATAATGGAATAAGCACTCATGTGCTTTTTTACATCGAGTCCCCGTGTGTATGCAGTTTTATCAATTTTGTCATCTGTTTCCACCGGCACACAATGGCCTACTCTTCCGAAAAGCGAAACAGGATTTACGTGTGCGCAAGATGTCTGCATGCGTTCGATCACAGGGCCTCGGTTATAGTCTCATCCGAAGGAGAGAGAGAGAGAGAGAGAGAGAGAGAGAAGAGAGAGAGAGAGATGAGAGAGAGAGAGAGGCAGGCAGGCAGGCAGGCAGGCAGGCAGAGGTCATTTAAAATATTGATATTAGCCACTTCACCAAGCTAGGGCTCAAAGTGGCTCCAGTGACCGCTCAGTAGTTGTCAGTGATTGTGGCCAGACCCCCCACAGGTTCAATATCGGCATTACCCCCCCCCCCCCCCTCTCCCGCCCTCCTCCTCCCCCAGGGTCATCAAATCAATATTGATTGAGAATGACTCGGGAGGGGGTGGTGTGGTAAGTGGGAAGAGGGGGTATGGTTTAAGAATGTTTTTTTAAAACTATAGTATACTGTATTACCTTTTCTGGGCGATTTGTTTGTGTATCCAGTATACCTACGATTATGTATACATATACATACATACATACATACATACATACATACATACATACATACATACATACTTACACACATACATACATGCATACATCATACATACATACAAACGTACATTCATACATACATACATTCATATATACATACAAACGTACATGCATACATACATACATACATACATACAACATAACATACATACATACATACATCATACATACATACATACATACATACATACATACATACATACATACATACATACATACATACATACTTACATACATGCATGCATGCATGCATGCATGCATACATACATACATACAAACAACACAACACACACACACACACACAACAACATACAACACACACAACATACATACATACCATACATACATACATACATACATACATACATACATACATACATACATGCATGCATCATAAGCATGCATACAACACAACAACACAACATACAACATACATACAT
>CM054166.1:26438006-26455506 GCA_028751875.1 Rapana venosa
ATATCCAGGCCTATACACCAATGACAGACTAACAAGCAGCTAATCCTAATCACTTGTACAAACTATTCCCCCACACGACTATTCACTCCTGGAAAAAACAAACCCTCAGCTAGAGCTCCGAGGTTCACCAATGGTGAGATTTTTTGCGCATGCGACCGTTTTTCCCAACAATTAATAAGGTAGCCGCATTCCGACTTTTGAATTTATATCTAAACACGACACCAACAGTGTGCATGTGGTTTTTCTTCTTTTTTCTTCTTAGTTTTTACAAAAATGTTGCCATCCGTTCTTAGCGCACTCAATGACCTACTCTTCTCAAGGGCAGGACGGGTTTTAACGTGGGTGCATGAGCTTCTACGCACGTTCGCACACGGGACATAGGTTTATAGTGTCATTTGGGGAAGTGGAGTCAGTAGTGATGTTAACTCCAGGGGGAAGAAAATCCCCTTGAACGGGTGCCTGCCTCGGTGGTGGTTCGATTCTGGAACGTCAGATCACTAGCTCCACGCTGTAACCACTAGGCCTGGGGTATCTATCCCGCTTACCCCGAGGAATACTTCTGAATTACCCGTAGGAATACTTCTGAGGAAGTAGTAGGGCCTAGTGAGACCGAATAGGGTTAATTACTGATGGCAAAGGTGATAGACAGAATAGAGAGGGGTGACTATAAACACATAGTGTGTGGGTGTGAGTGGGTGTGTGTGTGTTTGTGGGTGGGGGGGGGGGGGGGTGTTGGGGGGGGGGGTATGTGTGTGTGTGGATTTATTTATTAAAATTTTTATTTTATTTTATATCGAGGATAATGGAATAACCACTGATGTGTTTTTTTACAACCAGTCCCCGTGTGTATGCGGTTTTTGTAAATTCTGTCATCTGTTCCCACCGGCACACAATGGCCTACTCTTACGAAAAGCGGAACAGGATTTAACGTGTAGGCAAGATGTGTGTGTGTGTGTGTGCGTCGTGCGTGCGTGTGGTGTGTGTGTGTGTGTGTGTGTGTGTGTGTGGTGTGTGTGTGTGTGTGTGTGTGTGTGTGTGTGACAAAGAAAAGCAGCGAGAAGGACAGAAATAGGAAGAAGAAGAAAAAGAAGAAGGACGGAAAGAAAAAGAAAAAGACCTGAACGGTGATTCGGGAAGAAAAATGACCTGGTCCTGTCCTTGCTTTGACAAATGGTCAGTGACAATGGCACTTGTTGGTAGCCTCGTTCACAGAGCTGCCATTGTCCCAGAGAGGTTTGGACATTTATAGTTGTACGTACCTAGACCTAGCAACTCAATTCTCAGACTGAGAGAGAGAGAGCAGAGAGAGAGAGAGAGGAGAGAGAGAGAAGAGAGAGAGACAGAGAGAGAGGACAGAGAGAGACAGAGAGGAGAGAGAGACAAGAGAGAGATGAGAGATGGAATCCGTATTCAAGAGAGGGATTTAAGGAGAGGAGATATGTATTCTAAGAGAGAGAGAGAGAGAGAGAGAGAGAGAGAGAGAGAGAGAGGAGAGAGAGACAGACAGACAGACAGACAGATAGACAGACAGGCAGGCAGGCAGGCAGGCAGGCACAGACACAGAGAGAGAGGAATCGTTCAACAGCAGTGTAATCAAACTACTATCATCGATAGCAGACGTAACACGATACCACGTCGTGGTCCCACTAGACCCTAATCCTTCCGATACAGCGACAGACACAGCCACAGACACAGACACAGCCACAGCCACATCAGTTCTGTCTGTAGCGCTGTCCTGTCCTGTCCTGGTATATTGACAGACATAACTACAGGGTTCATAAACTGTCAGAAATATACAGAGAGAGAGAGAGAGAGAGAGAGAGAGAGAGAGAGGAGGAGAGAGAGAGGGAGAGAGAGGAGAGAGGGAGGGAGATTGAGGGGGAGGGAGGGAGGAGGAGAGAGAGGGGGGAGGGAGGAGCGAGAGAGAAGGGATAGAGAGGGAAGAAGGGAGGAGGGAGGAGGAGGGAGAGAGAGGGGAGGAGAGAGAGGAGAGGAAGGGGAGGGAGGAGGAGAGAGAGAGAAGGGAAAGAGAGAGAAAGAGGGGAAGGGGGGGAGAGAGAGATAGATGGAGGAACAGAGAGAGAGGGGGGGGGGGGGGGGGGGGGAGAGAGTGAGTGAGGAGAGAGGAGAGAGAGAGAGAATGACAATAGTTTATTGTGATAAGCTTTTAAGCCCATTCACAAGGGGACAGTGGGAAGGGGACTGGGCACAATGCACATACTGAAAAAATAAACTATGAGAGAGAGATCGACAGAGACAGATAGACAGACAGACAGATATATAGATAGATAGATAAACAGATAGGTAGATAGGCAGACAGACAGACGGACAGACAGACGGACAGACAGACAGACGGACAGACATACATGTAATTTTCAACATCAGTGCAATCAAAATACCACACAGGACAGATGACAGATAAACAGACAGACAGACAGATAGACAGACAGACAGGTAGACAATCATGCATACAGATAGACAGACATATACAATACATACACACATACATACATACAGACAGACAGACAGACGGACAGACAGACATGTAATTTTCAACAGCAGTGCAATCAAAATACCACACAGGACAGATGACAGATAGACAGACAGATAGACAGACAGACAGGCAGACAGACAATCATACAGACAGATAGACATACATACATACATACAGACAGACAAACAGACAGACAGAGAGATGTATTGTTTAACAGGAGTGTAATGAAAATGTCACGCAGGACAGACGGTAGGTAACATGACATGACAGCAGCGTGATATCGACTGTCCCACACTGGATAACTAACTGATCCTTCGAACAGGGTGGTGTCAACACCACTGTAACACTGCGCTGGTGCTGACAGACAGGTCTGTCTCACTGACGAGGGGATTCATTCAATTAGCAAGCTGCGGGAGGTGGGGGGGGGGGGGCGGCAGAGAGACAGAGAAGGAGAGAGAGAGAAATATATGTGTGTCTGTGTATAGATAGATACAGACAGACAGAGATGGAGAGAGAGAGAAACATGTGTGTATCTGTGTATAGATAGATAGATAGATGCAGACAGACAGAGATGGAGAGAGAGAGAAATATATATGTGTCTGTGTATAGATAGATACAGACAGACAGAGATGGAGAGAGAGAGAAATACATGTGTGTCTGTGTATAGATAGATAGATAGATGCAGACAGACAGAGATGGAGAGAGAGAGACATATATGTGTGTCTGTGTATAGATAGATAGATAGATAGATACAGACAGACAGAGATGGAGAGAAAGAAACATGTGTTTCTGTGTCTAGATAGATAGATAGGTAGATAGACAGACAGATAGGTAGATAGATAGATAGAGACAGACAGACAGACAGATACAGAGAGGAGAGGGAAGAGAAAGATACATTAAAATCCTTATTCCCAAGGGCGGCAAATAAAAAGATAAGCAAACCATCCTGTTTATGTTACCTAACCCTGGCCCCATAGGGAAGAACATGTGTTGTGTCCTAAAGTGCTTATTGTCCTAATGTGGACAGGCTCAACGCAGATAAGAACATTCCTGGATCTGGAAACTTCCTGTGAAACCCACCCCCCCCCCCCCCATACCCCCCACCCTTTCCTTTAACAGGTAGGCTGCTAATGCCCAAGACTGCATATTGCAAGACAAAAAATATCCAAATCTGACAAATCCTGTTGTCTTGTTGAGTGTGCGTATGGGGTAAAACAATTGGTTTCCCCTCGGAAAAAAATTAGGAAGTACTATTTTTTTAATGTTGGCAGTCTTCAACTGAGGTTTTCTTTTAAAAAAAAAAAGAAATTTATGTAACATTTTTTATTGCCATAATTGTGGGCTATGTTTTCCTGTGTGTTCATAATTTATAAAACGGTGTGCTAGGCTGCTAGCAGAACAATGTCAAGTTAATTTTTGTCCGGGTTCGCGTAGTTGAACGCCTTGATCAAGTTAAGGACAAGAAATCCATTTAGGGACATCACAGACACGGCGGCTGCAACGTTGTACGGGTATGCACATCACAGGGAGGCGTTGTTTTTCCCCATGCCGGACGTTGAACCGTGCAGCACAGCACGCAGTGTTGTCAGGGTATTATTGATATTGATATTGGCAGTGTAATGGTATTACAGAAGATTAACTAGGAGAGGCAGTGGGGGGATAAGCTGGAGGTGAGAGAGAGAGAGAGAGAGAGAGAGAGAGAGAGAGAGAGAGAGGGAGAGAGAGGCAATAACAAGTTTATTGTGATAAGCTTTTCAGCCCATTCACAAGGGGACAGTGGGAAGGAGACTGGACATAATATAATTATATACATATTTAATCGAGAGAAAAAAAGACAATAATTGTTGCCCAAATGGTCGTCATTGTATGGTTTCCACGCCATGGAGAGAGATGTATGTTAAATACACAAGGATCAAGATGATAGGCTAAGCCCAGTCTTACAATCTATCCTTGAAAACATGCATACGCATCAAAGCAATCAATGAAATTATGGAAATCAGTAAAACGTCGGTGGAAAATCCACACATAACACTAACTAAATAAGGCACACAAATACTCATACTAAAATTCAAACCACACACTTCCATCAATCTACTGTTAAAACAACACACACGCACACACACGCACACGCGCGCACACACACGCACACGCGCGCACACACACACACACACGCACTCACACACACACACACCACACACACACACACGGAGGGAAAGAGGGGGAGGGACACAGAACTCAGAATGGTTTAAGTGTAGAAAGGTATTCGGCCCACTACAAAAGGAATGAATGCATAGATAGAAAACACAAATCAAAGTAGGATCATTCCACACCACTAATACAATTTTTTCACACCACCAATATATTTTTTTCTAAGGTCTAGTGATTACTGTACAACCACAGCTAGCTTTCTGTTGATTGTTTTATTAGAATTTGTCACCAACAAGATAACTATAATGACAGTTGTCTGTAAAATAACGAATGTCAGTACATACTTATTTATATTGAGGGGACGGGATAGTTCAATGGTCAGAGCGCTCGCTTTCCCCAAGCTAAAGTTAAACAGCATTGAGCGTGGTTACCAAGTGGCTGAGTGATTGTTCGTGTACCTTGGCTTCAATACAGTCCCCCCAGTTCACCCAGCTGTAAATGGGCACCTGCCCTCTTCAGGGTCAGGGAAGGTAAAGCAGCGAGGGAGAGGAGATGGGCGCCGCCCTCAATATGCTGGCCCCCAGAGAAGCTGAAGTCTCTGATACTTCGCTCCCCGTACGACCACATAGGTTATGGGACACCTGTACCTTTAGTAGCTGGACCGGCCACGATATGGCGGCTGTGTTGCAGTGAAAGGCTTAAGAGAGACCAGTCTAGGGGCAAAATAGCCTCTCTCGACCAACGCTTCCCTCGTGTACATCTTGGTCAAGGGACTGATTGGCTGATTGACAGGTTGTTACGTGCCAAGAGCTTGTCATAGTTAAAGACATTCTCAACATAATCTTCCAAAGCATAACGACACTTTATGGTAGGCCTTGGCACTTTGCTTTTCCATCTATGGATTTTTTTTAATAAACACCCTGTAACGAAGAGAGCCTTCAAGGGACAAGGGGACAGGTGAAGGTGAAGGAATGCAGAGTGTAGGTTATGCTAAAAACTTGTCAAGGATGAAGTACAATCTGAATGTAACGTTTCAAAAGCATGCTATGTAATGTAGACCTTGGCCCTTAGCTTACATCGAGAACTCACGAAGCTGTTGACCTAGGCAAAAAGCATAAACAAAAGCAACAAAACAAATAACCCCCTTCCCAGGAAATTACTACCAAAATGGATTTAAAACCACAAAACTACTACCAAAATGGATTTAAAAACCACAAAACTACTACCAAAATGGATTTAAAACCAAAAAACTACCCCCAAAATGGATTTTAAACCACAAAACTACTACCAAAATGGATTTAAAACCACAAAACTATTACCAAAGTGGATTTAAAACCACAAAACTACTACCAAAATGGATTTAAAACCCCAAAACTACTACCAAAATGGATTTAAAACCACAAAACTACTACCAAAATGGATTTTAAACCCCAAAACTACTACCAAAATGGATTTAAAACCACAAAACTACTACCAAAATGGATTTTAAACCCCCAAACTACTACCAAAATGGATTTACAACCAAGTAAACAAAAAATTAGCTTTAGAACCAAAGAAAAGAAGAAAGAAAAACTCCACACAAAAGAAAAGAAAGTAATCCGAGGCAAACAAACCCAAACCAAACCTAAACCAAACCCATCGGAAGGTTTCCCACAGGACGTGCTAGGGTATGTCGGTGTTAACATGACATGTCCGCCCACAGATATGGAGCAGGGGGGCACAAGGGAAATCTGGCTTGTTGACTTTCTTCTTTTGTCTGCCAATCGATTGGGGGTGAGGGGTGGGAGGTGTTGGACTGTGATGAAAGAGTTAGGGGGCTTATGTGAAAAAGGAGAGAGGAGATCGATTGAGTGGAGAACAATAATCGAAACTGTCATGTAATTTATGGGTGGTAGTGGTGGTGGTGGTGGTGGTAGTACCGGATGAATGTTGTTTTTTTTCTCTTTCTTTTTTTGTTTTTTTTTTGTTTCTTTTCTTTATTTCTGCCCGCCTTTTTCTTTTTTGTCTACCTATGTATGTCTGTCATAGAGACAGTCTGTCTGTCTCCGTCTCTGACTTTGACTGTCTGTCTGTCTGTCTGTCTATCTCTGTCTGTCTGTCTGTCTGTCTGTCTGTCTCTCTCTCTCTCTCTCTCTCTCTCTCTCTCTCTCTCTCTCTCTCTCTCTCTCTCTCTCTCTCTCTCTCTCTCTCTCTCTCTGTTTCTTTCTTTCTCTCGGAGTCTGCTATCCTTTTCGTCCTTTTTCTTTTTTCTCTCTTCCATACATCCTTACTTGACTTTTTATTTTCTTTGTTTTGTTCGTTTTTGTTATTTTTTTTTCATATGTATTTTTCTTCCATCCTTTATCCTTTCTTCCATCTCTTTTCTTTCTTTCCTTCTTTCTTAAATTGCATATAAAAAGTTAACTGACACAACGCTCACAGATCGATGGACAAGAGAAACGGGAATCACCGCTCACACAAAGCATCATACAGCATTGGTTAGTCTCCTTGACATTTGGCTATCAAACATAAATGACAATAGATGTTGTGGACTATCATTCGTAGATTTTTAAAAAGCTTTTGATACTTTCGACAGCACGCTTCTCCTTAGAAAGCTTGAATTGTATAACCTTTCAAAGATACCTTAAGACTACTCAGTTCCTATCTTACAAGTAGGCAACAGTGTGTGTCAATAAGTACATCCACCCCCAGACTGATATGGTGAATTATGGAGTACCTCAGGGATCGCTACTAGGACTATCTCTCTTTTGATCATACATGAGTTATATTCCTTTTGATATCAAACCTGCTTTTGAATCATTTGCTGATGACACAGTCAGGCATACACACCACCGTGAAAGTAGTTGTCTTGCAAACGCATTAGAAAAAGGTGCTAATGATCTTATTGAACTACTCTTCTAAGCATTTACACACTTCTCAGTTGATATACATTATGCATCTAGCCTGTAGGATTGTGCTCGTGCAAACATTCTGAAACGTCAACTAAGTTTGTACAAACGTGCTCTTAAACAGATCGATGAATGAGAAACATACAGTTACCACACCCTTCTGGTCTCACTCTCTCTCTCTCTCTCTCGGTCTCTGTCTGACTGTCTCTGTCTCCCCCGTCTCTCTCATTGCAGTTAAACACTTCACCAATACAAAACTCACAGATCGATAGATAACACAGAGACAGGAATCACCACGCTCAAAGATTACATAGCAGAGCTAAATGGAGACATGGTTTTACATACACAAAGACAGAAATAACCATTCTTATAAGGCTGGCGCTCTCTCTCTCTCTCTCTCTCTCTCTCTCTCTCTCAAATTACAGTTTAATAGTCCACCCATACACCACTCACAGCACGCTTGTTAATAGAGACAGGCGTTACAACACTTCTTTCTTTTTTCTTCCTTCTTTCTTTCCTTCCTCCTGTGTTTCTTTCTTGAATTACAGTTTAACAGCCGACACATAATTGTGCACCAACTCACAGATCAATAAGATAAAACAGAGAGAGAGGAATTTAAAAACAACAACAACAACAACAACAAAAACAACAACCAAACAGAAGTTTAAAGTGGAATGAAGTGGAGACGTAGATTTACCTAGACACAGACAGTCAGAGGATATCAATGTCTACTAAATGTCTGCTACCCTACAATGGTGTTGGACATTAATTAGGGAAGGCAGGTTAACAGGGGTGGTGTCACGAGGGGGGGGGGGGGGGTGGAAGGTTGGAATGCGTGCGCGCGCATGTGTGTGTGTGTGTGTTGAAAGTCTGTCATTTAAAAAAAAAATTCAAATGGTAGCCTAAATTGATTAAAGCAGTGCATATGTGTGAGAGATTTTTTGTTACTCTGCGTGTATATGTGTGTGTGTGTGAGTGCGCGCACGCGTGCTTGCGTGCGTGCATGAGTGTGTGCACGCACATGCACACTCACGTGCGTATTATGTGTGTGTGCGTGCATTTGTACGTACATAATGCGCGCATATCTGTAATACTATATGTACGCGTGTGTGCATGCGTGTACGCCGCGCGCACGAGCGCGTGTGTTTGTGGGGGGTAGGTTTAAGTCAACTCTGCCCTGCCCACATGTGCTACTCTTGTTGTCTGCAAACAGCCCAGACCTAGGGCCTACTAACCAGGAGGGGTGTTGGATAGGAATGGAGAACTCGGTGAAGTGTGAAGGAGGACCGATGGTCTCCAGCCTTATTGTGGTGGCCTTGTAGTGGAAAAAGCCTGAAGGGTTTTTTTGTTTGTTTGTTTTTTGGGGAGGGGGTGGGGGGTGAGAGTAGTGTTGGTGGTGGTGATGTTTGTGGTGTGGGTGGGGGTGGTGGTCAGAGTAGTGGTGGTGGTGATGATCTTTCTGTCTCTATCTCTGTCTGTCTGTCTGTCTCTGTTTCTGTCTGTCTCTCACTTTTTCTCGGGAAAGCAAGAGAATGTTTTTGTCTCTATCTCTGTTTGTCTACCTTTCTGCCCGTCTGTGTGTGTGTGTGTGTCGCGCGCGCGTTTGTGTGTGCGTGCGCGCGCGCACGCTTTTGTGTGTGTGTGTATGTATGTATGTGTGTACCCGTGTGTGTGTGTGTGAGTAAGCGTGCAGGCACTTACGAAGCCATTGACCTGTCTTTACGATTTTCCACACACCTCTTTTAATTTAAAGGCCGCCATGTGGAAATGATTGCCACAGGCCCTGTGCTCCTCCTACCTGGTGAACTGTACTCTCACCTTTGACCTACACAGTCTCTTCGTGGTTATAAGGTCAAGATCACGTTTGATACATAAAAGAACAAAACAAACCCGTTTGTTGGGGGGTGGGGGAAAGACGTGTGGATAGTTCTTTTTTTCCAGTCATTCATACTTTTGGTTTGTTTGTTTGTTTCTTCTTTTTTTCTTTGTTTCCTTCTTTCTCTAGATCGTTCTTATTTTCTTTCTTCCCTTTTCTACTATTTTTCTGTCTTTTTTTCTTTCTTTCCTTCTTTCATCTTCCTTTCTTTCTTCTTTCTTTTGCTCGTTAATTTTTTCTTCTTACTTTTTGTTCTTTTTGCTTTTTTCTCTCTTTCTTTCTGTCTGCCTTTTTTCGAGGAATTGAAGGGAAAGGGGGTAGAGAGAAGTGTGGGTATTTATTCTCTTTCTTTCTGACGTTGACGAAGAAGTCATTCTGTAGCACAGAGCCTGGTAAACATGTCGAGGGGTCGTCCCTTGGCAAAATTCTGTATACAACCGCCATTAGTTGCACAGAGGATAATTATAGGAGGTGGCGCTAGCCTGTGGTGATGGCCATCCTTTCTTAAGGAGAAGAGTAAAAAGGTAAAAAGGTGTCCCATAACCTGTGGTCGTAGGGAGTGAGGCATCAGAAACCTCAGCTTCTCAAGGGGCCAGCATATTGAGGGCGGCGCCCATCTCCTCTCCCTCGCTGCTTTACTTTCCCTGACCCTAAAGAGGCAGATACCCATTTACAGCTGGGTGAACTGGGAGACTGTACTGAAGCCAAGTAGCGCAAACGGTCACCCCATCCAAGTGGTAACCACGCTCGATGCTGCTTAACCTTGGCTTGGGGAAAAGCGAGTGCTCTGACCACTGAGCTATCCCGCCCCCAAGGAGAAGAGTATAAACTGTAAAACCAAATATTGATATGGCCAGGGGAAAAAAGTGCGCTATGTATGAATGCAACGAAACACAACACGTTAATAATGACAGCAGTAACAATGACTAGATTGGAGTAGTTAGAGACCAATCACAACAGAAGCTGAGTTCAAGAACTAATAATAACTGATAATGTGTCGGCAGCTACATGATAATTGATATGATTGTGTGTCCGTTGCCATAATACCTGTGTCACGATTTTGCAGGTATTTGTTCACAAATTGTTCACACTTCGTTGCTATTGTTTGGGGCTGCATTGCTGCCAGCGTTGTTGTTAACTAGGGCTGATTTTTAGCAGGAGTTTATTTTTGTCTGTGTTTATTTATTCATGCTTGTTTTGTCACCAGGGTGGCAGGAGGGATAAGGGGTTCTTGTGTATGGATCATTTTTTTTTCTTCATTTTTTTTTACTGTTTTTCGCTTTACTAGCAGCCAGGATTTCTAGGTATAACGAAAAATTACACAAGAGCTGGGATGGGGATACAGTCATGAAAAACTTCTTCAAAAGAGGAAAACTGTCGATTTCTTCATTCTGACTTTAGTGTGTGTGTGTGTAAAACTGTCGATTTCTTCATTCTGACTTTAGTGTGTGTGTGTGTTTGTGTTGTCGTGTGTGTGTGTTTTGTGTGTGTGTGTGTGTGTGTGTGTGTGTAATGGGAGAGATGACCAAAAAATGTCCCAAAGAGGAAAACCGATAGCGTCTTTTGACTGTTTTTTTGTTTTGATAGGATTTTGGGGGTTACTTTGTTTATTTTTGTTTTGTTTTGTTTTACTTTATTTTATTTTGCTTTCGGACAAAGAATTCTTTTAAAATATCTATTATCTATTCTATTTTTGTCATTCGCCATTTGTATACTACCCCCCTCCTCCCCCTCTCCTGTCCTGTCCCTTAAGATCTATTTAGATTTTGTTTTATTTTCCCATCTTCTTAGTCTCTTCCCTCTCTTCACCGTATCCCCATTCCCTCCCACTACCCCCAGGGGAGAGAACAAGAACACTTACCGGCCGGCCTTTAGATGACCTGGATGGTCCTGATGATGGCTGATGGTGAGCCTGTCAGTGGAACTAGTCGTGTTTATTCATGGTCAGATCTCACAGCGAGGGTAATGAACGCACACTGCACTGCTGCGTGGACTCGGGTACCTAACTGGCAGTAGTAAGCTTTGGTTTGACTGGCTGGCTGTTTGGATGGTGGGTTAGCTGTCTGTGTATCTGTGTTTTTGTTTCTGTCAGTCACAAGTCAAATTTTTATTTCCAGATGGTACATTGTCTGACTGTGTCTCTCTGTCTCTGTCTCTCTCACTGTTATAAGTCCTTCGGGTGAGACTATAAACCGAGGCCCCGTGTGCGAACGCACGCAGAACAGCTTGCGCACACGTTAAATCCTGTTTCGCTTTTCGGAAGAGTAGGCCATTGTGCGCCGGTGGGAAGAGATAACAAAATTTACAAAACGATACCACGGAACGATTAAAAAAAAAGCACATAAGGCTTAGTCATTACCCGATATAAAGAATAAAATTTTAAATAAAAAATAAATGCACTTTACTGTGGATCGGTTGTAACTCATCTGTATTGTTCTAGACCCTCTTCATGAGGCATGTCTATACATGATATATAGACAAATATACTATTTATATACACTATACAACCCATATATATATATATATATACACAATACAACCCATACAGTAAATACAGCACAACACATACAGCACAATAATCATAATCGTAATGCGTTGCAAATACACAGCGATTAGTGTCCTATACATGACTATAATAGGCCACATGATCATCATATCAGCGGAATCAATCGCTCTGTTGAAATGTTATTGACTGATGATAACCAAGTCCCTTGACCAAGATGGCTGTTGGGTGGGGACAGAAGGGACACGTAAGTGGACAGTTCTCTCCAGGCCTTTCGCAACAACGCAACACAGCCATGTCAAGGCCGGTCTAGTCCTTGATGTCCTTTGTCCACTTCTACAACTGTCGTCTGCTTCTGCGTCTTCCTCCCTCAGGTGTCCCCTGCGTGGAGGATATTTTAATTTTTATTTTATTCTTTTATATCGAGGATAATGAAATAAGCACTGATGTGCTTTTCTTTTTCATCAAGTCCCTGTGTGTATGCGGTTTTGTAAATTTTTTTCATCTGTTCCCACCGGCCTACAATGGCAAGAGTTGGCTTCTCAGTTTACTAGAGGTAAATGTGTGTTAGGTAAAGGATCCTTGGTGTGTCTATTTTTTTTTGCTTGTTTGGTTGTTTTTTTTTTTAATTGTCGCATCGGAAAAACTAGCATCCAGACCAGTGTTACGATACAGAGAGCTCAGTTTATTGTCCCATCAGAAAGACTAGCATCCAGATCACCTCTTGTAACCTTATAGATGCGCGGGGTAGGGGTGGGGGTTGGGGTGGAAGGGGAAGTAGGGAGGATGTAAAGCATAAGGCGGAATTCGAAGCACAACCACCTGTTTTATAGGTTGGTGGGCACACAACCTCTGAACCACAAAGCCACAAGGATATTTTTTATTTCTTTTCTTTCATATTCCACAAGGTCTAGTCAGTCATCACACCAGACAATCATCACAGAACCCCCCCCCCCCCCCTCCCTCCCCTCCCCTCTTCTTCCTTCCACCTTCCCACCCACCCTCCCCTAGTCAGTAACCAACCCTGCAATCTCTACATCAAATAATCGTGGCTTGATATTGGTCATAAACACCCCACCCCCCTCCCTTAATCCCCAACCCCTCTACTACGCCTTGTCCAGCAAACTGACCCTGAGTACAAGAAGTCCATAAACGATCGTTCACACCTACAGCCCGCTACCACTGGACAGATTCTCTGCTCCCCTTTGAAGTTCCCTCTGTGGGGGGCGTGTCAGGGATTGTGGCTTGTTTTGCGCTGACACACAGGCCTGCACAGACGCCCGTTGGGGAGGTCCTGGTAAAAAATCGATTCTTAAACAGGTGGTTTGTCAGCGTATAATAATGCGTCTTTTAAATAGTCCAGAGTACTTGGGATCGATGTGTGTGTTTGGTGGATCCGTGGTCTAGAGGTAACCTATCTAAACCGTCTGGAGAGGTTCCAGGTTTGAATCCACGTACAAGCCTGATGCAGACAGAGAAAATGACGGGGGAAGACAACATCAGAGAGTGGACTGGCCTTGAGAGGAACAACTCGCTAGGGAAAAGCTGAAAACCGCGAGGAGTGGAAGAAGCTGGTCGCAAAATCTTCAGTGGTGCCCCAACAGTCTACTAAACTACGGGATAGGTGGAGAAGGTGAAGACAGGCCCGAGCTTTTCCTGTGTATACTGGACCTTGAGTGGTGGTCTGGGTGCTAGACTTATGGATGAGACGAGAAACAGATCCGGACTACAGCATGTATTCTAACACATGTCAGAGAACCAACGCCAACAAGAGAGATGTTCCTGGCAAAAATTTGTGGGAAGGGTGATTTTGACAGGGCAATCAATATAGAGGTATAGACAGGGAAAGTCTTAACAGAATGTATTAATAGGTAGTGCTACTATTGTGATGCCGCGTCCACTTTGAGAAAATCAGTTGGAGTTTCACACAGAGAAATTTGCTGTGGCTGAAAGTGGCATATAATACACTGCAGTATAATACAATACAACACAACGCAACACAACACAACCCATACAATAAATACAGCACAACACATACAACACAATTATCATAATCGTAATGTGTTGCAAATACATAGCGATCCTTCTCAAGCCAAACAGAGCCCGCCATTAAACCCTACACATTTTGTGAGCACACTGTGTGTGTGTGTGTGTGTGTGTGTGTGTGTGTGTATGCTGTGTGTGTAATATAATTTCTGTCTCAGAGTCTGCTGTCCGTCCGTCCGCCAGCCATTCTGTCTGTCAGCCTGCCTGTCTACCTTTCTGTCTGTCTGTCTTTCCGTCTGTCTTTCCATCTGTCTGTCTGGCTGTCTTTCCGTCTGTCTGTCTGCCTGTCTTTCCGTCTGCCTGTCTTTCCATCTGTCTGTCTTCTTTCCATTTGTCTGTCTGTCTTTCCATCTGTCTGTCTTTTTTCCATCTGTCTGTCTGTGTGTCCGTGAGCTTCTGTGTCGGCACGTTTCTCTTTTTTTTCCTTTTTTTTATTTTTTATCAATGTTAATGATATCTGTGTCTCTGTGTCTGTCTGTGTCTCTCTGACTCTCCCTCTGTCTCTCCCTCCTTCTGTTTATTATGCCATCAAAGCCCCCCCCCCCCCCCCCCCCCCCCCTGCACGGGTGGTAATCAAAATGTCAGCAATAGAAATATACTGCAGTGCTGGGTTGGTCAATGTTTAATGTCTGTCATGTGATGCCCGTTCTGCTTCATGGCTAGAGCAGAGAGAGAGAGAGAGAGAGAGAGAGAGAGAGAGTGTGTGTGTCAACATATAATTACACGCACAGAGATATATCTATATATCTGTGTGAGTGACATATATATATATATATATATATATATATATATATATATATATATATATATAAAAGTGTGTGACATATGATATCTATCTATATCTATATCTATCTATCTATCTATCAGAGAGAGTGCGTGTGCATGATGTGTGCATGTGTGAGTGTATACATGCAGGCGTGCATGCGTTCACGTCACCTGCGCAAATGCGTGTGTGCACATGCGCGTATATTTATGCATGTGTGCCTATCCTTACGACAGAAAACAAACCCTGGCTGACTTTTGAATCACACCAACTTGTAATCCACTCTTTCTTCCCATAGGGTAGCTATTTAAGCAGGCGACACACTATGCTCCCGAATCGTACGGCTATGATGGTCAGGGTGAAACCGATTTCAAACGGATCTTTTATATATATATATATATATATATATATATATATATATATATATATATATATATATATATATTAAGAGGCAGATTTGTCTGCATGAAATTCGGGTTGCTCTCCCGGGGGAGAGTGCGTCACCACAAGAGGAGCACCACCCACTAGTTTTTTTTCCTTTTTCCTGTCTGCAACTGTGTTATTTTGTTTCCCTATCAAAGCGCTTTTGTTCTACAGAATTTTGCCAAGGACAACTGTCTTGTAGCCTTACGGTGCGCTAAATAATTTTGTGTAACACACAGGACCTGGGCTTATGTCTCATCTGAAAGACTACACCCACACCACCTCTCATGGTCTAATGGATTGGGGGGGGGGGGGGGAGTTTCTGTCCCAAACGGGGATGAATCACGAAACCCGGCTTTCTAGGCAGATGCATTTCTAGACCTCCGATCCACTAATAGACACATTTATTTATTTATTAAAAATTTTTTTTTTGATCGTCTGTCATCGTAAACGTAACGTATGTCTCGTGTAGTTTGAGGAGTCAATGCAGCCTAATCCTTCAGAATCATGAATACATCCTGTTCTTTTTCTAACGGATGGCACACATCCTCCAGCCAATATGTGTGTGTGTGTGTGTGTGTGAAATAGAGAGAGTGTGTGTGTGTGTGAGAGAGAGAGAGAGAGAGAGAGA
Organism: Rapana venosa; assembly: GCA_028751875.1. NCBI lineage: Eukaryota > Metazoa > Mollusca > Gastropoda > Neogastropoda > Muricidae > Rapana > Rapana venosa. The sequence goes on from CM054166.1 coordinate 26,453,779, forward strand.
GAGAGAGAGAGAGAGAGAGTGCGCATATGCGTGCGTGTGTGTTGTGTGTGTGTATGTGCACGTGTATGTCCGCGCGCGCGTGTGTGTGGTGTGTGTGCGTATGTGTGTGCCCACCTTTACAGTACAGGTGTGTAGGAATATCAGCACTACTGCTTTGTCTGCGTGTTTTTTTTAATGGACCTTGAAAGGTCTACTGGGGGTAAGGGGAATTAAACAGGCTGAATGTAAGCTTACACTCTGGTGTCGTTTGACGGATCGATTTCTGTTTTGTTTTGTTTGTTTTGTTTTTTGTTTGTCATCTAGACAAACTGTATTATAGATAGATAGATAGATCGATAGATTGGGGTGGGGGTGGGGTTGTTGGTTTGTTATCTGAACACACTAGATAGATAGATAGATAGATAGATAGATAGATAGACAGACCAACAGACAGACAGACCAACAGACAGACAGATAGATAGATAGATAGATAGATAAGACAGATAGATATATAGACAGACCAACAGATAGACAGAGAGACAGATAGATAGACAGACCAACAGACAGACAGACAGATAGATAGGTAGATAGACAGGCAGGCAGGTAGGCAGACAGACCAACAGACAGGCAGACCTAGATAATCTGTGTGCAGAGACTCTGCCTGTATGTTTGTCTCTGTCTCTCTCTTTCTCCTTCTTCTTCTTCACCCACACGCTTTACTGAAGGGTACAAAAATACCCAAAAGTACAACGACACACTTCTTACCTATTGCAAGTCTAGATAGGTAAGTAAGTACACATCGCACTGTTGTTTCTCCCTGTAATGCTAGTATATACTTATATAGTCTCACTGCTACACACACACACACACACACACACACACATTACCATTGGGATGGCACTGTGTACACAATAGACGAGAGATAGATTAGCTAGGCTGAGACATTAAGGCTGCGGCAATCCATGAAGGCCTCCAAGGGGTATTACACACAGGATTCGTTGGGGGTTTAGTTTGTCCTTTGTGCGATGCCTCAAACCGACAGGAAAGAGATAAAGGAGAGAGAGAGAGAGAGAGAGAGAGAGAGAGATTAGTTATGCTAAGACATAAGGCTATCGCGTTTTGTGAATGGCTCCAAAGCGTATTAAAAAGAATTTCTTTGGATATTTTGCTTTGTTCTTTGTACAGTGGTTATCATTGAATATCAAAAGAAGGAGAAGAAGAAGGAGAGAGACAGAGAGTGAGAGAGAGAAAACAGACGATAGATAGATTTGCTATGCTGATACATAAAGCCATCACAATCTGTGAACAGCTTGAAAGCATACTTTAAAAAAATTCTGTTTTTGTTTGTTTGTCCTTTGTACAGTATCTCATATTGAATATTGAGAGAAGAGAGAGAGAGAGAGAGAGAGAGAGAGAGAGAGAGAGAGAGAGAGAGAGAGAGAGAGAGAGAGAGAACAGAGGACAGATTTGTTATGCTAAGATATCAAGGCTATGGCAATCTGTGAATGGGTCGAAAGCGCACCACAAAGAATTTCTCTGGGGTTTTTTGTTTGTTCTTTGTACAGTGCCTCATATTGAATATTGAAAGAAGAGAGAGAGAGAGAGAGAGAGAGAGAGAGAGAGAGAGAGAGAGAGAGAGAGAGAGAGAGAGAGAGAGAACAAGATTTATTCTTCAGGCCTCCAGCCCCTAGAATGAGGTAAAAAAACAAAGCATAGCAAAACAAAGCAAAGCAAACAAAGCAAAAACAA
>CM054166.1:26470506-26475506 GCA_028751875.1 Rapana venosa
GACGATGAACCGAGGTCCTGTGTGTTACGCATAATTATTTAGCGCACGTAAAAGAAACCACGGCAACAAGAGAGTTGTCCCTGGCAAAATTCTGTAGAAAAAAAGCCACTCTGATAGTGAAACAAATACAGTTGCAGACAGGAAAAAGAAAAAAAAATGGGTGGCGCTGCTCTTGTGGCGACGCGTTCTTCCCGGGGAGAACAGCCCGAATTTCACGCGGAGAAATCTGTCATGACTTAAAAGTGGTATGAATAAATAAATAGTCAGTGGCTGAAGTGTTGGCGCGTATCGTTTGATATAGATGGCTGACGTTGGCATTCTAAAGCATGAGGCCACGGTTCGTGGTCACTTGCATATAAACATGTGTAGATTCGGTAGTTGATATTGTGTTGGTGTCAGTTCGTGGTATGTATGCAGTGAAAGAATGGCCATCTCTTTGGGATCAGCTTGTATGAATATTCATTCTCAATGACTAGCTTACCAAAGCGAAAGACGATCTTTGAATTTCCAACAGCAGAGCTTATTATTTGATTTTTTTGTTCTTAAAAAACATGTTTAAAAACAGAAAAAAGTCTATAGATTTGAGTTGTTTTTTCTTTTTTTAAACAACTGATTTTCAAAAAAATATTAAAAATCTCATGTCGACATAGTTTTGAAATCTGTTTGCTAAGGTATGCATTTTTATCAGACGAATTCGAGCCCTCAGTATGTTAGTCTACTAAGTTAGTCTGCTGTCTTCAGTCTATAATTTAATCCTCACACACACACACACACACACACACACACACACACACACACACATACACACACACAACACACACACACACACACACACACACACACACACACACACACACACACACTCACACTCACACCGAAACACACACACCAAAACACACACACATACACACTCCCCCCCCCCCCCCACACACACACACTGAAACACATACACACACACACACACACACTGAAACACACACACAACACACTGAAAAACACACACCGAAACACACACACACACACACACACACCACACAACACACACACACACACACACACACCACACAACCACACACAACTGAAACACACACACACACACACACACACACACACTGAAACACACACACACACACCACACACTGAAACACACACACACACACACACACACTGAAACACACACACACCTGAAACACACACACACACACACACACACACACACTGAAACACACACAAACACACACACACACACCCCGAAACACACACACACACCACAAAACACACACTGAACACACAACACACACTGAAACACACACACACTACCACCACACACACCCCCCCACACACACAACACACACACACACACACAACACACACACACACACACACACCACACACACACCACTGAAACACACACACATACACACACACACCTTTGGTGAAGGACGTTAAACGAAAACACACACACACACACACACACACACACACACACACACACACAACACACACACTGAACACACACACATCCCCCCCCCCCCACCCACACAACACACACACACACACAAACACACACTGAACCCCCCCCCCCCCCAACAACCGCACTCACACACAAACGACCACACGTAAACCCCCCCCCCCACCACACACACACCTTGTTGGAATCCAGCACCTGCACGTAACACGTACCAGTATGACACGCTTACCGCCAGCTTTCCGCTAGTGTTTCGTACGCTGCAAAAGGTCTACGTCAGCGCGGGGGGTGGGGGGAACTTGCACCTTTCAGACCGCGAAACTGGAGTGGGCCGTATATCAGCAGTTAGAGCTTGCGCTCCTGACTGGACGGCCTGGGTTCCAGTCGCCAGGGACACCTTCGTCTTAAGGGGATGTTGAGCTAACAGAGCACTCATTCCACTTCTCCGAAAGTCCTTAGGATGAGGCTATATAAACTGAGGCTCCCTGTGCGAACGCACGAAAGAGCACACTTGTTAAATCACGTTTTGCTACAATTTCGTTTGCGTAGGCTTTATTTATTTATGTAGTTATTTATTTATTTATTTGTTTATTTATTTATACCACTTAAAGTCACGAGATTTCTCTGCTGTGAAATTCGGGCTGCTCTCCCCGGGGAGAGCGCGTCGCCACAAGAGCAGCGCCACCTTTTTTGTTTTGTTTTGTCTATAACTGAAGTTGAGTTTTCGTGCCGGTAAGAATGAGTGATAAAAGAAAAGTTGTAAATAACGAATGCATAATAATGTCGTTTTTTAGACATCGCTCCTGAAGTCGGAATACGGCTAGCTACCTTTATGGCGGGCAAAAACTTGTCTTATTCTATTTTGATTTTTTTCTTTATTTTGTCATATATTGTTTGTTGCTGTTGTTGTTTCTGGGGGGTGTTTTTCTATCGGCTCAAGTGACGTTGCACCGATTACTGAATATTTCGAAGGCAACAGTGGTATACTGTAGTGTAAAGAGTGTGAATGTTGAAACTAGTTTGGAAACGTGGATAGTTTAAAATCAGCTGCTTTTTATCTTCTTTTTATTGTTTTTTTTCTGTCAGACTAAGTGACACTTAGTGAGTACTCCCTTTCCCCAAGCTAATATTAAGCAGCATCGAGCGTGGTTACCAAGTGGATGGGTGACCGTTTGCGCGCCTTGGCCTCAGTACAGTCTCCCAGTTCACCCAGCTGTAAATGGATACCTGCTTTCTTTAGGGTCAGGGAAGGTAAAGCAGCGAGGGAGAGGAGATGGGCGCCGCCCTCAATATGCTGGTCCCTTGAGAAGTTGAGGTCTCTGATGCCTCGCTCCCCTACGACCACATAGGTTATGGGACATCTTTACCTTCACCTTTTTTTGTCTTCACCTTTTAGTTGTAAAAAAAAAAAAAAGAGTGCTGGCTCGATTCTGGAGATACAGTTGGTGTTGGTTTAAAATCAGTGCAAATATCAAATGAGTAACCCCCCACCCCCACCCCCCCCCCCCGTACTTTTTAAAACGTAAAACTAATCTGCTTAACTGGATTGCATTGATAGCTGAAGGAAAAGTCACCTTTTTCCATCGTCCGTGTAAGACCTTGACCAAGGCCACAAGAAGCTGCCGGTAGTTTTCCTTTTACGAAACAATTACACTATCTACGCAATAGTTACAGTATCAACGTAACAATTACAGTATCTACGTAATAGTTACAGTATCAACGTAACAATTACAGTATCTACGTAATAGTTACAGTATCAACGTAACAATTACAGTATCTACGTAATAGTTACAGTATCAACGTAACAATTACAGTATCTACGTAATAGTTACAGTATCAACGTAACAGTTGCACTATCCGCGTAACAGTGTCATTATCTACGTAACAGCTACACTAAGTAACAGTTACAGTATTTAGGTAACAAGTCTACGTAACAGTTATATTATCTACGCAACAGTTACAGTATCTGCGTTGCATATCTATGTAACAGTTATCTTGTCTAGGTAAACAGTTACATTATCTATGCAACAGTTACAATATCTACGTAACAGTTACAGAACAACAGTTACAAAATTTGCAGTTGCAATAGCTACGTAACAGCGTAATAGCTACACTATCGACGTAACAGCTACACTGTCTACGTAACAGCTACACTGTCTACGTAACAGCTACACTATCGACGTAACAGCTACACTATCGACGTAACAGCTGAGATCCTACTACCTCACCTCAGAGGGACAGTGCGTCGTTAGCGGAACTACTCAGGAGGAAAACTATATTTTGTGTTCCGTAGTTTCTAAACAAAAATTTAAAAAATAATAATAATAAAAGACATTTTTAAATAAAGGGGGGAGGAAAGGGAGAAAATGATGTGTGAAGTGCCGACGGGATTCCAGTGAGATTCAGTGATGGGTTTGCCTTCGAACCAGCAGTCTGAGATTCGAGTGAGATTCGCTGTCAAGAACTATCCAGGTTTGTTGATGGAGACTAGTGTTTTCTGAGGGGAACAAAGACAGAGGAGGGGGGGGGGGGGGGGGGGGGGGGGGGGGGGGGGGGGTTGAAGGTGGTGGTGGTGGTGTGGGTGGTGGTGGTGTAGGGTGTGTGTGTGTGTGTGTGTGTATGTAGGTGTGGGTGTAATGTATGTGACGTGTGTGTGTAGGGTGTGTGCATGTGTGTCTTAGTGTGTGTGTAGCGCGTGCGTGCGTGCGTGCGTGTGTGTGTGTGTGTGTGTGTAGTATGTGTATTAAAGTGGGAGTGTGTGTGTGCATTAAGGTGGGAGTGTGTGCGTGATGTATGAGTGTAGTGTGTGTGTAGTGTGAATGTGTGTGTTGGATTTTATTTATTTTATTTTATTTATTCTTTTATATCGAGGATAATGGAATAACCACTCATATGCTTTTTTTACATCCACTTCCCGTGTTTATGCGGTTTTGTCAATTTTGTCATCTGTTTCCACCGGCTCACAATGGCCTACTCTTCCGAAAAGCGGAACAGGATTTAACGTGTGCACAAGATGTTCTGCATGCGTTCGAACACGGGGCCTCGGTTTATAGTCTCATCCTGTATGTGTGTGTGTGTGTGTGTGTGTGTGTGTGTGTGTGTGTGTGTGTGTGTGTGTGTGTGTGTGTGTGCGCGCGCGTGTGTGTGTTAAGGTGGTAGTGTGTGTAATAAGGTGGAAATGTGTATGTTTTTTGTGAGTATAGTGTGTGTATAATTATATTAAAGTGGGAGTGTGTGTGTTGGTGTATTAAGGTGGGAGTGTGTGTGAGTGTATGTGTGTGTGTGTGTGCAAAGTGTGTGTGTGTGTGTTGTGTTAATATCACTACAACCTAGGCTCTAGTCAACATCTCTCTGTTGGCTCTTTATTTCTTTCTTCTGTAACCCCTTTATCCGACGTTTTGTTTATGCAGTTGCTGTCAATGCCTTTAAAAGAAAAAAATGATTGTGGTTATTTTCTGACTGGATGGGTAACGGTGTATATTAAACTGTATTGGCGATTCACGCAGACACATGGAATAATAATACCCGGTGT
>CM054166.1:26478006-26503006 GCA_028751875.1 Rapana venosa
CCCTCTCCTCCCCTCTCTCTCTCCCCTCCTCTCTCCCCCCCCCCTCTCTCCCCCCTCCTCTATCCTCTCTCTCTCTCCCTCTCTCTCTCTCTCTCTCTCCCCCCCTCTCTCTCCCTCTCTCTCTCTCCCTCTTCTCTCTCTCCCTCTCCCCTCCTCTCTCCCTCTCTCTATCTCTCCCTCTCTCTCTCTTTCTCTCTCCCTCTCTCTCTCTCGCCTCCCTCTCTCTCTCTCTTCTCTCCTCCTCCCCTCCCCCCCCCCTCTCCTCTCTCTCTCTCTCCCTTTTCTCTCTCTCCCTCTCTCTCTCTATCCCTCTCTCTCTCTCTCCCCCCCCTCCTCTCTCCTCCCTCTCTCTCTCTCTTCCTCTCTTTCTCCCTCCTCTCTCTCTCCCTCTCTCTCTCTCTCCCCCCTCCTCTCCTCTTTCCGCTCTCTCTTCTCTTTCTCTCTTCTCTCCCTCTCTCCTCTCTTCCTCTCTCTCTCCCCCTTCTCTCCCTCTTCCTCTTTTCTCCCTCCCTCTCTCCTCCTCCCCTCTCTCTCTCCCCCTCTCTCTCTCTCTCTTTCTCTTCTCTCTCTCTCTCTCTCTCTCTCTCTTCTCTTTTCTCTCTCTCTCTCTCTCTCTTCTCTTCTCTCCTCTCTCTTCCCTCTCTCTCTGAGTTTACCCCTGCAACGTGGTTTGTTTGTATGAAATCACAAGAGGAATGACTGTGGTAAATGATTCTTGATCCTTTGTGCATTTAATATCATGAGTGCTGCCCCGCGTTGCCGGTCTATGTGGGTGACGCGCGCGCGCGTGCGACGCAAAACACACACACACACACTCCCTCTTCTCTTCTCACCTTTCTTCCTCTTCGCTCAAATCACTCCTCTCTTCTCTCTACCCGTTGTGTGGTTTTATGAGTGGGTGTGTGCGCACCAGATAACGATGGTGGTTACCTTTTATATTAAGAAGACAGACAGACAGACGACAGACAGCCAGCCACTAAAAGTCCACACGAAAATGCAGTCAGAAAGAAAAGGTCACCCAAAAAAAACCCCCAAACGATGTGTTCTTGTTGTTCTTGTATGTTGTTCTTGTTGTTAAGTTTTTATTTTATCCTTTTTGTGGGAGGTTTGTTACAGCAGCTGGAAGTGTTTTGTGTTTTGTGTGTGTGTGTGTGTGAGTTTTGTGTTGTGTGTGTGTGTGTGTGGGGGGTGTGTTTTGTGTTTGTGTGTGTGTGTGTGTTGTGTTTTGACCCTTTGCTTAGTAGTCATCATGTCACATTTTTTGTCTAAAATAGATATTGCCTTAGTTTGAAAGAAATGATGAAATACCATTTTAAACAAAGTGTATGTCCGTTGTGTGTGTGTGTGTGTGTGTGTGTGTGTGTGGTGTGTGTGTTTAGATGAAATGACAAAGATAAAAGTGGGCTGAAAGGTAATTAACGAGTGTGTGTGAGTTGGGGTGTGTGTGTGTATGTGGGGGGTGTGCGCGCGCGCCCTGTGTGTGTGATAGATAGAGAAACTCGAATTCGAACTGGGAAAATTTTAATGAGGGTATATGGATAAGTCAGTGGCTTCTTTAACCAGGGCCCCCATCAAAAAACCAGGGGCTGGGGGGGGGGGGGGGGGGGGGGGGGACAATGAACAAATAGGAAAACATTCAAAACAAATAAAAAATAGTATAGACTTTAAACTTGGAAAAAAATGCATAGATAATATTCAAACAAAGATTTTCTACATATTGTCAAGCACATGTCCATTCTTATCATTCTAAAGCATATCTACACTATTGACATGCATACAGACACAAAACCATAGCCAGCTGAGAGAGAGAGAGAGAGAGAGAGAGAGAGAGAGAGGAGAGAGAGAGAGAGAGAGAGAGAGAGAGAGTAAAATCCAAATACTGAATGGACAAACAGAGTGAGCAGTGCACTATTTCCACCGGGAGAGCAGCTTGAATTTAAAGTAGGCCTAATAGTGAAATATATAGTTAGGTAGTTACACATTTAGTGTGTGTGTGTGGGGGGGGGGGGGGGGAGAGAGAGAGAGAGAGCCATCAAGCCAGTCAGATCATTCGTTTATTCATTAATTAAGGTTTTGGGTTGTTTGGATTCTATTTTTTTTAAGGGGAAGGGGTTAGGGAGTATTAGTTTAATGTCTATGCATTCACGACGTAGCTAGTTAATTAGTTACTTACATTTTTACTTACTTGCTCACTTACTCACTCATTGATTTACTCACTTAATTTCTTATTATTACTTAAAGCGACTGTTTCCTCGTGTACGCAGGACAGGAAACTGACACCACAGGACTCGGAAGTGACGACATACCGGAAGCGGAAAAGAAACCCAGAAAGGAAGTGGTGAAGAAAGGGCGCCGGCCTATTTCGCCACCCGGGGTACTGACTGACTGGCATTTGCACCAGGGCTTTGGGTCTTGGAAATAAAGCTTTTCCCCAGTTGTTTTAAATTTTAAATACATTTTTTTTTCAAGTGTAGGAAGTTTGCGTAATAAGTCATGGTAGTGTTAGTGTTAGTGTTGTGTGTGTGGTGTGTGTGTGTGGTGTATGCGTGGCTGTTAAGCGTGCAAGCGTGCGTGTGTGTTCGTGCGTTCGCGTGTGTGTGTATTTGCGTACGTGATATTATTATATATTATATATATATATATATATATAATATATATATATATATGCGAGAATGCGTGTTTCTGTGCGTACATGTATGTATGTGTGTGTATTTGTGTGTGTGCGTGCGTATGTGTGTGCGTGCGTGTGTGTGTTGCGCGCGAGCTGTGTGCGTACTTGAGTGTGCGTTCTTTTGACTTTTGCGATTTTATTTGCAAAATATAAAATGCTTTGTTTAAAATGCATGTATGCATCGACAATTTCTCTGGCGTCAGGAAGGTATGAAGCACTTTAATCAATATGTACAGACTATATTCTTTCAATATAATCATTATATATGCATGTGTTAACCGTGATTATGTGCACATAATTATACGAACAATTGCAAAATTCACTATCAACTAATGCATATTCTCTCTTTGTCTGGTCTGCTGTCTGTCTGTCTCTGTCTCGTCTCTCTCTCTCTCTCTCTCTCTCTCTCTCTCTCTCTCTCTCAATAAATAAATAAATAAATAAATAATAAAAAAGATTAATAGATAAAATGCATATTCATGCTATTATTTTGCCCACGTAACTTCTGACTGTGCTTTTTAGTTAGGAGTTTTTGTTGGATATTTTTGGTTTGTTTTGTTATGGGTTTGTTTTTGTTTTTAACGAATGTTGATGCCTGTGGGAATGGGAACAGATAGGAATGAGGAATGTATTTGTTTATTTTCTCTCGTTCCTCGCCTCTAAGCTCTTGTTGTTTGTTTTTTCATTCTTTCGTTCATTTATTTGTTCGTTGGTTGTTGATTTTGGGGTTTTTTTTTCGTTATCTATTTTATTATTTTCTCTTTCTTTTTTTTGTTTTTTTGTTTTGTTTATCTGTCTGTCTGTTTGTTTCTCCATTCTGTCTTTTTTCTTTAATTGTTTGTTTGTGTTTCTTTCTTTCCACATCAGTTTTGATGTTAAAAAAAATTCCTACCTTTCAGTCTTTCCTTTATTTTCAGGTCATTTGTTCATTAAAATTTATTTGTTTGGGGTTTTGTTTTTTAAAGAAAAAAAAAATGTTCTTTCTTCATTTTGGTTTTCTTTCTCTTTCTTTCTTTTTTCTCTTTTGTTTATCTGTCTGTCTGTTGGCCTTTTCTTTCTTTTTTTTCTATCGTTTTCTCTGTCTTTGTTTCTTTTCTTACTTTCTTTCCTTCTTTCTATATTTTATATATTTAATTTTCACCTTTCATTCTTTCATATTTTCAGGTCAAGCGGCGGCAACGCACACACCTCACCACCCCCACCCCCACGCCAGCCTTCCCCTGTGCCCTCCCCCTCCCCGCCCCCTCCCTCTCCCCCTCCTGTGGTGGAGATTCCCTTGCCGGATGTTCCGTTGCCGGACATCAGTCTGCCGGATTTGCCGGAATGGCAATCGGCACAGAAAGTGAGTTGTTACTGTTGTGGTGTGTATGTTGTTTGTGTTTTCTGCTGTTGTTTGTTTGTTGTTGATGTTCTTGTTGTTCTTGTCGTTGATGATGGCGATAGTAATGGCGTTGATGATGGTGATTTTTTGTTTTAAAAAAAAATTTCCTTTCTCTTTTTCTGTCTTTCGTCTTTTCTGTCTTCCTTCCTTTCCTTCATTCATTCATTCATTCATTCATTTATTCAACTTTCTCCCCCCCCCCTCTCTCTCTCTCTCTCTCTCTCTCTCTCTCTCTCTTTCTCTCTCTCCTCTCTCTCTCTCTCTCGCTTCTCTCTCTCTCTGCTTGTTTGTCTTTCTGTCTGTCTCTCTTTTTATTCTGTCTCTGTCTCTGTGTCCCTCTCTCTCTCTCTCTCTCTCTCTCTCTCTCTCTCTCTCTCTCTCTCTCTCTCTCTCTCTCTCTCTCTCGCTCTCTCTGTGACTAAACTAAACTGTTGGTTTGGTGTGTACAGGCGGACAAGCAGAAGAAGCAGAAGTTTATGGTGGCCCCTCCACCTCCCCTCAAAGAGGTGCCGAAGAAACGGAGAGCCCCTCCGAAAACCAGGAGACCGTGAGTATTCAGCTTTCAACGGGTGTTTGGGGGGCAGGGTAGCCTAGTGGTTACAGCGTTGCGCTCGTGATCTGACGGCCTGGGTTCGAGCCACCACCGAGACGCCTGTTCAAGGGGATTTTTTTGTCCCCTGGAGTTAACATCAGTGCCGACTCTGTTCCTCCGAAAGTCCTTCAGATGAGACTGTAAACTGAGGTCCCGTGTGCGAACGCAAGCGGAACATCTTGTGCTCAGGTTAAATAAATCCCGTTCGTTCTGCCTTTCTGAAGAGTAGGCCTTTCGTGCCGGTAAGAATGGAGGAGTGCAAGCACACTTTTGTTGTGTTCAGACATCGTCCTTGAAGTCAAGTCAAGTCAAGTCAAAGTTGAAAAAAAATCCTCTGTAAAGTAATCATTTATGAAGGCATTGACAGAACGAGGTCTATGAAATAAAATGTCAATAGTCAAATGTTTTTTCAAAAGCACACAACACACACACACACACACACACACACACACACACACACACACACACACACACACACACACACACACACACACACACACACACACAAACTCACAGGTCATATACTTTAGCAGGGTGATAGGACATGGGTTAGTGAAGGTGGGACAGTTCTGATATGAAACAGGAGGGGAAAAATCTTAGGTTTGAAATAAATGTCTTGAGGCTGGATTTAAAAGTGTCATAACTAGGTTTGTGGCGAAGAGAGAGAGGGAGCTCATTCCAGGTCGACTGACCCGAAATAGAGAAAGAGCGGCGGCCAACGGTGGATTTGTTGAATCTAGGTATTCGTAGGCACAAGGTATCTGCAGCAGAGCGGAGGGAACGTGAAGGAGTGTACAGGTGAAAACATTCACAGAGGTAGGAGGGTGCAGTTTTTGGAGACATTTGTAATAGAGGGTACTGATCTTATAATTTACTCTCTGTAGCACAGGCAGCCAGTGGAGAGATTGCAAGAGAGGGGTAATGTGCTCAGACTTTTTCTTTCTGAGAACTAGTCGAACTGCGGAGTTTTGTATACGTTGAAGGGAGTGGATAGATGTTGCTGGCAGACCAGCCAAAAGAGAATTGCAATAGTCCAGACGTGAAAGAATGAGAGAAGTGACAAGTTTGGATGTTGCGTCTGTGGACAGGTACTTTCGAATTGCACTAATACGCAATTGATAGTAGCATGACTGACAGATTGGGTGATGAATTTTTGCATAGATAGTGTGTTGTCGATAATGACCCCTAGATACTTCACAACAGTGGATAGAGGAATTGACGTATTGCCGAATTCTATTGAAGCTGTTGTGATTGAAGAGAGTTTGTATTTGGTCTCTACAAGCATGGCTTCGTTTTTATCTTGTATCATCACCACACCTATCCCGTAGTTCCTTGAACCGTAGGGGCACCACTGAAGATTTTGCAACCAGCTTCCTCCACTCCCCGCGGTCCTCTGCTTTCCTGTAACAAATCGTTGCCACTCAAGGCTACCAATCCACTCACTGATATTGTCTTCCCATCGTTATCTCTGTCTGCCTCTTCGTCTCCCTCCTTGTACCGTTCTTGTATCATAAACACACTGTAACAACAACAACAATGATGGTGGTGGTGGTGTGTGTGTGTGTGGTGTGTGTGTGTGTGGTGTGGTGTGTGTGGTGTGGTGTGGTGTGTGTGGGTGGTGTGTGTATGTGTGTGGTGTGTGTGTGTGTATGTGGTGTGTGTGTGTGGTGTGTGTGTGTGTGGTGTGTGTGTGGTGTGGTGTGATGTGTGTGTGTGTGTGTGTGTGTGGTATGTGTGTGTGTGTGTGTGATGTGTGTGTGGTGTGTGGTATGTGTGTGTATATGTGTGTGTGTGTGTGGTGTGGTGTGTGTGTGGTGTGGTGTGTGTGTGGTGTGTGTGTGTGTGTGTCTGCAGACTGAAGGTTCCAGTCCAGCGTCTGAGGACGAAGCCGGCAGAGGCCCCCGTGAACCCCGAGCAAGTACAGGACATGCAGGACCCTCTGGACTGGCTGGCGAAATACTGCATCATCAAGTAATGCCTGTCTGCCGCACTTTGGTCTATTTGTTAGGAGCGTGGTGATCGTGGTGGTGGTGATGGTGGGGATGGTGATGGTGGGGATGGTGGTGGCGGTGGTGGTGGTGGTGGGGATGGTGGTGGTGGTGGTGGGGATGGTGGTGGTGGGGATGGTGGTGGGGGTGATGGTGGTGGTGGGGTTGGTGATGGGGGTGATGGTGGTGGTGGTGGGGATGGTGGTGGTGGTGGTGGGGATGGTGGTGGTGGTGGGGATGGTGGTGGTGGTGGTGGGGATGGTGGTGGTGGTGGGGATGGTGGTGGGGATGGTGGTGGTGGTGGTGATGGTGGTGGGGATGGTGGTGGTGGTGGTGGGGATGGTGGTGGTGGGGATGGTGGTGGTGGTGGTGGGGATGGAGGTGGTAGTGGTGGTGGGGATGATGGTGGTGGTGGTGGGGATGGTGGTGGTGGTGGTGGTGGTGGTGGGGATGGTGGTGGTGGTGATGGTGGTGGGGATGGTGGTGGTGGTGGGGATGAGGGTGGTGGGGATGGTGGTGGTGGTGATGGTGGTGGTGGTGATGGTGGTGGTGGCAGTGATGGTGATGGTGGTGGTAGTGATGATGCACACACACACACACACACACACACACACACACACACACACACACACACACACACACCACTCATAGGTAAGCACGCAAGCACCCTCACTTACACACAACATGCTCACGCACGTGCAACACCCCCCTCCCTCCTTCACACACAACACACACACAACGCACACAAACACACACAAGACATACACATACACACACTACACACACACACACATACACACTACGCACACACACACACACACATACACACAACGCACACACACACAACACATACACACAACACACACACATACACACAACGCACACAAGCACACACAACACATACACACAACACACACACACACACACACACACACACACACACACACACACACACACACCGCACACATACGCATGGAGTTAACATCAGTGCAGACTCTACTCTCCCCAAAAGTCCTTCGGATGAGACTATAAATCGAGGCCCCGTGTGCGAACGCACGCAAAACATCTTACGCACACGTTAAATCCTGTTCCGCTTTTCGGAAGAGTAGACCATTGTGTGCCGGTGGGAGCAAATGACAGACTTTACAAAACCGCATACACCCGGGGACTGGCTGTAAAAAAGCACCTAAGTGCTTATTCCATTATCCTCTATATAAAAGAATAAAATAAATAAATAAACACACACACACATCTCTGCATACCTCCCTTTCACCACCAGAAGAAGCAGAGGAAAAGTCTGTCTATGCTGGCTGGATCTCCTAGTTGATGTTATTGCTTTTGTTGTCATCGTTATAGTATTAATAACGATAATACTAACAATATTATTAATTGTTATTGGTTGCATGACTGTGTAAGAATGAGTTGAGTGCAAGCGCTTTGATATGTTTGTGCAAGTTATAGCGCTATAGAAATTCTATTTATTATTATTATTACTACTACTACTACTACTACTACTACTACTACTACTACTACTTCTACTACTACTACTACTACTACTACTACTACTACTACTACTACTACTACTACTACTAACTACTACTAACAACAACAACAACAACAACAACAACAACAACAACAACAACAACAACACAACAACAACAACAACAACAACAACAACAACAACAACAACAACAACAACAACTACTACTACTACTAACTACTACTACTACTACTAACTACTACTACTAACTACTACTACTGCTGCTGCTGCTGCTGCTACTACTACTTCTACTGCTACTACTACTACTGCTACTACTACTACTACTACTCTGCTGCTTCTCTCTGCATCACTCTGCCGCTACTACAACAAACTACTACTACTACTATACCTCTACTACTACATACTATTCCCTAACTAACTACTACTACTACTACTACTATTATTTCTATTGCATAATTATGGATGCTAGTGATTGTACTGGAAAGGTTTTGTGATCATCGTCAATATCGTTGTTGTTGTCGTCGTTATATCATTGCAGTTTTACTGCATAATTATGGATGTAAGTCGGTGTACTAGAAAGGCAGTTTGATCATCGTCAATATCGTTGTTGTTGTTGTTGTTGTTGTTTATCGTTTTTCTTAAAACTCATGTTGTTCTTGGAAAAGAAATCTAGTGTCTTTGTTGATAACTATTATTTTGAGAACTAGGGTAAAGAAACTTTTGGTTTTTTGTCCAAAAAAGTATTATTGCTAAATGATGATGACAACAACGACGATGACGACATGAATGATGATGATAACATGAAGGATGACGATGACAACTTGACTGATGATGACGACATGAATGATGATGACTGACGATGACACAACCATGGTGATGAATGACGATGACAACATGAATGAGTGATGACGACGAGACAACCACGAATGACGATGACACATGATGAGACAACGACGTGAATGACGATGACAACGAATGGATGTCGTTGTTCCCAAAGTTTTCCCACACAGAGTCCTGTCTCCTTATGTCCACACACAACAATCAAGAACCAGATTAGTCGTCATTGTTGCTGTTGCTGTTGTTTGTTTTGGGGGTTTTTTATTTTGCTTATTCATTATTATCATCCATCACCACCATTACCTACAAACGCCGCTAACCATTTCCCCCCAAATGTAATTGCAGTCCGGACAGACTACCTCTCTACGAGATGATCTTCGAATCGGTGATAGCCGACCAGACCCCGCGCTACACCAAGCCCTCCCACCCTTCTGTCAACGAAGTGTTGAAAGAAGCCCAGGTGGCTGAAGGGGAGGGCAAGAAGGGCGAGAAGAAGGCGGAGGAGGAGGGAGGAGGAGGAGGAGAGGAGGAGGAGGAAGGAGAGGACGGAGGGAAGGAGAACAAGAAGAAGAAAGGGAAGAAGAAAGGGAAGAAGAAACGGTCGAGGTCGCGAGAGAGAGAGGAGGCGGCTGGTCCTAACCAGCTGACGTTTTTGGAGAAGAGCTTGGGGCAGCCGAAAGTGGTAGGCCATCTTTCCTTTTTGGTTTGGTAGATTAGATATATATATATATATATATATATATATATATATATATGGAATGTCTTTTTTTTTTTAAAATGTCAGGATGATCAGTTAACACAAATTAATGTTTCTATCGATGCCCCGATAATGTTAGCATCTTGAGTGCTGTTAAGGTTTTTTGTTTTTCCCCAAGCTAAGGTTAAGCAGTATTGAGTGTGGCTACCAAGTAGATGGGTGACCGTTTGCACGCCTTGGCTTCAGTACAGCCCCCTCATAATTCACCCAGCTGTAAATGGGTACCTGCCCTCTTTAGGGTCAGGGAAGGTAAAGCAGCGAGGGAGAGGAGATGGGCGCCGCCCTCAATATGCTGGCCCCTAGAGAAGTGAGGTCCCTGACGCCTCGCTCCCCGACGACCAGATAGGTTATGGGACACCTTTACCTTTTTTACTGTGAGGGGGGAAAAAGCTCTTTTGCCTCGTAATCGTGACTTATTTCTAAGACTATTTTTCGTGCCTGCGCGCGCGCGTGCGTACGTGCGTGCGTGCGTGCGTGTGTGTGTGTGTGTTGTGTGCAATGAAAAGAGATGGAAATGTTTTTTAGCCATCTGTTTGGATTTTTATATTATTATCATTATTAATTTGTTGCTGGTGTTATTGTTATCATCATTATTATTGCCATCGTCGTGATGATGATTCTGACGACGATATTGATTTTCCCTCTCTTTATTATCATACTTCTTGTTGTTGCTGATCTTTGTGTGGTGATGGTTGTGGTGGTGGTGGTGGTATTATTATTACCACTATTATCATTATTATCATCCTTATGAATAGTAGAGTAGTAGTACTAGTAGCAGTAGCAGCAGCAGCAGCAGAAGCAGTAGTAAAGTAATAGAAGTAGTAGCAGTAGTAGTAGTAGAACAGTAGCAGCAGCAGCAGCAGCAACAGCGGCAGTAGTAGGAGTAGGAGGAGTATCATCAGCAGCAGTAGTAGAAGTAGTAGCAGCAGCAGTAGCAGCAGTAGTAGCAGCAGCAGAAGTAGCAATAGTAATACAATCAGCAGGAGCAGCAGAAGTAGTAGTAGCAGCAGCAGCAGCAGCAGCAAGTAGTAGTACAAGCAGCAGCAGCAGCAGCAGCAATAGTAGTACAAGCAGCAGCAGCAACAGCAGCAGCAGCAGCAGCAGCAGCAGTAGTAGTAGTAGTAGTGGTAGTAGCAGCAACAGCAGCAGCAGCAGCAGCAGCAGCAGCAGCAGCAGTATTAATGTAATTGTTACCGACGTCGTTGTTGTTGAAGGTGTAAAAAAAACAAAAACGTTCGAGTTCGATTTCTCACAGGTGTGGTTGGTGTGTCTGTGTGCAGGGGATGTCGGTGGCCGAGCAGCAGCTGGAGAAGCTGTGTTACACCCTGGACACCCTGCATCACAAACTGGAGGACCTGGGATCCGAACTCTCGACCCTAGAAGGTAAGCTGCCTCAGATGATCTGAAAGACTACCACCCAGACCACCTTTCAGAGAGTCTTTTGGGTGACGATGAGTAAAAGCATCGTCCATTGTTTGTTTGGTTTTAGTTCTGGATTTTAACATTGTTAGTAGTAGTAGTAGTAGTAGTAGCAGTAGTTGTAGTAGTAGTAGTAGTAGTAGTAGCAGTGGTAGTTAGTAGTAGAAGCAGCAGAAGCAGCAGTAGAAGAAGAAGTAGTAGTAGTAGAATAAGAAGAAGCAGCAGCAGCAGCATTATCAGTATTACTATTATTACTATTATTATTATTCCATTATCATTCTCGTTATTATCATGATTTGATTTTATAACTAAAGCCAAAATGGGATTGTTGTGGTTAGTCCAATATCGTTCCATCCAAATATCAACAAGTAAGACCATGTCATTTTTCGTGGCAAAAACAACTCTACTTAACGAGCAGAGAATTTTTTTTTTAAGCATGCATGAGTTACAGTCCTCAAAATCGGACATCTCTGCTGGGACTTCAGTATAACACAAACAGTAACAATACAAGATGACTATCGTTTCTTTAAAAAAAAAAAAAGTCAAATCTAACCAGGGTTGTTTTTTTTTGGATAATTTATTTTTGTATTTTTTTCATGACAGATAAACGAACGAGGCAGGTCGCAGAGAAAGCGAGAGAACTCTTTCCTGAAGTTGCCTCCCCTGAATACACACCCAAGACCAAGAAGAAAGGCAAGAAGAAGGTGAGTGATAAAATCAGTATTGTCTGACGTAATTTTGCACTTGCTTACACATAATGCCGCGTGCGTTCAGTCCCTCCCCCCCCCCCCCTCTCTCTCTCTCTCTGTCGTCTGTCTGTCTCTCTCTGTCTCTCTCTCTCTCTCTCTCTCTCTCTCTCTCTCTCTCTCTCTCTCTCTCTCTCTCTGTAGAAACGGATGACAAAATTTACAAACTGCATACACACGGGAACTGGATGAAAAAAAGCACATGAGTGCTTATTCCATTATCCTCGAAGTAAAAGAATAAAAAGAAAAAAATCTCTCTCCGAAAAACACACACAAAAACCTAAAACCAAATAAAAACCTGCATGGTTAAACCTGATCACATATACACAGGCTCGCACACAGATACACATACATTCAAGCACACGCGCGCTTGCACACACGCACGCTTAGACATACAAAGCAACCAAAATTCAAAAGTGATATACCCTCGCTAACTTGTTCAACATTATAAACTAATGGAAGTCATACCAAGAACAAAAATAATGACAACTTAATGCAAGGTTAGCAAATCAAACTCAAAGGCAATTTACAGTCAAATTGAATAGAATTTTAAAAAAATTCTTGTATATTTTTTTTCAAATTCTAATAACAATTTACTTGGTAAATACAAAGTGTTTCTTTGACTTTCTTTTTATGGAAAACTGTTTCTGTCATAAACAGAAAAAAAGAGAGATCATTGTAGGAAAAATCACCCAAAGTGAATCAACATTATGGTCCTAGGAAACTTGGACAATGGCAGATTTTGTTGTTCGTTTCTCGACTAGATTTTTAAGATTCACCACTAGTGACATTTGTGTGATTGACCTACCATTAAGGTAGCCGCATTCCGACTTTGGGGAATGAACAATCGCAGATAAAAGACGTCACTATTGTTGTTCGTAGTTTTTGTTTCATCTCTGTGCCAAAGCACTAAGTAGATCACAAACAGACACAAGGCAGCCAGCAGTTCACAAAGTGAGTCAGTTAACCCTGTCTTACAAGTAGACCAGTGATGTCCAGCATTTACACAATCTACGTTCACGTCATTATAAAACGTAGCACGACACAACAGCCAGCCCAGAAGCATGAACATCAGCAACTGTTTAAACCAGTTTTGATTTTTGATAATACATTTCTGGGCTTTTTGAAATATTTATTTATGTATTTATTTAGATTTTGTTTGATTTATTCGTTTATATCGAAGATAATGGAAAAGCACTCGTGCATTTTTTAACATCCAGTCCCCGTGTGTATGCAGTTTTGTAAATTTTGTCATCCGTTCCCACCGGCACACAATGGCCTAATCTTCCAAAAAGCGGAACGGGTTTTAACATGTGCGCAAGATGTTCTGCGTATGTTCGCACACAGGACCTCGGTTTATAGCCTCATCCGAAGGACTTTTAGGGGGAGTGGAGTCAGCACTGATGTTAACTCTAGTGGAAAAATCCCCTTGAACGAGATTCGAACCCGGGTCAGCAGATCACGAATACATCACTCTAACCACCAAGCTATCCCGTCCTCCCAAATATTAGAATATTAGTGTGTGTCCGGACATGCTTGCTTCCATTACAAAAGAAACTGAGCTTGTATGTATGCAATATTGGAGCAGCTGCAAAACAGTAGTAGTAGAAGTAGTAGTAGAAGTAGTAGTAGTAGTAGTGGTAGTAGTAGTAGTAGAAGTAGTAGAAGTAGTAGTAGTAGTAGTAGTAGTAGTATCAGCACAGGGCTGTAATGAATAGAGTGTATGATGACATAATAGTTATAATGTTCTGCAGTTTCGCTTTCGCTAACACATGCACAGCAAAAAAACAAAACAAAACAAAAACCGATGAAGACGATAAGCGATGGGGAGGGGGTAAAGTGAGTGTGTGTGTGTGTGTGTGTGTGTGTGTGTGTGTGTGTGTGTGTGTGTGTGTGTGTGTGTGTGTGTGTGTTTGGGTCAGAGACAGAGACAGACAGACAGACAGATAGACAGACAGAGAGGACGACGACGATACTGATGACGATGATAACGATCTGACAATATTGATGACTACGATGCTCACTAATTAATGATGGTGATGATAATAATGGTGGTGATGATGGTGGTGATGATTATGATGATGGTGGTGGTGATGACGATGGTGGTGATGACGATGGTAATAGTAATGATGATGATGATGGTGATGATGGTAATGCTGATGATAATGATGATGGTGATGATAATGATGATGATGGTAATGATGATATTGATGGTGATGATGATGGTAATGCTGATAATGGTGATGCTGATGTGATGATAACAATGATAATGAAATGTAATGATGCTGGATGATGCTGGTAATGATGATGGTGATGGTAATGATGATGGTGATTGTGATGATAATGATGATAATAATGATGATGATGATAATGATGATAATAATAATGATGATAACAATGGTGATAATAATGACAATGATGATGATAATGATGACAATAATGATAATGATGGTGGTCTGGTCACTGTCCCCACCAGTCGAAACAGAAGCCCAGCACCCCAGCGGTCAAGTTGCGGCCTCAGGACATCACTGATGAGGTCATCCTGGCACGACTGGACGACAAGATGTTGACCGCTGTGAGCCTCTGTCTGTCTGTCTGTCTGCCTGCCTGTCTGTCTGTCTGTCTGTTTGTCTTGCTGTCTGTCTGCCTGTCTGTCTGCCTATCCTGCTGTCTGTCTGTTTGTCTTGCTGTCTGTCTGTCCTGCTGTCTATCTGTTTGTCTTGCTGTCTGTCTGTCTGTTGTCTTGCTGTCTGTCTGTCTGCCTGTCTGTCTGTCTGTCCTGCTGCCTGTCTGTCCTGCTGTCTGCCTGTCTGTCTGTCTGCCTGCCTGCCTGTCCTGTCTGTCTGCCTGTCTGTCTGTCCTGCTGTATGCCTGCTGCTGCCTGTCTATCTGTTTGTCTTGCCTGTCTGCTGTCTGTCTGCTGACGTCTGTCTGTCTGTCCTGCTGTATCTGTCTGCCTGCCTGTCTATCTGTTTGTCTTGTCTGTCTGTCCTGCTGACTGTCTGTCTGTCTGTCCTGCTGTATGCCTGTCTGTCTGCCTGTCTATCTGTTTGTCTTGCCTGTCTGTCTGTCTGTCCTGCTGACTGTCTGTCTGTCTGTCCTGCTGTATGCCTGTCTGTCTGCCTGTCTATCTGTTTGTCTTGCCTGTCTGTCTGTCTGTCCTGCTGACTGTCTGTCTGTCTGTCTCTGCTGTTGCTGCTGTCGCTGTCTATCTGTTTTGTCTTGCTGTCTGTCTGTCTGTCATGCTGACTGTCTGTCTGTCTGTCCTGCTGTCTGCCTGTCCTGCTGACTGTCGTCTGTCTGTCTAACTGTGTGTGTGTGTGTGTGTGTGTGTGTGTGTTGTGTGTTGTGTCTGTCTTGTCCGTGTGTACGTCTGTCAGCTTGTTTGTTTGTCTGTGATTCTGTCGGGGAGGGGAACGGGGTGGAGGTATGTGTGTGTGCGTGCGTGCGCGTGTGTGCGTGCGTGCGTGCATGCGTGCGTGCGTGTGTGCGTGCGTACGTATGCGCGCGCGTGTGTGTGCGTGCGTGAGTGTGATCATTTTGTGTCTTTTTTCGCTTCGTCTTTTTTTTTCTCCGTTGCCATAATGTTCGTCTTTGACATGCCAATCCCGCTGTTCCCTGGCAAACCAACCCATAAAAACTAAAGAACGAAATCTCTCAGTGACAGCATTGGGACCGTGTATTTGTAGACTAGATAAGCCGGTAAGCAAGCAACAAACGAGCATACTCCTTACCCTTGAACGAGCCATTCAACAAACACACAGTAAGTAAGTAAGTAACTGACTAACTAATGACCCGTCATTGTGTTGTGTGCTTCAGATACGTCACGAACCGGAAGTACGTCAGACGGAACTGGAAATCGGACGTGCGCGGGAAAAGATGTCTGACGTCACAGAACGACTTGAAGAGTTGGCAAGTGAGTGAAGTATTTGTATGTATGTATGTGTGTGTGTGTGTGTGTGTGTGTGTGGTGTGTGTGTGTGGTGTGTGTGTGTGTGTGTGTGTGTGTTGTGTGAATGAAGAAATGTGTGTGTGTGTGAGAGAGAGAGAGAGAGAGTATTGCTTTTTAAAAAAAAAAATTCATAATTATGTGCTTTTAATATTTTTCTGATTATTTTTTGTTGCGTTTTTTTCTTTCTTTTCTTTAGTTCATTTCAAAATATGTGCGCGCGCGCGCACACGTGTGTGTGTATGTGTCTGTCTCTGTCTTTCTCTCTGTATGTATGTATGTTGTATGTAGATATATATATATATATATATATGCATGCATGTATGTGTATGAGTATGTGTGTGTGCTTGCGTGTCTGTGGGCATTTCTATGCATGAGTGTATGCGTGCGAGCTTGGGTCCATGCATGTCTTCTGACGTTGTGTGTATGTATGTGTGTGTGTGTGCTTGTGTGTGAGTATGCTTGTACATGTGCGCACATGCGTTTGTGTATGTGTGTTTGTATGCTCGCATGCAATGTATATGCGTACTTGCAAGTACGTGCACCCATAATTATGCGTGCACGTTTTGTAGGCACACACCAGTTTGTATTTGCGCCTAATCGTATGTGTTTGTTTTGTCTGTACACACCTGTGTATGTTTGCTCCTGATCCCGTTTTGTATGTACATACCTGTGTATGTTTGCTCCTGATCCCGTTTGTATGTACATACCTGTGTATGTTTGCTCCTAATCCCGTTTGTATGTACACACCTGTGTATGTTTGCTCCTGATCCCGTTTTGTATGTACATACCTGTGCATGTTTGCTCCTGATCCCGTTTTGTATGTACATACCTGTGCATGTTTGCTCCTGATCCCGTTTGTATGTACATACCTGTGCATGTTTGCTCCTGATCCCGTTTGTATGTACATACCTGTGCATGTTTGCTCCTGATCCCGTTTTGTATGTACATACCTGTGCATGTTTGCTCCTAATCCCGTTTGTATGTACACACCTGTGCATGTTTGCTCCTGATCCCGTTTGTATGTACATACCTGTGCATGTTTGCTCCTGATCCCGTTTGTATGTACATACCTGTGCATGTTTGCTCCTGATCCCGTTTGTATGTACATACCTGTGCATGTTTGCTCCTGATCCCGTTTGTATGTACATACCTGTGCATGTTTGCTCCTGATCCCGTTTTGTATGTACATACCTGTGCATGTTTGCTCCTAATCCCGTTTGTATGTACATACCTGTGCATGTTTGCTCCTGATCCCGTTTTGTATGTACATACCTGTGCATGTTTGCTCCTAACCTTGTGTGTTTGCTGGGCGCGCGCAGGTGAGAAGTTGCTGACAGACGCCTTCTGCATGGACCATTTCTTCACCCGCCAAGGATTGAACAACAAACCCCATGACTTCCGGCGCCAACAGAGCGAGCTGTTTAACCGACTCAACCCAGACCCGGTCAGTCTCTGGTCTTGTCTTCGTCTTTGTCTTGCGTCCTGTCTTCCTCTACATCTACTGTTTTGTCTTGTGTTCTGGGAGATATGAGCATGATCGATCCCTGTCGACCTTGTGACTCAGAAGAACCTATTTTTCCAGGTTTTTGTTGTTTTTTAGTTCTTCGGCTAGAGCTCCGAGGTTCACTAACGGGGAGATTTTTTTTTTTTTTTTAGCATCTGTGACCGTTTTCCCACCGTTAAGGTAGCCGTCTTCCGACTTCGGGGATGATGTCTAAACACAACTCCAGTATGCATTCCTTTTCTTTTTTTTTACCAACTTTGTCGTCCGTTCTCACCGGCACTCAAAGTCCTACTCTTTGGTAAGGTAAAACAGGCTGTCCTACTCTTTTGTAAGGTGAAACAGGCCGTTCTACTCTTTGGTAAGGTGAAACAGACGGTTCTACTCTTTGTAAGGTGAAACAGGCTGTCTTACTCTTCTGTAAGGTGAAACAGGCTGTCTTACTCTTTTGTAAGGTGAAACAGGCTGTCCTACTCTTTTGTAAGGTGAAACAGGCTGTCTTACTCTTTTGTAAGGTGAAACAGGATGTCCTACTCTTCTGTAAGGTGAAACAGGCTGTCCTATTCTTGTGCAGGATTACGAAATGAACCTGGAAGAAGTGGAGGACGCCTTGCAACACATCAACGGTCACCTGATGACCCAGAAAGAATTCTATTTCCTCTACAATGTGAGGGACTTATTTCCGTTTTCATCATCCTCTTCATCATCATCATCATCATCATCTTCTTCTT
The DNA here is from genome assembly GCA_028751875.1 of Rapana venosa. Classification (NCBI taxonomy): domain Eukaryota; kingdom Metazoa; phylum Mollusca; class Gastropoda; order Neogastropoda; family Muricidae; genus Rapana; species Rapana venosa. Next base: position 26,496,083 of record CM054166.1, read on the forward strand.
CTTTATCATCATCATCATCATCATCTTTTTTCTTCTCCTCCTATATTATCATCATTGTCTTCATCGCCATCGTCGTCGTCATCCTCCTGATGACCATCATCATCATAATTGTTCTTATCGTTACTGCATATTGGGTGGAAAAAACTGACCTTTCTTTTCAATACTGATAATGATGATGACGATATTTGGGCAGATTCTGGACCTTCCAGGCAGGAGGACGATCAATTTCCGACTGTTCAGTGTGGTGGCTGCCCTGTCAGAGAAAGTCACACAGCTGGAGTGAGTCCAGTCAGGCCTGTCTGTCTGTCTGACTGCCTCTCTGTCTGCCTCTCTGGCTGTCTGGCTGTTTGAGTGGCTGGCTGGCTAGCTGGTTGTTTGGCTGGCTGGCTGGCTGGCTGTCTGTCTGAGTGGCTGTCTGTCTGTCGATTTGTCTGTCTGAGTGGCTGTCTGTCTGTCTGTAGATATGTGTGCCTGTCTTTCTCGCTCTGTGTCTGCCTGTCTGTTTGTCTGTCTGTCTGTAGATATGTGTGCCTGTCTGTCTGTAGATATGTGTGCCTGTCTGTTTATCTGTCTGTCTGTAGATATGTGTGCCTGTCTTTCTCTTTGTGTGCCTGTCTGTCTGTCTGTAGATATGTGTGCCTGTCTGTCTGTTCTGTCTGTCTGTCTGTCTGTAGATATTGTGCCTTTCGTTCTCTTTGTGTGCCTGTCTGTCTGTCTGTAGATATGTGTGCCTGTCTTTTCTCGCTGTGTGTCTGCCTGTCTGTGTGCTGTCGGTCTGTCTGTCTGTAGCTATGTTGCCTGTCTTTCTCGCTGTGTGCCTGTCTGTGTGGCTGTTTGTCTGTTTACTGTCTGTCTGTAGATATTGTGCCTATCTTTCTCGCTGTGTGTGTGCCTGTCTGTTGTCTGTCTGTTGTCTGTCTGTCTCTCTGTAGATATGTGTGCCTGTCTTTCTCGCTCTGTGTCTGCCTGTCTGTGTGGCTGTCTGTTGGTCTGTGCGCCTTGTTTATTTGTCTGTCTGTATGTCTTTTTGTCTGCCTGTTTGTCAGCAGTCTGTCTGTCTGTGTGTCAGATTCTTGGTCTGTTTGTCTATACACATGTGTGCCTTCTTCTCGCCGTGTGCCTGTTTGTCTGTCTGTCTATCTGTTCGTCTGCCTGCCTGTGTGTGTTTGTGTGTGCGTGTCTGTGTGTGTGTCTGTGTGTGCCTGTTTGTCTGTTTGTGTGTCTCAGTTTGCCTCTCTGTCTGTCAATTTGCCTTACACGAACGCTCACGCTCTTGCACGCACGCACCGCAAGCACACATTTACACACACTCACTCACACAACACACACAACACACCACACACACACACACCACACACACACACACACACACACAACACACACACACAACACACCAGCTGATACATATCACATTTGAAATGCAATACCCACTAAAAACAAAACGAATATTGACCTGACTAATCACCTAGCTTAATCAAACTTTAACACATTCCGTGGACATTAAATTGTGCGGGGCTGTTCTTTCTATTCAAAAGCAAAATTGATTTCTACAATTAATGCCTCTCTGCTATAGTATGATAATGTTTTCTGCAGAAAAAGAACAGTTGCTGTTCTCAAAAGCTTAAGAAAACGTGTGTGTGTGTGTGTGTGTGTTGTGTGTGTGTGTGTGTGTGTGTGTCGGGTCTGTGTGTGTGTCTGTGTGTGTCTGTGTGTGTCTGTATGTGTGTGTCTGTGTGGGTGTCTCTGTGTGGGTTGTGTGTGTTGTGGGTGTGCGTGTGTGTGTGTGTGTGTGTGTGGTGTGTGTGTGTGTGTGTGTGTGTGTGTGTGTGTGTGTGTGTGTGTATGTGTGTGTGTGTGTGTGTTGTATGTGTGTGTGTGGTGTGTGTGTGTGTGTGTGTGTGTGTGTGTGTGTGTGTGTGTGTGTTTCACAGCCCGGTCATACGAAAACTGATCAACAACACAGACTACAACGCTCTTGACATCAAGATGGAAAAATGTCGGGTAAGTGTGTTCGTCATGTTAACTCATTTGTTTGTTTTACGTTGTCTTTTCTGGTTTGGATTTTAAGAGTTTAATCATTTTCTTTAATGTTATTTGAAGTAAGTGTAGTATATATATATATATATATTTTTAATTGATATTTTTCTTATTCGTTCTTTTATTTGGTGTGTTTGTGTATGTGTGTGTGCCCGCGCGCGTTTGTGTTCTGTGTTGTGTGTGTGTGTGTGTGTGTGTGTGGGGTGTGTGTTTCTCTCTCTCTCTCTCTCTCCTCTCTCTCTCTCTCTCTCTCTGTCTCTTTCTCTCTCTCCCTCTCTGTCTGTCTCTGTCTTTCTGGTTGTCTATTTATCTCTCTGTCTGCCTGTCTGTGCAATAAACTCAGCAACTGCGTTGAGGTGGCATTACGATGGATGAATTGATATTACTTACATACCTACGCTCGCGACACATAACACCTGCCCATCCACGCTCATGCACGGGTGCACATGTCTACATACACACACATGGGTAAGCACGTGCACACAGAGAAAGAGAGAGAGAGAGAGCGAGCGAGCGAGAGAGAGAGAGAGAGAGAGACAGACACACACACACACACTCTCTCTCTCTCTCTTTTCCCCTCTCTCTCTCCTCTCTCTCTCTCTCTCTCTCATCTCTCACACACACACACACACACACACACACACCACGGACGGACAGACAGACAGACAGACAGACAGACAGACAACAGACAAACACACAGAGAGACAGATACAGACAGACACACAGACACAGACAGACGGACAGCGGATTACAAAACAGGCAATCAAATGATGGGCAGAAGACTGCCTGGGGGATGGCAATGAAAAATCAATATTCAGACACACACACACACACACACACACACACACACACACACACACACACACGAGACAAGTAGTCATGTCAGTCCCAAGAAAAGACAATCCATTTCTTTCCCCCCCTTTTTTTGTGTGGTCTGTCTCAAATCTGTCTGTTTCTCTGTCTGTTTGGCAAGTTGAATGGTTGATTGCATTGATAGCAAAGTGATTATTTTTTTTCATTAGCTTTTATTGGCTTCCCCACTAATTTACGGATTTATTTTATGTTTGATTTTGGTTGTTGTTGGGGGGTTGTTTTTTGTTTGGGGTTTTTTCTTTCCAATATCGGCCTGGTGGAAAGAGGTCTCTGGCTTATAATAATAATAATAATAATGTCTGGAATTTATATAGCGCTGAATCTTGTAAAGCAACAAATCAAAGCGCTCAGATTTTATTTCATACCACTTTAAGTCACGGCAGATTTCTCTCCGTGAAATTCGGGCTGCTCTCCCCGGGGAGAGCGGGAGAACGCGTCGCCACTTAGCGCTGCGCCACAATTTCACCCATTTTGTTTTTTTTGTTTTTTTCTGCAGCTGTATTTGTTTCCCTATCAGAGTGGCTTTTTTCTAAGAATTTTGCCAGGGACAACTCTTATAATAATAATAATAATGTATGGAATTTATATAGCGCTGAATCTTGTAAAGCAACAAATCAAAGCGCTCAGATGACTTTTTTTTTTTTAATCGAGGATAATGGAATAAGCACTCATAGTGCATATTATACAAACATTCCCTGTGGTATGTGGTTTTGTAAATTTTTGTCAGCTGTTTTCCCACCGGCACATACAATGGCCTGACTCCTTTCGAAAAGCGAACAGGATTAACGTGTGAGCACGATGTTCTGCATGCGTTCGCCATGGGGCCACGTTATAGTCTCATCCGAAGGACTCATCCAATTACCCTACATGGGGGAGAGAATATTCGAATCCCTCCCCCACCCCCCCCCCCCATCTCTCTCTCTCTCTCTCTCTCTGTCTGTCTGTCTGCTCTCTCGTCTCTGTCTCTCTCTCTCTGTCTGTCCCTGGTCCTTCTCTCTCTCACTCTTCTGTCTCTCTCTCTCTCTCTGTCTATATTTGTCTCATCTCTCTCTGTCATTCCTTCTGTGCGTGTCTCTGTCCTCTCTGTCTTTTGCCTGGGCTTTCATATTATTTTAGAATCATATATATGCTAAGGCGGGACTGATGTAGAAACGCCACATGGGTGTTATCATTACTGCTCGAAATAAAAGAATTTTGTCATTGCATTGTCTTTCTCTCTCTCTGTCTCTGCACCTCCACCACCCCCCTACCCCCCCCCCCCCCCCTCCTCCACCCCCCCCCTCTTCCTCCCTCCCTCCCTCTCTCCTCTCGGTCACTTCATTCATCCATAATTATACACTACTTATTATCTAAGGACTTTGTCACCCTGGTTACAGGAGTTGTTCCGTTCTTGGGGAGGAAGAACTTGGCCGCCAAGGGGCAAGCGCCACTGCCGACAGACTCCCGTTGGATCTCACGCAGGGGGCTAACTTCGGAACACACGGCGATTTGTGAGTTTGTCTACCGTTGAGCGACGTTGTCCGGCATGCAGTAATTTTTTTGGGGGCCGGGTTTAAATCTGATGGACAGAGAACGTCTGTCTGTCTCTGTTCCTCTCCTCTCCCTCGCTTTCTCTCTGTCTCCTCTCGGATGAACTATAACCGAGGCCCCGTTTCGAACGCAGCGAACCATCTTTGCGCATAACGTTTATATCCCGTTCCGATTTTCAGAAGAGTAGGCCATTGTGTGCCGGTGGAAACAGATGACAACATTTACAAAACCGCATACACACGGGGACTGGGTGTAAAAAAGCACATGATTGTTTATTCCATTATCCTCGATATAAAAGAATAAATAACTAAATAAATAAATCAGTCGCCAGAGATGTCATGAGGTGTTACCTTGTTTTGATATGGTTGGTTTGACCCCATCATAGGGGCTGGTGGCCTGAAGAATAAATCGTGCTCCTCTCTCTTCTCATCTCTCTCTCTCTCTCTCATTGTCTTCTCATCTCTCTCTCTCTCCTCTCTCTCTCATTCAAAAGATTCTATCTTTCTTTCTATGTTGGTTGTTTGGGTTGTTTTTTTCCCCTGTTTTATTTTTCATTATAAACTCAAACACCTATGCAGCTATGCAGCACTTATCCTTTGTTTCCACAATTTATTACTTTTTTGTTGTTGTTGGTCCACAATACTTCCGAGATTTACCAAGGGTGAGATGCTTGTGTAAGGGGATGATGTCTAAACACACTGGTGTGCATGCGGGGTTGTTTGTTGTTGTGGAGTGGGTTTTTTTTAGGGGGGGGGGGGGGGGGGGGGGGGGGGTGCGTTGTTGGGGTATGGGCCAATTTTTGGTGTGTGGTTCAAGTCCAAAGTCAAGTGTTCAAGTCAAATAAAAAGATTTATTTGTTAGGCCACGGAACCCATACAAATGGAGTTCACATACCGCATAACATATGCACATACAATTACAACGTTCCACATTCAAGTGCATCTTTCCAATTGAATACATGCTTTGGAGACGTATTACAGAGTTTTCGAATAAGTCTTTGTTTTCCGCAAGAAAGAAGTAGCACAAAATTGAACATTGATGGTTTCTGTAGTATTTGGGGGAAATAAGTTTGTGAACGTAAAATCAGTATAACTATGGACACTCCAACAAAAAGTGCAGTTCGGATTCATGGAGTTTCTGCATGGTGTGTGTGTGTGTGGTGTGTGTGAGTGTGTGTGTTGTGTGTGGTGTGTGTTTTGTTTTTTTTAAATTTTGTCTATGATGTGTGGTGTTTACTGAGTGTAGAGCGGATGGAAGCAAGCGCTCTATTTTGTAATTGCAAGATATAGCGCAATATAAATTCCATTTCTCTTCTTCTTCTCTCTTCTATCTTCTTCTCTTATCATTATTAATTATTTATTTATTATATGTTACTACAACTTCAGTGCTGGAGCAAGGTTCAAAAACCGAGAGAGGAAAGAGCCTGGTGGACTTTTTGGACTATCGTCACCTACATCCCTCTCTTCAATCTCAGATCCACCGCCGCATCATCTTCCCACCCCCTGAGGAAGAGCCACGACCTCTGACCATCACCTCTGACCGTTCCTCCGTCTTCCCGCCGCGTGACCCTTGACTGTATAGGGGAGGGATCGTGTACTTCTTCGTAAATTCGCCTACTGGTGGGTTGCGTTTTTGTGTTGGGGTTTTTGTTGTGCGGGTTTTGTTAATGTTGGAAGTTGATTTTTTGTTTTTGCTTGTTTTTTTTTGAGGTTTTTTCCCTCCGTTTAATAAAAAAAATTTCATTGCAATGAAATATGATTTCAGTGAAAAGCATTGTAAACTGTGATATGGCTACGATTTAAGCAAACCAAAGTCGCTGAAGTCCATTGCTTTGCTTAATTTTACGTCACATTTACGATGACGTAATATGATGAGGGGGAGGGGGGGTTAGTATTAAGTCGTCCATCACAGCAATGGGCACAGCCTCTCTCTCTCTCCTCTCCTCGATCTCTCTCAATCTCTCTCTCTCTCTCTCTCTCTCTCTCTTCACACACACACACACTGCAGCAAAAGCATCCCCCCCCCCCTTCACCAATAAATAAAAAAAGTTCGTTGCTAGCGAGTGAAGAAAACGATCAACAAATTTTGGAGTTCAACTAAGTATGTTGGTTATTATAATTTCGGATTTATGATGGGAGTGGGGAGGGGGGGGCATAAAAAACAACTATTGTTTGATGGTGATGTGCATTTTTCTTGTGTATAAATTATTGTTAGATTTTTTAAACACTAGCCACACTCCCTCTGCCAAAAAAAAAAAAGCACTTATGATTTATGGACACGAGTGAACGCAATTGTACTTATACGCAAAAAAGAAAAATGCACAAATGACTCAAAATATGATGTATGATTTTAAATTGAAGTCTAACCCGAAAACTTTTGGGGTAGCGTTTATTGGTTGTTTGAACTTCCGCGCCCCCCCATCCCTCCCTCCCCCCCCCCCCCCCACCCCCCCCCCCCCTCCTGCCCTTCTTCTTCCGTCCCCTC
>CM054166.1:26505506-26520506 GCA_028751875.1 Rapana venosa
CTTTTTCTCAGCCTTCGTCTTTTCTTCTTCTTCTCGTCCTTCATCTCCCCTCCTCTTCTTCTTCCTCTTCTTCTTCTTCCTCTTCTTCATCATCATCATCATCATCTTCTTCTTCTTCTTCTTTTCTTCATCTTAGCCTTCTTCATCTTCTTCTGCTTTTTCTTCTTCTTCTTCTTCTTCTCTTCTTCCTCTTCTTTTTCTTCTTCTCTTCATTATTTTACTAATTTACTACTGCCATCCTCGTCACGTATTTCTGCATATTTTGTGACGAACTTAGTTTGAGGTTTGTTTCGATATGTTTTGATGAAACTTGTACATATGAATACTTATATATCTGAAATTATTTTATCGCAATGTCAAAAATGTGTCGTGCTCATCCTTTATCTGTGATACTGTCTAAACGATGTAAATGTCATGCATGTTGAAAAACTTTATTCAGATGTTGAACTGCATGCAACAAAACTTAGAATTTTCTATGGTGTTCCCTTTTGCTTGATATAATTTGTATTGTTTTATTTGTTTTGTTTTGTTTTAAACGAGATTTACTTAAAATAAATATAGATGATTATATGTTCTGTGCAATCAGTAATATATAAGTTGTCTAAATCCCTTGCGGTTCGTTTCTTCAAAAACTGTGTTTGTTTGTGTATATTTTTGAAGTCTTCCGGCTATGAGTTGGGGTTTTTTTTCTTATTTAATGAACACAGAACATCTTCATGAACACACGCGCGCGCGCACACCCACACATACACGCACGCACACACCCACACTCACTCACTCCTTCACACACACACACACACACACACCACACACACACACACACACACACACACACACACATCTTCAGATGTATTTCTCCCTAGAAAGAATTGTATGTTAAATCTACTTTCATTTGCAATGATTAAAAAAACCAAAACAAAAAAACCAGCCAATGACATTTTTTGGCGACATTTTTGGTTGACATTTTTGGGGGAAATAATTATTATTTGCAAATATTAGCTTTAGTTGTGAAGATATACATACACACCAATCTATTTTTTTACGCACAAAAATAAACATGCTGATATGCTGACCGTGTTTCTGTCTGAGTTTTCTTTTGTTTCTGTTGTTTGTTTGTGTGTTTGCTTGTTTGCTTGCTTGTTGTTTGCTTGTTTGTTTCTTGTGTTTGTTGTGTGTGTTTGCTTGCTTGTTGTTTGCTTGTTTGTTTCTGTTGTGTGTTTGCTTGTTTGTTTTATTGTTTATTTCTGTTGTTTGTTGTTTGTTTCTGTTGTTTGTTTGTGTGCTTGCTTGTTTGTTTGCTTGTTTGTTTCTGTTGTTTGTGTGTTTGTTTGCTTGTTGTTTGCTTGTTTGTTTCTGTTGTTCGTTTGTTTCTGGTTGTTTGTTTGTTTGACTGTTTCTGTTTGTTTGCTTGTCTGCCTGTTTGTTTGTTTGCTTGTTTGTTTGCTTGTTTTTTTAAAAGTAATTTCTTTGCGAGAAAGTCTGCAACAATGTGAGTGTATACATGGGTTTGGGGTTTTCTTTTGGTGGTTGTTTGTTTTGTTTTGCGGGTTTTGTGTTTTTGGATGTGGGGGTGGAGTGGTGGTGAGTGGGGGGGGGGGGGGGGGGCGTTGTTCCTTGGCTAGAGCTCCGAGCTTCACCAATGGTGATATTTTTACATAATGTATGCAACCGTTTTCAACCTACCATTATGGTAGCCGCATTTCGTCTTCAGAGATATTGAAGTATATGAAATCATGTACAGACAACACAACAAAACAAAACAAAAGCACTCGTATCATAGATAGTGTATGATACAATACTAATGCAACTTATGTAAGAGAACAGAATTACAATAATTATAGTCAATGTTCATTTTTCGTTTTGTTCTTCGTCGGCCTTTTTTGAATTAGTTTTCATAGAAACGGAAGGTCATAATGCATAATCAGAGAGCTTTTAAAAAAATTGATGTAGTATGTGATTATAGATCTGTTTAGATACAACAAAACCCCTTCAAAATAATAAATTATATTCTTTATCAGTGTACAGCCATACACTGTGTGAGATGTATGAGACCACAGGGATTGTTGTTTCCTATCATACATCCTATCATTTCCCATCTCTAATGAGGAAGCTAAAACCAGTATCAAAACCGCCATAGGACTATATTATGAAGAACTCCTGACCTCAGTGAAAAAACGCAAACTAAAGTAGTACGGGCACGTCACACAAACATCTGGACTGGCCAAGACTGTCCTACAGGGAACAGTACAAGGAGGGAGACGAAGAGGCAGACAGAGAAAACGATGGGAAGACAGCATCAGAGAGTGGACTGGCCTTGAGTGGAACGATTTGCTACGGAAAACAGGACCGCAGGGAGTGGAGGAAGCTGGTTGCAAAATCTTCAGTGGTGCTGTGTCCCCACGGTCCACAAGACTACGGGCGCAGGTGAACGTGACGGTGATTATTAGTGCTTTGTTTAGAATACTGCCTGCAACAATAGCAATAATAACAACAACAAAAATACAACAGATCGTGAGCTCAACACTGTAACCTCCCCCCCCCCAACCTCCCTGCCACCCCCATCTCCCCCCCCCTCCACTGCCTGCTTCCACCTCCCCCCTTCTGTTTAGAGTGAAGGCAATGAAAGAAAGCCCTGCAAAAGCAATACTGGTTAGTGGTTCATTCATTCATTTGCTCCAAGCAGCATAAGGCCGAATTCTTCAGAGATGCTTCACCATTTTTTGGGCCTCCATTAGCGGTTGCTTCCCTTGTTACAGGATAACAGCTCCCTGTGGTTTCCTGTCGACACATTATTAGCGCCGGTCCATTTTAGTTAGGAGATATGACAGCTTTTCTATGATATCGTTGTTGTTGTTGTTAGTGTTACTATTATCATATTATATTAATAATGATGCTGCTGCTGCTGATGGTAATAGTAGCAGCAGTAGTAGCAGCAGCAGCAGTAGTAGTAGTAGTAGTAGTAGTGTCATCGTCATCGTCATCATCATTATGATTATTATAATTATGATTGTGATGATGATTATTATTATTATAAGTATTATTATTATTTCCTGCGAGACCTTCAACAGCATCCTCAACCTTCTCACTATTATCTCTATTTCTGCTATAGTAACTATAGCTATAGTTATAGTATAGGATAGACAGTATAGCTATAGCTATAGTTACGGACGCTGTAGCCGAGTGGTTAAGACCGTTCCACTTCAATCCCAAGGGACCATGAAGTCGTGGGTTCCAATCTCGGCGGTGGCGTCTGGTAAACTAAGGGTGGGGGGATTGTTACGATCTCCTAGGTCGACTTAAAGCGCATGCCTGCCAGTGCCTTGATTTCCCTCGTGGATATCCACACATGCAGAAGATCAAATATCCACGTTGAGTTGAATATCCCGGTGTTCGGTGGGTTAGGGAAACACGAACATACCCAGCATGCAACCTGTACAATGAAATGAGCTGCTCTGAAGTTGGAATGTGTTGTTGGCTGAGGCCAGTAGGCAGACCTCCTGCAAAATGACAAGCACAGGAGAAGACCAGGCACTACACACCTCACCAGGTAAGGGATCGCATTTAATAATGAATGATTTTTTTAAAAAAATGATCTTTATTTTTCAAGGGTTACAGATAAGCATTCGCATACTTTTCTTTTTATATCAGCCCCTTCTCTCTCTCTCTCTCTCTCTCTCTCTCTCTCTCTCTCTCTCTCTCTCTCTCTCTCTCTCTCTCTCTCTCTCTCTCTCTCTCTCTCTCTCTCACACACACACACACACACACACACACACACACGGAAGGACCGGTGGTCTAGAGGGAACGCGCCTGTCTAGAAAGCAAAAAGTCCGGGTCGGAAGTGTGCGGTGGTTCGTATCCCGTTTGGACCGGAAACTTTTTCCCCATCCATTAGATCATGAGTGGTGGTCTGGGCGCTAGTCTTTCGGATGAGACGATAAACCGAGGTCCCGTGTGTTACACAAAATTATTCAGCGCACGTAAAAGAACCCACGGCAACAAGAGAGTTGTCCCTGGCAAAATTCTTAGAAAAAAGCCACTCTGATAGGGAAACAAATACTGTTGCAGACAGGAAAAAAAAAAAAAAGAGAAGAAAAAAAATGGGTGGCGCTGCTCTTGTGGCGACGCGCTCTCCCCGGGGAGAGCAGCCCGAATTTCACGCAGAGAAATCTGCCGTGACTTAAAGTGGTATAAATAAATAAATAAATAAATAAAATAAAGGACGGACGGACGGAGATGTTGGGGGGGGGGGGGGGGGGGGGGGGGGGGGGGGGGGGGGTACTGCTATATAGTTTTTCATTGGTGAGGCGGATAATAGAACACGTTCTTTTTTTTTTAAATTAAAAGACTTAGTGTTAATTAAGAACAAAAGAAAAGCAGGCGTTCTCTCTCATCTCTCTCTCCCCTCTTCCTCTCTCTCTCTCTCTCTCTCTCTCTATATATATATATATATATATATATATATATATATAATATCTGACATATTGAATGTACACGTGCTTATCTAGACCATGTGTCGTCATATTACAGGGATGTTTTCGCTGTTGCTGTTTTAACGTGTGCAAAGTTTACACACAAGATTCGGTTTACAATCTCAACCGAAGGACTCAGAGAACACCAGTATTTTCTCCTTGACGAACTGCGTCACTGCTATCGTTGATCATCCACGATACTGCTATAACTTCGTCTGAGAGAGAGAGAGAGAGAGAGAGAGAGAGAGAGAGAGAGAGAGAGAGAGAGAGATTTATTTTCATTCTTTTATTTCAAGGATAATGGATTACGCTCTCATGTGCTTTTTTTTTACATCCAGTTCCTGTGTGTATGCAGTTTTGTGCATTATGTCATCAGTTCCCACAAGCACACAATGGCCTACTCTTCCGAAAAGCGAAACGGGTGAAAGGTTTTCACGTGTGCGCAAGATGTTCTGCGTGCGTTCGCACGCGGGACCTCGGTTTATAGTCTCATCCGAAGGGGGTGGGAGGGGGAGGGAGGAGAGAGAAGAGAGAGAGAGAGGTTAGGCCATAATTACTAACTTCATTAGTATATACCTTTAAGGCAAGGGACACAGCAAAGGACTAGGCTAGGAAACTTCACCAGTACTGACTGTGTGTGCTTCATAATCCCTAGATTATATTAACATAACGATAATGAACAAAAGTAATAAGAAATGACTACTTCACATATCGAGTAACTTCAATAAGCAGAGCTCTGTGTGTGTGTGTGTGTGTGTAAGCACAATAAAAACACCACTTAAGGGGCATCTTCTGATCACTCGGTGTTCACAATCTCATCACACAGTCATCAGAATGACAGAGAACACAGATGACATCAGATGTGACGTAAAAAAACAAGCTAGTCATAAAACGTGTTGTTTTTTTAAAAAGAAGCTAAAGCGTGAGAACCAAAACGAAAGACAGACAAGACAGACACAGTTAGAACAAGAAACAGAGGCGGCAAAAGACAAGAGACAGACAACTTCATACAGATATACACAGACTGACAGGACGGGCAGACAGACAGACGGACGGACCGACAGACTTATCGATCAATCTTACCAAACTGCTGCAAGCGTGGTTTCTGGAATCACGCGGCTAGCAGGATATTGGATGGTTCCGATTTTTGTGTTCGCCACCTTCCTGGCACACTTGCTTGCTTCACAGTGCAAAAACACGATCATGATGAGTTGGCTGTACACGGAACTGGAAGAAAGGAAGAAGGAAGGAAAGGAGGAAGGGATGAATAAAAAGTCGAGAGACACTGTTTAGGGGTTTTAGGGGGTATTTTATGTTGGAAGTTTTTAAGTCGTGTATTTCTTAAAAAAATGCGTGAACTTGCATGAGTAATCTATATAAACGTAAACTAGAGTACAGGAAGGAAGGAAAGAGGGAAGAAAGGAAGGAGGGGGGAAAGGAAGGAAGGAGGGAGGAAAGGAAGAGCCACAGCGAATAAAAGTAGGGTCAAGAAACGCTTGAAAAAAAATTTTAATTCATTTTTTGTTTTTGTTTTATTCTTTTGGACAATGCTGTCGGTAGCTGTGTGAGTGTGTGTGTGTGTTGTGTGTGTGTGTGTGTGTGTGTGTGTGTGTGTGTGTGTGTGTGTGTGTGTGAGAAAGAGAGAGAGAGAGAGAAGAGAAGGTGTTAATATTTTTCCTTTCTTGATGGTGTTAGTATCGTGCTGTTTTTGTTTTTTCCAAGGATAATGAATAACCACTGGTGTATTTTATTTTTTACATCAGTCCCCATGTGCAAGCGGTTATGTAATTTTGTCATCTGCTCCCACCAGCACACAGTGGCCTACTCTTTCGAAAGGCGAAATAGGTTTTAATATGTGCGTGCGTGCGTGTGTGTGTGTGTGTGTGTGTGTGTGTGTGTGTGTGTGTGTTCTTCAGTTTAATTTCTATTCACATAAGTGATGTCAGAGAAAAGAGAGGGGGGAAAAAGGACCCCAAAATGCAAATAAACAAGAAAAAGGGGGGGGGGGGGGGGATAAAGGGAAGAGGTAACTTATAGAGCTTGAAATGATTGTCTTTGCCTCGTCACCAAACTATTGACATGCTCATAACCACTATGAACAACTAGTCATTAATAATAAACTATTAATCAATAAGCACGAAGAATGAAATGTTGTTTCCTCAGCAGCAAAGCCATTTCACACATCAATACACAGTTGCTTAAAATCTTGTTCAAAGGGCTCTCCCGTGTGATGGGAGGACAATGTTTTACCACAGGACAGTCAAAGAGAATAATAATGGACTGAAATCGTTCCATCCCATATGCCACGCACATTTTTAAGCATATCAATTTTTTGTCTGGAATGTATTTGATATAGATATATTGACATTTTAGCATATATTGTCTGGAATGCATTTGATTTAGATATATTGACATTTTAGCATATTTTGTCTGGAATGCATTTGGTTTAGATCTATTGACATTTTAGAATATTTTGTCTGGAATTAATTTTATTTAGATCTATTGATATTTTAGCATATTTTGTCTGGAATGCATTTGATTTAGATCTAGTGACATTTTAGCTTATTTTGTATGGAATGCCTTTGATGTAAGTCTATTAATGAGACAAATGACTGACCTCAGACGCAATTTATCCAGCCCGAAACATGATCAGAGAATGTGACTAAGATCGGAAAGGGAAACATTATGATGGGAATACTCAGCCTCCTCCTCTTGGTTTGTTTTTTCATCCTGATATGTTTCCAGCACACATGTTCTACATCAAAGTCTAATTCTCATCAACAGATATAGGTATGTTCAATATATCAGCACAACTGAAACGCATTGCCGCATTTTTTTCCCCCGCCTGCTGTATCAACCTTTTCGTTGAATGCTATAATTATTCCAATGAGAAAGGTACCCACCAATAAGTGACACCATTATCTCTTGAAATCAGAAACTGTAGAAGATGTAATATTATTTTCAGTTCTATGTTCTTGCCTTACTGTTGATCCAGAGTGTTTTAAGAGACTGGAGCACTGCTTTTGAATCAACACATAACATCACCATCACAATGGTCCTAGGAAAGTCAGGTAAATAATTTAAAGCCATCAGAATGGCAGAGTCAGCTCTGCAGTGAAAATGGAGTGATTTTTTTCCCCCCAGTGCTACAGTTTTTCAACCTGCAAAGAAGGAATGATGAAAGCTGCACCTCATCCCTCATTACAATTTAGCAAAGACCCATCAGTATAGTTTAAGTAGACGGGATAGCTCAGTGGGCAGAGCACTCGCTTTCCCCCCCAGCCAAAGTTAAGCAGCGTTGAGCGTGGTTACCAAGTAGATGGGTGACCATTTGCGCGTCTTGGCTTCAGTACAGTCCCCCAGTTCACCCAGCTGTAAATGGGTGTCTGCCCTCTTTAGGGTCAGGGGAAGGTAAAGCAGCGAGGGTGAGGAGATGGGCGCCGCCTTCAATATGCTGGCCCCTAGAGAAGCTGAGGTCTCTGACGCCTCGCTCCCCTACGACCTTATAGGTTATGGGACACCATCATCAGTATAGATTTGAAAATGTGATGTGTAACTGGTTTATGATGTCTTTATTCACAGTAATTTTTAAGCACTAAGAATATTACCTCCGTTTCTCTCTCTCTCTCTCTCTCTCTCTCTCTCTCTCTTCTCTCCTCTCTCTCTCTCTCTCTCTCTCTCTCTCTCTCTCTCTCTCTTCTTTCTTTCTTTCTTTCTTTCTTTCTTTCTTTCTTTCTTTCTTTCTTTATTTATAGATGGAGCAGTCCAAATCAAACTGAACTCTTTGAATGAAGCTGCCATGATGGACAAAGAGACAATCGAGGTATAAGCTGTTGCTGTGTGTGTGTGTGTGTGTGTGTTGTGTGTGTGTGTGTGTGTGTGTGTGTGTGTTGTGTGTGTGTGAGCTGGCGCGCGCGCGGGCGAGCGGACTGCGTGCGTGAGTGTAAACTTTGGGGGTGGAGATTGTTGATTTTGAAGCTTGGTTATGTGTTGATTTGGGTTTGTATTTCTGTGGTTTGAGGTTTGTTCTTTGTTGTGTTGTTTGTTTTCCATCTCTCTCTCTCTCTCTCTCTCTCTCTCCTCGCTCATCTCGCTCTTCTCTGCTCTCTGCTCTCATCTTCTACTCTTCCCTGCCCTGCTCCCTCTCTCTGCTCTCTTCTCTTCTCTCTCTTCTTTTTCTCTCTCTACGTCTCTCTCTCTCTCTCTCTCTCTCTCTCTCTCTCTCTCTCTCTCTCTCTCTTTCTTTCTTTCTTTCTTTTTGTTTTCGCGCGCCACTTCTGTTTCTTTGTTATGTTTTTGGTTGTTTGATACGTTGACGAGATCTGCCTGTGAAACTGTTTCTTTTACTTTGATAAAGGGATGGCATGCTATGTGCCATGTTGTATTGAATTGCATTGCATTGTGCTGTATGGTTGTATTGTGTTGTGTTGTGTTGCGTTGCATTGTACAGTATTGTGTTGTATTGTATTGTGCTGTGTTGTGTTGTATTGCATTGTGTGTTGCATTGTTGCATGTGTTGTATTGCATTGTGTTGTGTTGCGTTGTACTGTATTGTGTTGTGTTGTATTGCATTGTGTTGCATTGCATTGTGTTGTATTGTGTTGTATTGCATTGTGTTGCATTGCATTGTACTGTACTGTGTTGCATTGCATTGTACTGTACTGTGTTGCATTGCATTGTGTTGTGTTGTGCGAAATTGCGTGTATTGTGTTGTATTGTATTGCATTGTACTATATTGTGTTGTTTTGTGTTGTATTGCATTGTACTGTATTGTGTTGTATTGTGTTGCATTGTGATATCTTCAGTTTAACATCTATTCACATTTAGTGATTTTAGACGGGGGAAAGTAATCTAAACAAGAGAATGCAAACAATTACAGAAAACTGTCAGATAACTACTGAATAAAAACTAACTTTAACATACTACAAAAACGGAATTATCGGACTTCTTACCAATCCTAACACAATGTCCAACAGTAACGATGGTTCAGATAAAATCTGATTTAGTGACAAACTTGGTACAGCAGGTAAAAATCCTTTTAAATGTCCACAATCAAAAATAACATGACTATTGGTAATCTTCGCCCCACAAATGCAGTTTACATCTTTCACGTATTTTGTCCTGAAATCATTTAGCTTAATCCTGTACATAAGGGATAACATATTTCTGCGATTATACCAGCCAAAGACTTTGTTAGAAATGAAAGCATTTTGAAAAATCTATTACATTGCTTGACAGTGTTGCATTGTATTTGTGTTGTAGTGCATTGTTTTGTGTTGTATTGTACTGTATCGTGTTGTATTGTATTGTATTGCGTTGTGCTGTATTTGTATTGTATTGTACTTTATGGTGTTGTGTTCTATTGCATTGCATTGTATGGTGTTGTATTGCATTGTACTGTGTTGTATTCTATTCTAGTGCACTGTGTTGTGTTGTACTGTTTTGCATTGTTTTGTACTGTACAGTGCTTTACATTGCAGTGCATTGTATTTCATTGCATTGATTTATATTGTGTCGTATTACACTGCATTGTATCACATTGCATGGCATGTCATGACATGACATTTAGATTATAATATTAACAATCGTGACAGGTTTCTCTGCATAAAATTTCTGATTTACAATGTTCAAAGAAAGAGCTCCAGGGCTCTTTTATTTCTTTAAACCTATCTGTCTACATGTCTGTTCTCTTTTTCCTATCTGCGTTGAAATATATGACTTTTCCAGCAACAGTTTCCTGTTGTGAGAAAGAAGAAGAAGAAGTGGGAGGAAGAAGAAGAAGGAGAAGTGGGAGGAAGAAGAAGAAGGAAAGTGGGAAGGGAAAAGAAGAAGTGGGAAGAAAGAAGAAAAATGGAGAAGAAGAAGAAGAAGAAGAAGAAGAAGAAGAAGAAGAAGAAGGGAGAAGAAGAAGAAGTAAGAAGAAGAAGAAGAAGAGAAGAAGGGAAGAAGAAGAAGAAGAAGAAGAGAAGTGGGAAGGAAGAAGAAGAAGTGGAAGGAAAAAAGGAGAAGAAGAAGAAGAAGAAGAAGAAGAAGAAGAAGAAGAAGAAGAAGAAGAAGAAGAAGAAGAAGAAGAAGAAATGGAAGAGAAGAAGAAGAAGAAGGGGGAAGAAGAAGTGGGAGGAGGAAGAAGAAGAAGAAGTGGGGAGGAGGAAGAAGAAGTGGGAGGAGGAAGAAGAAGAAGAATGGGAGGAAGAAGAAGTGGAAAGAAGGAAAATGAGAAAAAGGAGATGAAGAAGGAAAAGAAGGAAGAAAACGAAAGAGGAAGTGAAGGAAGAAGAAGGTGAAAGGCTAAAAGAAAGGAAAGAAACCCGTGGGACGATAGGGTCGCCACACACACAGTAGACTGCCGACCATACCACAAGCCAACTTTTGAGAGTGTTCCTAAACTATCCTATAATTATTATCAATACTGCAAGTGTCTCTGTGTTCCTATCTCTCGCGAAAGTATCCGACTCCATGAAATATCATGAAGAGAAGTACAGAACAGGGTTGACATGTCTGCCGTCTACAACTCAGCCTAGTTTGCGTCATCGTCGTCGTCGTCGTCGTCGTCGTCGTGGTAGTTGTTATCATTGTAGCCATCATCATCGTCATCATCATCATCATCGTCCTTGTCGTTGTCATTATCATCAGTAGCAGCGGCTTCGTGGTGGTGGTGGTGGTGGTGGTGGTCGTCGTCGTCGTCATCGTCATCATCATCATCATCACCTTCACCACATCATCATCGTCGTCGTCATCATTATAATCATCATCATCATCACAATTGTCATCACCATAATCATCATCACTGTCGTCGTCGTCAACTTCTCTTCTTCTCTCTTCTTCTTCTTCTTCTTCTTTCTTCTTCTTCTTCTTCTTTACTTCTTCTTCTTCTTCATCACCTCCACCACCACCACCATTATCATTCATCAATCATCATCATCATATCTCATCATCACCACTATCTCCACCACCACCACTCCCTATTATTATCATCATCATCATCACCACCATCATCATCACCATCATCATCACCACCAGCAACACCGTCATCATCATCATCTTAGATTCGATGACTCCTTTTTGCCTTAGTCTCATGGTGACATCACGTTTCGTGCATTCAAATCCTCTCTGCAGCGCGTGTGATGAGTTTGGCTTCAAGGTTTTTAGGAAACTTATCTTCCCCCGAAGTCGGAATAGGGCTACCTCAATGGAGGGCAAACGGTCGCATACGCAAACATTATCACGATTGATGAACTTCAGAGCTCTATCCGAGGAACAAAACAAACAAAAGAGTCTAGGTTTGTTGTCAGATATTTGCATTTTCCTTGTAATGGTGGCTGGAAATGGGAGGGAGGATGGGGGAGGGAGGTGGGGGGGGGGGGGGGGGGGGGGGGGGCGCGAAAGGATGGTTGGAGGCTTTGTGTGATTAGTCAGTTTATCTATCATGGGTAGTATGGGGAAAACCAACGCTGGATTGTGGAGCATAACAAAACCAGATTAACAGTAACAGTGCACAATAATAATAATAATAATAATAATAATAACAATGTATGGAATTGAGATAGCGCTGAATCTTGTAAAGCAACAAATCAAAGCGCTCAGATGACATTAAAATTTTTTAATAAATATTTTATATCGAGGATAATGGAATAAGCACTCATGTGCTTTTTTTTTTAACGTCCAGTCCACGTATGTATGCGGTTTTGTAAATTTTGTCATCTGTTCCCACCGGCACATAATGGCCTACTCTTTCGAAGATCGGAACAGGATTTAACGTGTGCGCAAGATGTTCTGCATGCGTTCGCACGCGGGGCCTCGGTTTATAGTCTCATCCGATATCAATCACAATAAAGACAACAAGGAACACAACAACACACACACACACACACACACACACACACACACACACACACACACACACACACACACACACACACACACACACACACACACACATTTGTCTTATTTCCAGACTGAAACTGAATGCATTCTGGGCAAAATTTGCTAGAAATGTATACTGCATATGTGGCAAAACAATCTCAAATATTCATATTCTTTTCGAATGTCAGTTTTTGAAACAACATCTTCCTGATATTCATGAAAATTCCTTGGATAAGGTTTTCAGAAACAATATATTGCTATGTGAAATCGCGTTGGCGTTAAAGCAGTGTCCCATTAGTAATCTGCTGTAGCATAATGATGTGATATCATTCAACAGACTGCCTTTCCTAGGCAGGGACGTTTGCCCATCTGTCTCTTATCTCAGAACAGTTGTAATAGTTGATTTTCAATAGTTTGGTTAAGTGTTTTCTTCATTGTTTTACATGATGTTGACTACATTGTTATGTAATAATAATAATAATAATAATAAATGGAATTTTAAGCGCTAATTTCCCTTTGCATCTCAATCTAGCCTCTTCACCTCAATCTCTTTTCTTCACTTCTCTTACCGATGACAAAAGCACATAGTTTCCAATTTGAAGTCAAAAGTCAAACACAACACACAAAATATCCTTGTCTAATCCCGTGGCAAGGACACAACAACACTAATTGACACAGCAGAAAAACACACACCACACACAAAAACAACACACAACACACAAAAACAACAACATGAAGAGTAGGCATGGTGGGGGAAAATGCTAAGGTTTACAATAAATCATCTAGGACTAGATTAAAAGTAGCATAAGAGGCTTTTGCGATTGAAAAAGAATTTAATCCACACTATCAATGGACGCACAAATAGACGCACATAACACGCACGATGGTAAGATTTTTTAACTAGGTATGTAAAGGACAAGGTATTGCAGCAGACAGGAAGTGAGAAGAGAAGGAAAAACAAGGAGAAAGCGAGAGAGGAGGCGGAGGTAGTAAAGAAGAAGATAGCTAAACAACAGAGTAAACTTAGATCAAATAACTAGTCTTACTCTCTTGGACACACCACATCATGAGATATCTCATGAGTTAGGCAGTAAAAGCTCAACAATTCACGTGTCTTGGATGGCGTGGGAAGGATCATAGAGAGAGACGAGCTAAGAGAGGAGAGAGTGTGGTGAGAGATGAGAGGAATGACGTTGAAGAGGAATGAATGGAATAGATAGATTGGAGATGAAGAAAATATCACAGTAGTTGTTACATTACTTTCACTACAATGCATACCTTCTTCTCTCTCTGCTGTGTATCTCACTCTCTCTGTTCCACTCTCCTACTCTCTTCTCTCTCTCTTCTTTCGATGTAAAAAAGCACATGAGTGCTTATTCCATTATCCTCGATATAAAAATAATAAATAATAAATATCTCTTGTCTATGTCACTTTGTGTGAATAGACATAAAGTCGAACACACACACACACACACCACACACACACACACACACACACACACACACACACACTCGTAAGAGTAGGCCATTGTGTGCCGGTGGGAACAGATGACAAAATTTACAAAACCGCATACACACGGGGACTAGATGTAAAAAAGCACATAAGTGCTTATTCCATTATCCTCGATAATAAAGAATTTTTTTTTTAAAACACCACACACTACACACACGCACGCACACACATACGCACGCACATACACACACACATGCTAAAGAATTTTTTAAAAAGAGTAAAATGGAAGATGATGCAGCAGAACAAGAAGTGCAGACAGAAGGGGAAAAAACAACGAGAGAAAGCGAGAGAGGAAGAGGCGGAAGGAAAGTAAAAGAAAGAAAAGAAGCAAAACAAACAGAAAAAAACTTTACGACAAAAATAGCAACTCCACCGTCTCATCACTAACAAGAAATCAACTTGAGAAAAAACAACAACCCACATTACATAGATATCTCCTGTACCGTTACGCCACCGCCAACACGAAACACACCGCCAACCAATCACGTGGCTTGGATAGGGCGTGGGAAGGCAGCCTCCATCACTAGAGAAAGAGACAGAGACAAAGAAGAGAGAGAGAGAGATGAAATGAAAGAGAGAGAGAGAGAGAGAGAAATGAAATGAGAGAGAGAGAGAGAGAGAGAGAGAGAGAGAGAGAAAAAATAAGCCAGCAAGGTAGCAGTAGGCTAGCACAACTCTCAACGATACGCAAAGCAGCAGCAGCATCTTGTAGCGTTCTGCTGTTGTTATTGCACTAAAAGCTGACATGTTTCTGGTTCACACTCCGCATCACTCCATCTTTCCGATTCTTCATCTTTAGTGTTCGCCGTGATTAAAAAAACAACACCAACAAAACCCACACAGAAAATGGACAAGATATCAACCACACGCTACTTCTACTGCTTCTTCTTCTTCTTCTTCTTGTGGTGGGTTTGCGAAGCACTTTGATTGTTTAATTTGGCTCTAAACCCCTCATCAACAATCCATCAATACGTTGCACGCGAAAGAGCCTTCTTTGCGTTTTCTGCCGAAGTGGGTTATGATGATATAGGTTTTGTTAAAAAAAAACAAATACTGGTGGTGTTTTGGTCGATAGCATTTAGTTATAAACAACGTCAAGGATTTTGTTGTTGGGGGGGATTCAAGGTTGTGCTTTGCAGTGGTATGTGTGTGGGG
>CM054166.1:26525506-26533006 GCA_028751875.1 Rapana venosa
ATGGAATAATGTATGGAATTTATATAGCGCTGAATCTTGTGAAGCTACAAATCAAAGCGCTTTTTTTTAATGCGTGTGTATGCGGTTTTTTAATTTTGTCATCTGTTCCCACCGGCACACAATGGCCTACTTCCTTCTGGGAAGCAGTTAAGGTGAACTGAATTTGTTTAGCTGTGTTTTGTTTTGATTCTTGGTCTACGACAGCCTTTATTTAGTCATGATGTTGTAATATGCATATGCGAGAGCATACAGTTTTGAGTGCACCCCAAGGAATTGTGCCAAAGTCTTACCAAAACCTATGATAATTTATTTTTTCATCTTCTATTTTTGGTCTTCAAGTTTTTGCCCCTCAAAGTGTATTGTGTCCAAAGGCCGATCTACATTAAACTACTTCAGAGTTCAGAGTTCTCTCTCTCTCATATATGTTTCTTATGCAACATGTTTTGGAATGTTGATTATATACACAGAGGGGCCAAGGCCTATAATGAATAAAACTTTCGCATTCGCATTTTCTCTCTCTCTTCTCTCTCTCTCTCTCTCTCTCTCTCTCTCTCTCTCTCTCTCCTCTCTCTCTCTCTCCTCTCCCTCTCTCTCTCTCTACTGCTTCCTCTCCCCCTCTCTCTCTCTCTCCCCCTCTCTCTGTCTCCCCTCTCTTCTCCCCCTCCCCCCCCCCCCCCCCCCCCCCCCCATCTCTCCCTCTGCCCCCATCCCCAACACCCAAACTCCTTCCCCTCAACTTGTTTTTCCCTCTTTCCCCATTCCCTTTTCTTATTACGCTTCAGACACTCAACCCCTATTCATTTTCCCTCTCAATTTCTTTTCTTTTTTTTCTTTCTCTCAGATTTCTGCCCCACCAAAAAAGAAAGTCGATCTCTCACCTTGTGGTGCCTTAGGTCTTTGAGAGTTCCCCTGAGACTTACATCTCCCCCAAGTCAATTTGCTGCTTCCAATAGAGCAAGGACTTGAAGAGAATTGCTCTTCATTAGAGAAGGGTGCGAGAGAGGCGCCTTTCAATTTGTGGGGGGGTTTCTGTTTGAAGTTTTTCGCTGTAGACGAAGTGGGTGGTGTGCGTGTGTGTGTGTGTGTGGGGGGGGGGGGAGGGGGAGGGAGGGGAGGGGGGGTGTGAATGTGGAGGTGGGGGGGGGGGGGGTGGGGGGGGTGGGAGTGTGTGTGTGTGGAGGGGAGTGTGTGGGGGGGGGGGGGACTTTATGTGTGTGAGGGGAGTGTGTGTGTGGTGTGTGTGTGTCTGTGTGTCTGTGTCTGTGTTAGGAGTGTGTGTTAGAGGAGTGTGGTGTGCGTGTGTGTGTGTGTGTGTGTGTGTGTGTGTGTGTGTGTGTGTGTGTGTGTGTGTGTGGTGTGTTATTACCTATTTATTTATTCTGTTATTTCGAGGACAATGGAATAAACACTCATATTAGTTATTTTTTATTTAGTCCCCGTGTGTATGCAGTTTTGTAAATTTTGTCATATTATGTGTGTGAAAGAGAGAGAGAGAGAGAGAGAGAGAGAGAGAGAGAGAGAGAGTGAGTGTGTGTGTGTGAGTATGTGTATGTGTGTGTGTGTGTGTGTGTGTGTGTGTGTGTGTGTGTGTGTGTGTGTGTGTGTGTGTGTGTGTGTGTGTGTGATTGAGGGGGAAGGGGTGGGCAGTGGAGGAGGAAGGATAAATAAAATAAGTGTTAACGGAGTAGGAGCAGGGGGGTTAGGAAGGGCTTCAGATAGAGGGGGGGGGGGGGGGGGGGTCAAGGGAAAGAAAAGAGCGGGGGTGGGCGGGTGGTAGAGGAAAACAAAATCTGATAAGTGTCGTTGGTCTCTGTTTTGTGTCATTGTTCTCTCTCTGTTTCTGTCCCTGTCTGTGTGTGGTCCGTCTGCCTGTCTGTCTGCCTCTGTCTCTTAATCTCTGCCTCTGTCTCTTAATGTCTCTCTGTCTGTCTGTTTGATTTCGTTTTACATTTCGTCACTAAATGTGATTAGACACAAAAAGGCCAGGGGATATCTGGGAGTTGGTTAGGGGGTTAATTTACTAAATCTACAATAAACAAGTAAGAAACCGTAAATCTAAAGTAACTCGTAAGTACAGAACAGTAAAATCCCAATTTCTAACAGAATCTAACCAGTAAACAAGAAAACAATATTTTTTAACTATAACCAGCAAGAGAAAATATAGTCCACGGAAGATAGTGTCTTTAGAGTCCATAATAATCAAAATAATGAACCAACTGGACTGTCTGTATGTCGGTCTCTGTCTGTCTGTCTGTCTGTCTGTCTGTCTGTCTGTCTGTCTGTCTGTCTGTCTGTCCTCTCTCTCTCTCTCCTCTCTCTCTTCTCTCTCTCTCTCTCTCTCTCTCTCTCTCTCTCTCTCTCCCCCTCTCTCTCTCTCTCTCCCTCTCTTTCTCTCTGGGGGGAGGGGGGAGGGGGCAGAATAGCCTGGTGGTTAGAGCGTTGCGTATTACTTTTTTGTCTCTTTTAAGATTACAAGGAACAAGCATTTTTAAAAATGATATCAATGAATTTTATGACAAGTTTATAGAAGGTATTCTAAAAGCTGCTGATAACTCTATCCCAAAGTTTTCGTCTGTGAAATGTAAAAAACACACAGGTAACATATGGTGGAATAAAACCTGTCAGAAAGCTGTAGATGAAAAGTAATTCTACTTCAAAAAGTACTTAAAAAATAAATCCTTAGAAAACCATGCTATTTTGAAGAGGGTTAATAAAGCCACAGATAGGGTCACAGCACAGGCTAAGAGTAAATTCTGGTCTGCTTTTGTGATAAAGAATTAAGTAGTTATAGGTAAAGGTAAAGGAGTCCCATAATCTATAAGGTCTTAGGGGAGCGAGGCGTCAGAGACCTCACTTCTCTAGGGCCAGCATATTGAGGGCGGCGCCCATCTCCTCTCCCTCGCTGCTTTACCTTCCCTGACCCTAAAGAGGGCAGGTACCCATTTACAGCTGGGTGAACTGGGGGAACTGTACTGAAGCCAAGGCGCGCAAACGGTCACCCATCCAACTGGTAACCACGCTCGACGCTGCTTAACTTGGCTGGGGGAAAGCGAGTGCTCCGACCACTGAGCTATCCCGTCCCCCCTATCCCGTCATAAAGATGTACAAAAGTTATGGAAATAATTAATGACATGAAACATGCAATTTGTTTATCCCAGTACCCTATTAAAATTTAAAATAATGATTTCTCAACTAATTCAGATAAAGGTGAAGCTTTTATTGATATGTTTGCTAGTACGATGAGTGATGAAGGTCTGTCTCAAACACAGATTATGTTAAGAAGTAAGGAAATGCAAAACAAAATATATAATGATCCCATTTCTGACGATTCACATTACATCAATGCTCCAATTACTCTGCAAGAGTTCAAAGATGTCATTCAATCCCTTAGTAATAAAAAGACATCAGTAGGAATAGATGCTGTTTCAAATGAAATGTTAAAACATTTACCTGATAAATGGATTTTACTATTACACAAATTATTTCAAAAATGCTGGGCAGAAGGTAGACTCCCTCTATTATGGAAGCAGTCTGTAATTATTCCTATATTAAAACAAGGGAAAGCCAAAGGAGACAAAAATAGCTATAGACCCATTTCATTAACTTCACATACAGGAAAGCTGATGGAAAAAATCATTTTGAAAAGACTGGTGTATTACTGTGACAAGAATAAAGTACTTCCATTTAACCAGGCAAGGTTCCGTAAAGGCAGGTCAAGTATTGACCATCTGGTCAAGCTAACTACACAAATTAAACATCAGTTTGCGCGAAGAAAAAATATCCTTGCTACTTTCTTTGATGTCCATAAAGCTTATGACCAAGTTTGGCATGCACGATTGCTATACAAACTTCAATCTATGCGCTTTTCTGCGTCATGTTTACTTTTATGTTAAAAATGTTCTTAGTGGCAGAAGTATCAGAGCAAAAAGTGGAAATACATATTCCAACCCAAGATTTCCTCAAATGGGTATACCACAGGGTTCTGTTATTGCTCCTTATCTCTTAAACATTTTGGTTTATGACATTCCTAGTTCGTTATCGAATAATGTTGTCCTTGTTCAGTATGCAGATGACCTTTGCATGTGAATGAAGACAACTATGAAAAAGTCAACACCAAAAAGACATTTAAAGTATATTAAGAAAGTATACCAGCTTGGGCTTGACAAATTTAGTACTTATATGGTAGAAAATGGTTTAAAACTGTCTCCAGAGAAAACTAACTTTGTACTCTTTCATGATGGAGCTCATTCCCCTTCCTTACCAAAGTTCAAACTCCAAGACAGGTATCTTGAGTAAAAATTTGTTGCTTAATTTTTGGGCATATATATCTTACTTCAAAACGTACATGGAGTAGTCATATTGAATATTTGTTAAATAAAGTCAGAAAGACTTTTTTTTAAGTAGTTAGTAAACGGCAATGGGTCCAAGACGTCACCGTTCTTAAACATCTGTCCTCGGCGCTTGTTCGTTCTAAACTGACATACGGTCAACAAGTTTTTTTTAATGCCCCAAAATATTTACTGAAAAAACTCTCAAGAGTCTTGATTGTAAAGCCTTTCGCCTTGCTTTGGGAGTACCATCACATGCTTCGTCCTTAGGAACCTACAAAGAAATAGGAGTTCTGCCTTTGGATGAATATCGCGAATTGATGCTGGCAAAGTACATTGTAAGAAGCTCAACTACCGAAAACAATATCGAACATGAAATCTATGTGAGATCGGATGAGCATTTTCCTAAAAGAGCCAAAAATATTTGTTCTCTTACAACAATTGGCACTTTCACAGCAGATCTTTTTGAAAAGTCAAAAGTTAATCCCAGAGAAACGAAATTGTCCACACCTCTTTTATCTCCTAGTCTTCCATGGCAACTTCAAAGAGCTTCTTTTGATATTGATCATTTTACCTGTTAAAAAGAAAAAGGGAGTAAAATTCTCAGTATTCATATGAAAGAGCACATAATAAATAACTACCCTTCACATCTTAAAAACTATACCGATGGATCTCTTCTAAATAGCACTCATGGAGGTGCAGCTTTCATCATTCCCTCCTTAAAGGTTGAAAAATTGTACCATAATTATTGGAAAGAATCATTCTATTTTTACAGCAGAGTTAACTGCTATTCTCATAGCTTTACGTTACTTAATTGACTTGCCCCGGGCTATTTTACAGGTTTTGTTATGTGTTGATTGAAAATGTGTTACAATCTCTTAGAAACTCTGGGTCTAATATTAAACATGATCTTACAACTGAAATAAACCATGTTATACACTTTCTCATATTAAGAGGCACTAGTGTCACGTTTTGCTGGGTACCATCGCATTGCAATGTATTTTATAATGAAAAGGTTGATAGAGTAGCTAAAAATGCAGCAGCACATTCAAACTCTGCTGCTGTCTTGAATATACCAATGTCAATTCATGAGAATTACAACTTGATAGAAAGTGCTTGCTGGAAGCATGTTTGGAAAAAACAAGAAGATGGGGGTTTTCCCATGGTACCACTTCAATTTTTGACCTAAATTTATTTCTTCTCTTCTCGTTTTGGGTTAGATAAATCACGCCAAAGGCCAGTCATAAGCCACAGCTTATACCCACTATCACGAAGATAGTAAACTCATCTCTTGTTTCTGGAAATGTTCCTTCAGCTCTCAAAACTACTATAGTCACACCAGTACTCAAAAAGCATGACCTTGACCCTAACATTCTGAAGAATTACAGACCTGTTTCCAACCTACCTTTTATCTCTAAAGTCCTTGAAAGAGTAGTTCTGAAACAACTCAACAACCACCTTCTCTCCAACAGTCTTCTTCCTGCGTTTCAGTCTGCCTATCGCGTCAACCACAGCACTGAAACCACCTTAGTACACACTTTAAACGCGCTTCTACTTCCTTCTGCCTCAGGGAAAATCTCCCTCCTCACTCTACTCGACTTATCTGCAGCCTTCGACACTATTGACCACGCTATTCTTCTCTCCCGTCTTCAAAAAACGTTTGGTGTTACTGGTACAGCCCTCACCTGGTTTAGCTCATACCTGACTGACCGATTCCAGACAGTCACAGTAAACAAGATTCAGTCAGTACCTGCCAGACTGGAATGTGGAGTCCCGCAGGGATCAGTTTCTGGGCCCTGTTCTTTTCACTCTCTTCATCGCTCCACTGTCACATATAATTAACCGTCATCAGATCAACCATCACTTTAATGCAGATGACTCTCAGATTCTAAGCAGTGACACTCCTGAAAATCTGCCTTCTCTCTTGACAAATATGCCCTACTGCTTTCAAGATATCCAAAACTGGATGATAGAGTTACAAGTTACAACTAAACGCTGATAAAACTGAAGCTATGCTTGTAGGGACCAAACAGAAACTCTCTTCCTTTACAACAGCTTCAATAGAATTCGGCAGTGCATCAGTCCCTCTATCCACTGCTGTGAAGTATCTTGGGGTCATTATCGACAACACACTCTCTATGCAAAAATTCATCACCCAGACCTGTCAGTCGTGCTACTATCAACTACTGCCTATTAGTGCAATTCGAAAGTACCTGTCCACTAATGCAACATCCAAACTAGTGACATCTCTCATTCTTTCACATCTGGACTATTGCAATTCTCTTTTGGCTGGTCTGCCAGCATCATCTATCCACTCCCTTCAACGTATTAAAAACTCTGCAGCTCGACTAGTCCTCAGAAAGAAACAAATCTGAGCACATTACCCCTCTCTTGCGATCTCTCCACTGGCTGCCTGTGCCACAAAGAATAAACCATAAGATCAGTACATCTCTGTTACAAATGTCTCCACAAAACAGCACCTTCATACCTCTGTGAATGTCTTAATCTGTACACTCCTCGTTCCCTTCGCTCTGCTTCAGATTCCTTGAGCTTACGAATACCTAGATTCAGCCAGTCCACCGTCGGCTGTCGCTCTTTCTCTGTTTCTGGTCCATCGATTTGGAATGGCCTTCCTATCTCTCTTCGCCAAAGGCCTTCTTGTGACACTTTTAAATCCGGCCTCAAGACATATTTGTTTCAAACCTAAGAATTTCCTCTCCTGTTTCATTTCATAGCTGTTCCTGCTTTTCAACTGCCAAAAATCCCATCACCCTGCCAAAGTATATAACCTGTGTGTGTGTGTGTGTGTGTGTGTGTGTGTGTGTGTGTGTGTGTGTGTGTGTGTGTGTGTGTGTGTGTGTGTGTGTGTGTGTGTGTGTACATTTGAACTTGTTAGAACTATTACTTGCTATTGGTTGTATGCCTGTGTAAGAATGAGTTGAGTGCAAGCGCTTTGATTTGTCTGTGTAAGATACAACGCTCTATAAATTACATTTAGTAGTAGTAGTAGTAGTAGTAGTAGTAGTAGTAGAAGACTGAAGTTAAATGCTTTCCATACAAAATTTTCTAGAAATGTGCATTGTGTGTGTGGTGGGGCAATCTCAAACATTCATATTCTTTTCGAATGTCAAGTGTTAAAAAAGCACCTTAGAGATCTTTGCAAAAGGTTTTG
>CM054166.1:26545506-26550506 GCA_028751875.1 Rapana venosa
CCAACACAAGACCACCACACACCAAAAAAAAGCCCCCCCACAAACGATATTTTTTAGCCATGACTTCAAAATAACACAACCCCAAACTGAGGAACGACTGACAGATAATGGAACAGAACACAACAACACTCACAACAACAATCACACAATAGCAAAAATACCACACACGAAACACAACACACACCACAAACAAAACACACATACACACACACACACACAACACACACACATCAGACACACAACCACCACCAACCACCACCACCACACACCACCAAAAAGGCCAACCCCCCCTCCCTCCACCCTCCAAAAAAGCAACAACACCCACACTTATATATATATATATTTGGATATATTATAAATATGATACTATTTATAATATTGTATATATATATAAAATATATTAATAAACAAACAAGTATAATATATATGATATATATATAGTTTTTGTTTTTACAAGAATTCAGCGCTGTATAAATTCCATATATTATTATTATTATATATATTTTAGCCATAACTACAGAAAACAAACCCCAAACTGACGAACAAACAGACAGACAGACAGACAGACAGACAGAGGGTGGAGCAGCTTAGCACCTCTAATCACTGCTGTTGCCAGGCAACGGGTCAGGGGCTTTGTGTGTGTCAGACTACTGATGAAAACGACATAGTACCTGTAGCCCTCTGCTAAATGACCATACTCACTGTGTAGCCGCTAATGACCGCGTGCGCGCGCGCGCGTGCATGCATGCTATCAGCTACTGGACACGCCATGTCACGTGCTCGGACACGCGCCTAGACGCGCGCGCGCGCGCACGCACACGGACAGACACACATACACACACGCGCGTCCACCTACACACACGCAAGCACACACACACGCACACACGCAGATAGGTATATGTATATAAGTATCCACAATGTGTGTGTGAGGGGGAGAGAGAAACACACAGAGAGAGAGAGAGAGAGAGAGAGAGAGAGAGAGAGAGAGAGAGAAAGTGTGTGTGTGTGTGTGTGTGTGTATGAAGGTAGAAAGGCAGTTACTAGGTAGGCAAGCATGTATACATACACGCACGCAACACACACACACACACACACACACACACACACACACACACACACACACTCTCTCTCTCTCTCTCATCCATCTCTCTCTCTCTCTCTCTCTCTCCTCTCTCTCTCTCTCTCTCTCTCTCAATTTTTATTGTACCCACTCACTTGTACCAAGATAATTTACAACATTATCGTGATTTTTTTTCCCATTTACAAATGAATGTTGCATAACCACAACTTATACCCGCTATCATGAAAATAGTAAACTCATCTCTTGTTTCTGGAAATGTTCCTTCGGCTCTCAAAACTGCTATAGTCACACCTCTGCTCCAAAAGCATGACCTTGACCCTAACATTCTGAAGAATTACAGACCTGTTTCCAATCTACCTTTTATTTCTAAAGTCCTTGAAAAAGTAGTTCTCAAACAGCTCAACAACGACCTTCTCTCCAACAATCTTCCTGAGTTTCAGTCTGCCTAACGCGTCAACCACAGCACTGAAACCACCCTAGTACACACTTTAAACACGCTTCTACTCCCTTCTGACTCAGGGAAAATCTCCCTTCTCACTCTTCTCGACTTATCAGCAGCCTTCGATACATAGAGCACTCAATTCTTCTCTTCCGTCTTCAAAAAGCGTTCGGTGTTACTGGCACAGCCCTCACCTGGTTTAATTCATACCTTACTGACCGATTCCAGACAGTTGCAGTAAACAAGATGCAATCAATACCTGCCAAACTGGAATGCGGAGTCCCACAGTGATCAGTTCTAGGCCCTTTTTTTTCACTCTTTACACTGCCCCACTGTCACATATAATAAACCGTCATCAAATTGACTATCATCTTTACGCAGATGACTCTCAGATTCAAAGCAGTGTTACTCCTGAAAATCTGCCTTCTCCTCTGACAAATATGGCCCACTGCTTTGAAGATATTCAAAACTGGATGACACAGAACAAATTACAGCTAAATGCAGATAAAACCGAAGCCATGCTTGTAGGGACCAAACACCAACTCTCTTCCATTACAACAGCTTCAATAGAACTCGGCAATACATCAGTCCCTCCATCCACTGCTGTGAAGTATCTAGGTGTTGTTATCGACAACATACTCTCTATGCAAAATTTTCATCACCCAGACCTGTCAGTCGTGCTACTATCAATTACGGCGTATTAGTGCAATTCGAAAGTACCTGTCTACAGATGCAACAGCCAAACTTGTCACTTCTCTCATTCTTTCACGTCTGGACTATTGCCATTCTCTTTTGTCTGGTCTGCCAGCATCATCTATCCACTCCCTTCAACGTATACAAAACTCGCAGCTCGACTAGTTCTCAGAAAGAACAAATCTGAGCACATTACCCCTCTCTTGCAATCTCTCCACTGGCTGCCTGTGCCACAGAGAGTAAATTATAAGATCAGTACCCTCTGTTACAAATGTCTCCACAAAACAGCACCCTCCTACCTCTGTGAATGTCTTCACCTGTACATTCCTTCACGTTCCCTCTGCTCTGCTTACGAATACCTAGATTCAACCAATCTACCGTTGGCCGCTGCTCTTTCTCTATTTCGGGTCCATCGACCTGGAATGAGCTCCCTCTCTCTCTTCGACAGAAGCCTAGCTATGACACTTTTAAATCCAGCCTCAAGACATTATTTATTTCAAACCTAAGATTTCCCCCCTCCTGTTTCATATCAAAACTATCCCACCTTCACTAACCCATGTCCTATCACCCTGCTTAAGTATAGACCTGTGTTGTGTGTGTGTGTGTGTGTGTGTGTGTGTGTGTGTGTGTGTGTGTGTGTGTGTGTGTGTGTGTGTGTGTGTGTGTGCTCTTTTGAAAAACATTTGACTATTAAAATTTTATTCCATAGATTTTGTCTGCAACGGACCATGTTTGTAATATCTGTTTGTTTAAACTATTGATTATTTATCATTGATTGCATGACTGTGTAAGATTAGGTTGAATGCATGCGCTTTGATTTGTCTTTGCAAGATATAGCGCTATGTAAGTTCCATTTATTATTATGATTATCATTATTATTACTCTGTACATGATTTTCATCATCGCTCTGTCCATAATGCTGTCCTTTCTTTGCCCAAAGGGCTGGCTGTTTAGAAAGCTGAAATTTCTTTGCTAGTGAAATCGATATTTGAAAAGAAAATGAATGCCCCATTTACTCTCTCTCTCTCTCTCTGTCTCTGTCCTCTCTCTCTGTCTCCCTCCCTTCGTGTCTCTCTCTCTCTCTCTCTCTCTCTCTACTCTCTCTCTCCTCTCTCTCTCTCTCTCTCTCTCTCTCTCTCTCTCTCTCTCTGTCTCTTTCTCTCTCTCCCTCTCTGTCTCTCTCTGTCTCTCTCCTCCCTTCCTCTCTCTCTCTCTCTCTCTCTCTCTCCCTCTCTGTCTCTCTCTGTCTCTCTCCCTCCCCTCCTCTCTCTGTCTCTCTCCCTCCCCCTTCCTCTCTCTCTCTGTCCTCTCTCCCTCCCTTCCTCTCTCTCTCTCATCTCTCTCTCATCCTCTCTCTCTCTCTCTCTCTCTCTCTCTCTCTGTCTCTCTCCCTCCCTTCCTCTCTCTCTCTCTCCCTCTCTCTCTCCCTCTCTCCCTCTCTCTCTCTCTGTCTCTCTCCCTCCCCTCCTCTCTCTGTCTCTGTCTCTCTCCCTCCCCTTCCTCTCTCTCTCTGTCCTTCTCACCTCCCTTCCTCTCTCTGTCTCTGTCTCTCTCCCTCCCTTCCTCTCTCTCTCTCTCTGTCTCTCTCCCTCCTCCCTTCCTCTCTCTCTTCTCTGTCTCTCTCTCTCCTCTCTCTCTCTCTCTCTCTCCTCTCTCTCTCTCCCCCTCTCTCTCATGCTCTCGTTCATGTCCTCATTCTACAACAGTCCCAGACAGATCTATGGATCGTGTGTTGACACTCAGCACATTTTTTCAGCCATGGATTTTTTTTTCTTTTCGTTTTGAGGGGGGGGGGGGGGTGCGTGGGGGGGGGGGGTGGGGGGGGGGGGGGGGGGGGGGGGGGGGGGTTGCAGGGTAGGCGGATTTTCACGTTTGTTGCTAGTTTGGTTTTGTGTTTTGTTTGTGTTTGTTGTAGTGTTGTTGTTGGTTTTGTTGTTTGTTTTGGGGGGGATTGGCGTTTTGTGGTTAGAAATGGAAACATTTGTACAAATTTTGTAAATTTCTCTCTCTCTCTTCTCCTCTCTCTCTCTCTCTCTCTCTCTCTCTCTCCTCTCTCTCTCTCTCTCTCCTCTCTCTCTCTCTCTCTGTGTCTCTGTCATGCTACCAGTCACACGCATTTTTACACATAATTATCATACTGGCGGCAGCCTCCAGCACACTCTCGCTATCTCTCCACTCAACCAGAGGTCACACAATGTTCAGCTCCCTCTCCCTCTACACAGGGATTCATTGACTATATAATGACGTCCTCCATTCATTTCGTAGGTAAAAAGCACAGTTCAGTTCATTCAAGGACGGGTGGATAACTTCCCCACTGTTCAATAATCCAGTCAGCAGATGATGGAGGAATCTGTCTTCAATTATCCAGTCAGAAGATGATGGAGGAATCGGTCTTCAATAATCCAGACAGTAGATGATGGAGGAATCTGTCTTCAATAATCCAGTCAGAAGATGATGGAGGAATCTGTCTTCAGTAATCCAGTCAGAAGATGACGGAGGAATCTGTCTTCAATAATCCAGTCAGCAGATGATGGAGGAATCTGTCTTCAATAATCCAGTGTCAGAAGATAACGGAGGAATCTGTCTTCAATAATCCAGTCAGCAGATGATGGAGGAATCTGGCTTCAATAATCCAGACAGAAGATGACGGAGGAATCTGTCTTCAATAATCCAGTCAGCAGATGATGGAGGAATCTGTCTTCAATAATCCAGTCAGAAGATGACGGAGGAATCTGTCTTCAATAATCCAGTCAGCAGATGATGGAGGAATCTGTCTTCAATAATCCA
>CM054166.1:26560506-26568006 GCA_028751875.1 Rapana venosa
AGAAAACAGAACCTGTCAGAATGCTTGTTTCAAATTGGAAACATTTTTTACCTGACACTTCAAAAACAGCCAGGAAAGTGTCTGCCCTCCAAATCCAAATTGGAAACACCTCTGCCTGACACTTCGAAAACAGCCCCCAAACGTGTCTGCCCACATAACTCTCTGACATTCCAGATATCTGGCAGGAATAATTATTTTGTGTGGTGATTGTGTTGACAGAGAAGAAATGAGGGATTCTAGTGAGAAGAATCTTCCCGTGATACAGGCTGTGTGGAGAGGGTGAAAACTATGTGACCTCCTGTCTGTGAAAAGTATGTGGCCTCCTGTCAGTGAAAAGTATGTGACCTCTTGTCAGTGAAAAGTATGTGACCTGTCAGTAAAAAGTATGCAGCCTGTCAGTGAAAAGTATGCGGCTTCTTGTCAGTGAAAAGTATGCGGCTTCCTGTCAGTGAAAAGTATGTGGCCTCCTGTCAGTGAAA
Source organism: Rapana venosa (assembly GCA_028751875.1). Lineage (NCBI taxonomy): Eukaryota > Metazoa > Mollusca > Gastropoda > Neogastropoda > Muricidae > Rapana > Rapana venosa. The sequence goes on from CM054166.1 coordinate 26,560,986, forward strand.
AGTATGTGGCCTCCTGTCAGTGAAAAGTATGTGAAATCCTGTCAGTGAAAAGTATGTGAAATCCTGTCAGTGAAAAGTATGTGAAATCCTGTCAGTGAAAAGTATGTGACCTCCTGTCTGTGAAAAGTATGTGACCTCCTGTCAGTGAAAAGTATGTGGCCTCCTGTCAGTGAAAAGTATGTGACCTCCTGTCAGTGAAAAGTATGTGGCCTCCTGTCAGTGAAAAGTATGTGACCTCCTGTCAGTGAAAAGTATGTGACCTGTCAGTGAAAAGTATGCGGCCCGTCAGTGAAAAGTATGTGGCCTCATGACAGTGGAAAGTGTGGCCTCCTGTCAGTGAAAATTATGTGGCCTCATGACAGTGAAAAGTATGCGGCTTCCTATCAGTGAAAAGTATGCGGCCTGTCAGTGAAAAGTAAAACAAAAAACAACAACAACAAAACAGGGGGTAAAGGTGTCCCAAAACTATGTGGTCGTAGGGGAGCCAGGCGTCAGAGACCTCAACTTCTCAAGGGGCCAGCATATTGAGGGCTGCGTCCATCTCCTCTCCCTCGCTGCTTTACATTCGCTGACCCTAAAGAGGGCAGGTACCCATTTACAGCTGGGTGAACTGGGGGAAACTGTACGGAAGCTAAGGCGTGCAAACGGTCACCCATTCAGTTGGTAAACCACGCTCGATGCTGCTTAACCTTGGCTGGGGGAAAGCGAGTGCTCCGACCACTGAGCCATCCCGTCCCCATCAGTGAAAAGTATGTGGGGTATTTTCTGTAATCTGTGTATGGAAACAGTAGTCTCTCTGGACCAGCTGTTCCCTGTATTCACATAGTGGGCTGCTTTCCTTTTCGTCCCTGTCTGTCTGTCTGTCTCTCTGTCTGTCTGTCTCTGTCTCTGTCTGTCTGTCTGTCTCTCTCTCTCTCTCGCTCTCTCTCTCTCTCTCTCTCTCTCTCTCTCTCTCTCTCTCTCTCTCTCTCTCTCTGTGTGTTTCTCTGTATGTCTGTATGTCTGTCTGTCTGTCTGTGTGTGTTCTCTCTCTCTCTCTCTCTCTCTCTCCATCCCTCCCTCCCTCCCTCCCCTTAAGGTTTATTTGAAATCTTTAGTTGTATTAGTTAATTTCAACATAGTCTCTACTCAGAGCAAGGGTCAGATGGAGAAAAAAAAGTCAATACTTATCTGTAGCCCTTGGGAACACAGATTAGCAATCAGTCAATCAATCAATCGATCGATCAGTTAATCTCTCTCTCTCTCTCTCTCTCTCTCTCTCTCTCTCTCTCTCTCTCTCTCTCTCTCTCTCACACACACACAACACAGCACTGCAGGACACTCCTCTCCACTCTTACTCCACTCTGCTATACTACATTCTACTCCACGCCACTCCACCCCACCACCACACTCCACTCCACTATACTACATTACACTCCATGACACTCCACTCCACTCCATTCCACTGCATCATACTCCACTCTACTTCACTCCACTACACTAATATCAAGTTACAATACTCGGTAGGAAGAAGCCCAAACGAACAAACAAACGAACAAACAAACGAACAAACAAGCAGACACACAGACATGCAGACACACAAAGCTTACAAAAAAACCCAACTCTTTCTTGTTCAGAGCTTTTAGCGACAAAGACAGAGCCATCTCTCAAGAAGACTGAATCCAGACCTCATTTATAGCCTCATGTTCAACCCCCCTGAAGTCAGGTCAGGTATGACGTCACTGGCACTGAGGATGTGTGGGCAGGGATTGGTTGTCTTGAAGTAACCTACCCCTGCCTAGAAAGCCAGATGTGTTTGATCCCTGGGGAGGTGGCCCCGACCTTCTACCCACCCCCACCCCCTACTACTACTACTACTTCTACTGGTGGTCTGGGTGCTAGTCTTTCGAATGAAACAATGAACCCAGATCTCATGTGTAACATACAATTAGCGTTCTAAAAGAACCCGCGGCAACAAGAGAGCTGTCGCTGACAAAATTCTGTTCACAAAATACCCCCCCCCCTCCCCCAAAGTACTCTTAAATGGGAGGGGGGGAGCATATGCAGTAAAATAATAGGTGGCGCTACTATTGTGGTGACGACTCACCCCCACCCCCACTCCCAAATCCGGAGAAGAGAAGCCTGAATTTCACCCAGAGCAATCAACCATAGCTGAAAGTGGTATACAATACAGTACAGTACAATACAATACAATACAGTACAATACAATACAGTACAATACAGTACAGTACAATACAATACAATACAGTACAATACAATACAGTACAATACGGTTCACATAATTTTTTTAAGATTTATTCTTCGGCTAGAGCTCTGAGGTTCGTCAATTTATTTATTTATTTATTTATTTATTTTACATTTATTTATACCACTCTAAGTCACGCAGATTTCTCTGCGTGAAATTCGGGCTGCTCTCCCCGGGGAGAGCGGGAGAGCGCGTCGCCACAAGCGCAGCGCCACCCATTTTTTTTTTCTTTTTTCCTGTCTGCAACAGTATTTGTTTCCCTATCAGAGTGGCTTTTTTCTACATAATTTTGCCAGGGACAACTCTCTTGTTGCCGTGGGTTCTTTTACGTGCGCTAAATAATTATGTGTAACACACGGGACCTCGGTTTGTCGTCTCATCCGAAAGACTAGCGCCCAGACCACCACTCATGATCTAATGGATGGGGGAAAAGTTGGTCCAAACGGGAAACGAACCACCGCATTCTTCCGACCCGGACTTTTCGCTTTCTAGACAGGCGCGTTACCTCTAGACCACCGATGGTGAGATTTTACATATGCAGTTGTTTTTGCCCACCATTAAGGTAACCACATTCCAACTTCGGAGAAAAAAATATCTATACATTTGCCCTTTCCAGTGAAATATATTTTGTATACATTAACTTTACATATCAATTTTACATAAGCAGTGGCCCCGTCATTGATTTATTTTATTTATTCTTTTATTTATTCTTTTATATCGAGGATAATGGAATAAGCATTTGTGTGCTTTTTTACACCCAGTCCCCGTGTGTATGCATTTTTGTAAATTTTGTCATCTGTTCCCACCGGCACACAATTGCCTATTCTTACGAAAAGCGGAACAGGATTTAACGTGTGGGCAAGATGTTCTGCATGCGTTCGCACACGGGGCCTCGGTTTATAGTCTCATCCGAAGGACCTTGGGGAGAGTGGAGTCTGCACTTATGTTAACTCCAGGGGAAAATATCCCCTTGATTTTTTCTGTGGAAAAGTGGGGAACCAAAAATAGCTGTCGTTGACGTCACACATCACTCGACTTCAGCAAGGGTTGAAACATAGGCCTCTCTTGCATAACTTAGTAGTGACATCAGACAATCGACTGGGGGCAGTGACGTCTTTCCCAGATAAAAGCGTGCGTGCAGCAAGTCTGCTATTTATGGTGGAATGATCGGGACAAAAGTATGAGTTTTGTGTTATGCACAAAAATAGCCCCCGTAAAGCTTCGAGATTGAACCAAGGCTGCTTTTGTGTTTGTTGAATCATTTTTCTTCTTCTGATTTATGTGTGTGTGTGTAAAAGTGCCCATTTTGAATTTTTTAAATTTTGACTAGAATGTTGAGTTTTTATCGTTTTGTTTTGTTTAGGTTTTGTTTGTTATTGTTGTTGTTTGTGATGGAAGTGGTGGTGGCAATGATGGTGGTGGTGGTGGTGGTTGTAGTGTAGTAATAGTGGTGTTGGTGTGGTAATATTGGTGTGGTGGTGGTAATAATCGGGTGGTGATGGTGGTGATGGAGGTGGTAGTTGTGTGTGGTGATGGCAGTGGTGGTGGTGTGGTTATAATGATGGTGGTGGTGTAGTTGTGTGGTGGTGGTGGTGGTGTGGTGGTGGTGGTGGTGATGGTGCAGTGGTGGTGGTGGTGGTGGTGTGGTTATAATGATGGTGGTGGTGTAGTTGTGTGGTGGTGGTGGTGGTGGTGGTGGTGGTGTGGTTATAATGATGGTGGTGGTGGTGTGGTGGTGGTGGTGGTGGTGCAGTGGGGGTGGGGTGGGAGGGTCATGGTGATAATAATGTTTTCTGAGGGTTTTTTCTTGTTTTTGGTTTGGGGGGGCGGTGGCCGGTTTGTGGGTTTTTTGTTTGGGAAGGGTGGGTAGGGTTGTTTCTTCTTTTTCTGTTCTTTCATTTTTTTTTCTTATTCTGTGTGGCGGTTTGTAGGGGAGGGTGGGGTGTGACGCGCGTTTGCTTACATTTCTTTAATTTTTTTTTAACACCAAAAATGTGTTTGTGGCTAGGATTCAAGAGTAGATATGCTTCCATAACGTTTACAGTTGGACAGTGTGTGTTTGTGTATGGGGTGTGTTTGTGTGTGTGTGTGTGTGTGTGGTGTGTGTGTGTGTGTGTACATGTGTAAGTGTGTATGAGTGTGTGTGTGTGCATGTGTGTACATGTGTGTGTGTCTGTCCGTCTGCCTATACTGTCTGTCTGTCCGTCTGCCTGTCTGTCTGTCTGTCTGTGTGTCTGTCATTCTGTCTGTCTTTTTCTTTGGGTGTGGGTGTGTCAGTTCTTCTGCCTGTCCGTCTGTACTCGTGTTTGATAGTCTTTGAGTTCACGTGCGCGCCAGAGAGAGAGACAATGACAATGACAATGACAATAGAGAGAGACAGGGAGAGAGAGAGGGGGTCGAACTCGAACTCGAACTCGAACTCGAACGATTTATTCACAAAAAGGCCATTGGCCCATACATGAAGGGGGTTGCCGAACTGCTTCGTATTTTAGTTTTAACACACACACACACACACACACACACACACACACACGCACGCACACACAACACACACACACACCCACACACACACACACACAGACCAACATGTTACTGTACAACACAAAGTCAGCTACAAAAATATCACTTAGGATAACATTATCTCTCTTATTCTGAAGGCTTTACACAAAATATAAAGTGAGGCTGCGCACAACCTCAGGATGACTTGATGCCAGGAGTAAACAGAGTCTAAATAAATTAGGCTGTCTACTATATTTAACAGGGATGTAGTTCTGCCTAACATCCTCAAATACTGGACAGCACAAGACAAAGTGTACTTCATCCTCCGGAGCTTGCTTACATAATGGGCATAACAGCCTGACGTCGTCAATATCATGTTCTCTGTATCTGAATTTATGAACATTTATATCTGATACACCAAGTCTAAACTTAGACATTATTCTTTTCAAATGTATATCCATATCAAGTTTTAGATAAGGTTTGACATCATGCGAACTTATAAATTGTCTGTACATCTGAAATCTTCACTGTTTTGTATATGATTACTCTATTGCTGCCATCGGCAGTCAATCAATCTTTGCCTGAAAGCGTTAATAAACTCTCTACAATTTCCGACTCCTTGATTGAGCCAAACAAATCCAAACCCGAGTTTCACACAAACAGGTACGTATTGTGTTGCCCAATTGTTTTTCCCTTTGACATCTAGATCATAAAGCATCTTGTAGGATTTAAATGGTAGCCTGCTCTCATTCATATGCAGAATCTTAATCCAATATCTAATGCATCTTACAGCAGCATTAACAGAGAGAGGGTATCTATTAGTTTCACTATAAACAAGATCATTAGTGTACGTCTATCTAAGCCTAAAAACTGCTTTTAAAGCAAAGAGGTGTACTGATTCACAATGTGTTACAGCTGCATCCAAGCCCCATATTTCTGCACCATATAACACAGTGGGTTGTATTTGTGCATCAAATATCTTAATGAACAAATCAAAAGAGTTATTATTCAATATTCGTAGTTTTTTCAACACAAATAACAAGCTTCGTTTACCACGACTTGCCAGATCTTTACATGCAGTTGTGAAACTAAGCTTAGTAGAAAAACAGATTCCTAAATATTTATATACATTAATCACAGGCATGATATTTCCATTGTACAACCATTTTTCATGAGCAGCTAAATATCCACCTTTTCTGAATACAACAATATTACTCTTACTCAGATTAACCTTAAGATCCAGTGCTGTTGAAGCACTGTTTAAGCTGTTTAACTGCTTTTGTAAACCTACGACTGTTTCAGATAGCAAGATAACATCATCAGCAAGCAGAAGAATAAACAACTCTGAGAAATCTTGGGGGAACGTGGCACCATGTTTACCATTATTGATGATGTCTCTGGTTAACTCATTGATAAAAACAGAAAACAATAAGGGGCTACATACATCACCCTGTTTAACACCAGTGGTACAGTATATTATGTCAGTCACTTTAGTTCCACATCTTATTCTGCTTCTGACATTCTGATACATGGAGAGAGGGGGGAGAGAGACAGAGAGAGGGGGAAAGAGAGGGAGAAAGAGAGAGGGGGAGGGAGAAAAAGACGAACAGACATACAGACAGACAGAGACAGGCGGACAGAGACAGACAGACAGGTACACACACACACACACACACACACACACACACAGACACTAAGCTTAGTAGAAAAACAGATTCCTAAATATTTATATACATTAATCACAGGCATGATATTTCCATTGTACAACCATTTTTCATGAGCAGCTAAATATCCACCTTTTCTGAATACACACACACACACACACTTCGCTTGCTTGGATAGTTATTGTGTGAATATGTCATTTTTAAAAAAGCGCTATTTGAAAAGTATGAGCGCATAAAAAGCACACGTTTGCTGGGTGGAGGAGGAGAGGAGAGAGGTCATTGAAGGTAATATTTCAGTAATGACGAATGCCTAGTATTTTCTAACGTTTTATTCCTGTATCTTTTTTATTATCTAAAGTATAACGTGAAAAAATGATGAAACAGTAAGTGAAGTAATTTGTGTGTGTCCTGACGTTCTATGATTTTCTTTTTTAATTCTTAAAACATTTTTTATTTAAATGTGTGTGTGGACGTGAGCGCACACGCGCTCAGGTGTGCATGAGTATGTGTGTGCGTGTATATGTATATGTGGTAATTTGTATTTTCAATGCATTTCCTTATCGATTTTTTCCTTTTTTTTTTTTTTTTTTTTTTTTTTTTTTTTTTTTTTTTT
>CM054166.1:26575506-26588006 GCA_028751875.1 Rapana venosa
ATTGTCTGCCCCTTGCTCCCACCGGCCTTCACCTTTCTATTTTTAGTTGCATGCGCGCACGCATGTGTTCGGGTGTTAGGGGGAGACGAAAAGGCTGCACACCGGTATTAAAAAATCACTCTTTTCCTTCTGTTTTTCTATGTAGCTTTTATATTCATACCGCCCGTACTAAGGCATCCACAGAAATAAAAACCACTTTTTGTGAAAGACTAGCATCTGAGTCAAAACTCATGTGATTTTGAACAAATTTGGTAGGTTTGAAATTTTTTAATTTTTCAGCAAACACTGTACCCCCTCAGTCCTTTGTCGTCTGCTAGCTTCCTTACCGCAATATGCATGCGCGGGGTCAACGTTGTAGGAATACAGGCAAACCTCATTTGATGGTTATTTCCAACTTTCTCGTGACTACCTGGTATTGCTCTATGTCCTCAATCCAAAAAAACAAGTGCACAGTGCATCATTTCATGCTTTAAAAAATCTGTGAAAATCACCAACAGTTTTTTTCCACTCGCACTCTATAGAAGATACTACTTGACCCCAAAATTAATACCGGTGTGTAGCCAAACTAATGTCTCCTGTCTTGTCTGTCCTTCCTCCATTGTGGTCTTTTGTCATCCAACCATAATTTTAGCAAGGTTTTTGGAAGGGGAAAGGAGGGGGGGGGGGGGGAGACACAGAAAAATAGTTGGACAAGGACGAGGAGGAAGAAGGTGGAGGTGGAGGAGCAGGAGCAGAACAAAAAGAAAGGAAGAAGAAAAACAAAATAACAAAATAGAAAAAATACAAGTAATAATAATAATAATAATGATAATAATAATAATAATATTTATATAGCGCTATATCTTGCAGAGACAAATCAAAGCGCTTGCACTCAACTCATTCTTACACAGTCATACAACTAGTGACAAGTAATAGTTCCATCAAGTCCAAATGTGCACACACGCACACACACACACACACACACACACACACACGTATTGTATTGTATAGTGTACCACTTTAAGTCACGCAGATTTCTCGCAAGAAATTCAGGCTGCTCTCCCCCATGGATAGTGCGTCGCCACAAGAGCAGCGCCACCCATTTTTTTTCTTTTCCTGTCTGCAACTATATTTTGTTTCACTATCAGAGTGGCTTTTCTTCTACAGAATTTTGCTAGGGACAGCTCTCTTGTTGCCGTGAATTCTTTTACGTGCGCTAAATAAGTATGTGTAACACACTGGTCCTCGGTGTATTGTCTCACCCGAAAGACTAGCACCCAGACCACCACTCATGGTCTAATGGATGGGGGGAAAAGTTTCGGGCCCAAACGGGGATCGAACCATCGCACACCTCCGACCCAGACTTTTCACTTTCTGGACAGGTGCGTTGCCTCTAGACCATCCATTCATCCAGTAGTGGTGGTGGTGGTGGTAGCAGCAGCAGCAGCAGTAGTAGTAGTGGTGGTGGTGGTGGTGGTGGTAGCAGCAGTAGTGGTAGAAGTGGTGGTGGCGGTGGTTGTAGTAGTTGGAGCAGTAGTAGTAGTGTTGGTGATGATAGTAGAAGTAGTAGTAGTAGTGGTGGTGATGGTGGTGGTAGTAGTAGTAGTAGTAGTAGTAGTAGTAGTAGTAGTAGTTGTTGTTGTTGTTGTTGTTGTTGTAATGCTGCTGCTGATGGTGGTGGTGATTGTGGTGGTGGAGGTAGTAGAAGTAGTAGTAGTAGTAGTAGTAGTAGTAGTAGTAGTGTTGGTGATGATAGTAGTAGTTGTAGTAGTAGTAGGAGGAGTAATTGTTGTTGTCGTAATGCTGCTGCTGATGGTGGTGGTGATTGTGGTGGTGGAGGGAGTAGTGGTAGTAGTAGTAGTAGTGTTGGTGATGATAGTAGTAGTAGTAGTAGTAGTAGTAGTAATTGTTGTTGTTGTAATGCTGCTGCTGATGGTGGTGGTTATTGTGGTGGTGGAGGTAGTAGTAGTAATGGTGGTGGTGGTGATAGTAATAGTGGTGGTGGTCGTCGTCGTTGGAGTAGTAGAAGTAGTAGTTGTTGTTATTGTTGTCGTAGTCGTAGTAGTAGTGAAAGTGAAAATTATTCCGAACAGACAAATTAAAAGTGGTATTCATTGTAAACTGAAGCAGCTAATATCTTCGGTGGGGACATTTGATGTGAATATTTAGTTTTATTTTTCTGTCTGATTTCTCATAATATCACTGAGGAAACACTTGTGCGATGTTCAGCCTTTGGTTAGGATTTCTTGCCATTTAAACCGTGTCATTAGGACAAGGCTAGGAATGGCAGAATTCGATTGTAAATAGTCGTCAAGCAATTTTCTCAAATTAACTCCCCTTAGGGAGCGAGCCTTCATGAATGTTAGTAGTCCCAAAGAAGGCAACAGTGTTCTGTACCCATGGGAGATCATTTATAAGCTTTGCGCATGGGTGTAAATTAACTCCCATGGTTGAGCGAGTCTTTATGAGTTTTAGTGACCTCAAAGATGGCAACTGTGTTCTTTATCAGGGGGAGAGAATTCAAAGACGTCGCACGTTTGTGTAAAGTCCGTCGAAGGATCTCATCTCATCTGCTCCCATAACCCCCTCCAAGGTCGTAGGGGCACTGCAGTGACAAACGTTGCACCAGTTGGCTTCATTTGTGGCGGTTGTGGGCAAGTGCCTGGGTTGTGGAGAAGCTCTTCCCCGTCCATTCAGTGTTGTCTACTGCCCATTTCTTCTTCGGCCTGCCTCGCCTTCTCTTCCCCTGCATTGTTCCTTGCAGTATGGTCTTGGAGAGCCCATCTGATCTTGTCACATGTCCATACCATCTGAGCTTCTTTTTCTTGACTGTGGTCAGCAGGTTTTCGTACTGATTTACTTGTTGGGTGATGGTTTGTCGGACTTCTTCGTTAGTAATGTGGTCCGTGTATGAAATGCCAAGGAGTCTTCTGAGGCATCTCATCTCCAAAGCCTGGATCCTTCCTTGTAGATCTGCATTCAATGCCCAGGATTCGCATGCAGAGTCGTAGGATACACAAACAAAAATAAAGATACAGTGAATGTGTTATCACCAGTTTGTGTGTTCTGATATTTTTTGCATTATTGTTGGCGGTAGTAGACCTACCCAGTACAGCTAATAGATTGGTGTTACGCTCACTTTGAGAAAAGTGAGGCGAGAGTGAGGGGTAGCATGCCATGTATACCGTCCTGCACACCTCCTATTGGGAGACAACAAGACTTTTTTTTTAAATATTGAAACGTTAACTATTCTTCATTTTTCTGTTGATAAGATCACAGTGACAGTTTGTTAATGGTAAAGTGTCTAAATGGGATAGCTCTTCTGGGACTTTAATTTTTTTTTTAAACGAACCAATCCGGAAATATTCGACGAAAAAAAATATTTAATATCTTATGTATTTTATGGGTTGTTTAAGAATCATAGCCGGAGCTGAGAACTGTTTGGTTATGCGGGGTTTGTTCATACTGTCCTTAAGTTAGATAACTGCGCTGAGACTGACATGATCAATTAACAAACTCTTTGTACAAGAGGAAATATATCGGTGAATGTGTACTAACATGGACTGATTGTCTGATTGATTGATGGTAGTCTGTTTTTCTCTCCAAGAGTGACATCAATATTAGCATACTTTTTTTTTCCATCCGGACCTTGCCAAACATAAGGATTATCATTAATAATGACAAACAACAACTTCAATGAGAGAGATAGCATAACATATCAAAAGGAAGTATACATGATAGGATATGAAAAGGACTTAGCAAGCAAAAAAGCAGCAGTTGTAGTAATAGTAGAGTAAGAGTAGAAGTAGTAGTAGGAGGAGGAGGAGGAGCAGCAGCAGCAGCAGCAGCAGCATCGTTGTCCGAAGTATTCCAAAAAATATTTTAGCAACATGCTGTCTTTTTTCCTGAAAGAGAGGAACATAGCAATTAGTAGCTGTAGACGCAGCAGAAGTAACAAGAGAAGTAACAAGAGGAGTAATAAAAGTAGTAGCAGCAGCAGCAGGAATAGGAAGAAACAAGAGGAAGAAAAGAAGGTGGAGGAGGAGGGAGAGTAGTAGTAGTAGTAGTAGTAGCAGTAGCAGCAGCAGCAGCAGCAGCAGCAGCAGCAGTTGTAATGGTGGCAGCAATAGCAGTAGTAAATTGGTTGGCGGGAAAAAACAGCAATGAAGCGTAAGATTCTACTTCTTTCTTTGCATTCTACTTCCTTCTTTTCATTCTTCTTCATCTTTGCATTCTACTTCTTCTTCTTTGCAGTCTACTTCTTCTTTGCATTCTACTTCCTCCTTTGCATTCTTCTTCACCTTTGCATTCTACTTTTTTGCATTCTTCTTCATATTTGCATTCTACTTCTTCTTTGCAATCTACTTCTTTGCGTTCTTCTTCATATTTGCATTCTACTTCTTCTTTATATTTACTTCCTTCTTTGCATCCTTCTTCATCTTTGCATTCTGCTTCTTCTTTGCATTGTTCTTCATATTTGCATTCTACTTCTTCTTTGCATTCCACTTCTTATTTGCATTCTACTTATTTGCATTCTACTTCTTCTTTGCATTATTCTTCTTTGCATCCTACTTCTTCTTTGCATTCTTCTTTGCATTCTTCTTTGCCTTCCCCTCTTTCTTGTTCCTCTTATTCTTATTGTCTTGTTGTTGTTCTTCTTCTTCTAAATACTTCACATTTTTGCATTCTTCTTCACATTCTTCGCATTCTTTTGCTCGATTTCCTCCCCACTACTTTCTCTCTCTCATTTTCCTCCTTTTTTTTAATTATAATTATCTCCTCTTCCTCTTTGTCTCTCCCCTCTATCTCGTTTCTTCTTCTTCTTCTTCTTCTTCTTCTTCTTCTTCTTCTTCTTCTTCTTCTTCTTCTTCTTCTTCTCTTCTTCTTCTCCTTCTTCTTCGTCTTCTTCTTCTTCGTCCACATCTTCACCTTCGTCTCATTACCCTCACTCCCACCCCTACTCCTATCCTTAACCTCCACCCCCACCCCCCTTTCTTTTCTTTTCTTTTTGTTTTGGGGAGGGGGAGGGGGAGTGCACAATTTTATTGCGTCCTCCTCCTCCTGGGTGTTGAAGATTTGGTCTGGTACAACAGGGGGAGGTAAAGGATTGACATATGAGCGCTTTTACCTAACTTTCCGCTTGTTTACTTCCCAGGCTTGTCAATCCCATTAATTTGGAAGGGAGGAGGGGGGAAGGGGGGGTCTGAGGTGGGCTGGAGAGGAGGGGGGCAGAGAAGAATGATGAGGGGTAAAGTTCACCTTCGAGGGGGTTGGGGGTGGGGGGGAATACTGCTGACTAGTAGGAAGAGGGTGGTTTACGAAGTGACTGGGTGGGTGAGTTACTTGATGCAACTGGGTGGCAGGCTAAATGGCTAATGGATGGGTGGGTGGGTTGGTTCGTTCGTTCGTCCGTTTGTCCGTTGGTTGGTTGGTTGGTTGGTTGAGTGGGTTTAACGTTGCTGTTGATGGTACTGCCGTTGATGATGCTACTGCTGCCACTATCATTGTTTGCTTCTGCTGCTTCTTCAGCTGCCGCTGCTTCTGCTACTGTTACTGCTGCTACTGTTGCTGCCACTGCTCTTGATGCTGCTTCTGCTGCTGCGACTGTTGCTGCTTCTGCTGCTACTACTGTTGTTGCTGCTGCTGCTGCTACTACTGTTGTTCTGCTGCTTCTGCTGTTACTACTGTTGTTGCTGCTGCTGCTACTACTACTACTACTTTTACTGCCGTTTTCATCTGCTGCTTCTACAACTACTACTGTTGCTGCTGCTGTTGTTACTGTTGCTTCTTACTGCTGCTGCTGCTGATTCTCTTCTTCTTGCTGTCGTTGCTTTTTCTGCTGTAAATTAATGTTACTGCTGTCGATGCTTCAAAGTGCTTGAGTTTGGCAGAGAAGAAGACATTAACGTCAACATCGTTTTCTGTCAACGAGCAAGAATGCGGAAACATTGAGAATCATAAAAAGGAAGGAATTTTATTTAGGTTTAGGAAAAAAAGATCGCGAATGGGGAAGGGGAGGAGAGGGGGGCGGGGGCGGTCGGCACACTACGTAAGAGGGGAGGGATAGGGGGGAGGGAGGAGAGGCGAGAGTCAAAGTAGTATTGTTTTGTATTGTGTTGTGTTATATTGTGTTGTGTTGTTTTGTGTTGAGTGATGTTGTGTTGTATTGGAGTGCGTTGTGTTGTGTTATATTGTGTTGTCCTGCGCTGTATTATAGTGTGCTGTATTACGTTGCGTTGAATTGCATGTGTTACTTGATGTTGTTATAGTAGTATACTATTTGCTGCGCTTACCGTCTCACCCGAAAGACGAGCACCCAGGCCACCACTCAACCTCTAGTGGGTTGAGCGGGAATGAGGGGAGATGGAGCTCACATTCAAGCGGGGTTCAAACCCGTAACTGACGGCTTTCTAGAAAGAAAGAAAAAAGTGCGATACCTCTAAGCCACGGATAGCACAAGTCTCAGCAATGTTCGGGTGAAAGCTTGTAAAACTATTAGCAGAAGAAAGGGAAAAAAGTTAAGTTGGTGTGTTTTTTTCTTTGTTCGTTCGTCAATCTCCTACAGCTAAGCAGGGTTGTTGTACAAAGGAAGAGAACCGACACGATCAGATAACAATACATTATGGGAGAGATCTCTCTCTCTTGTAAGTCTGATCGCATTGTCTTTCTCGCAGGGGGGGGGGGGGGGGAGGGGGGGGGGGGAGGGGGGGCACGCCACAGAAAAGGATGAGGAGGAAGAGATGGAAAAACAGCAGCTTGAGCACAAAGAAAGGAAGGAAGGAAGGAAAGGAGGGAGGAATGAAGGAAGGAAGGAAAGAAGGAAGGAAGGAAGGAAGGAGGGAGGGAAGGAAGAATGAAAGAAAGAAAGGAAGGAAGGGAGGGAGGGAGGGAGGAAGGAAGGAAGGAAAGAAGGAAGGAAGAAAGGAGCGAGGGAAGGAAGGAGGGAGGGAGGAAGGAAGGAAGGAAAGAAGGGAGGAAGGAGAGAAGGGACGAAGGAAGGAAGGAAGGGAGGGAGGGAGGAAGGAAGGAAAGAAGGAAGGAAGGAAGAAAGAAAGGAAGGAAAGAAGAAAGAAAGAAAGAAAGAAAGAAAAATGTTATAAGAAAGAAAGAAAGAAAGAAGGAAGTGGCAGAAGAAGAACATTTTGTGTTCTAGGTTATTTTGCTTGTTTTTGTTGTTTTGTTTTTAGGGTCCCTCTGTTGTGGATAATGCTGGAATGAAGTGTGTCTGTCTCTGTGTCTGTCTGTGTGTTAAGAGTGGCAAAGAAAGGCGCACTGAACTCTTCGTACCCTACTTCAAGCTGTATTTGTTCGTTCTTCAGTTTGAGCTGATCCTAGGTTCACCAATAGTGAGGTTTTGGCGACCGTTTACCACGCGCGCGCACGCACACACACCCAACACACACACACACACCACACACACACACACACACACACCACACACACACACCCCACACAACGCGCGCGCGCGCACACACACACACACACAAAACACACACACACACACACACACGCGCGCACGCACACACACACAACACACACACACACACACACCCCACACACACACACACACACTCTCACACACACACACTCTCACACTCTCACACTCACACACACACACACACACACACACACACACACACACCCCACACACACACACACACACACACACACACCATTTAGGTAGCTACATTCCGACGTCGGGGATGGTATCTAAACACAACACCTGCGAGCATGTATTTTCTAGATTTTGTCATTGTCCCTACCAGTCACCAAAATGGCCTACCCTCTCGAAAGGCGGAACGGGTTTTTAACGTGTGCTCAAAAATGGTCCGTGTGCATTCGTACACGGGGCCTAAGTTTATATAATCTTATAATAATGATGATGATGATGATGATGATGATGATGATGATGATGATGATGATGATGATGATGATGATGATGGTGGTGGCGGTGATGGTGGTGGTGGTGGTGGTGGCGACGACGAAGACGACGACGACGACGACGATGATGATGATGACGATGGCGGTGGCGGTGGTGGTGGCGGTGGCGGTGACGAAGACGACGACGACGACGACGATGATGATAAATGGAATTTATATAGCGCTATATCTTGCAAAAGCAAATCAAACCGCTTGCATTCATCCTACTCTAGCACATGCAACAAGTTACAAGTTTTTACAAATTCAAATGTATACGCACGCACGCGCGCATACACACACACACACACACACACACACACACGCACACACACGCACGCGCACACACACACACACACACACACACACACACACACACACACACGGGAGGGGGGGGGGGGGGTATACACTTTGGCAGGGTGATGGGGGTTTTGGCTGTTGAGGGCAAAGACAGAAATGAGATGAAACAAGAGGGGAGAATCTTAGGTCTGAAATAAATGTGTCTTGAGGCTGGATTTAAAAGTGTCATAAGTAGGCTTTTGGCGAAGGGCGAGAGGGAGGTCATTCCAGGTCGATGGACCAGAAACATGGAAACAGCGACGATCAATAAGACATTTTAGGGAGTGGAGTCAGAACTGATGTTTTTAACTCCGAGGGAAAAATTCTCTAAGAACGGGCACCTGTGTGATGGCACGATCGCGGGCGTTTAGCAGTTTCCAAAAAAAATAAGTTTCCAGTGACTTGTGGACCGGGTTCGTGCAGTTGAACTGAACGTGTTGATCCAGTTAGGGACAAGAAGCCCACTTAAGGACACCATAGTTACACCTACGTCCTACTGATTGGTCACATTGTTCTGTAGTTAGGTAGTATTGATCATATCAAGTTGTTTTTGTTCCAAAACAGGTGGCTTGATGGGGGAAAAAAAGCAAATGTTTTGCTTATTCAATGTACCATCTTAAATGAAAATGTGACTTGACTTTACTTGACTTGACTTCTCTTTCTCTCTGACAGAGTTTACTACCATGGAGTGACGTCGCTGGCGCTTTTAAAACTTGTGACGTGAAACATGGTCTGCTGACGTCATCGAAAGCGCCGTGATGTCATCCAGCATTACTCAGCCCTCCATCGCAGAAGGTCAGAGAACAGTCTGTCTGCCTGCCTGTCTGTCTGTCTGTCTGCCTATCTACATAATGTTATCTGGTTTGATTTTGTTTTTTGGGTCGTTCATGTGTCTGTCCCTCTGTGGCTCTGTCTGTCTCTCTGTCTGTCTGTCCGCATGTCCTTCTGTCTGCTTGTCTGCATAATGTTATCTTGTTTTGCTTTGTTTTGTTTTTTGTCGTTCGTGTCTGAAGACCACAAATTATACTACAGTGGAAAACAGGATAAACATGAACACGGCGTGGGGTTTCTCGTTCACAAAGACACCGTGAACACCGTCATGAGCTGTCAGCCTGTGTCCAGCAGACTTATTACCATCCGCCTGAGAGCAACCCCCTTTAACATAACTGTAGTACAGGCATACGCCCCTACATCAGACTGCACAGATGAAGCCGTAGAAGAATTTTATGACCAGCTACAAGAGGTTCTGAATCAAACACCCAAGAAAGACATCCTCGTTGTGCAAGGCGACTGGAACGCCAAGGTAGGAGAAGATGCATGGAAAGACTGGGAGGGCGTTTGTGGGCCACATTGTAATAACCAATCAAATGAAAGAGGCTTGAGACTCCTGGAGTTTGCCAGTAACAACCACCTCCAGCTAGTGAATACACTTGGCCCACACAAGAAATCCAGAAAATGGACATGGCATAGCCCAAATGGAGAACACCACAACCAAATAGATTACATCATGGTGAAAAGACGGTTTCAGTCTAGCGTTAACATCGCACAGACACGAAGTTTTCCAGGAGCAGACATAGGGAGTGATCATGATCTTGTGATGATTGCTTTCCGACTACGTCTAAAGAAAATCCACAAGCGGAACAACATTAGGATCAAATTTGACCTCGAGAAGCTGAAGGACCCAGAGGTATTAGAAATTTTTCAAGCAAGGATAGGTGGAAAGTTTGCAGCACTCACTGTGTTAGACTCAGACATAGACACACTGACGAATAGTTTCAATACAGCAGTGACTGAAACAGCAAACGAGCTTCTTGGCAAACGCCGACCAGTCAAAAAACCATGGGTCACACCTAACATCCTACAACTATGCGACAAGCGTAGAGAGTTGAAGAAAAAGAAAAATGAAACAAAAGAAAGAGCAGAACAATATAGGGCAGTCAACAAAAGAATCAGGAAGTCCATGACAGAGGCAAAAGAGAAATGGATCGGTGAACAGTGCCGAGACATTGAAGAGAACATCAAGAAAAACAATAGCAAGAAAGCATATCAGCTGGTGAAAGACCTGACTAGCACGAAACAGAGAAAAGGTTTAACAATCCAAGACAAAAATGGGAAGTGTCTCACTGACGACCAGGATATTCTGAACAGATGGACAGAATACTGCTCCGACCTGTATAACTATAGAACCGCAGGAGATCCAGAAGTCCTTAATGTACCCGAAAGCAAAGACACAGACAGTCACCCTATCCTCCGAGAAGAAGTGGAAACAGCAGTCAGATCGCTGAAAAAGGGGAAGTCAGCAGGGGCTGACAACATTCCAGCTGAGTTGGTCCAAGCTGGAGGGGAAGCCATGATCAGCGCCCTACTAAGAATCTGCAACAAGATCTGGCAGACAGGAAAATGGCCAACACCATGGACGCAGTCACTCATCATCACCCTCCCCAAGAAAGGAAATCTACAACAATGCCATAATTACCGCACAATCAGCCTCATATGTCACCCAAGCAAGGTCATGCTGCAGATAATATTGAATAGACTGAAGCCACAAGCAGAGACCATCATTGCTGAGGAACAAGCAGGTTTCAGAGCAGGGCGCAGCACAACAGAACAGATATTCAACCTCAGAATACTATGTGAGCGGTACCTTCAACATCAACAAGACCTATACCACGTATTTATCGATTTTAAGAAGGCATTTGACAGGGTGTGGCATGCAGCTTTGTGGGCAACCATGAACTTGTACAGCATCAATGCAAACCTGATCAGAGTCATCAAACAGCTGTACAGCGAGGCCACCAGTGCAGTGTACTACAACAACAACATTGGAGAATGGTTTCGAACAACAGTTGGAGTAAGGCAGGGCTGTCTACTCTCACCCACTCTTTTCAACATCTTCCTTGAGAGAATCATGGCTGATGCACTGGAACATCATGAAGGATCAGTCAGCATTGGTGGCAGAACGATCACAAACTCCGCTTCGCAGATGACATTGATGGAATAGCAGGATCAGAAAAAGAGCTTGCCAGCCTAACAGAACACTTGGATAAGGCCTCCAAAACATACGGCATGGAAATCAGTGCAGAGAAGACCAAACTGATGACTAATAACACCAACGGCATTAGCACTGATATCAGGGTTAATGACCAGAAGCTGGAAACAGTTCAAAGCTTCAAGTACCTGGGAGCCATTGTATCCGACCAGGGATCCAAGCCAGAAGTAGTATGCAGGACTGCACAGACAATAACAGCTTTGTCAAAACTAAACACCATCTGGAGAGATAAGAATATCTCACTTATCTCCAAGATCAGACTAATGCGCTCCCTTGTCATATCCATATTCTGTATGCCTGTGAATCATGGACCCTGACTGCAGATTTGGAGAGAAGAGTACAGGCAGTGGAGATGAGATGCTTTCGGAGACTCCTTGGCATCTCCTACAAAGACCACATAAGCAACGAAAGCGTGCATAACAGAATCCAGCAAACCATTGGACCCTATGAGAACCTTCTAACGATCGTGAAAAAGCGTAAACTTAAGTGGTATGGGCATGTCACAAGATCCCAAGGAATTACAAAGACAGTTTTGCAAGGCACTGTCCAAGGAGGAAGAAGAAGAGGCAGACCAAGGAAGAGCTGGGAGGATAACATCAGTGAATGGACAGGCCTAGAACTCAACAAAACCCTGAGAAAGGCAGAACAGAGAGAAGAATGGAGGGAACTGGTTGCTGAGTCTTTGAGGGTGCCCCCACGGTCGTCAGACTACGGGACAGATAATAGATAGATAGATAGTCTGTCCATCTGTGCCTCTCTCTGTCTCTGTCTGTCTGTCTGACTCTCTCTCTCTCTCTCTCTCTCTCTGTCTCTCTCTCTCTCTCTCTCTCTCTCTCTCTCTTATGTGTATGTGTGTGTGCGCGCGCGCGCGCGCGCGCGCGCGTGTGTGTGTGTGTGTGTGTGCACGCGCGCGTGTTTGTTTTTTTACTGCATATTTGCAGCATGTTTACTGGTATATGTTTTTACAATTGACCTCCAAAAAACAAAAGTTACCACACTGATTCTACTTGCCAAGGTGTTTTATATCAATCATCTAATAACAATCAAATCTTTTTTCGTGCAATTTTTTTTTTTTTTGGGGGGGGGGGGGGGGGGGAGAACGAAGAAGAAAAAAACAAAAACAAAAAATGCATAACCAGAAGATGTGAGATCTTGTTTTAAAAAAATTGCTGATGACTGTCCCCTTTGCTTCATACATTCACTCATTCAGTTTTGC
>CM054166.1:26600506-26645506 GCA_028751875.1 Rapana venosa
CGGCTTTGGGAGTGGGATCCCCGTCCCCCCAAGCCCCCTCCCCAAACCCGCCCTGCATCACGCGCCACAGCCGCGCCCTCAGCGGCGTCCTGGTGACCATGGTGACGGGCGTCACGTGGGCGGGCTTCACGGAGCTCGTCAAGACAGCCGACCAATCGCACAACACCTCCAGCCAGGCCGGCGACTCCTCCGTCCAATCAGAGAACACGCTGAAAGGCGCGGCAGGGCTGACCTACTTCTTCGCCGCCTGGTTGGTCCTGGCTTTCCCGCCCTACCTGATGGTCAACGTGCTGTTGAGGCACCGCTCCGTGAAGAACGTGTTGGGGTAGGTGGAGTAGCACTGAAAGGGTGAGGTTCTTCTGTCTGCTTCTTCTCCTCCTTCTTCTTCTCTGAATTGATGGAGTTTGTTGCTGAACGAAGTGCAAGTCAGAGAGAGAGAGAGAGAGAGACAGACAGACAGACAGACAGAGAGAAAGAGAGAGACAGACAGACACACAGAGAGAGCTGCTTGGTTGTGGTGGTTGGCTGGTCATACACCTCCTAAATTGGTTAACTCTGCTGGGACTCTAATATACTCAAGGAAAGAAAGACATGAATTGCAAGATCTTTAACGTATATATTTGATCTTCTACAAGCAAATATAAAGAAAGAGAATTGAGGCAAAGGCAGGTTTGCACTTTATATTGATTTTGAAGATGACCTTTGGTGGATCGGTGGTCTAGAGGTAACGCGCCTGTCTAGAAAGCGAAAAGTCCGGGTCTGAAGTGTGCGGCGGTTCGTACCCCGTTTGGACCGGAAATTTTTCCCCCATCCATTAGACCATGAGTGGTGGTCTGGGCGCTAGTCTTTCGGATGAGACGATAAACCGAGGTCCCGTGTGTTACACGTAATTATTTAGCGCACGTAAAAAAACCCACGGCAACAAGAGAGTTGTCCCTGGCAAAATTCTTAGAAAAAAGCCACTCTGATAGGGAAACAAATACAGCTGCAGAAAAAAAAAAAAAAAAGGGTGAAAGGGTGGCGCAGCGCTAAGTGGCGACGCGTTCTCCCGCTCTCCCCGGGGAGAGCAGCCCGAATTTCACGGAGAGAAATCTGCCGTGACTTAAAGTGGTATGAAATAAAATCTGAGCGCTTTGATTTGTTGCTTTACAAGATTCAGCGCTATATAAATTCCATACATTATTATTATTATTATTAAGATCACAATACTCCCCACCCTTGATTCACCAAACTCCACTGCTGAGATTCTTCCAAGGCATTTGTTGAGAAAGGGTGGGGATTTGAAAGGGTGAAACTGGCGATGTTGAACGAAGCAATAAACAAGGAACTGTCGTTTCCTAAATACAGTTGCCATGATTTGCAGCCAGCAACTGAGTGAGATAGGACATTCATTACCTGGCGTTTTCTACTCCAACATAGATCGTCTCCACTGGGACTTCAATTAAACCTCAAGAACAACAACAGCATCCTAGGTCCAGACTGAAGAGTGTGGTAGTTAGAGTGTTAGATCCCTGATCTTAAGGATGGATGCAGGTTTACACCACGGCCACATGCTGAGCAATTATGTTGAAGGATATCCCCTATCTTCTGCAGTGCATTTTTTTCTTATTAGAGTATAAAAACCATGATCCTGTTTGTGAACACTTGTATAGCACCTGGTGTTTAACTAAAGCCTTGTTTTTCCAGTTCCTTGGGTGAATGAAACTGGGAGGTTCACCATTGGTCAGGTTTTGCACATACAACCATCTGCCCACCATTAATGTAGCTGCATGATATCGAAACACGACGCCAATGTAATGGTTGTGGGTTTTTTTCCTTCAAATTGTGTTATTCATTTCTACTGGCACACAGTAGCCTATTCTCCCGAAAGGGGTGGGATGGGTTTTAAGGTGTGCGGAGGGTGTTCTGTGTGTTTGCACCTAGTACCTCAGCTTATAGTCTCATCCAGACTTTCAGGGGAAAAGAGGTGGTACTGATGTTATCTCCATCTGGGGGGGTGGGGGGGAGGGAATCACTCCGAAAGGGCGTCTGGGTGGTGGCTCAAATCCACGCCATCAGATCGCGAGCTCAATGTTCTAACCACTAGGCTATGCCACCTCCACTTTGAGAGTGGATGTGTCGTCTAACCTTCGTTAATGTTGTTGTTAATGTTGTTGTTGTTGTTGTTGTGGCAGTGACAGCGTGGCCATCTATGCCGGGGGTCAAAGTCAGGAGGGTCGGAACTGGACACACGTGTGGAAGACCGCTCTGCTACTGGTCACCTGGTCACTGGCCCTCTACACCTACATACAGGTAGAGTGTGTGTGTGTGCGCGCGCGCGTACGTGTGTGCGCGTGCGTGCGTGCGTGCGTGTGTGTGTGTGTGTGTGTGTGTGTAAGTGTGCGTGCGTGTGTGTGTGTGCGTGTGTGTGTGTGCGTGTGTGTGTTTGATAATATACTATGTCTGTGTCTTGTATGTATTTTTTCTACATGCTTACTATATACAAATAACTCTCCCCCCCCCCCCCCCCCCTCCTCCCAATGTCTACCTTTGTCCTTTACTGCACAAGTCAACTTTCTCTGTTACAGGCACTAGCGCGACTGAATCCGGCGGATGTGACGTCACTGTACGCGACCAATCACAGTTTCGTTTACATGCTGTCATGGATCGTGCTTTTTGAGAAGTTTGTGGCCATAAGGGTAGGAGACCTGGCTTTTGTACTTTTGTCCCTGCCTCCTGTTGTGTTTCGATACAAGACTTAATCGTCATCTTGGCTAAGTCACTGACAATGACAATAATTTATTGTGATAAGCGTCAACGCCCATTCACGAGGGGACAGTGGGATGGGGACTGGGCACAAAACACAGAATCAACGAAAAGCATAATTAATTAATGACAGCCCAAACAGTCTTCATGACATGGATTCCATGTCATTGCTCTATATAGATATACTGTCCTTCATCGGACCACAGTTTCTTTATGTTGTTAAGTCAGTCCAGAAGTGCACAACACATTAATCAAGAAACATCTTTGTGGACATTTCTTTTAAATACAGCAGTGGTCCTAGCAGTGCACTGTCTCATGTCGCGTAGCATGAAGTGGACATCGTGGAACACAGAGAGAGAGAGACAGAGACAGACAGACAGACATAGAGACAGACAGGCAGACATCAGGCAGACAGGTAGACAGATACACAGACAGACAGACACAGACAGGCAGAGACAGACAGAGACAGAGAGATATGGGGAAACAGACTGACAGACAGAGAACTCGAATGTTTTAGTGAGAGTAACTTGGAAAAGCCAGTGGCTTCTTTAAATCAGGCCTTCATGAAGAAAATAGAAAAGCCAATAAACAAACACATAGATATAATTATAAGTAAATGTAGAAGTAAATATCACAGAGGTAGGAGAGTGCAGCGTTGTGGAGACATAGTTTTATGATAGAGAGTACTGATTTTGTTCTCTACTCCTTGTTTGACAGGCAACCAGTGAAGAGACAGGGAGAGAGGAGTAATATAAAATGCATATGATGCAAGCCTTGTGGTTGACTGCGTTACAATAACATGTACAAAATCTACATCAACGATAACAACAATTATTACAATGATAATGATGATTATGATAGTAATGGAGAGGAGGGGGGTGCCATGACTATTTCTATCACTGCTCAAATGACATTTTAGAGCCATCATCAACATCATCATCATCATCATTTATTGATGTTATTTTTATTATTATCATCATTATCATCATCATCATCAGTAGTAGTAGTAGTAGTAGTAGTATCATTGTCATCATTATCATCATCATCGTCAACATCATCATCATTCCTATTCTTATTCTTATTGTCTTTATCATCAGCAGCAGCAGCATAAGTACTATTATCATTATTACCATCATCATCATCATCATCATCATCGTCATCATCATCGTCATCATCAGCATCAGCATCAGCAGAAGCATCAGTTGTATATAGTAGTATAGTAGTAGTAGTAGTAGTAAGAGTAGCAGCAGCAGCAGCAGAATAGTAGTAGTAGTAGTAGTAGTAGTAGTAGTAGTAGTAGTAGTAGTAGTAGTAGTAGTAGTAGTTGTTGTTGTTGTTGTTGTTGTGTTATTGGTAGTATTGTCATCATCATCATATATAATTATTATTATTGTTGTTGGTTTTATAAATATTATTAGCATTAGCATCATCATCATCATTATTGTTATTGTTGTCATCATCATCATTGTAATCATTATCATCATCATTATTATTGATGTCATTGTCATCATGATGATCCTCATTACCGTTACGGTGTTGCAGATCCTGGCCATGATATTCTCCATCACGGGCATCGTCCTCTTCGCTTACGTGGACGCTGCTGGCGAGTTGATCTGGGGGGTCATTATCGCCGTCACTACCTCCTCCCTCACCGCCACCAAAAAAGGTCACAGCTCCTCCCTTACGTCACGTACGTCACTGTGCGCTCTTCCTTTCCCTCCCGCTTCCAGCTTTTTGTTTTTTGGGTTTTTGTTGTGATGCGCTGTGGTGGGGGGTTGCTTTGACGACTACGCTACTTAAAACCCGGGCCCTCTGCTACGGCTGCTGGCTGCATTCCCTACTATAGTAAGCCCAGTAGAAGTAGCAAAAGTAGTAGTAGTACAGCAGCACAGCAGCAGCAGTAGTAGCAGCAGCGCAGATATATATAAGTATAGTAGTAGTAGTATAGTAGTAGAGTAGTAGTATAGTAGTAGAAGTAGTAGAGTAGTAAAAGAGAGTAGTATATAGAAGTATAAAGTATAGTAGTATAGCAGAAAAGGTTAGTAGTAGTATAGTATAGTCAAGTACATAGTACAGCAGCAGCAAGCAACACACACAAAAGTAGAATATAGGTAGAAGTATAGTATAGAAGAGAAGAAGAAGAAGAAGAAAAAAGTAGTATAGTATAGTACAAGTAATGTAGAAAGTAGAGCAGTAGTACATATAGCAGCAGCAGCATAGAGCCCAGCCGAATATAATAGTAGTAGTAGAAGTATATGAAAGAAAAGAAGAAGAAAAAGAAGAAGAAGAAGAAGTAACATAGATATAGTAGAGCAAATAGTAGTGTAGTATAGTAGTAGAAGAAGAAAAAGAAAAAGTAGAAAAAAAGGGAAAAAAGAAGAAGAAGTTACAGTATATAGTATACTAGTAATGATACAAAAATATAATACTTTGTTTACATCGTCTTTTATAATTTGTTATCATAAATGCAATTATTATTATTTATTTTTAAATTTGGTGTGTGTGTGTTGTATTTGTGTGTGTGTGTGTGGTGTGTGTTGTTTTTTGTTTTTGTTTTGTTTTAACAGGTTCCTTCAGTAAATTTGTCGGGACCTAATGTCGGGCAGGCCACCCTGTTCTTGACATTACTAGGTGAGTACTTCGATTTGTTTGTTTTTTACAAGATTCAGCGCTATATAAATTCCATATATTATTAGTAGTAGTAGTACTTCTGCTGACCTTACTTTTATTTATTTATCTATTTTATTCTTTTATACCGAGGATAATGGAATAAGCACTTGCATGCTTTGTTTACATCCACTCCCCGTGTGTATGCTTTTTGGTCAATTTTGTCATCTGTTCCCACCGACACACAATGGCCTACCCTTACGAAAAGCGGAACAGGATTTAACGTGTGCGCAAGATGTTCTGCGTGCGTTCGCACACGGGGCCTCGGTTTATAGTCTCATCCGAAGGACTTTTGGGGAGAGTGGAGTCGGCACTGATGTTAACTCCAGGGGAAAATATCCCCCTTGAACGGGAATCGAACCCGGGTCGTCAGATTGCGAGCGCAATGTTCTAACCACTAGGCTATCCCGTCCCCCATCGTCGTCCTTGACATCATGTGTCCTTGATGTGGTTTTTCCCACAACGCGGTGACCGTCCTGGGTTGTTGACCCTTATGGTTGGCCAGGGCGTTCATACAAGGACAGTAGAGTTGGTTTTATACCCTGTTTTAATCTGTATATATAGCTGCACCGTTTGAATCTGAGATTTTAAAGTTGACGAGGTGACAGCCCCCTGATATGGCCTCTGTGGTCGGCAGGGCTATAAACAACAGGATTGGGTTGGTTGGACCTCGCTTGACAACTAGCATGGCGCGCGCGCGCGCACACACGCACACACACACACACACACACACACACACACACGGGTGTACAATCTGGAAAGAAATATTTGACTTTGAAAGATAAATAGACAAACAAATAGACAGACAGACACACGCACACACACACACACGCACGCACGCACGCACGCACGCCCCCCCCCCCCTCCACACACACACACACACACACACCCCACACACACAACACACACAAGGCTTACTGTTCTCAGAAAATGAAGGGAGGTGATTAGAACGAAAAGCTTTTTTTTTTAATTTCCCCTACGAAATATATTACCTCCCCTCTTGCAGTACATCCCTTGTTAATGTTGTGCTGGCAATGACAGAAAAACAAATAGTTTATGTCTCCCTTATCTATCTGGAGGACGTTATGACCGGGGCGTTAAGACCGTTTGACTTCAGGCCAAGTAATCAGAAGGAGCCCTGCAACAGGGAACAGGTCATAATAAATTTAACCACTTTTATAAACAAAAACAGCAATAACAACAATATAATAATAATAATGCTAATAAATACACTAAAAATCCCTGAACATTTTTTTTCACAAAATCTAACTTTGTCCCCTTTAAAACGCTACTTCCCTCACAACACACCACACTCTCCCTTTTCTCTCTCTCATCTCTCTCTCTCTCTCCCCCCTCTTTCTCTCTCACTCTCTCTCTCTCTCTCCTTCTCTCTCTCTCTTCCTCCCCCCTCCCTCCCTCTCTCTCCCTACCCCCCCCCTTCTCTCTCTCTCCCCCTCTCTCCCCCTCCTTCCTTCTCTCCCCTCTCTCTCACCTGCTCATGATCTGCTGACCTGATTTCTAATCTCTTTCAAGAGGATTTTTCCTCTGGAGTTAACATCAGTGCAGACTCCACTCTCTCCCCGAAACTCCTTCGGATGAGACTGTAAACCGAGGCCCCGTGTGCGAATGCACGCACACTTTAAATCCCGTTCCGCTTTTTGAAAGAGTAGGAGGCCATTGTGTGCTGGTGGGAACCGGATGACAACATTAATTTACAAAACTGCATACACACGGGGACTGGATGGGAAAAAAAAGCACACGAATGCTTATTCCATTATCCTCGAAATAAAAGAATAATAATAAAAAGAAGAAGAAATTCTCTCTCTCTCTCTCTCTCACCTCTCTCTCTCACTCTCCCTCTCTCTCTCTCTCATCTCTCTCTCTCTCTCTCTCCTCCTCCTCTCTCTCTCTCCCCCCTTTTCTCTCTCTCTCTTATAAATATTGGTTATTATTATTAAGATGTATCCTAACGGCGGGACTGGATTAAAAACACACATGTGTCTTATTCAAATTTTCCCCTCGAAATAAAGAATTGTCATTGTCATTGTCATTGTCTCTCTCCTCTCTCTCTCTTGCTTCTTGCTGTCTCCCCTCTATTTTACTTTATCCATATTACCTAATTATAATCAGCGTATCAGTTTTCATGTTAATGTTTGATTTACTCGATAATTATATGTTTATCAACGTATATCTCTTTCCTAAAAAAAAAATTTTAAATCTATGTATCTCTTGAAATTAATGCTCAAGTCAGTTAGGGATTATGTATTATTAATTTTTTTTTAAAATCATGTCGTTGTTGTAGTCAGATTTTTTACCGTTGTTTTGTTGATAGTCCCTAATCAGGGCAAGGGCCGGATGGGGGAAAAAAGTATGTGCATGCTTATTCTGTTACCCTTGAAAAAATAAAGATTGCATATCATTCATTCATTCATTCTCTCTCTCTTCCCTCCCCCCCCCCTCTTTTCTTCTCCCTCTCTCTCCTTTCTCTCTCTCTCTCTCCTCCCCCGTTTTCTCTCTCTTTCCCCTCTCTCTCTCACCACCCCCTCTCTCTCCCTCTCTCCCCTCTCACCCTCTTTCTCTCCCCCTCTCTCTCTCCCTCTATCCCCTCACCCTATTTTCTCCCTCTCTCTCTCCCTCCCTCTCCCCCCCTCCCTCTCTCCCCCTCCCCTCTCTCTCCTCTCCCCCTCTCTCATCCCCCTCTCTCTCATCCCTCCCTCCCCTCACTCTCTCCCCCTCTCTCTCTCTCTCCTCCCTCCTCTCTCTCTCCCTCCCCCTCTCTCTCTCTCTCTCTCTCTCTCCCTCCCTCTCTCTCTCTTTATTTAATTATCATGACATATAATTTGAAACGAGTATAATCAAAAATGAGTGTTGATGGTGATCGTGTACTGTTTGGGGAATTATATATTGGATATTATCTCTGAAATACACACACACTCTCTGTCTCTGTCTCTCACCTTTTATCGTTTTGCTTATAGTTATAGTGTATCCTAATGAAGGATTCATATTTTATTTTTTCAATACTTTATTGGACTTGTCCGCTGTACTTAAATTTTAATGAGTGCCCTATTTCAATATCTTATTGTTATGTGTAACAAGTATATGCACCATTTGACAATATGTAGATGTTTATCTTATGACTTATTAAGTTGGTTGTTATTTTTCTTGGTTTTGTTGTTGTTCTTGTTGTTTGTTTTTTCCTCTTTTTTCCTTCTTTTTGTTGGTTTGGTTTTTCTTTCTCTTTGTTTGTTTTGTTGGGGTTTTTTGGGGGGTGGGGTGGTGGGGGTATTTTTTAGGGTTTTCTTTTATTTGCTTGCTTTGGGGGGGGGGGTTGTTGGGGGGGAGCTGTTTTGAAAAGGGTTATTTCCCCTTGTTTCTATTGTGAGACTGTAATAAGTGTTGGGTTATTATTAAGATGTATCCCTACGGGCGGGGACTGGATGTAAAAAAGCACATGAGTGCTTATTCATTATCCTCAAGAATTTGTCATTGTCTCTCCCTCCCTCCCTCTCCCTCCCTCCCTCCCTCTCTCTCTCTCTCTCTCTCTCTCCCTCCTCCCTCTCTCCCTCTATCCATCCCTCCCTCCTCCCTCCCCCCTCCCCTCCTCTCCCTCCCTCCCTCTCTCTCTCTCTCTCCCTCCCTCCCTCTCTCCTCTATCCATCCCTCCCTCTCTCTCCCTCCCTCCTCCTCTCCCCCCTCCCTCCCTCTCTCTCTCTCCCTCTCTCTCTCTCCCTCTCTCTCCCTCCCTCCTCTCTCCCCTCCCCTCTCTCCCTCCCTCCCCCTCTCCCTCTCTCCTCCCTCTCTCCTCTCCCTCCCTCCCTCCCTCCCCCTCTCCCCCTCCCTCCTCTCTCTCCCCTCCCTCCCTCCCCCTCCCTCCTCCCTCTCTCTCTCCTCTCTCTCCTCCCCCCCTCTCCCTCTCTCCCTCCCCTCTCCCCTCCTCTCCCTCCCTTCCTTCCTCCCTCTCTCCCCTCCCTCCCCCTCCCTCCCTCTCTCCCTCTATCCCCCTCCCTCCCTCCCTCTCCCTCCCTCCCTCTCTCTCCCTCTCTCTCCCTCCCTCTCTCCCTCTCCCTCTCCCTCCCTCCCCCCTCTCCCTCCCTCCCCCCCTCTCTCCCTCCCCTCCCTCTCTCTCCCTCTCTCTCCCCCTCTCTCTCTCTCCCTCCCTGTCCCCCCCCCCCCCACACACACCCCCCCCCCCCCCATCCCTCTCTCCAGGCTTGCTCAGCGTCCTCCTGCTGTGGCCCATCTTCACCACGCTTCAGCTGACCGGGGCGGAGGCTGTGGACTGGGGCCAGGCTCCCTGGACCCTGCTGGCGGCCTCGGGGGCCTCGCTGCTCGTGTTCCACGTGCTGGGGGTCTGCGCGCTCCGCGTGACCTGCAAGGAAGCCTGGGGGCTGGGCGTGGCGCTGTCCGTGCCCCTCTGCGCTAGTGAGGGCTTCCTTCTTTGTTCCTGCGTGTGTGTGTGTGTGTGTGTGGTGTGTGGGGGGTGTGGGTGGGGGTTGGGGGGGGGAGGTGGGGGGGGGGGGGGGGGGGGTGTGGGGGGGGGGGTGTGGGGGGGGGGAGGGGTGTGGGTGAGGGGGGGGGGGGGTGGTGGTGGTGTGTGTGTGTGTGGGGGGGGGGGTGTTGTGTTGTGTTGTGTGTGTGTGTGTGGGGGGGGGGGTGTTGTGTTGTGTGTGTTGTGGTGTGTTGTGTTGTGTGTGTGTGTGTGTCGGGGTGGGGAGTGGGAGAGGGGGGGAGTGAGGAGGGGGGAGGGGGGGGGGGGGGGCGGAGGGGCGTGAGGAGGGAGAACAGGGGAGGGGGTGGGAAGGGGTTAAAGTGTGGGGGAGAGTTAGGAGGTGTGTGGGGTGGGGGTTGAGGGAGGGGAGGGAGCGAGGCTGGGAGGGTGGGGAGTGGGGGGGGGGGGGGGGGGGGCGTGAGGAGGAAGAAGAGGGGAGGCGGGGCAGGGGAAGGGGGTTGATGTGTGGGGGAGAGTTAGGGAGTGTGTTGGGGTGGGGGGGGGGGGGAGGCGGAGAAAAGGGGGGAGGGGAGGGGATTAATGTGGAGGGGAGGGAGTTAGGAGAGGTATGTGTGTGTGTGTGTGTGTTTGGGTGTGTGTGGTTCATTTTATGTTATTTTATTCTTTTATATCGAGGAAAATGGCATAAGCACTTGATGTGGTTTTTTACATCTAGTCCCCGTGTGTATGCGGTTTTGTAACTTCTGTCATCTGTTCCCATCGGCACACAATGGCCTACTCTTTAAAAAAGCGGAACAGGATTTAACGCGTGCGTTCGCACACGGGGCCTCGGTTTATAGTCTCATCCGAAGGACTTTTGGGGAGAGTGGAGTCTGCACTGACGTTAACTCCAGAGGAAAATATCCCCTTGAACGGGATTTGAACCCGTGTCGTCAGATTGCAAGCGCAATGTTCTAACCACAAAGCTCTGTGTGTCTGTCTGACTGTCTGTCTGTCTGTACATATTTATGTTTGGGGATTGGGTGAGGGGGAAGGGTGTGAGTGTGTGCGTGTGTGCTTGTGTGCGTACATGTGCACGAGTGAGTACAGCACTCTCTCTCTCTCTCTCTCTCTCTCTCTCTCGGCCATTTAAATCAGTGGCAATTTTTGTAGTCTAAGGGATGCAAACTTCACATTCATTATAGGATTGCAATAGTTAGCTCCCTTAATGTAAGGAAAATAATTGACTTAAATGCAAGCATTGAAAAGACGGTGTTAATCTATGTTAAAAAGAACAAATTGATTGAGGAAAACGTTTTTGTTTTAAAATCCAGACCTAGCAATTATAAGATTAAACAAAACCAAGACAGTGCGTTTGCGTGAGTGCGTTCGTGCGTATGTATGTGTGTGTGTGTGTGTGTGTGTGTGTGTGTGTGTGTGTGTGTGTGTGTGTGTGTGTGTGTGTGTGTGTGTGCGTTCGTGCGTATGTATGTATGTGTGTGTGTGTGTGTGTGTGTGTGTGTGTGTGTGTGTGTGTGTGTGTGTGTGTTTTGTGTGTGTGCTGTGGTGGTGGTGGTGGTGGTGGTGGTGTGGGGGTGTGTGTGTGTGTGTGTGTGTGTGTGTGTGTGTGTGTGTGTGTGTGTGCGTGCGTGCGTGCGTGCGTGCGTGTGTGTGTGTGTCTGTGTGTGTGCTGTGGTGGAGTGTGTGCGCGCGCGCGCGCGCGTGTGTGTGTGTGTGTGTGGGGTGTCTGTCTGTCTGTCTGTCTGTCTGTTCGTATGTCTGGGCGTGCGCGCCCATGGATTCTTGCAAATGTGCACGCGTGCACATGTATGTATGTATGAGCTTTTAAACTTCCATTTTTGAGATGCAGACTACACACATTGATTCTCTCTCTCTCTCTCTCTCTCTCTCTCTCTCTCTCTCTCTCTCTCTCTCTCTCTCTCTCTCTCTCTCTCTCTCCCTCCCCTTCTCTCCCTCTCTCTCTTTTATGATTATTAACGCATCTCTCTTTTTTTTTTTTTAAATTAAAGTCTATGTATCTCTTGACATTAATGTTCAGCTCAGTTAGGGATTATGTTTTGTTAAATATGCACTTATCTTTTTAAAATCATGTTGTAGTTCTAGTAGTGTTTTTCCC
Source organism: Rapana venosa (assembly GCA_028751875.1). NCBI lineage: Eukaryota > Metazoa > Mollusca > Gastropoda > Neogastropoda > Muricidae > Rapana > Rapana venosa. The sequence goes on from CM054166.1 coordinate 26,612,485, forward strand.
CCGTTGTTTTGTTGATAGTCCCTAATCAGGGCAAGGGCCGTATGAAAAAGAAAAGCATGCCTATGCTTATTCTGTTACCCTTAAAAAATAGATTTATTCATTCTCTCTCTCTCTCTCTCTCTCTCTCTCTCTCTCTCTCTCTCTCTCTCTCTCTCCTCTCTCTCTCTCTCTCTCTCTCTCTCTCCTCTCTCTCTCTCTTTCTCCTACTGGCGGGGACTATGTCTAAAAAAAAGCACATGAGTGCTTATTCATTATTCTCGAAATGAAAGAATTTGTCATTGTCATTGTCTCTCTCTCTCTCTCTCTCTCTCTCTCTCTCTCTCTCTCTCTCTCTCTCTCTCTCCCTCTCTCTCTGTCTCTCTCCACTTGACCACTTGCAGTGAGTGACATGGTGTGGGGGAAGGAGCGGTACTCGGGCATGAAGCTGGCAGCTTTCGTCCTCATCACCCTCGGCCTCCTGCTCATCCTCCTCCCAGAGGACTGGACCAAGGTCATCGTCGGCCCCTTCAAGAAGCGCAAGGCCAACCGCCATGGCCACAGCAACCACGCCACTTCCGCTTCCGCCTCGGCGGCAGCCAATCACCACACGCTGCGTGGGCGCCTGACCATGACGTCATATATATGAGGATGACGATGATGATGATGATGATGATGTGTGACGTGTGACGCTGCTGTCTGAAGTTTTGTTGTGTGTGTGTGTGTGTGTGTTTCTTTCGTGTTGTGTGTGTGTGTGTGTGTGTGTGTGTGTTTGTTTGTATCTTTGTGGCTTTCTTTCTGGGGGTGGAGGGGAGTGGAGAGGTATGGGTGTGAAGGTTGTGTTGTTTGTAGATGTTTATAGCAAAAAATGTCAGTATATTCATTTTTTATTCATTTTTCCTCTGCCCCATAGAGGTGGGAGCGTTGTTTACAGAGAGTGAGTATGTTTGTTTGTTTGTTTGAGAAAGAACTTAGTGAGCAAGTTTGATTTGAGTGTTCTTTGGGTGTTTTGCATTGAATTTACTTTGTTTTTGCATCGCTTTGCCTTGCCTTGTTTTGGTTTGGTTTGGTTTGGTTTAAGGGAGGGGAATTTGCCCTTGTTGGGTCTGGGGAAGAAAAAATAACTTTAAAAAATATTTTCTATGAAAATTAATGATGCCAGTCTCTCTCTCTCTCTCTCTCCCTCTCTCTCTCTCTCTCTCTCTCCTCTCTCTCTCTCTCTCTCTCCTCTCTCTCCTCTCTCTCTCCTCCTCCTCCTCTCTCCTCTCTCCTTCAACATATCTTCTTTTTTTTTTCCTTTACTATTAAGGAAAAACGTCTCATTTATTTACGCGCGCTTTCCTGTTGTCAGACACACGTGTAATAACTGCCCATAAACAAAAAAGTAATGAAGTTTGTCCGCCGTTTTCACTTAAAGAAGCCACATGAAAATGTATGATATTTTGACTGCCGGATTTTTTTTTCTGAACATTTTACATATGTCTGGAGGGGGAGGGGGGGGGTTGGGGAGGGGGGTTCCCCACATAAGCTTAGTCTCCTATTATGCCTTCAATGTGTATTTCAGTCTGCCAAAATTGAAAACAATATGTCTCTTGCCTCTGGGCCCCCCACCCCCCTCACCCCCAATCAACCTCCACCTCCCCCCCCCCCTTAACCCTCCCCCCAATTCAGCCACCTTCTCCGTCCCCCTTGCTAAGGTTTAATAGGAGATGATTTGGTGTTTTGCTTTGTTTAGTTTAGTTTTAGGAGAAAAGGGGGGGGGGGGGCATCCTTGTTGGGTCAGGAGATTTTTTTTTAAAACCCCCAGCTGTAAACAGTTATTTTTTTATATGAAAATTACTGAAGAACCCACATGTTAAAAAACAAACAAAAAAAACAACAAAAATGTATGCACGCAAAGTAAATAGTGATGAAGTTTGTCAGCCGTTTTCCACTTAAAGAAGCCACATGGCATTGATGATGACATTATATATAAGATCATGGGTCTCTGAACGTTTTGTTTATAATATGGGGGGGGGGGAGGAGGGGGAAGGGGGGAGAGGAGGGGGAGGGGAGGAGGGTCCCCCACATAACTTTGGTCTCATAATATTATGCCTTCAACTGTGTATGCCAGTCTGCCAAAAACACAAATGACAGTACGTACGTCTGGTGCTCCTGGGCCACCCTCCCCCACCCCCTTCCACCCGCCCTCTCCTTCCCCCTCGCAAAGTTTTGATTGGAGATCTCTTTGTTTTTGCTTTGTTTTGTTCTGCTTTGGTTTTGTTTTGTTGTAGAAGAAGGTTGGGTGGGTGTCCATGTTGGTTCTGGATGGGAAAAAAACGGTAAAAAGTTATTTTCTATGAAAATTTTTAAAAAGACACCTGTACAAAAAACTCCACGTAAAGCAAACCAGTTTGTCAGCCTGTTTTCACTTAAAGAAGCCACATGGGATTGGTGATGACATTATAACCATGGGTCTGTAAACGTTTTGGTTATGTCTGGGTTTTCCAAAAAAAATTATCTTGGTCTTGTGTGATGCCTTCAACTGTGTATGTCAGTCTGCCAAAATAAAAAAAATGAGAATATGTCTCCTTCTTCTGCCCCCCCCCCCCCCCCCCCCCCACACACACACACACACACAGATCTCTGCTTCCCTTTTTTAGCCATATTATAATCATAATTACTATCATCCTATGCATGTTGGTCATTATTGACGGGAAAAAAAGCAATAATGATTATTAAGTGGGAACATGTCCGTTCTATGATCTCAATGTTGAAATCCGTGATCATGTTGTGTATTGGGTAAGAAACCTATGAACTTTTTCTTTTAATGTGTGAAAAAGTATTCTAACACAGAACAATGTAAATTTTTTAAAATCGTGGGTTTAAAGAAAATAATTTGAGTTAATCCTTTGCATGACTATCTTCTGGTTTATTTCAAATGTACCAATATTTTGCTGAATTAACTCATGAATAGTGCTACAAGAAAAATGTGTGATATCCATTTCATGGGTATGTTTAATTTGCACTCTCCGATTAACCAAAAAAAATTAATAATGAAGCAAATTTGCATCAGTTAATTTTCTTTTTTTTTTTTAATATAATTTCCTTCCTTGGATAGAGATCTGAGTTTCCCCAAAGGTGAGATTTTACGTATGCTACTATTTTTAACCATCATTAAGGTAGCCACATTCTGACTTGGGGGATCTTGTTAAGATGACTTCATCCTATTTCATGGAAAAGGGCGAGAGCTAAAAATGCCAAATACTTGGATTTAGATTCTAGTCCATTACCACAACAAATTTGGGGGGTTGGAGGTTGTTGGGTTTTTGTGTGTTCGTTATTGTTGTTGTTTTTCAGAAACATGTGATTTTGTTTCTGTTTGAGTTTAAGAAAAATGGTATCTTAAATCGATTTGTAAGTCAAACATGTCCATCTGGAGATTGAAAACAGATTGTCATGAACACATCAACTGATGATACTGATAATAATGGTTGTGGGGATGAACAGTTGTGTGTAGCTGAATCTGTCACAATGAAGACATGGGGTTCAGGGAACACAGAAGGCAAATCCATTGTTCCTCCTCCTCCTCCTTGTGTATGCTTCCAAAAGATGTTAGACACATGATTCTAACATTTTGTTTTTCTCTCTGTCTGGCTCCTCATCTCTGTCTGGCTTCTCATCTCTCTCTCTCTCTCTCTCTCTCTCTCTCTCTCTCTCTCTCTCCTCTCTCTCTCTCTCTCCTCTCTCTCTCTCTCTCTCCTCTCTCCTCGGATGAGACTTTAAACCGAGGCCCCGTGTGCGAACGCACGCAGAACATTTTGCGCACACGTTAAATCCTGTTCGCTTTTCGTAAGAGTAGGCATTGTGTGCCGGTGGAACAGATGACAGAATTTACAAACCGCATACACACGGGGACTGGATGTAAAAAAGCACATAAATGCTTATTCCATTATCCTCGATATAAAAGAATGAATGAAATCTCTCTCTCTCTCTCTCTCTCTCTCTCTTCTCTCTCATCTCTCTCTCTCTCTCTCTTGAATTAAAGTCGTGGAATAGGTTGGTTGTTTTGTTTTTGTTTTTGTATTGATATTTGTATGAACAATTATAATCTGGTTTGTTATAAATGTTCGGGATTTTGTTTTGTTTTGCTTTAATCTTTGTATCAATATAATCTGGTTTGTTTTGAAATGTACTGAAGATGTTGCTTAATTTAACTCCTTCTGGACGGCAACCTGCTATAGCGGTCTACACCTGTTCCACAGTTTCGGTCAAGGGACTGCTATATAGCAGTTCTGGTCATCTCACAAATTTATCACTTGACTGGTTGACTGCTCAAGGTAGATAATAATTGTCCCTGTCAGCATGTGCAGGCCCATCCATATGCTTGCACAGCATTGCCTTGCTTAAGAAAAAGTGCTATTTTTAGGTTGGCCTGCGGCGCCAAAGTGGGATGACTTGCAGTTACCACAGTTCCTAAATTGGATATCTCCCCTGGGACTATAATACAACAACCAGATCACAAACAGGTCCAAGGCCCAATGGGAAGCTTGCTTGGGCCATTCTCCCTGAGTAGTGTGTTGTTGAATGTTGTTCTCACCCCATCACCTCCCCCACCCCATCCTACCCTTTCCCTGCCAGGGAGTGTATAGCCACAGTGACCCCAAATTCGGAGTATTTTCTACAGGGTACACAAAACTGCAACAACAGCAAAATGAAGGTAGGACTTTAAAAGTTTGGCATGTACTACCCAGCATTGTTAACAAACAGGTGTGAAACTTTCATTTTCTTACATTGAGTTTTGCATTTTTTTGGTGTTTTTGTCCCCCTTAAAATGGGCAATTTGTGGGTAAAAGCAGGGGAAACAACTGGCAATATGTACATATTGTTAAAGGGAAATTCGTGGTTTTGATTTCGTGGCTGTGTTTGTTTGGAGGGGTAGGGGTGGGAGTGTTTTAAATGTTCATTTTTGAAACGTATCGTGTGTTTTTTGTTATTGATATCAGTTTCTTTATTGATTTGATTTTGTTGATGCCAGATTTAGATTGACAATTTAATTATCGTTTTTTTCTTCTTACTTTGCATTGCTATTTTTGCTTAAGGTTTGTATTATGTCTGTTTTGTCGACATGCATCTAGTGTGCATTCTTTTGTGTGTACATAATATTGTGTGCCCCCCCCCCCCCCCCCCCCCCCCAAAAAAAAAATTGAACTCTGTATTCAAAATCGTTGTACTCTACAGTGTGTGTGTGTGTGTGTGTGTGTGTGTGTGTGTGTAGGGGTGTTTGTGTATGTGTGTGTGCGGGCGTGCGCGCGCGCGTGTGTGTGGTGGTTGTGTGTGTGCACGCACACGCGTGTATGCGTCTGTCTTTCTGTGTGAACATGCAAGTATGCGTGCGTGCGAGCGAGCGTGCATACGATCGCATTCATCTACTAACATGCATAGTCAACGTTTTAGAAACACAGTGTATTGTATTGTGTTGCGTTGTATCGTGTGACATGATCGCAGACTAACTCAGCATTATTGGCTTTTCTACTTTTGTTCCCCTTGAAAGTGATAGTATGGTAAACGATGAAATCATGTTCTGATGGTGGTGGCGGTGATGATGATGATGACGATGATGATGATTGTGTCCAGTGTGTGTTTATGGTATAACTAACTTTACCTCTCTATTGTGTTGGTGAAGATGTCTCTTCAGAATAAAGGGTTGGGTATTTTTTCCTCAAATACTTTTTTTCAAAACATGCTGACTGATATCTTATAGAAAACAAACAAAACACGCACACACGCGCTTGTGCGCACACACACACACACACACACACACACACACACACACACACACACACACAGAGTAAAGCAAACACACACATATTTCTTTTTATTATTGATTTTGTTTAATGTTTCGAAAATCATTTAATATGTAAAGAGATACTGAATTGAAGACCACACACACCACACACACACACACACACACACACACACACACACAACACTCTCTCTCTCTCTCTCTCTCTCTCTCTCTCTCTCTCTCTCTCTCTCTCTCTCTCTCTCTCTCTCTCTTACCCACCACATTACTTTGATTCATACATAGTTTCATCTTCGGTTTTCAAATCTATGGCTAAGGTTTACAAGCGAAAAGGCAAGGCTACTTCTACTCAGTGTTTAAGCATTGACCATGTTATTGCTGCTATTCAGACAGATGTGTTTGTCTATCTATTATGAAGAAGATCGAACATACGCACACTCGAACAAAAAACCGGGAAAATAGGAAATTGTTCATGATAAAGTGGGAAACGACACTGAATGTGGAAACGACGTGGTGGGTGTTTTTTTTTTAAATAGTGAATCAGGAAACGGCAATTTGTAAAGTTAAAGACACTTCCCAACCCCCGCCCCCACCCCTCCCCCAACCCCTGCCCCCTTTATCCTGTGGTTTGAATATCAAAGAAAACACAGAGATTTTTTTTTCTGAAAACTTTTTCAGAGTGTCGTCTGAACTTAATTGTTGTGGGGCCCTGACAGGGATATAATTATGCCAAAAATTCAGGTGTGATTGTCATAAGGTAAAGGAAAGGATATTTTCTATTGTGATAGAATACAGTGATCTGGATTATTTAGAGCAAAAACGAAATTATTTCTATGAATCTTCACCGATACGAAATAAAAGAACAAACTTGAGTTTGGTTGGTGTTGACAATCTCTCTCTCTCTCTCTTTCTCTCTGTCTGTGTGTGTGTGTGTGTGTGTGTGTGTGTGTGTTCTTTCCTGGTAGCCTACAGTTTACTTTCAGCGCTCCCCATTGTGTATTTTAGGAGGTTTTCAAACCTTCAGCTAATTTAAAGTGTGATTTTTTTTAAAGTTTGTGTGTTCCTTTTATCAGTAAAAATGGTCTGTGATGTTATAGATTAGCCTCTTATCTAGTTTTCGTCATTCGGTTGATTCCACTGTCGTTTGTATCTGATGCCATCCTTGGTACTAATATATCTAGATCTAGTGTTTATTCAGAACGTGATGTCTCAGGCATGAAGATTTATGGCTAAGAAAAAACAAAATGCTGCCACCTTGAGCAAGAAGCTTGTTCGTGAGACAGCAGAAGACAGCGAAAATATAACAGACGACCTCATTGAACGAGTTCTGAGCGGACTGAACACAAAGATCGTGCCAAAAGAAAAAAAATGACACAAAACCAGGCAAAGAAAATGACGTGATTGCCTTTGTGTGGCACGATTCTTGCTGACACAATTATGTGACCTATTGAAAATGTTTTCGAAAACTGTTTAAAAACCACCCTTTCAACTCTTGCCGATGCTTTTTCAGAAGAAAGCAACAGGATTGTCCAGCATGTCCAAAGATCAAACCTGTTACATAACAAAATCGACCAGCTGGAACAATACCAGAGAAGGGAATCTGCAAAAATCACTGCGATGGCTGAGACTGACAACGAGGACCTTGAAAAAAAATATTAGACATGTGTAAAGAACTGGACCATAACATGACGATGAATGACATTTCTGCGGTACATCGCACAGGGGACCAAAATCATCAGGAGGAAAGCCTCGACCAGTTTGGATCAAATTTACCTCTCGAAGATCAAAAGAAGCTCTGATGAGAAAAAAGGGATTCTAGCTCAAGGACAAGTCAGCCTACAGAAAAATATACATCAAGGAAGATCTGACGCCAATGCGTGCCAAGCTCCTCCATGCCTGCAAAGACATGAGAGACACTGTTGAAGAAGTGACCACCAGCCACGACGGGAAGATCTTGTGTCACTGAAAAAGGTCCCTGGAACATCTGGCCCTAGCACCATTGTGGCAGTGACAACAAACACCTGACCACCTGCTCAAACTTGGAGTGGACAGCATCGACTACGGGGGCTTTCTCACCTGGTCCTGCAGATTAACAAGACAGAGAAAAGCAGAACAACAACAGAATGAAACTATAATATACAAAAGAACACTGGCGAGAAAAAGACATTTCTAGCACTTAGTTTTCAGATGGAAAAGCAACCCCGAAGCTGGAATACAGCTACCTTAGTGGTGTGTGTGTGGGGGGGGGGGGGGGGGGGGAGGCTGGTCGCGTACGCGAAATCTTACCATTGGTGAACCTCGGAGCTCTAGCAAAGGAAACTTATTTAAAAAATGGTATGGATATTGTTTCTGTACAAAACTCTTACTGGTTATGTAGCCTACTCAAGGTCTTGCAATGATTCCCAGGTGGGATGAGTGAGACTCGAGTGTACTATTATATTTCACCGCTGGGTAATGTCCTGGGTGTTCAACTGGGGAGCGCCTAACAGCTAACACTCATCAGGCTAGCGCCCCATCGCGACAGCGCTGGCTATACTGCTGGTGGATAGAGCCTTGTGCGCACCATCCAGACGGCCCGGGTTCGAGTCGCCACCGAGATGCCCGTTCAAGGTTTACTTTTTTCTCTCCTGGAGTTAACATCAGTGCTGACTCCACTCGCCCGAACGTCCTTTCGGATGAGGCTATAAAGCTCTGTGTGAAAACGCAGTCAGAACATCCTGCGCACAGGTTAAAACCTGTTGTGCTTTTTGGAAGAGTAGGCCATTCGTGCCGGTAAAAACGGATGAAAAAATAAACAACAACAACAACACCAAAAAACGCATGCACACTGGTGTCCCGCTTTGACAGCCATCATCTCCCGGAAGTCGAGCACTGTCTTTAAACCGAAACCAGGACTGAAACTAAAGCTCCCAAACTAAATACCAAACACAGGACAAATCCCGAAGACTGGGTAGGCCTGCCTCCGTTTCCCCCTAGACCACCGCTAGCATGAGCCAAGTAAGACCCTTCCCCAACAAACACCTTAAACACGTACATGTTATGCCCGCTTGTCCCGCTAAAGTCCATACTTCTGTTCAGAAACCTGGTCAGATCGTTGGTGGTGAACCACAAGTATCCGTCCTCCCCCCACCCCAAACTGTCCACCCAGCGCATTCGGACGCTGTCGGATACCACTCGGGTTTCTGCGCGGAGCTGGACTCGGCTGTAGCTGTTCTGCAAGGCGTCAGCACTGACGTTCCATCTCTGGATGCCGTTGAGGTCCAGCAGGCTGTAGAAGAGACTGTGCTGCCCGTAGGCCAGCCCACCGCTGCGGCCCTGCCTGTGCCCCACGAGACGCACGTGCCGAGAGAAGTTGGAGCTGGGGTCTCGTAGCACGGATGTGGGAATCTGGAAGAGGGAAAGGATATAAAGGGATGTTACCAATTGAGTGGGGTGGATTGGGTGGGGTGGGGTGGTGGTGGTGAGTGGTGGTGGTGAGGTGCAGTGTGTTGTGTTGCAATGCAGTGCAGTGTAAGGCAGTGGGGTGTGCTGTCTTGTGTTGTGTTGTATTGCATTCCATTGTACTGTATTGTATTGTTATGTATTGTATTGTTTCTACCAGATATCGTCACCGCAGGTTTCTCTGCCGTGAAATTTTATGCTGCTTTCCACAGAAAGGGCGTGTAACCGCAAGAGCAGCCCCACCCATTTTCTTTTTGTAAGAAGATAGAGGACCACGAGGAGGAGGAGAGCAAAGAAGATGATGATGGTGACGATGAAGAAGGAGAAGAAACAAAAAACTGGGAAGGAATACAAAGGAAATTTGCAATACAGAATTTCCAGAAAGTGAGAAACACTTCCATACTAAAAAATAATAATTTATTTTTAAAAAAGATAAAAATTATTCCCACCAGGAACCCCCCCACCACCACCACCACCACAACCATAGCCACCATTATCAGTACCACTACCACTACAACCACCAACACCACATTTACTACAATTACCGTCACCTCCACCACATACATCACTAACACAATAACCACTCACAACCCCACCCCACCCCCACCAAACCCCACCACCACAACCGCCACCACCACCAACAACAACACCAACCAACACCAACCTCACCACCAACCACAATAACCACCATCCCCACCAACAACAACAAACGTAACATGATAATAATGACATCATACCTGATACAGAGCTAAGCCATCCAGAGGACTGTAATACACGTAATCGAAACGGGAGGACATGGCGATGCCGTCAATAGGAAACCCTCCCTCCGTCTCCGCTTTCATGCTAGCGTCCTCGAAACCATACGACCGGTCTTGACTGTAATCGTACACGTAGAGCTTGCCTAGCAAGGTGTCGGTGACGTAAGCAAACCTGACGTCACCGCTGACGTAGTCGAGGACGAGGTCATCGAGGAAACAGGAAGTGTGGTTGACGACGTCATGGGGGAAGACGTAGCGGTGAACTTCCCTGTTCTGGTCCAGATCATGGATGATCTGTTGGCAGAGAAAGGTTTGTTTGGGGGGGGGGGGGGTTGTGGTGATGATTTGAAGATGGGGGATGTTTATTTTATTTTTTTAAATTTATTTATTCTTTTATATCGAGGATAATGGAATAAGCACTTATGTGCTTTTTTTTACATCCAGTCCACGTGTGTTTGCGGTTTTTGTCAATTCTGTCATCTGTCCCCACAGGCACAGAATGGCCTACTCTTTCGAAAAGCGGAACAGGATTTAACGTGTGCGCAAGATGTTCTGCGTGCGTTGGCACACGTGACCTCGGTTTATAGTCTCATCCGAAAGACTTTTGGGAGAGTGGAGTCTGCACTGATGTTAACTCCAGGGGAAAATATCCCCCTTGAACGGGAATCGAACCCGGGTCGTCAGATTGCGAGAGCAATGTTCTAACCACTAGGCTATCCGGTTTTGTGTCTGTGTGTGGAGGAGGGGGGTGGTGGATGTTGGGTGTTTGTTTGTGGGTGTTGTTTGGGTGGGGGGGGGGGGGAGATTGGGGGCAGGGGGGAGGGTTAGTGTGGGGTGGGCCATGGGGTGTTGTGGGAAACGATGTTTTGTGCTAGATATTATGTGGTGTGGTGATGTGGTGGGATGTGATGTGGTATAGAGGTGTGGTGTATGATGGAGTGGTTTTTGTGGTGGAGTTGTGAATGGTGTGGTTTCGTGTGGTCCTGGTATGACGTGGTGTGGTGTGGTGTATGCACATGGTATTTCATTACAATAGTATGTAGCTCATCATCATTACCACCAAAAATGCACTATGGCATACTCACAAAACACACACACACACACACACACACACACACACACACACAACACCACACACACACCTCTCCTCTCTCTCTCTCTCTCTCTCTCTCTCTCTCTCTCTCTCTCTCTCTCTCTCTCTCTCTCTCTCAATACTGAAAACGCATGAATATGTATTGAATGTTGATTACTGTGTGTTATGTACTGCGTTATATCGTGATGCTTTCCCAAATCAACTTTGCATTGTATTGTGGCCCAATGTAATTAAGCCATTTCAGAGATCTCTTAATATTGTCAAGCGGTCTCTCTCTCCGGCCACACTGCACTGACCAGTTTGGGAGGGCAGAGGTTTCTAGGCGGGGTGTCCTCCTCAAAGATGTCCACTCGGCCAGTGTCCAGAATCCACATGTGTCCAGTGTTGGGGTCCACCTCCATGCTCTGCACGTACTGCAGACCCCGGCAGTCCCCGTCTATCCTCTGCATCTCCCACGAAGGGTAAGGCTGCAGCACGGCTTGGCCATCATCCTGATCAGCAGGTAGTGAGTAGGGATGGGAGAGGGTGGAGGAGAAGGGGGGATGGGGGGTGGAAGGGGGGAGGGGGAGGAGAGGAGGGGAGGATATTAACCAAAAGGTGTTATCTATACACTTCACTCACAACAAAAATCAAACGGGAAGGCTTGAAACTTGCGGTTTTAAATAGCCTTTTTTTGTTGTTGTTTTTAAAGTGATTAGATAATGGGTAAAGGGTGTCCCATAACCTATAGGGTCGTAGGTGGGCGAGGCGTCAGAGACCTCAACTTCTCTAGGGGCCAGCGTAGTGATGGCGGCGTCCATCTCCTCCCCCTCGCTGCTTTACCTTCCCTGACCCTAAAGAGGCAGGTACCCATTTACAGCTGGGGGAACTGTACTGAAGCCAAGGCAGCGCAAACGGTCACCCGTCAAGTGGTAACCACACTCGACGCTGCTTAACTTAGCTGGGGGAACGCGAGTGCTCTGACCACTGAGCTATCCCTTCCCCAAGTGATTAGGCCTACCCCCCAAAAATAAAATGTGCAGTAGCAGTGCTGGGCCCTTCTGGCCGGTGGACCCACGGTTGCCTAACACTGGACTTCTGACCCTGAGGATGAAACGTGGCGGGACTGGGTGTGATGGCTGGGGATGAGAGATCGGAATGAGCGGCGTGGAAACAGCTGAACAGGTACGTTACAGAATACAAGGCAATGGCAACAGACGAAGAATGCAAAGAAGAAGAAAGAAGAATGCAACCAAGAAGAATTGCGAAGAAGAAGACAAAGAAGAAGACTTGTGAAGAAGAAGAATTGCGAAGAAGAAGAAGAAGAATGCAAAGAAGAAGATAATGATGATTATGATAGTGATGATGAGGAAGAAGAAGAAGAAAAAGAAGATGATGATGGTGGTGGTGGTGGTGAACAAAAACAACATCAACAACAAGAAATTGTGTACAATATTTTGTTTTTGTCTTGGATAATTATCGATCGATCAAATCAAATGAACGATATCTTACATAATCATATATCCTCTTACCTTCACAACAACCCGATTAAGCGTAGAGGGTACACCTCGACGCCATCGCGGAACCGTCACATACACTTCCTGCTTGTATAGCTAAAGGGAGAGAAACGCAGCAAACACAGTCATGTCAGTGGTTAGCCTCCGTGGTAAAGTGATTAGGAAACAAATCATCGGTTGGGAGAGGAGGAGAGACTTGATCTCTTTAGGGTAAGACTAGAAATAAGACTTTAATCGATGTTTCGGGTGCAAAACGCTTTTACCTCACGTTAAAAAACAAACAAACCAGAACTACATCCACAACAACAACAACAACAACAATACACACTTGCTGCTATGCTGATTACATACATCATGCTATGCTTGTTCCATACTTATGAATGAATAAACCTTATCTAAACCATCACCACCACCACCACCAACAACAACATACACAACAACAACAACAACAACACACACACACACACACACATCACACACAACACACACACACACAACACACACTGATGGAAAAAAAACCCAATGATTTTTACTTATTCGATGTACCATCAGAAAATAAAAATGCACCTTGACTTTCACACACACACACACACACATTGTACACAGATTTTTTTTCTTTTAATAAAAAAAAAGGGGGGGGGGGGGAAGCAACGCATGCCCTGATGCATTCGTAATATTGGCATAAAATAATCATTCACAAGAGGCGTTCAGGGGGGGCCTCGGACTTAATGTACACACTTCATACATACATCCACAGAGACAGACAACCAGAGACAGATAGATCTACGTGGAAAGAAATAACTAGACCCACACTCAGACAAACTGACAAAAGGTGAAACTGTCCCACAAGTTATTAAACCCATTCACCCCCATTCTTTCAAATAATCGTGAGAGATAAATCACACTACCTTTTTTTTTCTGTCTGATCTCTCACTTAATATCACAAAGCGTTCGCTTTGAGTCCCATGTTGTCCACACTGCTTGGAGTATTCTACATCCCCCCCCCCCCCCCCCCCCCCCCCACAAAAAAAAAAAAAAAAAAAAAAATCTTTGGGCATAAAAGGAAATAATTACCTCCCCCTAAAGATATAGGTGTCCCATAACCTATGCGGTCGTAGGGGAGCGAGGAGTCAGAGACCTCAATTTCTCCAGGGGCCAGCATATTGAGGGCGGCGCCCATCTCCTCTCCCTCGCTGCTTTACCTCTCCCGGACCCTAAAGAGGCAGGTACCCATTTACAGCTGGGAGAACTGGGGGACTGTACTGAAGCCAAGGTTCGCGAACGGTCACCCATCCAAAGTGGAAACCACGCTCGATGCTGCTTAACCTTAGCTGGGAGAAGCGAGTGCTCTGACCATTGAGCTATCCCGTCCCCAACTCCTCCTACCCCTCAAAAAACTTTGCAAAAAATGGCGTGAACGTGTTTCATGTCGTGAGGGCAGTGTCCTACCTTAATCCCAGCAACAATGTTATTACTGACGATAAAGCGTCGCGATGTGACGTAATACTGTCTGATCGCGTCACTGGGCCAGTCGTATTCCACTCCTCACCCAGCTATACACCTCCTCCGCCTCTTTCTCCGCCTTCACCTCTACTGCCCATGCCCCAGGCTGTAGCAATAGTAGTAGTAGCAGTAGCAGCAGCAGTAGCAGTAGAATGGTGCGGTGTGATGTCATGTTTTTCTGTTGTCAGGACAAAAAAAGTTGGTCTGTAGTTTAGATATAGATCTATGTGATCATTTGTAAAAGTTTTTTTTTTAAATCGTTAAGTTATGGAATTTCTCTCTCTCTCTCTCTCTCTCTCTCTCTCTCTCTCTCACTCTCTCTCTCTCTCTCTCTCTCTCTCACACTCACACACACACACACACACGCGCGCACACACACAAGCAAACTTCTCGGGGCTCTAGCCGAGAAAGGGGGAGGGGAGGGGGGCAACATTCATATTTGTTTATATCAGCGTTCTAAATATATATATGTTATAGAAACTGAATATACCTAGCGTCACCAAACTTTAAAAAAAATTATGATGAAGATTTTTTTTTTATTGCCTAACTAAAAAAAAAAAAAAAAAGAAAGAGAAAAGAAAGAAAAAAAATAGTCACGACATTCGACAAAAACACAGTAAGTTCCAGGTATAGATCTACATCTACTGCCAGCGAATATCGAGATGAAACATTATTTGGAATATCTTGATCTTAGCCAGACTGAAAAGGAACCGAGTTTTTATCCTGACAACACACTTTACAATACCTATGAAGATGTAGTCAAACAAACAAACACTTAAGGTATGTCCATAACTTATGCGGTGGTAGGGGAGTGAGGTGTCACAGACCTCAATAGGGGCCAGAATTGGTTGTGTTTTTTTGGGGGGAGTGGTTTTTTCTAGAAAAGCGCCCCATCTCCTCTTAACCTTCCCTGACCCTAAAGTGGGCAGGTACCCATTGACCGCTGGGTGAACTGGGGGATTGTACTGAAGCCACGGCGCAAGAACAGTCACCCATCCGCATGACCTCCAATGTTCAAACGCTGCTTGACCTTCGCTTAGGGAGAGGGAATGTTCTGACCACTGTGCCATCCATCATACACAGATATGTGTACATGCACAATCATTACCATAACATCACTGTATAGCAACAGTAAGGGTAAATCACCTAACGTTTTGGTCATGGTGGACTTGCGTCTTGACCTGACGGAAACTAATAGAACAGAAAGTAACGTATTATTTACGTCATT
Source organism: Rapana venosa (assembly GCA_028751875.1). Classification (NCBI taxonomy): domain Eukaryota; kingdom Metazoa; phylum Mollusca; class Gastropoda; order Neogastropoda; family Muricidae; genus Rapana; species Rapana venosa. Next base: position 26,627,765 of record CM054166.1, read on the forward strand.
CGTGTCTTGACGTGTGCACGTAATTACGTCACAGGACAGAGTTAATACATTATCGTGCAGACACAATTACATGCGCAGATAACGCTCGCGGGTATACACACCCACACACACACAGAGTGAATTTTAGCTCTCTCTCTCTCTCTCTCTCTCTCTCTCTCTCTCTCTCGCAGTATGCTGAAGTAGTCAATGATGCACAGTGATTCATAATGTTCAAAGCCTACCGCATTTTTAGACACAACTTGCAGACAAATAAAGGAAGCTTTTTTTTATATTTTAAACAAACAACAACCAACAACGGAAAAAAACAAGGCTAATTCTTCTTTGGCAACATTCTTCACCAAGAGTAAAACAAAATACTAATGAGTAAACGAATGAGTAGATAAATAGATAAATAAATGAATAATAAATAAATAAATAACAACAAGGCATGGCACGAGTTTGCACTATCATCGTACAGTTTCGGCTCACATCCGTGTCGCCAGTATCCTCTTGGCACAAATGACTAAGTAAGTGTTGTGTAATGCTGTCATGCATAGCATAATTCTCATGTGCGCACGCGTGCCTGTATTAGTAAGCGCGCGCGCCCGCGCGCGCGCGCGTGTGTGTGTGTGTGTGTGAACAGTTTAGAAAGAGCAGAAATGCGGATAGATCTAGAACACACTAAAATGAAATCTGAAAATTAATTCGCTCTACAAATTTTCATTTGCGGTCATAATATGCTGTTAGGCATAAAGAACTAGACTGGGTTGCCGTCCATCAACATCATCATCATAGCCTTTTTCATCATCATCATCATCATCGCCTTTTCATCATCGTCATCATCATCATGATCATCATCATCATCATCATCATCACTTTTTCTTCTTCATCTTTCTTCTTCTTCTTTCTTCTTCCACACTTTCTTCTTCTTTGAAATTTTTCTATCATTCTTTGCATTCATCTTCGCTCTCTTCTCTTTTCCTTCTTTGCAATCATCTTCTTTCTTCTTCTTCTTCTTCTTCTTCTTCTACTTCTACTACTACTACTACTACTACTACTACTACTACTACTACTACTACTTTGCATTCCTCACCACAACCACTATCGTCATAGTCATCATCATCTCCTTCTTCTTCTTCTTCTTCTTCCTCACCACCATCACCACCACCACCATCCTCCTCCTCCTCCTCATTATCATCATCATCATCATCTCCTTCTTCTTTGAAACAAAATAAGAAATAAATCAGGTACATAACTAACTAAACACATACCCTCCCTAGTACACTAGTTTTCACTCTCCTAGGACCAGCCTGCAGAAACGGAGAGGCCTCAAGTCGAAGCACTGGCAGCGGTGGCCACGACTTGTAAATCAAGAGTCTGCATTTGATGAGGAGTGACTTTACACAGTTTCTTTCTGTTACAGCGCTAGCGCAACATGCATGACTCAGTCCGTTTCTCTATCCTCTCCCAACCAACTAAGCCCCCCCCCCCCCCCCCCCCCCCCCCCTCCCCCCCCCCCCTCTCTCCCCTCTCTCTCTCTCTCTCTCCACTCTCACACACACACACACCCACCACGCCTCTCTGTGTACGTCTGTCTCTATCTGTCTTGTCTCTCAGATTGTGATGTTAAGTCTGTATATCTTTGGCGGAGACGTTTGTTGATACTGATTACTTACATTCTGAGCACTGTGGATCTGCAGATTTTCCTCCTCCTCCCCCTCCTCCTCCTCTCCCTTTCTCTCCTCTCCCACCTCCTCCTCTTCTTCTTCTCTCTTCTTCCTCCCCTCCTCCTCGTTCTCTCCTCCTCCTCCTCTCTTCTTCTTCTTCTTCTTCTTCTTCTTCCATTCTTCTTCTTCTTCTTCTTCTTTTTCGCATTCTTTCTTCGCATTCTTCTCTCTCTCTCTCTCTCTTCTTCCAATTCTTCTTCTTCTTCTTCGCATTCTTCGTCCATTTTTCTTCGCATTCTTCTTCTTCTTCCATTCTTCTTCTTCTTCTTCGCATTCTTCTTCGCAATTCTTCTTCGCAATTCTTCTTCGCAATTCTTCTTCTTCTCTTCGCAATTCTTCTTCTTCTTCTTCTCATTCTTCTTCCTTCTTCTTCTTCCTTCTTCTTCGCAATTCTTCTCTTCTTCTTCGCAATTCTTCTCTTCTTCTTCTTCTTCTTCTTCGCAATTCTTCAACCTTCCTCTTTGTACTGCGCACCTGCTACTCTGTATTGTCACGTATTGCTTGCTGTTGTTGCCCACCACCTCCACCACCACCACCACCACCATCGTCATCGTCATCATCATCATCATCATCATCATCACCATGACCATCATCACCATGACCATCATCACCATCATCGTCATCACCATCATCTCCTTTTTCTTTCTCTTCTCTTTCTCCTCCTCCTCCTCCTCTTCTTCTTGTCCTCCTCCTTCTCTTCATCTCCCTCCTCAGTCTTCATCCTCCATCCGATGTAAAACTGACGAGGGCACCACACAGCGATAATTATGTAGTGGCGCATTACACCGGCACCAGGTGGATTGTGCACACACACACACAAACACACACACACCACCACACACACACACACACAATGTATCTCTCTCTCTCTCTCTTCTCTCTCTCTCTCTCTCTCTTCATATATATATATATATATATATATATATATATATATATTATATATATATATATATAAAAATTATAATGGGGACGGGATAGCTCAGTGGTCGGAGCCCTTGCTTTCCCCCAGCCAAGTTAAGCAGCTTTCGAGGGTGGTTACCAGTTGGATGGGTGACCGTTTGCGCGCCTTGGCTTCAGTACAGTTCCCCCAGATGTAAATGGGTACCTGCCCTCTTTAGGGTCAGGGAAGGTAAAAGCAGCGAGGGAGAGGAGATGGGCGCCGCCCTCAATACGCTGGCCCTAGAGAAGTGAGGTCTCTGACACCTCGCTCCCCTACGACCTTATAGGTTATGGGACTCCTTTACCTTTACATATATATATATATATATATATATATATATATATATATATATATATATATATATAATTGTCTTGATAAAAACCCATATATATATATATATATGTATATCTATATATATATATATATATATATGCGTCTGTATGTGTATGTATCTTTGTATTGTGTACTTTTTTCTTTCTTTTTTGGGGGGGCTGTTGTGTTTTTCTTTTTTCTTTTTTCTTTTCCTCGAGTCTTTAAGGAGATTTTTTGTTTTGTTTTTGTATTACAAAAAGTCGAAGCGATGGGTATTGTGTATTTTAAAACATTTTTTTTAAAGAAATGCTGTATTATCTCATTCACACACAAAATTAACCTCTTCTCTTCAACTTTTGGAGTCATGGCAGAGACGCACTGGCGATTTGGCAATTACGTGAGAAAGAAAGAAACGGAAAATGGCATGGCTAGACCATTCTGATCTTGAGGCTCATTTCAGATCCTGAAAGTTCCTGGTAAATGAGGGGGGGGGGGGGGGGGAGCTGGGCGAGAAGGGCAAACGGTAAGATTGACGATAGACTCATGGAATGTGCACTCACTGGAATTTCCTCTTGTTCGCCTACACACACACACATACACTCACATACAGGTGTGTGTGTGCGTGCGCGCGCGCGCGCGGGTGCGTGTGTGTGCGTGTGTGTGTGTATGTGTGTGTGATGTGTCGTTGTTTAAGTTAACGTCTTTTCACATAAATTGATACTAGACAAAATGTGTGTGTGTGTGTGTGGTGTGTAAGTAAGTAAGTAAGTCTTCAATTTTAACGTCTTTCCACTTAATGTGATACCAGACAACCCTAAAATTGGAGACTGAATACGAGAGAGAGAGAGAGAGAGGGGGGGGTGGGGGGGAGAGAGAGAGGGGGGAGGGGAGAGAGAGAGAGAGGGGGGGGGGGGGAGAGATCTACTTTGTGTGAGTGCATGTGCGTGTGTGTGTCCCTGCATGCATGCGTGTGCGTCCTCATGTGTGTACTGAATAACCAACACACACAAAATAGAGATCTTAACATGAACAGATCAAGAACAGAAATTAAAAAAATTAATAATAATAATTTTAACCCCCAAAATTGAAAGTAAAGAAGAACTACAACAAATGCTCTATAGGACTTAACAATAAACCTTTGGCAATGTCAATTGTTAACTTAACATTGTTCAAAACTTCTTCAATGGAATTCTCAGTGCATGCCCGTACATGTGTGCCTGTACACACATGTATGTGCGTGCATGTACATGTCCGTGTAGGAATAATTATGTTGATTGTCACTTTGTACCCCTTTTGTGCGTGTGTCTATGCCCACATGTTTTAAATATGAACCTATTCACCTCTACATCTCCCCCTCCCCCCTCCTCCGGCCTGTCAACCTGAGATGTCAGTCCCCAGATAAACCAGAAAATCTCTTCAGTTTTATATTACATTATACTTGATATTCTTTTGGAGAAGGGGGCGGGGTAGGGGTGGGGGTGGGGGCTAACACAATGGATTAACGTACATTTTTGTTTTAGTTTCTGGTGTGGTGTAGTGGAGTGGAGTGTAATGTAATGTAGTGTGGCGTAGTGTGGTGTAGTGTAATGTGGTGAAGTAGAGTGGAGTGGAGTGGAGTGTTGTGAAGTGTAGTGTTGTCTAGTGTAGTGTAGTGTTGTGAAGTGTAGTGTTGTGAAGTGGAGTGTAGTGTTGTGAAGTGTAGTGTTGTGAAGTGTAGTGTTGTGTAGTGTAGTGTAGTATCGCGTAGTGTAGTGTAGTATCGTGTAGTGTAGTGTAGTGTTGTGTCCTGTGGTGTGGTGTGATGTGGTGGCCTGTGGTGATGTGGTGTGCTGTATTGTTTATATGGTGTTGTATTGGAGTGTAGCGTACTATATATGGTAGTGTAATGTAGTGCAGTGCCCTGCTGTGCTGTACCATGCCCTGCAATGAAGCATAGTGTAGTGTAATGTAGTGTAGTGTAGTGTAGTGTAGTGTAGTAGTGTAGTGTAGTGTAGTGTAGTAGTGTAGTGTGATGTAGTGTAGTAGTGTAGTGTGGTGTAGTGTGGCATGGTGTGGTAGTGTAGTGTAATGTAGTGCAGTGTGGTGTGGTGTGGTGTGGTGTCTTGTATTCTATGGTATTGTTTGGTCTTGTATTGTCTTGTATGGTATTGTATTGTCTTGTATGGTATTCTTTTGTCTTGTATGGTATTGCATTGTCTTGTCTTGCATGGTACTGTATAGTACCTTTCCTATCCTATCGTTTCGTATCGCAATGTATTAAGTGCATTGCATCGCATCGCATACCCCTTTCAATCAGTGCAAGATTTTCTGTGTACAATTTGGGCTACTTTCCCCGCCCCCACAAGAGCAACACCATCCACTTTAATCTCATTGATTCTTGCCTGTCTACATGCGTTTTTCTTTTCTCTGTTACAGGAGCCTTTTTTCTCTCCACAGTTTTGCCAGGAAGAACTCTCTCCTTGCCCTAGATTGTTTCATGGCATGCATACTAAAATAATGTGTGTTGCACACAAGACGTTGATTCATCGTCTCATCCCGAAGACTAGCACCCCGACTTCCACTCGAGGTCTCGTGAATTGGGGAAGAAAAAGTTAGAATACAAACGGGGATTGAACCTACAACTTCATGTTTACTGCACGGGTTTGTTACGTCTAGACTACCGACCTACAAAGAGAAGAACAGTTAAAAAGGTAAAGGTGTCCAATAACCTATGTGGTCGTAGGGGAGCGAGGCATCAGAGACCTCACTTCTCTAGGGGCCAGCATATTGAGGGCGGCGCCCATCTCCTCTCCCCTTACCTTCCCTGACCCTAAAGAGGGCAGGTACCCATTTACAGCTGGGTGAACTGCGGGACTGTTCTGAAGCCAAGGCGTGCAAAAGGTCACCCATCCAACTGGTAACCACGCTCGATGCTGCTTAACCTTAGCTGGGGGAAAGCGAGTGCTCCCACCACTGAGCTATCCCGTCCCAGAAGAACAGTTAGGCCCACATTAAATTTTCCTCAGTGCATAACTTTAGTTTTCTTTTGTTCTTCAGCAAGAAGTTAGAAGTTCCCTCTCAAGAAGACATTTCTGTTTTTGCATGCACGACCGTTCCCCCTTATTAAGGTCCCTATATTCCGACTTCAGGGAACAGAGTATTCGGTATTGGCCACTTCATTCTATAGTTGCCATGTCATAGGCAGTACAGGTATGGAAAGAAAAGGGGAGGGGAGGGGAGGAAGGATGGGGGGGGGGGGGGGGGGGGGGGAGCTAAGGACAAGAGTGCCTTGTAGACTATATTATTGGCTTACACAAGAGACGCTTGACGTCATAGCACAGCTCTAAAAAGGCACTTGTCTGTCGTGGATTGTCTGTTAAAGAGAGATGTGTATGTAGACAGTGTGTTTACAAAGTGGAGACGAACTTGCATTGTATTAGTGCTCACACACGCAAGCACACACACACACACACACACACACACATGCGTCTGGGCGCGCGCATGCACACATGCAGAGAGTACGCGCACGCCCACGCACGCTCCCGCGCATGCAAGCACGCACGCACGCACAAAAGTCCTTCCGATGAGACTATAAACCGAGGCCCCGTGTGCGAACGCACGCAGAACATCTTGCGCACACGTTAAATCCTGTTCCGCTTTTCGTAAGAGTAGGCCATTGTGTGCTGGTGGGAACAGATGACCGAATTTACAAAACCTACACACACAGGGACTGATGTAAAAAAAAAGCAATACGTGCTTATTCCATTATCCTCCATATAAAAGAATTTTTTAAAAATACACAGACATACTGGTTGGTTGAAATTGTATTAAAGATGTGATTGATTGACTGAATCAGATTGTATCAAAAATTTTGATTTATTGATTGAGATTGCGTCAAAGATTTGATTGATTGGTTGAGATTGTATTAAAGTCCTAGCGGAGATTTTTCCGATTGAGGGGCGGCATGCATCCGAAGCACAAAGAGATGTTAGGCACATAACCTTTCACTCAGCGACTGGCCGTCCGCGTTAGGAAGCATTATCAAATTAATGAATTATTTACCAGTCAGTCTGGCGCCTGTAGATACTGTGACCCTATGACCCCATTGTAGATGACGGACTGGCTTATTTTTACATTATTGTGTCATTGACCGCTGGGTCGTGTTGGTGTCTCGGGTCACTCGTGTAAGATTGACCTCTGTCTGTCTGTCTGTCTGTCTCTATCTCTCTCTGTTTAAAAAAAAAATGTTGGAGTTTTGTTGTTGTTTTGATAGTCCCAAATATCAGGGCAAGGGTGGGATGAAAAAAGTATGTGAATCTTCATCAGTAAGCCTTGAAAAATAAAGATCATTCATTCATTCATTCATTCATTCTCTCTCTCTCTCTCTCTCTCTCTCTCTCTCTCTCTCTCTCTCTCTCTCTCTCTCTCTCTCTCTCTCTCTCTCTCTTGCTAGTGCAAACACTATGAAACCATTATTAAGTCTGTATAAACGTGCTCTTAAACTGGTTCTTCTGAAGAAGACTACCTTACTAGAAGTGGATTATACCCAGTTAAATATTCTTCCCCTACACCAAAGACTAAGATTTAACAAAGGCATCATGATGTTTAAGATAATGACAGGAACTGTTCCCTTATCCTTAAAAGACAAGTTCCCAATGAATCATTCCAGAAATACCGAAAAGCCATGTGTCCCAATCCCAAGAATAGATTTGTTCAAATCTAGCTTACTTTACTCAGGCCCTGTGCTGTGGAACTCCCTTCCTGACTCATTTAGACAACTTCAATCATTAACAATCTTCAAAAGTCATTTTTTCATCCACTTGATGCATCAAAAATAAAAATCCACAATTGATCTGTTGGAAACAAAGTAAACATATCCTCCCTTGCATTATACCAAATTATCCTCTCTCTCTCTCTCTGTAACTGACACTAGTGAGCTTGCTTTGAATTGTAGTGTGTGTGTGTGTGTGTGTGTGCCCTTGCTTGTTTTGATTTTGTTAACAATGAACTTGTCTGAGTTTTCCCCCCTTAAAATGAAGTTTGGGTTGTATTTTGTTGATTAATGCAGAATGGTATGGATTGTTAATTTGCAATGTTCTGTTGGACAATTTCATTACTTCTGTGGACTTTTGTATCAATTCTAATAATGTGTATATAGGATTGGGCATGCATGAATATGTGTGTGTGTGTGTGTGTGTGTATATATGTGTGTGTATGTGTGTATGTTTGTGTCAGTGAGTAGTAATGAGCGCCCATTCACAGTGTGTGCAGATGAGAGCGGAAAGAAAGCAGTTCTGTGTGTTTATTGTTGAAATAGCTGATGTTAGATTGGTCATTTTTCTTGATGCCTTGTGGCTTGCTGTCTTCGTACATCAAATAATGTTTATTTCCTGGTTTTGTCTGTACAAATGTATGGTTATGATATTTTGATAATTATGACATGTGTCTATTATCTTGTATGTGAGGACATGTCTTGCGAATGGATATGTATCCAGGATGTGTGTGTGTGGGTGTGTGTGTGTGTGTATTATGTGTGTGTGAGTGTGTATGTGTGAGAGAGAGTGTGTGTGTGTGTGTGTGGTGTGCATGCGTGGCTATACGTGCGTAAGTGTGTGTGTATGTGTGTGTATGTGTGTGTGTGTGTGTGCGCGCGCGCGCGCACGCTTGTATTTAGTCTGGACTTTTGGGGGGTTGTTGTTTGTTTAGGGGAGGGGGTGTTGGGAAGGGGAGTGTTTTGTGGGGTTTTTTTTTCTTGTTTAATTGGTTTTGTTTATTCATTTGATTTTTCGATTTCTTGATTTTTCACTAATTGAATGGAGTTTGAGTGAAATATTTCATTGTTATTTGAAATGATCTTGTTTGTTAATTAATTGATCTATAATTATGTGTAACAAGTATGTGTACCATTTGACAATGTGTAGATGTTTATCTTTATGACTTATTAAGTTTGGTTGTGTTATTTTTCTTGGCTCTGTTGTTGTTGTTGTTCTTGTTGTTTGTCTGTTTTTCTCTTTTTTAAAATCTTTGTTGGTTTGGTTTTTCCTTCTCTTTTGTTTGTTTGTTTTGGTTAAGTTTTTTTGGGGGTGTGGGGTGGGGTATTTTTATGGTTTTCTTTTATTTTCTTGCTTTGGGGGGGGGGGGGGGGGGGGGGGGGGGTGTTGTGGGGGGGAGCTGTTTTGAAAAGGGTTATTTGCCCTTGATTTTATTGTGAGACTGTATAAATATTGGGTTATTATTATTAAGATGTATCCCTAACGGGCGGGGACTGGATGTAAAAAAGCACATGTGTGCTTATTCATTATCCTCGAAATAAAAGAATTTGTCATTGTCATTGTCTCTCTCTCTGTTCAAGAGGATTTTTCCTCTTGAGTTAATATCAGTGCCAACTCCACTCTCCCCAAAAGTCCTTAAGATGAGACTATAAACCGAGGTCCGTGTGCGAACGTACGCAGAACATCTTGCGCACACGTTAAAACCCGTTCCACTTTTCGGAAGAGTAGGCCATTGTCTGCGGGTAGGAACGTATGACAAAATTTCCAAAACTGCATACACACGGGGACTGGATAAAAAAAAAGCACATGAGTGCTTATTCCATTATCCTCGAAATAAAAGAATAAAATCTCTCTCTCTCTCTCTCTCTCTCTCTCTCTCTCTCTCTCTCTCTCTCTCTCTCTCTCTCTCTCTTCTCCTCTCTCTTCATTTACTTCACATGGAGACGAGATACATTTTGTCACGATAGATCTAGATCTATGTCATGTATTTCAGTGTGTATGAAAACAAAAATAGCAGTTCATCCCTGAGAATATTTTTGATAGCCTTGTTGTCTGTTTCTTTTTATTGATGTCTTCCATAAACCAAAAAGGTGATAAAGATCTGAATGTCTTTTTGCACAGAGCATTGAAAGTCAAAGAAGACACAGTGTGCTGATAGTTTGTATTGCCTTGTTAAATCAAAGACACCCTGTGTTCATAGTTTATTTTGGAAGTTTATCAACATATATAATTACTGTTATGTTTAAACAGTAAGCTTTCTTTTAATTGAGTTGTTTCTTTGTCTCCTCCACTGAATTCAGCTGTTCATGAAAGGGTGGGTGGGTCTTGGCCTATAATGTATGAACCTTTTATTCGTTCTTTCATTCTCCCTGACATGCTCACTCACGGCAAAACAATGCTGCCACTTACAGTAGTAATAATTGCCTTAAACTTCTTCATAAATGAATAGGATTGAAAACGAAGCATCATCATTAACCTATATATAAAAAAAAAAGTACCCCCCCCCCCCCCCCCCACCCGAAATTTCTTTAAAAAATTCATTACCGTCACTCTAAGATTCAAACTGCCTGAAAAACTGAGATGAAGCTGACTTATGGTAAAACTGAAAACAGAGACAATACTGTCTGTAAACAAGGAAGTTCCCAGTGACGGTGCCAATCGAGATAGCCTATTTCTCCCTTTCGCCGTGTGCGTCTCTGTTCAGAACTGTTATCCCCATCTAATGATCTAGGTCAAGGAATCGGTGGGCGTGAACAAAGACAAAAACAATGTCTGGAGTATTTTCCCTTGCACTCTTTCGCTGACGGAAACGATCTGAGACTAAAATCAAGATGGCCGGTTGGTGTTGTCTGAAAAGAAACGTTATTATAGCATGTTTTACTGGACGATTCGCCACTATATTTGGAAGAGAAGCGCAGATGTGATACTGTTTTATGTATGACGCATATCTTAGTAGTTAGACGTTGGTCAGATCTATGAATGATGAACGCAAGTCCAAAGTCTGAGAGTGCAAGTACGTTTTCATTCGTCGTTACGTTCTAGGAGGCCCGATCGAGAGTTGTCTGCTAGATTTGTCTTTCAGCACAGAAATAAGCGATCTGCTGTGCATGAAGTTGTAAACATTGCCCCATTGACAGCTGGGCGTCACACGCTGTTGCAACATGTACAAGATTCAAGAAGTCGTGCACAGGTATGTTTTATTGTGTCCGTGTGTGCGTGTTTATTGTTATTGTTGTTATTGTACTTGATTGCCTTCTTAGTTCAAGAAATCTAATGTGTTTCAGTTTTTGGATTACGTGTTCTTGATTCATAACGTTTAAAGCAAACCATGCATGCATGCATGCATTTCCAAGAGCTACATGCTTGCAGAACTTTGCATGTATACATGTAAGTTGTATGTAGGCCTATGTAAACATGAAACATGCACTGATGCAGTGAAGACTCAAATGATTGGTGCACTGTTTCAGCAGTACATCTAGTCCACTTGTAAAGTTTTGTGTGCTCATCTGTGGTAAGCATGTTTGCAAGATTAAACATAATGTATGCTTAGTTAGATGTGCATGTGAAGCAAGCATACAAGACATACACTGATACAGGCAGTCACAAGTGTACACAGAGACATGTTTACATGTATTGTATACATGTATACGTAGGTATACTCCTGCTCTCAAAAATGTGCATAGATCTATCTCTGTATCAGTGTATACACACACACACACACACACACACACACACACACACACACATGTGTGCACACACACACGCACGGGATAGCCTAGTGGTTAGAACATTGCCCTGGCAATCTGACGACCCGGGTTCAATTCCCGTTCAAGGGGATATTTTCCCCTGGAGTTAACATCAGTGCCGTTTTCCACTCTCCCCAAAAGTCCTTAAGATGAGACTATAAACCGAGGCCCTGTGTGCAAACGCACGCAGAACATCTTGTGCACACATAAAATCTGTTCCGCTTTTCGTAAGAGTAGGCCATTGTGTGCCGGTGGGAACAGATGACAGAATTTACAAAACCACATACACATGGGGACTGGATGTAAAAAAGCACATAAGTGCTTGTTCCATTATCCTTGATATCAAAGGAAAAATAGATTTTAAAAAATGCACACACACGCGCGCACACACACACACACACACACACACACACAACACACACCACACACAACACATCTCACACTCTCTCACTCACACTCTCACAGTCACATATTTTAAAACAACAATACATACATGTATGGATCTATTTGTGTGCCTTTATCATATCATTACATACAAAGCACAAACACACACACTGACACAGTGACACACACCAGTACACACACAACACACACACACACACACACACACACACACACACACACACACACACACACACTCACTCACTCACTCACTCACTCACTCTCACACTCACTCACTCACACTCTCACATATATAACAATAATACACAGTATACGTATCCATTCACGCATGTGCTGTTCATCATCTCATTAAAATCAATAGTTCCAAAAACTTAAATGGGTTTGTGCAGATATATATATGTATGCATATAAATATGTACACATTCTGTAAGTGTAAATTGTATATATAAAGTGTATGGCCGGAGAAGTTGTGAACAGATTTAATGAGACCATGACTGGACTTCTCCCTTAACTCCTTGAGGAGTGGCCTGGGCACCATCTGAGTTTTGCAGGCAGTGTCAGTGAGTGTGTCATGAGACACTTGAACCTTGTGGAGCCCATTCCTCTCGTGCCAGGGGTGACTAGGTCACCGCTGACAATGAATGATCTATCGGCAAAGCAAGAAAGAAGATTATTTTTTAGACTTTGAACACTTCAGTTGCACAAGTATAAAGTCAGACTCCACAAGCTCAGAAGCTCATGATTAAAAAATAAAAAAAAGATTGATTACAATACTCGTGTTTGATTCTTTAATCTTTCTTACCCCGTGGCTGCAAAGACTAATTATGGAATATAGATCCGTGCATGCATGGCAGAAAATATGGATCAGTAACTTTGAGATGAAGCATCTTGCTCCTGATTCAAAAGTGATTGATAATACTTGTGTTTGATTCTTTCTGACCCTGGGGATGCAAAGACTGTAGTATATAATAATTGATGAATTGACAGAACCAGATCATACCATAGACTTGGGTACCTGGATAGCCTTAGGGTGGCCAGGCACCACTGGCTTTTATTTTGCCAAGGTTTAAAAAAAAGTGACAACTTGTGAGTCATCCTTCTGTGCAGGGGACTTGTGCACGTTGGACAATGAGATCATATCGCCAAGTCACCAGCAGAAAATGTTGTTTTACTTTGGAACACTTCAAGCACAAGTAAAGCAGATTGGCAAGCCAGAAGCTCATGATTGAAAAAAAATGGATCCGTAGCAATATGGTTTGATTCTTAATCCTTTACCCTGGGGCTGACCTTATAGTTATCTGGAATAGGATCTGTGATGCATGGCAAAATATGTGATTCAGTATTTGGTAAGCATCCTGCCTGATTCAAAATGAATGAACAGTACTTGTATTGATTCTTTGACCTGGATGCAAAGAATATTTTATAACATTATGACAGGAAACGATCTACTAGTAGCTTGGGGCAGGATAGCGTTTCAGTTGTTCAAGCACTCGCTATTTATTGGCTAAGTTAATACACCAAGCATGGTTCCAGTTGGTGGGTGTGTGTGTCTGTCTGTCTGTTGTCTGTGCTACGGTGTGGTGCAAGCCAATACAAGTACAACTATATAAAATAATGCATTTGAGTGAGCTTGAGTATTTAAATTCAAAATGTTATATTGTATGATTCATGTATTATTTGCATGCATTATACATGTATACATCATCGACATGAGAATGACATTCATGAAATCTTACAATATCATCGTCTTTCTTCTACCTGTATAATATAACATCTTACCACCTGCTTAATAAATCGAGTGTTTTCTGTTTACCACACACCACACCAAACACACACACACACACACACACACACACACACACACACACCACACACTATATATATTAGTATTTATATATATAACCCTTTGCAATTTGACTACTTCGAGTAATAACTAATATTCCAATACTCTATTGTTGAGTCTATAGGTCCTGCTCATATTCCTGGCAAATTTTCCTAGCCATGCTTACAAATATAAGTACTTGTAGGCAGGGAGGGCATCAGCTAGCCCACCCGGTCTTGCAGCCATACACAACAGGATAGGAAAGCTTCAATATTAGTGTGAATTTTTCATGAGCTTGTGACATCCAACTAGAAAAGGATTCCCCCCCCCCCCCTCCTCTCCTCTCTCTCTCTCTCATTCTTCTCTCTCTCTCTCTCTCTCTCTCTCTCCTCTCTCTCTCTTCTCTCTCTCTTTCTCTTCTTTCTATCTCTCCCCCCATCCCCCCCTCCCTCTCTGACTCCAAGCTAGTACAGATCGATGTGATATGATTTCAGGCCTATTCTTTTCCTCAAAATATTATGAACTAAGTCTTATTTGGCCTGCCAGCCACAGTGCTCTGTTCATGTTATTAACAAATAATTGATCAATGCTTTTGTTATTATAAATATATTTTTTTGTATCTGGCTGGTCTGCTGTTTCAGGTTAGTTTCATTTCACTGTTTTGTTATAAGTTGTTATTGTATGTTTTTTCATGTTTCTGTATTGTTGTTGTTTTTTTCGCAGACAGTATTTCTATGTCATGTCAGTATCAGTCTGTCAGTCTGTATCTGTCTGTCTGTCTGTTTCAGTCTATCTGTTTGTTTCAGTGTCTACAGGTCTTTATGTCTGTATGTCAATCTGTCTCAGAGTCTGTCTGTCTGTCTGTTAGTGTGTCTCCCTTTGTTTCTATCTCTCTTTGTCTCTGTCTCTCTCCCTCACTCTCTCTCTCTCCTTCCCTCTATGATCTATCTGTCTGTCTCTATCTCTGTTTCTCTCTATCTCTGTCTGTCTTTCTTTTTCTCTGAGTCTCTCTCTGTCTGTCTCAATGTCTCAGTTGTCTGTCTCTCTCTTTCTCTTTCTCTCTCACTCTCCCTCCCTTCCTTTGTCTTTCCCTGTCACACACATATGCATATAGAGTAATGCACACACACACACACACACACACTGTGACACAGTGACACACACACACACACACAGAGTAACACACACATACACTCTGCATGAACACTACAAACAGACGTTACAGAGGCATAAAAATATCTTTATTGATCATGAAATCACCACATGTGTGTTTGCTTATTCAGTCTTGAACTTGTTTAAAAACTGAAGGCCAGAACTTAATTTGAATTCCACAAGCTGGCTTCTTTTGTTCGCTTAGTTTGTGTGTTTGGGACAGGGTCTCTTTTTTGTATTATTGTTGTTGCTTTTTTGTTTTGTTTTAAAATTGTTTTTAAAATATAAAATTTGGGCTCTAAGCATACTCTGGAAACTACATAGTACATTCAACATTTCAAACTGGGAGTCTTCTTTTGAAAACATGACGCATGCCATTGTAATCTCAGAGTTTGAAACTATTATTGCAGTATTGATCTTTTGTCAAGTTTTGTCAGACTCAGACTAACTTTCCCCGCCCTGCTTCCATTGCTAGGCATTAGTCAGTGTAGACCTGACTGTTCTACTGTAATGTAATGTAATGTAATGTAATGTAGGGCAAATCGTACCTGTGGCACTGACTGGAAGCGACAGTGGAAATGACACAAGTTTGTGTAGTTAACTAAAGGAAAGGGCTGCTTGCTGCTCTTGAGTGAATGAATTGATCGGTTGGTGTCACTGTCAGACAGAGTCACTACTATCAGATCTATGCTTCCTTGCTCACACTCAGACTATGGCTGTGTGAAGTCATAACATTTCCCCCCCCCTCCAACCTCATCAAAAACAAAAAGAAATTTTAAGAAAAGAGACTAAAACAAATGTGAGGGGAAAAAAGAAAAAAAAAGAAAAAGAAGAATGCTGAGCAAAATCCCTTTTATTCTTAGAATCTTACCACAAAAAAAGAAAGAAAAAGTGCTCATAGTCATATGTAGTGCTAATGCGTTTCATTTTCGTTTTTAAAAAATCTTTTTTTCAATTTCAGGAAACTGTCTGAGATCAAATGGCTCTTTTTATCTTTTCTTTTTAAAAAATGTTGGAACCATTTTCATTCTAATCTTTGAATTTCTCCTCCATAGCTTCAGACCTTTTCTTGGATAGAGCTCCATAGCTAGAGTTTACCAGTCACTGAGTCAGACAGACAGACAGACACTGACTGACTGAGACACAGGAGGGTCACCAATGGTGAGATTTTGGGTATGCTGACCGTTTTTGCCGACTGTAAAGCACTAAAGGTAGGTAGCCAAATTCCGACAAATTCTGAATTCTTTGATCATGGATCAGAAAGTCTGTTCCTACCGGCATAAAATGGCCTACTCTTATGAAACAGGTTTTCACATGTGTGCGAGATGTTCTGTGTGTGTTTGTACACAAGATGTGGGGTGTGTGACCTGTGTGTGTGTGTGTGTGTGTGCGTGCGTGTGCGCACATTTGGACTTGATGGAACTATTGTTACTGGTTGTATGACTGTGTAAGAATGAGTTGAGTGCAAGTGCTTTGATTTGTCTCTGCAAGATATAGTACTATATAAATTCCATTTATTATTATTATTATTATTTATTTATTTTTTATTTGTAGTGTCATACCAAAGTACTTTTGGGAGAGTACAGTTGGTAGGATGTTAACCTGGGGGGGGGGGCGGGGGGGGGGGGGGGGGGGGGGCTGGCGGGGGCGCGGGGGGCGGAAGGGGGTCTTGTGGAGCACCGAATTCAATCTGAGCGGAGTGCTTACAAGATTCGCCTAAATCCCATCTTAGATTATGTAGGTGAAGCCATTGGTAGGATGTAACTCAAACCTGATCTAGTCAATGTGATCATGAAGTCAGTGCTCTAACCACTAGACTATCTCCCCCCTCCCTCCCCCATTCTACAGTTTGATATAAGGCGAAAGGCCAAGAAGCAACTCTGTACCACTTCCTTGAACCAGTTGAGGCAGCTAATTCTAACACTGTGTAAGAGCAGTATTTTGTAGCATGGCGTAGGCCTCATCTAGATATATGCACCACCTGCCACCCTGTCAGTGACTCGATGGTGTTCAGAAGAAAGGCTCATGAGCCACCTGGCAATGTTCAACCAATCTCTGTATATAATAAGATGTGGACAGACTGCTGCACAGGACGTTCACTCTCCGCTAGTACAGTCAGTCAGTCAGTCAGTAATGACATGGGATGTGAAAGATTAATTGTCCAATTAGTCAGCAAACCTAGCTCAGTAGCTGTGTCACTCAGGTACTGGCTCAGGTAATCATCACATTCCTGAGTAATTTGCTCTGGTATACTGTATATATATATATATCAATCACAATTAACACAGTTACTGACAGCAGCACTCAAGTCGGAAGGTACAGGAGTCCGTCTGTCTAAGTACTGTGCTGTTACATTCACAGTTTGTACCACGACTGGTGATGTCAGCGGTAATATGGCATATATATGAAGTAATAATAAACACAGTAACAACAGGTTAGTCATGGCAAGGTGTCAACATTGTGCTCCCAATAATCTGTTACACTCGCAGTTTCAGAATTTGGTGACACGTATGGAATATGAAAGTTTAACATTAATTTTAGCATAGTACACAGCGCGCAAAATCCAACATCACTCAGTCAAGAGTGCTGAATTTAGCACGCCCCTTCCTTTTACCTAGTCCAAGTTCCTGCTATAGTTAACACCAGCTGGGCTGGGCTGGACAGCAGCTGAGAGTAGCTGAAAGTGGGGGAAACTGACAGCTGCGGAAACAGTGGCCAGATTGTAACATTGAAGTCCGCAATCTGCTGACAGTAACCTGTTACATCCACAGTTTGTCCTGTCAGCTCAGCAGCCAATGAATATATACATACAATATGAACACTTTACTTTAGTAATTGCTATATTGCTAACAAGTAGCATAAGTAATGTAAAAAACAACAAAACCCCAAAACACTCCAAGCCATGTTAAGG
>CM054166.1:26655506-26705506 GCA_028751875.1 Rapana venosa
AACAAGGACTTTACATAGTTAAATTTATGTAAATTAGAGCTTTGGGGAATCAGTTTTGTTTAATGATCAGTATCATGTAGCCAGTAGGTACTGCTTCTAGATCTCTTCGATCGTAGTAGTGTAACTAAAACCTTTTTAGTTGAAAGAGTGTTATGTTAGTTCCATTTTAAACTAACAATTTTGCTAATTCCATTTCAAACTGACAATTTTGCTAATTCCATTTTAAACTTTACAATTTTGCTAATCCAGTGTGCTTAGCAGTATTGCATTGTATACTATAGTATACCACTGTTTTAAGTCATGGCAGATTTCTCTGCGTGAAATTCAGGTTGCTACAAGAGCAGCACCATCCTTTCTCTTTTTTCTTTTTCTCTCCCCCATCTGTATTATGTTTGTTTCTCAATCACTGCACCAGAGTAGCTTTTTTCTACATAATTTTTGCCAGGGACAAATCTCTTGTTGCTGTGGGTTCTTTTACATGCGCTAAATGCCTGTTGCACATGGGACCTCGGTTTATCATGTCATCTAAAAGACTAGTACCCAGACCACCAGGGCCTAGTGGATGGGGGCGAGGGGGGGGGGGGGGGGTTGGAATTTGGGCGCAAAAAGGGGATCCAACCACCACACACTTATAAACCCACACTTTCACTTTCTAGGCAGGTGCGTTACAGGTGTCTAGACCACTGATGCACAAGAAAGGCACTGGAAAGCAGAGAAGCTGGCTCATATCACTTTTCTGTTTTCATGATTGCTATAATTTATATAGAATGTGAACCAACGATAGTAGCCATAGCATTCATTACTGATAGTGATGCTGTTTCACAGGAAGACACCGCTGATAACATTAACTACAGTCTAAACGATGATAACCAAAGATTGAGTAATATTTTGTGTGGTGGGTTGGAAGAAAACGGTATCTGAATGATGAAGTGGTGATTATGAAGATTTGGTCACCTTGCCTTATGCAATCTTAACTAGGTCACTGAAGATTCTGTTGTTTGTGATAATGTGTGTGTTTGTGTGTGTGTGTGAGTGTGTGAGATGTGTTTTTAGTTTAGTATTAGCAACAAACAGTATCGTAATCGTCCCATGATATTTGTAAGCTAGCGTTAGCTGTTGTATGTCATGAATTATAGTGTATTGTATCATACTGTATTGTGAAATTTTCCATACCACTTTCAGTTGTGGCAGATTTTTCTGCGCGAGATTCAGGCTGCTCTCCTCTGGGAGAGTGTGTTGCCACAAGAACAGCTCCACCTTTTTTATTTATCCTGTCTGCATGTGTATCAGATTCCCTCTGAAAGTGGGTTTTTTCTGCAGTGTTTTGCCAGAGACGACTCTAGATGCTGTGGGTTCTTTTACATACATGCTAAATCTATGGCACATGGGGACCATGGTCTATCGTTGTCATCTGGAAAGACTAGCAACCAAACCACCACTCAAGGTTTGGTCAGAGAATGGGAGGAAATGTTCAAATTCCAATAAGGATTTGGTGGGGAGGTAGATAGCCTAGTGGTTATAAATAGTGGTGAGCTGATGTGAGCTGATCTGATGGCCCCAGTTCAAGCTGCCACTGAGGCACCCGTTTAAGGGGATGTTTTCCCCTTGGAGTTTACATCAGTACTGACTCCACTCCTCCAAAAGTCCTTTGGATGAGACTATAAACCAAGGTCCCATGTGTGCGAATGCAAGCAGAACATCTTGCGTACATGTGAAAACCCAGTCTGCCTTTCGGAAGAGTATGCTAGTGGGTGTTGATAAGAACCGATGACAAAATTGAAAAAAAAAAATGTATGCAGGCAGACACCAGCATGCAGACTGGTGTCATGTTTAGACATGGTCCCTGTAGTTGGAATGTGGCTACCTTAGTGGTGGACAAAAGTGGTCGTGATATGCAAAATCTCACCATTGGTGAACCTCGGAGCTCGAGCTGAGGAACAAGGGGAAGGGAGAACACAGATCAATTTCATGACTTGTGGCTTCTTTAGACTATATTAATGCAATTTATTTACCTCCTTGACTGGTATGTATGTTGTTGTCGTCGTCATCTGTTTGTGTCAAGAAAATCATCAGGACTGACAAAGACCGGTCAGATAGTGTGTTCTAGCTTGTTTACAACAGATAGTGTGTTCTAGCTTGTTTACAATCTCGGCTTTCTTGCTTTCCTTTGTCGGATGTCCTGACCCAGGGCATCTGAGTCAGTCCGGCCAAGCAGCCTGCCCAATGAGGAGAGCTCAGGCTGCAGACCGTTTGGTGGGAGATGGATATCAGTTATTTATGATTATGATTACGGTAGTTTGATGGGCTTGTTTTCACCAGTCAGATCACACACAGGCAAGTGTGTGAGTGACCTGGGGGAGGTGGGGGAGGAGAGAGTGAGCGAGAGGGAGGGAGAGGGAGGGAGAGAGAGAAGGAGAAGTGGAAGAGCTGATTTGGGCTGATGGATGATGAAGGAGGGCGGACAGTTCTTTTAGAGCCTAGACGCGGATATTAATTAATCATTATGGCTGTGTAGATGTCATTTGAAGCCTGTTTTGGAGACAGAGAGAGAGAGAGAGAGAGAGAGAGAGAGAGAGAGAGAGAGAGAGAGAGAGAGAGAGAGAGAGGTGAAAAACATGAGTGTGTGTGAGTGTGTGTGTGTGTAGTGTAGTTTGTGTAGTGTGTGGGGTGTTTTTATTTATTTATTCTTTTATATCGAGGATAATGGAATAAGCACTCATGTGCTTTTTTTTACATCCAGTCCCCATGTGTATGCGGTTTTGTAAATAATGTCATCTGTTCCCACGGCACACAATGGCCTACTCTTACAAAAAGCGGAACAGGGTTTAACATGTGTGCAAGATGTTCTGCGTGCGTTCACACACGGGGCCTCAGTTTATAGTCTCATCTGAAGGACTCTGTGTGTGGGGGGGGGGGGGGGGGGGGGATGTGTGTGGGGGGTGTGTGTACTGTGTATGTGTGTGTGCGGTAGTATGTGTGTAGTGTGTGTGTGCGCGCACATGCATACATGCACGGCTTGTGGTAGAGGATGGTGGTAGAGGAAAGTTGAGAGGGAGGGGGAGGGAGAGACACAGAAGGAGGCTGGGAGTGCTGGTGGTGGGAGGGGGGGGGGAGGTAACACTAACAGGAAGATCAGAGGGTCAGGCTTCCTTCTTCCTCCTGTTCATCTGACCAACGTCAATGATTATGATTTGTTGCTAGCTAATGATTTTGAACTGATGCATGCTGGAGTTTTCTTGGGTGTTTCCGTATTCATTTCTCACCCAGTGCTGACACTTCTGGCATGTAGTGTACTAATGTGATGCAAACATTTTCTGTTTCATGGTGACCAAAGTGAAAATGAATGGAAACATGTTGGACTTTCTGCTTTCACTCACTCACTCTCTCTCTCTCTCTCTCCTCTCTCTCTCCTCTCCTCTCTCTCTCTCTCTCCTCTATTATATATATATATATATATATATATATATAAGAGAGAGAGAGAGAGAGAGAGAGAGAGAGAGAGAGTATAGTATATATATATACAAACACTCACACATACAGAGAGAGAGAGAGGGAGAGAGACAGATCTTTTATTCATTCTTCTTGAAATGATAGGAGAAAATAAATGAATGTAGTAGATAGAGACGAAGATAAGCAAGGGGGAGGAAAGAAGGGAAAAGGACAGGAGAGAAGAGGAGGGGTGGGCGAGGGAAGGGTCCAGGGAGGGGAGGAGAGAGAGCAATCTGATTGGAAGGGGGGGGGGGGGGGGGGGGTGGAGGTAGAGATCAAGGATGGGGAGGGAGGTGGAAGAGAGTTTGCCTTGGAGGAATGGGACATAATAATAATTAATATTTCCTGATGAACCGCTTGATGAATTGGGTTGGTTTGGACGATTGATTGATGGATGGGTACGTACATACATACAGGGAAAAGGTGTAGGTGTAGTGTGGTGGGTGTGTGCTGGGCGAGAGTCGTGGTCTGGATGGATGTATGTCATGTTGTAGTGTACTACTGCAGTTATACTTATAGATACAACTGTCAAATTAATGTCAAGCACTCTACCATGTTGAGACATGTGCTCACATATTTTCTTTGTCTGTTTGTCTGTCTTTCTGTTTGTCTATCTTTCTCTGCCCTTGCCTCTCTCTCATTCACTCACTCAATCAAACACAGGCATGCCAAGTATGGATGCAATAAAATGCATGCATGCACTCGCACATGCACTCACGCATGCCCTTGTGCATGTGCATTCTCACACACTTACACACACACACGCATGTACACACGCACGCACACACAGTCATACACACACCCACACACCGGGACGGGATAGCCTGGTGGTTACAGTGATGTATTTGTGATCTGCTGACTTGGGTTCAAATCTCGTTCAAGAGGATTTCTCCTCTGGAGTTAATATCAGTGCCAACTCGACTCTCCCCAAAAGTCCTTTGGATGAGACTATAAACCGAGGTCCCGTGTGCGAACGCACGCAGAACATCTTGTGCACATGTTAAAACCCGTTCCGCTTTTCAGAAGAGTAGGCCATTGCATTGTGTGCCGTTGGGAACAGATGACTAACTTTACAAAACTGCATACACACGGGGACTGGATGAAGAAAAAGCTCATGAATGCTTATTCCATTATCCTCGAAATAAAAGAATAAATAGAGCGCACACACCCACACCTTGGTGAAGGGGGGTGGGAACAGTGCACCCAAAATAACGGGCACACTTTGTTGTCTCACCCATCACATCGGACAATGACTGGCAAAGGAGAAGACTGCTTGTGTGTGGCAGGTTGAAAAAATGCCTCACCATAAATTGTTTATTGTCAGCCATCTTGTAACACCCCCCCCCCCCCCCTTCTCCCCCCTGAAGATTCTTTTCCTTGCCTTTTCATTTCGTTCCATGCTGTTTATAGCCCCACCAGCCACAAAGGCCATAGGTGACACTCCACCACAAAATGAGTCGCTGAGCACCTGACCCACTTTTCGGCTAGGAGCCATTTTAGGCAGGTGGGTGGTCAGGTTGTCCATTTTGAGATTTTGATTGATTATTAAAACTATAGCCGTTATTCTATCTTGTGATGAATACCAAGGCATAACTCTGTTTCTGTTTGCTTTCAAACGTGTTTTGAATACACCCATGCCCTCATTCTGACCCCTATCATGATGCTAAACTTGTCAGTTTCTGATTTTGCCATGTCCTGCAAATTGATATCCTTGGACCTTGCTATAGATGACAACAACCCCCAACCCCCCTCCCAACCCCATCTTACATAATACTCGTCCAAGTGTAATAATAACATTTCAATATATTACATACAGGCCTTGAGTTCAGGTTGATAACCAACAAAGCGTTTTGACCACCAGAGTTAATCTGCGCTGTGTGCAGTGATAAATCGATGGTGGCAGTCTCGTCACACACACAGACAGACAGATAGACAGACAGACAGACCTGTACAATTACAGAGACAGGAGCACCTGCTGCAGTCTGTGTAGGGATTAGTTGATATCTATTTATTTATTATATTTTATTATAAATTTATTCATTTGTTTATTCCGCTTTAAGTCACGGCAGATTTCTCTGCGTGAAATTCAGGTTGCTCTTCCCAGGAAGAGCACATTGCTGCCACAAGAGCAGCGCCACCCATTTCTTTTTTTTTTCTTTTTCCTGTCTGCAACTGTATTTGTTTCCTTTTCAGAATGGCTTTTTTTTTTTAACAGAATTTTGCCAGGAACAACTCTCTTGTTGCCGTGGGTTCTTTTACGTGCGCTAAATAATTATGTGTAACACACGCGACCTCGGTTTATCGTCTCATCCGAAAGACTAGCACCCAGACCACCACTCATGGTCTAGTGGATTGGGAAAAGTTTCGGGCCCCAAACGGGATTTGAACCACTGCACACGTCTGACCTGGACTTTTCGCTTTCTAGGCAAGTGTGTTACCTCTAGACCGCCGATCCACCACAATGTTATATATGTGTGTATTATAGCCACAGAAAGCAGGGACTGGAGGTATTGATTGACTTCGGGTGTATACTACCTGTATTATTGGAAAGCACACAAACAGGGAACAGGTGGTTATGCTCAGAGCGGGTGGCGTTAAATTGCGATTACGTGATTGTGCGCACTTGTAAACGCACAGATTTACACTTCAAGTGTGAGTGACAGAGTACACGCATGTTTGTGTGTGTGTGTGTGTAACTAAGGTGTGGTATAGTTGTGATGCTTGGAGGAGGGTATGCATGCTGCGTAAGTTGTTTGTGCAGGCTTGGATGCATGCGTGCACGCATGCACACACACTACTACACACACACACACACACACACACACACACACACACACACACACACACACACACACATATATATATATTATGAATTTATAAAACACCCATGGGTGCTCAGACACACATACATATACACACACACACAACACACACCACACACACACACACACACGCACACACGCACGCACGCACACACACACACACACACACACACACACATGCACACTTACATGTGTGTGCATCTGTCTGTGCATCTGTCTGTGTCTATGTCTGTCTGAGAGAGGGATTTACATTTTATATGCACAGACAGGCAAGAGGAGTGAAACGAAAACTAAAATATTCCAGTATATCCATTTATATGTCATAACATTGTCCACCCCCCCCCCCCCCCAAAAAAAAAAAAAAGGACACCACCCCCCTCTCTATAGAGCCCTCCAAGACAGAAAAAAAAGGAGAAAACAACCAAAAAATGAGGAGGAAATGAAATAAAACTTGTCAGAAGAGAAATTGTGTATTCTCACATTAAAGTTTCTCCTACTTGCATAAAGTGGGGGTGGGGGTGGATGGGGGGAGGGGGGGGGGGGAGCTTGTTTGGCCAACAGACAGGGGCCCTAAGTTAAAGGGGCTGTAAAGTTGACAGTAGGTTGTTGGGGGGGGGGGGGGGGGGGGGGGGGGGGGCAGAGGGAGGAGGGGGGGGGGGGGGGGGCTGGCTAAACCTGTCAGTGGACTGGATCATGCTCAAGCCATGGTTCAAGGGGATAGGGATGTCCCTCCCTCCCTCTCTCTCTCCTCCCTCCCTAAGTTTTTTGTGGGGGGATGAGGAGGTTGTGAGAGAGAGAGAGAGAGAGAGAGAGAGAGAGAGACTGGGGCGCTGTGTCTGTGTCTGTTTGTGTGTTTGTGTGTGCGTGCATGTGTTTGTGTGTGCGTGCGTGTGTGTGTGTTAGAGTGTGTGTGTGTGTGTGAGTGAGTGAGTGAGAGAGAGAGAGGGGCGGGACAGTGTGTGTGTATATGTGTGACAAGAGTGTGGGATTTATATAGGGAGGGAGGGAGGGAGGGAAGAAAACAGCATCAGGCTGGGGGCTTGTGATGTGAAGCTGTGGTGTTTGCCTTCAAGTCTCCGTGAAGAGGATGCGCGGCAAGCCTGTCTGTCAGCAGCCCCTCAGCCCAGAGTTGCCCCCTCACAAGCCTTGAACCACCACTCCAGCACTGCTAGGACTGATGAAAGTGTTCACCCTTCAAATGGGTTTCACTAACGGGATTATGATATTCGTTTGTGTTATGTATATTCTGTGATGTATGGTGATGTCAGCTGCCATGTGTAACAGCTGTGGAGGAATGCGAGGTTTGAATTATTGGAGGATGTCACATTTTGTGAGCAGAGTTGAATGTTCTGAAGCTGTTGCCTTTATTTTTTTTCTCGGTGCAAAACACTTTTTCACTTGTAGAAGTTTAGGATTCTGAGTGAGATTCAAAAAAAGATTTTAGTTTGAGCTGTCTGTTTTCTTTTGATGCTGTTAAAAAGTTTGTCGTTTTGTCCTCAATTTTTGTGAAGTTTGTTGTGGGAAGTTTTTAAAAAAAGAACTTGATGATAACAGTTGATGCCCTTCCAAAATGATTGGGTAGAGTTGTGATCAAAAGAGTTGCTAATTAACACAACATGAAGCCAAAAAAGAAAATAGTAATGTTATCATGAAAGCTGGTAGTGGTGAGTATGTACCGAATTAAAATGCAAATAAATACCGAGTGTTAAGCATATTTAGGAAAAGTAAGTAGGTGTTTGCTAGTTGAACAATTTCTCCATTTTTATGAAATTACCAACTTTTCCAGAGAGATGTAGAACTTTTTGTATGAAGTTTTGCTTCACAGCCTGGTGTTGTCTGATAGAAAAAAATGTTGTCAGAGTTTTGAAATTTGGTTTCCTTACAGTGATTGGATCATTGGAGGAAACATGCAATTCTTTCATCCGCTGTTGATGTAAAAGAATTGTGAAATGTACCCTGCTCCAAAAGTAGATCATTTAGGATTTTCCAAAAGCTTCATAGGTCTGTGCAGTGGTCGCTGACAATCTTCTTTTAGGGAATGAATGCATTGCCTCTTAAGAGAGCTGCAAGACTGAATCAACAAGTGGAGGATTTGATTTTGTACAGTATGTGTGTTACCAGTGTGATGGAAGGATTGATCTTGTGTGGTGTTAATCTGGAGGAAAACCAGCATTCCATGCCCAAGGAGGAAAGTGAGCTTGTGTGATCATACAAAAGTGGGATAAATTTTAAACACCTATCCAATCCAAGACAATGAAAACCTCTGCATATGGAACTGAAAAAAAGCCCAAATAATATTAGCAAACCAAGGAAGAAATAAACTTCTGTCACCCACAAAAAAAAAAACAACTGGAGAAAACAGTAAGGTGGAGACAGCAGTAAGGTGGGGGAGAAAAACAGTAACCTACCACACCAAAGTACAAAGTGAACTCATGTTGACACACAAACTCCGAAAAAACTTTATAAAAAATTGCTATCAAACCAAAGAAGTAAAACTCCTGTTATGAACCCACACATCTACGGCTTATCGCGCTGACATAATCTCCACCACTTCATGCTTCTGCCTCTGCATTAAAGCAAAACCTGCTGCAAAACCTCCCTCTCCCCCCCCACCCTGCTAAAATCCAACACCAGACAACTGTGTAGAGCACTCAGTCGGTACTGGCAGGCAGCATGATCAGCGCTGTGATGGACCAGAGAGGAAACAACCCCTCGACCAGCCAAACCATGGATGAAGTGGGAGAGCTGGGGTCAGGGGTGGGGTCGGGGGTGGGGTCGGGGGCAGAGGTACCCCTGAAGTGTGCGTGGCGGGTGCGCAGAAGCAGCCTGAAGCGCCACCCCATGCACTGCTGCGATGTGGTGGCCACCGATGCTCAGGTGGCTCTTGTAGGGTGAGGTTTGAACTCGCTTAGTGTTGAGAGTGAAGGCCTGAGGAGAGAGAGAGAGAGAGAGAGGGAGGAGAGAGAGAGGGGGGGGGGGGGGGGGGGGGGGAGAGAGAGAGAGGGAAGGGGAGAGAGGGGGGGAGGAGAGAGAGTTGGCTTTTTGTGTGTGTGTGGAGGGGGGGGGGAGGGGGTTCCTTACCACAAAAGGGTGGATCTCTGAAGGTATGAAAGAAAGCATTTACACCTTTCTGGCAAAACGTGATGGTTAGCCTTTAAATACACATTGATTAAGTACTATAATACAGAGTTGTAACGGGTACAAACATGATTCATAATGCTGTAACTGCTCATATTACTAGTGATGTTTGTGCTGCTGCTGCTGCTGCTGCTGCTGCCATCACTTCTGCTGGTGCCACTGCTGTCAGCAGCTTCTGTTGCAGTAACTTACACTGCTCATAATGCTCCTCATGATGATGATGATTGATGATGATGAACTTGTAGTAAGAAAATGTTACAGAGGTCTGGCACTTGCTTCACTGTATAGATGAAGCCTTCCAACCAAAACCGCTCATCCTGATAATAGTATCATGAGGAGAGAAGATGTTTGGATGTAATGTGTTAATAATATGACAGACTGAAATGCACTGTGCATGCACACATATGTATACATGTACACATGCATGCGTGCACACTCACACATATGTACATGCATGCATAACTATATGCATGCACACATACACATTTTTTTTCTTCCTGTCTGTCTGTCTCTTTCTTTGTGTGTCTGTCTGTTTCTTTCTTTCTTTCTTCTCCCTTCCTCTTCCTTCTCTCTCTCTCTCTCTCTCTCTCCCTCCCTCTCTCTTCTCTCTCATCCTCTCCCCTCCCTCCCTCTCCTCCTCTCTCTCGCTCTCCCTCCATTTCCAATTGAGAGTCAGTGGTTTAAAAAACAGTGGATCTTAAAGGAAGACAACTCAGACGATGCATTATGTCCATCATGTGAAAACTCTTCAGAAAACCAGGTGCACTTTCTTTTCCATTGTACTGCCTATACAGATGTACAGAATAAGTGTGGTAGGATAGATTTTCTAAAAGATCACCCAGACAGTAATGACATTGTTAATCCTCTGTGTGAAGCTATTGTTAACAAATTGGCTAAATTCGTCACTTCAGCAATGAACATTAGGAGAAAAGAGAGTTAGAAACCAAAAGTGTTACATCGCAAGATGACCCTTTTTCCGTTTTGAGTAAAAGTTTGTGTGTTTATGTGTGTTTAGTGTATGTGTGTTAGTGTGTGTGTGTGTGTGTAGGGGGGGGGGTGGTTGGGGGATGTTTGTGTGTGTATGTGTATGTGAATAAGGATTACGAACTTATGTCAATATTGGAAAAAGATAACACTGTTTGTAATGTAGATGAAGGAAATGAACATCTTTGGATAATGTCTATGTATCATGGATATTGTTACCATTTCCCCCTTGACTACATGGCTCCACTGCTATATAGACAATAAACCATGTCATTGTCTCTCTCTCCCTCTCCCTCCCTCTTCCCTCCCTCTCCATCCCTCTCTCTCACTCTCCCTCCCTCCAACTCTCTCTTCTCTCTCCCTCTCCCTCCGTCTCTCCCTCCCTCCATCCTCTCTCTCTCACTCTCTCTCCTCAAGACTCTCTCTTTCTCTCTCTCTCTCTCTCTCTCTCTCTCTCTCTCTCTCTCTCTCTCTCTCTCTCTCTCTCTCTCTCTCTCTCTCTCTCTCTCTCTCTCTCTCACACAGAGAATGGACCAAGAAGGCAGAAAATAGACAAGAAGAAGGTGACAGACAGGAAGAAAAGGAACAAGGCAGAAACAGAGAGGGGAAAGAAAAGTAGAGAATTCCTTGCACAGAATTTCCAGAAGGTGGGGATGCTGTTTGCACTGACTGGCCCCTGGCATCCCCACAGGGGGGGGGGGGGGGAAGAGGGGAACGTGGTGTAATCATGTATCCATGAGTAGGCAAATCATGGTGAATGAGTGACTACTGCACCCCCACGTGACCCAGCTAATCTTCATAAAAAGGTGAAGTTGTTCCCATAACCTATGTGGTCATCGGGGAGCGAGGCATCAGAGACCTCAGCTTCGCTAGGGGGCCAGCATATTGAGGGCAGCGCCCATCTCCTCTCCCTCGCTGCTTTACCTTCCCTGACCCTCAAGAGGTAGATACCCATTTACAGCTGGGTGAGCTGGGGGACTGTACTAAAGCCAAGGCGCGCAAATGATCGCCCATCCAATTGGTAATCCTGCTCGATGCTGCTTAACCTTGGCTGGGGGAAAGTCAGTGCTCTTGACATGGATACACGCCAACTGCAAAAGTTGACACATTTTCTACATGACGGTACAGCAGATTAGGCTGAAAGATGAAGAAAGGGGGTATGTAACATGTTCATCAACTAACCCAGCAGGTCAATACTCAGCCCGCAAACATGGGCTTCTCCAGCCGTGTTTTGGCCCAGGCCAAAAGCAGTGTCTGTTGTTGACAATGTAAGCTGAAGTGCCGAGGCCTACATCAGTGATGTTGGTTATGTTGCTAAATGCTGTGATTGTCTGTCTTCATCCATGAACAACTCTCAGCACACAACAACATGCCCTTTCCTGTAGAGGAGAACAAATCCTTTGAATCTTGAGTATGGATGCCTATATATGGCAAGATGCTTATAAAAATAGAGTCATGCATGCAAACTTCTCATCCAGTGTGTACTTTAAACAATTTTGACAGTGGGATACTGTCTGAGTCCAAGTGTTTATTGTGTGGGTGACCCCCCAGTGTGTTGAATTGAGGAATGAACGTTCAACAACAACAATAACGCAGTCTGTGTTTTGCAATTTTGGAGGATACTTTCCCCTAACATCACAATTGTGAATAGGCCACTCTTGTGAGGTAAAGCAAGGGAGAAAACTTGCCAGTACATACAGGCTACACTCCTGTATTAGCTTGCGGGTCATGTAGTATCTTGTATAGAGTGCAAGTCAGAAAAAATGTTGGTGATTTTCACAGATTTTTAAAGTATGAAAAAATGCACTGTGCACTTGTTTTTGGGGATTGAGGACATAGAGCAATACCAGGTAGTCACATGAAAGTTGGAAATGTTCATCAAATGAAGATTGTTCGTATTCCTACAGTGTTGACCCCGCGCACGCATATTGCAATTAGGAAGCTAGCAGACAAAGGACTGAGGGGTACAGTGTTTGCCGAAAAATTAAAAAATTTCAAACCTACCAAATTTGTTCAAAATCACATGAGTTTTGAGTCAGAGGCTAGTCTTTCACAAAAAGTGGATGCCTTAGTATATGTGCAGTACAAACATAAGAGTTGTATGGAAAAACGGAAAGAAAAGTGCGAATTTTTAATACAGGTGTGTAGCCTAAGTGAGGCCATCTGTCAGGGAAAGCAAGGGAGAAAACTTGCCAGTATCAGTGAGTTCAGCTGCAGATTCGAGGGTAAGCCCCTTAGTATTTCTCTCGTCTGTGTTCAGGAGTCGCTTGGTTGAACACAGTGGCCACAAAAGCAAAAGGTTTCATGTCCCAGATTCTGAATCAGAATTTTATTTTACTATCATTTTGGGTTATGTTGGGGAAATATTCTGGTATCTCCTAGAAGATGGTGTTCTTGTTTTTTAAAGGTGAAAACCATTAAAAAAAAATTTTTCCTAGCCTTGGCTGCTTGCTGGAAAGTCACATTCAGAAACGGGATGGTTGATGGTAAAGGGAGACCTCAGGAGTGTGCACAAATATATATATATATATTATATATATATTATATATAGATAGATATATATATATAGATATATATATATATCATATGTATGTATGTATGTATATAATTTTTTTAGGGGGGGTGGTGTTTTTGTTTTTGGTTGATGTTTGCTGCTATTACTTCTTCTGGTGCTGCTGTTGTTGCTGTTGTTTCTTATACTGTTATTACTGCTGCTGATACTGCTACTACTACTGCTGCTACTGCAGCAATTATTGCTAGTACTACAACTACTACTATGCCCACCCACCACCACCACCACCACCACTACTACCACTACTACTACTACTACTACTACTACTACTACTACTACTACTACTACTACTACCACCACCACCACCACCACCACCACCCCACCACCACCACCACCACCACCACTACTACTACTATTACTGCTGCTGCCGCTGCCGCCGCCACTACTTACTACTACTACTACCACCACCACCACCACCACCACCACCACTACTACTACTATTACTGCTGCTGCCACTGCCGCCGCCACTACTACTACTACCACAACCACCACCACCACCACCACCACCACCACCACAACCACCACCACACTACTACTTCTACTACTACTACTACTACTACTACTACTACTACTACTACTACTACTACTACTACTTTTCTACTTCTTCTACTTCTTCTACTCCTACTACCACCCCACCACCACCATCACCACCACCACCACCATCACCACCATCCTCACCACCACCACCACTGCTACTACTACTACTGCTGCTACTACTACTACTACTACTGCTGCTACTACTACTACTGCTGCTACTACTACATACTACTGCTGCTACTACTACTACTACTACTACTGCTACTACTACTACTCCTGCTACTACTACTACTACTACTACTGCTACTACTACTACTGCTGCTGCTACTACTACTACTACTACTACTACTACTACTACTACTGCTACTACTACTACTACTACTACTACTACTACTACTACTACTACTACTACTACTACTACTACCACTACCACTACTTCCACCACTACCACTACTACCACTGCTATACTGCTACTGCTGCTGCTGCTGCTGCAACAGCTACCAGTACTACTGCTACAGGTCTGTGGTGCACTTCATCCTTCCTTCATTCTCTCTATCGGCTCCTGTAGGTAGTGCTAGTTCAGCTGGGTGGCAGCAGTTGAACAGACCCTGCAGTGCACTTTACTAGGGCCAGTGGGAAAGAATGGTACAATGACTCTCAGGGTTCATGGCACACAGTGCATGCAGGATTCCTGTCCTCCAGTCCTTTTCCTTTTGCTTGTTGATTTTGGCCGCTTGCGCGCCAAAACTTGGTCCATTGTTTTCAGATTAGAAAGGTTTTGTTTTTTGGGTTGGGTTGTTTTTTTTTAGGGTGGGGTGGGGTGGTGGTGATAAACAGCTGAAACACATTTCTTATTGTTCTCTGGAGTTTCTGAAAATGTGTTTTGTCTCTGTCTCTGTCTGTCTTTTAGTCTGTCTGTCTTTCAGTCTGTCTGTCTGTCAGTGTGTCTGTCTGTCTGTCTGTCTGTCTCAAAACACACACACACATATAATACACATACGTGGCTTCATACTTATTCCCACACACACACACCACCACCAACCCCCCCCCCCCACCCCCCTCCCCCCCCCCCCCCAACCCCCCACACACATACAATGACACACGCATACTCACAACCTGACACCCACCCACAAACCCCAAACCACCACCCCTCCTCTAATCCACCTACCCCACCCCATGACCAGCACACACCTTTCTCCGCTGCCACCTTTCCCAAACTCAGACTTATTCCGATCAATTCTTACACAGCTGTAAGCGAGGACGGCAGAGCGTGAGCTCTGCACTACACCACAGTTGTATTTTGTTTATTTAATTTTTGTTAAATTATTTATGATTTCAGATTTCGCTCAGGGAGCATGTCAGGGGAGAAGAAAGAGGACGAGGATGGAGGAGGTGGAGGGGGTACAGGTTTGTCGTCGCAGGCGACAGGTATTTTGTCTGCCATCACCACCTTCGCCAGCAACTCGGTGTCAGGTGTGTTGTTGTTGTCGTCGTTGTCTTCAATTTAACGTCTGTTCACTCTCAGGGATATCAGACGAAGGGGGTGGAAAGTGTAGTGGGTGGAAGGAAGGTCAAGAAAGTAGAGAACAGGGTAGAAGGAGAAAATACGAAGAGATAGCGTGTGTGTTGGTGTTTTTGTGCCTTAGAATTAGAAATGATATATAACGATAGCGAAATAAAGAAGTATTCTTTAACATGAGCAAAATTTAAACTCAACTGAAACAACAACAGAAAACATGTTATAGCTACGACAAATGTTCAAGGATACTATGCAACAGACATCTAGCAATGGCAAAGGCTAACTTTGAACTTTCAAATACAGTTTCCAGAGACTGCTCTGAAATTGTAGGCTGTAGGTAAAAAGGGTTTGACAACCAGGCACTCAAATATGAGTATTGGAAATATGATCTCCACATAGACACCTAATATTGTTTTGCAAAATGTCGTGATAAATGCATTCAGTTTCATTCTAAGATATAGTGTATTAGTTCATCTTGCGGTTACAAAACTTATATCTGTTTGAGAGGGATTCTTGGAACATAGTGTCAGGTTGTGTATGTGTGCCTCGGGTGGGGAGTTTTGTGGGTTTTATTTTTACAAATTAAAAAAAAAATTGTTTGTTTTTGTTTTAGGGGTGGAAAAAAACAACATGTATTTTTGTGTGATGGTGTTTTCTGGCCAGAAAGATTTTTTTGCAGTGTGAAATTCATGGCGAGTCAAAGTCAAAGTCAAACTTTTATATTCAGATGTCTAGTAACCAGTATTCATGAAGAAGGGACACTGGCATCGCCATGTTGTTGTTGTTCTGTCATCTTTGTTTATTTCTGTTGTGTTTTTGTTGGAATAGTTGTTTTGCTGTTTGTTCATTTTATCTAGATTAAAGAGTTTGTGCATTTTTTGTTGTACGTAGGAAAAATTTCACATCTGTGGGAAATTCATGGTGATTGTGAATGTGTGAAGAAACGGAATTGTCACAGTGTTGTTTTATCATTTTTTGTTTATTTCTTTTTATCTGTGAAGTTGGAATACAGCTACCCTAATGGTGGGGGGTGGGGGGGAGGGGGGAAACAATGTCACATAAGCAAAATCTCACCATTGGTGAACCTCGGAGTTCTAGCCAAGGAATGAGGAAAAAAAAAGTTGATTTCTTTGTTTTTGTTTATGAAGTGTTTATTCAATTGGTTTTAGATTAAATTACTTTATTTTCATTTTATGTTATTTTTTGTGTATGATCATATGGGTGGTAGCGTCATGGTCTAACTGAACAGTAACACTGATGAGCTCTGTCCCTATGGACATTCCTCTGGCCCTGAGAATATAACAAACACCACATACCTGGCTGGGTATAACTTCTTTTTCTTCTTCTTCCTTTTTTGTCATGTTTCTCCCAGGGGAGGTTTGACATTGATGAGCCTTCTCCATCTCTCTCTGTTTTGAGCTTCCTCCTTATTATGCCCCTTTCTCTGAGATCATCTGCAATACAGGCAGCCCAGGTTTTGCTAGGTCTTCCCTTTGGTCTCTTTCCATCCACTACGAAGTTCATTGCTCTTTTTATGATGTGGTGGTCTGCTCTCCATTCAACGTGCCCAAAACAGCGCAGTCTATGGCTGGGTCTGACATGGTGCACAAATCCAACATCACTCATTCAAGAGTGCTACATTGAGCGTGCTGCCCCTTCCTTTTACCTAGTCCTAGTGTGGTCAGTTCCTGCTGTAATAAACACCAGCTGGGCTGGGATGGGGTGGGATGGGGTGGGGTGTGGTGGGGTGGGCTGGGCTGTAGTGGATAGCAGCAGAGAGCAGCTGAAGGTGGGGGACACTGGCAGCAGCTGTGCCGAGAGATCAACATGAGGGTTGTGCTGACTGCTTGCCATGGGGTTGTGGGATCAGCAGGACAAGGAACGTCACCAAAGAGAAGAGAAAGCACAAAAAACAAGAATAATAATATTCTTCTCACATGGCACAGTTTTCCGCTGTTTGCAGCCTTTCTGTTAAGTCTTTGAGGTGAATGCGATGCCTTTCTCAATCGGTGTCATGGGGGTGACTTATATATCCCACTGTTTTATATAGAGGCATGTTGTTTAAGGTGATTGCGATGCCTTTCTCAATCGGTGTCACTTATATATCCCACTGTTTTATATAGAGGCATGTTGTTTGAGGTGATTGCGATGCCTTTCTCAATCGGTGTCGTGGGAGCGACATATATCCCACTCTTTTGTATAGACACAAGTGTTCTTTGTCTTATGTCAGTGCATTATTGTTCAGGAGATACTTTGGGGGGGGGGGGGGGGGGGGGGGGGGGCTATATGTTGGGAGTTTTTTGTTCTTTTTCTTGGGCATTCCTCAGCTTAACGCCTGAGAGGGTCACCCCAAACATATACACTCTGAATCACTGATCTCACCTGGGAGTCACTGTGAGGCTGTAGGTGCACCCTGGATGAGATGTTGTTGTCTTCGATTTTATGTCTGTTCACTCTCAGTGATATTGGACGAGAAAAAAAAATACGAGGGGTGTATGAGAATTGAGGTGGTGGTAGAGGCCTACTGAAAAATGCGAGGGGGGAAAAGTAGTCTAATCATGAAAAGAAACCGCACAAAGCAAAAGATACAATAAAAAAACACCAAACCGAAACAAAAACATAAAAAGTGATTAATGTTAATGAAACTATAACAAATGTCCTATAGGACTATGCCAGAGACCTTTTGCAATATCAAATGCCAAATTCAAATTATTGAATATGCTTCTAAGGGAGTTTTCAGAAAATTGGGGTAAAAAAGCTTTTGTATTCTTACATTCAAATATTATATGAGTATTAGAAATATTCTCACCACATAGACATTTACTATTTCTACTGAATTTGGTTACAAATGCATTAAGTTTTATTCTATAAAATAAACTATTCACTCTTCTTGCTGTGGAGATATTTGAGCAAGCCTTAGAATGGCTCACGACTCTTGCTTTATCAGTTTTGATGACAGATCTGTTTAGAAATCTCTCTTTTAGGTGATACGTTACTGTGACCTTTTTCCATGATCATCTGGATGGGATGTGTGCGTGTATGTTTGACTGCTTTCAAGTACCTCCTCATAATAATACTGATATAAGTAGCCATACCCAAACTTCAAGAGGTTTTTTTTGTTTTTCCCTGTTAATGGAGTGTAGAAAGTTGTTATGCTAAGAGCTTTGTTGTTATGGAAGAAGAACAATCTCAACCTACCATTTCAAAGCGTAATGAGAGTTTATTGTAGGCCTTAGCACTGTGCTAATATCAATATCCTTTAAACAAAATTTTGTTCATCGCCTTGAGCTCTTGAGGTTCACCAATAGTGAGATTTTTGTGTATACAACCCATCTCCACCCCCCCCCCCCCCACCCTTATCCCCACCACTTAGATTCTGACTTCAGGGATACATCAGTATCTAACACAGCTTTTGGCCTGGGCAATGTCTTGTTGACAAGGTCTGTTATCATGAATTTGATTTCCACACACCCTCTCAGTATCTGTCGTCTTTCTTCTTGCCCCCCCCCCAAAAAAAAAGAAAAAAAAAAGATCAAAATCATCTTCATCACATCCGCATTCTCTCCTCTGAAGTCAAAGAGTATGGCTGCCTAATTGGCGAGGTACTTTAAAAAAAAAAAAAATTTTAAGTCGTACAACGCAAACTTTTTCATTCAGTAGCGCGCAATTTCAATCTCACAGTGAATTCCAAAGTAGGTGGGATGATGAGTGAGTCAGAGTGCACATTCTGGGTATCACCATCCCCTCCCTAGAGTGTTAAGCTGGGGAACGCACAACGACAACAACGATGACATTCCCAACAACAACAATGACAACGACAACGACAACAACGACTACAACAACAACGACAACATCCACATTCTCATCATCACCACCACCACCACCATTGCGTTCCAGCGGCAGGCGGAGAGACGACAAACAAGTGGTACTCGGAGCAAGAGGACAGCGTCTCCAGCAACCTGCCCCTGTCGGAGAAAGCGGAGCTGAGCTCCCTGCCCGTCATCACTCCGGCCGGCCTCCAGCAGACCACCCTGGCCACCGTGGACCGCCCTGACGGCCAGCCACCCAGGGTGCCGCTCCCCCCACCCCCACCACCACCACCCACCCCCACCCCCACCCCTGTGGCGGTCGTCAAGGACTCGGCCACCCAGCCGCTGCCCCCTTCGCCTGACCGCAAGCTGAGCAGAGCCCAGCCTGTAGGCACTGTGGAGTATAAGGTGCAGTTGTTGTTGTCGTTATTGTTGTTGTTGTTTAGTTGTTTCGTTTTATTGTGGTGGTGATATGTGTTGTGGCTGTGGATGGTGAATTGAGTGCAAGTATGAAGGGTGGGGGTGGGGGGAGGGTGGTGGGGGGGGGAGGTGTAGTGGTTTTGGTGTATGTAGTAGACATGCTTGTGGATACAGATATGTATACGCCACATGTATGCACACTCGCTTGCAGAGTTACATGCATGAGCGTGTGCGCGCACACACAGCATGCGGACGCACGCGAATGCACTCACTTAGAAACACATGCTCATATATACATGCATGCAAGCATGCACACAGGCAGGCACGCACACATACATACACACACTACACATACATACTACACACACACACTACACACACAATCACACACACACATACACACATACACCTCACAACACACCACACACACTACTACACAACACACACACACTCACACCACACACTACTCCCCACACCCCCACACACACTAAACCCCACACACACTACACACAACACACCACACACATTTTTCATTATTATTTATTCTTATATCGCATAATGAATAAGCGCTTATGTGCATTTACACTACACAACAACCAACAGAGGCACATCACACACACCATACACAGAGGAAATATATTACACATTATTCAAAACAGCATAGGGAAAACAACTTTGAAAGAACATCAAAATTATTTTATTTCCTCCGTTTTTGAGGGGATGGGGAGGGAAGGACAGGAAGAAATAGTGGGTGGGTGGGAGGAAAAAGTGGGGGGGGGGGGGGAAGAGGTAGTAGAGAGGGGGTTCATGGAAGGAGAGTCCACAAATTTTATTTTCTTTTGTTGATGTCATCGTCAGTCCTCTCAAACAATCAGACATGCTGTCACCCCCCCTCCCTCCTCCCCCCCATCCCCCAAAAAAGAAAGAAAGAAGCTTTCTAAGAAGTGTGCATTTGCGCGTGAAAAAAGGCTGGAAGTAAGTAAGTGGGTTATGTACTACGGACTGTGGTCGTGGGGATCAATTTTGCGCGTGGCGGTGCAAGGCTTAACCTTTCGCTTGCTTCGCTCTGGGGATTGAATTTGTGTCCTGATGTAACGAACTCCCTCCCAAAGTGCTCGACTTTTGGTGTGACTTCTTCTTCTGCTTCTGCTTCTGCTTCTTCTTCTTCTTCTTCTTCTTCTTCTTCTTCCTCCTCTTCTTCCTCCTCTTCTATGTTTGCTGATTGTCCTTTTGTTTTGTTTGATTTACAAAAAAAAAATTTCTTTCTTGCTTTCTTTTTAGTTGTTGTTGGGTGTGGGGGGTGGGGGGGTGGAGGGAAGATTCATTGTTTCACTTTTGTTTTGTTTTGTTTTGTGTGTGTGTGTGTTTTGTGTGTTATGTGTGTGTGTGTGTGGTAGTTAGGAATTTTTTTGCCAGTACATTTTACATTGTTTCTGAAGTAAAGGTCTTCCACCTGTTTTTTGTATGTCAGTCTGTCTGTCTCTCTCTCTCTCTCTCTCCTCTCTCTCTCTCTCTTTCTCTCCCTCTCTCTCTCTCCCCTCTCTCTCTCTCCCCCCTCTCTCTTCCTCTCCTCCCTCCCCCCCCCCCCCCTCTCTCTCTGCCAGTAGGAACAGATGACAGAATTTACAAAACCGCAAACACACAGGGACTGGATGTAAAAAAGCACATAAGTGCTTATTCCATTAAGATAAATCT
Organism: Rapana venosa; assembly: GCA_028751875.1. NCBI lineage: Eukaryota > Metazoa > Mollusca > Gastropoda > Neogastropoda > Muricidae > Rapana > Rapana venosa. The sequence continues at coordinate 26,676,492 of CM054166.1, forward strand.
CTCTCTCTCTCTCTCTCTCTCTCTCTCTCTCTCTCTCTCTCTCTCTCTCTCTCTCCCCCCTAGCCCTCCTCCTCCCTCCCTCCCTCTCTCTGTCTGTGTCTTTGCTTTCTCAGTTCTCTCTCTGCTTCTGTCTTCATCTCCTGGTTTCTGATCTTGTGCCTCTTTTCTATTTTCTTTCTCTTCCGTCAGACCCCATACTCACTCTGTCACTTATGATTCTCAGTTTCAAACGCTGTGTGACGCCATGTATTTCAAACAACAACATACGTACGCATGAACATCAGTATGAAGAGACTACACCACTACCCCCAATACTCACACCTGTCACTAACACAACACGTTCACACACACGCATTGACACACCAATAGTCTTCCAAATACACACACACACACACTACACCACCACACACGCACCACCACTCACACACACACTCACACACACACACACACACACAAACTAAAAGGGATGTTTTGCTGCTTATTGATATAGTCCTCAGTCCCAGAGGTAGCAGCTTTTGTACTTTTTGCCGTCTTCTTCATCGTCGATCTTCTGGGTAGAGTACTGGAAAGCTGTGTGTGTGTCTCCCTCCTTGATGTCGTGGTGTGGAGGTGCTGTAAGGGGTTGTGGGGTTTGGGTCTTCAGGTGTGGTGTGGGTTGGGTGGCGGTGGTTGGGTAAGCTGCTGGTGAGGTTGTGCGTAAAACGTCAGCCTGAGGTGTGTAGTTGTGTGTAGTGTTAAACGTAGCGCTGAAAGCAAGGTGGTAATCTTTCTGTCCGATGTTTTGTTTTGTTGTGTGTGTGTGTTAATTTTGATATCGTTGATGAGGCAATGTCAAGGGTGTAGAGACTGAAATTAAAGTGATTAAATTTTTTTTTTTTTCTGATTTTGTATTTTGTGTTTTAGATGGTGAAATGAGTAAAGGGAAAAGCTCAGTATAGAATGATGTAACTGATGTATGAAAGGTTATTGTGGATGTGATGTGATGTGGAATGATTGTGTTTTGTATGCTTGGTAGCTGTGGTGAAAAACTTCAGTTATCAGTATGCATTACTTAATATCAGAGAGAGAGATTGAGTAGTTGAGTGTCCCTGCAACTTGCTTGTGCTATCGTGCAGTGTGAATAAAACATGGTAGATTTTTAGTGGCGTTTTCAGCCAAATTGTCAGTGTTTAAACCACATCTCAGAGTGTATCGAACAGTGTTGGTAAACAGCCTTACTAAATGATATCAATAAAGTTAGAGCTGGAAGGGCGCTGTAAAAGTCATAAGTATCCAATCCTTTTTAAAAATGAATCATCGTAGGCTGAACAGTATGAAAACTGCGAGATGTTAAAAATGTATCAGTCATGTAAACCTTTAGAAATAAGCAAATATCACCATTTGGTCAAAAATTATGTTAGTTCATTTGATTTGCATGTACCAAACTGTATTAAAAACAGTGTTGAATGATGAGTAGAAAGACTGCAGATATTTAATAAATAATCTTGTTGAAAGAGGTTTTGGGCTGGATGCTGTCGACATTGTAAGTACGTTAGCGTTGGCTGAATGCTGTAAATATTGTAAGTGATGATTGAATTGCAGCTAAAGATTATGTTGAAAGTTATTTTGGTTGAATAGGCCATTACATATCTGTGTGTGAGTGCATGTGTCAGTGTGTGTGGTGTGTGTGTGTGTGTGTATTGTGTGTGTGTGCGACACCTGGGCATGCACATGTGTGTTTGTGCATGTATGCCTTCATGCATGTACACATTTGTGTGTGTGTGTGTGTGTTGAATGTGCATTCATGTGTTTGTTGTTGTGTTTCAGGTGGCCAAACAAGACACCTTGGAGAAGATTGCAGCACACTATGACGTCACTCCCTCTGAGCTGAAGAAGCTGAACCGCCTGTCTTTCCATATGGTGTTTGAAAACCAGGTTGGCTGTTGTCCACTGGACATTTTGTCGTCCTTTTGTGTGTGTGTGTTTTGTGTGTGTGTGTGTGTGTGTGTGTGTGTGTGTGTGGGTGGTCAAAGTCAGAGGAAAAGTCAAACTTTTATTTTCAGGTGGTACATTGAATAAGCAGTGCTAGTTATTATATGTGTGTGTGTGTGCGTGCGTACATGCATGCGTGCGTGTGTGTGGGTTTGTTTTGTGCTTGTCTGACTCTTGTTTCTGTCAGTCTTTTCATTTGTTTCTCTTCTGTCCTCTTTTCTGTCTTTTTCTTCTCTCAAACCGTGTTCTTTGTGTGTAAAACAACAGTGGATAGTGAAGCCCACTTTCTCTTGGAATGTTATATGAATGTACACACACATGAGAGAAAAGTTTTTTTTTAGAAATTGTTATCAATGCACCATCGCTAGATGTTCTCAAAGCAACAGGTGACAAGTACCAGGCACAGTTTAACATGTGCGCAAGATGTTCAGCGTGTGTTCACAACACGGGACTTTATTTATAGTCCTATCTCAAGGACTGTCTGGGGAGTGGAGTTGCACTGATGTTAACTCCAGGGGAAGAATCTCCTCCAACAGGTGCCTCGGTGGTGGCTTGAACCCAGGCCGTCAGATCATAAGCACAACACGCTCTAACCACCAGTTTATCCCATGCCCCCCACACCCCTCCCCTGGCCAAGTTATATGTCAGTTATGTACCAAAGCCTCACTGAGTCACTCACTCACTCAGTCCCATGTCTCAAAGGACGTAGGGGGGACATGAGAGAAGACGCAACAGAGATCTTTTTCCATGCTTCACGATCCTGTGTGGCTAGTAGAAGGTGTTGCAGGGGTTGGGCGGTCCATTCTTTGATGTTGTCAACCAATGATTTCTTTTGGCAGCCTCTTTTTCTCTTGCCTTCAACTGTTCCCTGCAGGATGGTTTTTGCTAAGGTGTTGTGTCTTGTGGTGTGACCAAACAACATCAGTTTTCTCCTCTTTATGGTGGAGAGCAGAGGTTCTTGGGGGCCCACACGCTTTTTGATTTCTTCTTTCACATAGTTGTTGGTCTTGTGTTCTTTGTATGATACTTTGAGGAGTCTTCTGTGGCACTTGTTCTCGAATGCTTGGATTCTCCTCTCTAGCTCTGCTGACAGGGTCCATGATTCACTGCCATATAGGAGGTTAGATATCACGAGGGATTTGTAGAGGTGATATTTGGTGCAGAAGCTGATGTTGTTGCTTCTGATGATCCTCTCGAGTCTGGCTAGAGTAGATGTTGCTGTTGCAATGCAAGCTTTCACTTCATTGTTTGATGTGCCATCTTTTGTTAGGATGGAGCCTAAGTATTTGAATTGGCTCACCTCTTCCAGTATTTCTCCATTCATCTTTTTTTCCGTGCTGTCATTACTTGCGCTGTCTCTGTACTGACCTCCATGCCGTATGTGCTTGCTCGATTTGATAGACTATCTGTGAGGTTTTGCAGTTCTTGTTTGCTGCATGCCACCCTTGAGGTCAATGTCATCTGCAAATCTGAGGTTGCAAAGAGGTCTCCCACCAATGGAGATGGAAGTGTGGTGGTTTTGCGTTATGTACCAAAGCCTTGGTCTCTCCAAACAATGTTGATGACCAGTCGTCACAACAGAAATTATAGACTCCCAGAAGAAGAAGATTAACAACACGCACGGAAAATGTATGATCTCTGACATGTTTATTGTTTTGTAATTCAGAGACATAAAATTGATCACCAGAAGCTGAAACCAAATGTCAACAAGTGGGGAAAAAAGGGCTAAAAATCTGGATTTTTGTTTGTTGTTGTTGTTATGTGTGGTGTGTGTGTGTGTGTGTGTGTATCTGTGAGTGTGTGTCTGTGAGTGTGTGTGTGTGTGTATCTGTGAGTGTGTGTGTCTGTGAGTGTGTGTGTTTGTGAGTGAGTGTGTGTGTCTGTATGTGTTTGACATTTTGAAATTCAGAGACCTTGATTGATACAAGCACACACACAAAAAAACAACAAAAAAAACCCACACCAAAAAACCCCAAGCAAACAAAAAACAAAAAAAAAGAGTATGAGTCTTGTTGTCTAGATCGTTAATATGGATGTTTTCGCATTTACAAACTCTGACATTCGGTGTAAATCTGATCACTTTTGTAGCAAACTTTTCTTTTTATTTCAACAAAGACATGAGCATCGACAGGTTGAAAGAAATGGTGCGCATTTTGTTGTTACAGTAAAGAAGCTTTGGTCAATGACTGATTAAAAGTGTGTGTGTGTGTGTGTGTGTGTGTGTGTGTGTGTGTGTGTGTGTGTGTGTGTGTGTGTGTGTGTGTGTGTTTTATTCCACTTTAAGTCATGGCAGATTTCTCTGCATAAAATTAAGAGTGCTCTTCCCGGGGAGAGCGCGTCGCCACAAGAGCAGTGCCACCCATTATTTTTTTTTCCCTCTGTGCATATGTATTTGTTTCCCTTGTGGAGTACTAAAAGGCTTTTTTTTCTATAGGATTTTTGCATTGGACAAGTCTCTTGTTGCCATAGGTTCTTTTACATACGCTAAATGTGTGCTGCACACAGGACCTTGGTTTATGTTCTCATCTGAAGGACTAGCATCCTAACCACCTCTCATGGTCTAGTGGAGGGGGGAAAGTTTCAGGCACAAATGGGCATTGAACCATCACACATTTTGAACCTAACTTTTTGCTTTCTTTTGTGTGACTTTGTGTGTGTATGTGTGTAGTGTGTTAAGGGACATGCGTGTGTGTGTGTGTGTGTGTGTGTGTGATTGTCTATATAACTCTGTGCGCGCGTGTGTGTGTGTTTGTGTGTCTGCGTGTATGGTTATCTATGTGTGTGTGTGTGTGTTTTGTTTGTGTGCATATTTGTTTATACTTGTGTATGTGTCTGTGTGTATGTGATTATCTATGTCTGTGTGTATGTGTCTTTAAAAACAGGCTAGACAGAATTTTTTTTTCCCTTTTAAATTTTTTTTCTGATTTTTTTTTCCATTTCATTTTTTTGTTTTGTTTAATTTTTTTGGTTTGCAATATATCTGGTTGTAGACATGTAGTGCGTTATTGATGATGGGGGAAGTGTGTCAGCAGTGGTAATGTACCTTGTCTGTGATACTGATAGTGTGTGTCTGTCTGTGACATTTCCCTATGGTACAGTACCGGTATTGGAAAAAAAAAACCCAACCCAGAACTTGCCGTCATTCCTCAGCTTTTTGTCTTCTGACGACTCTTACTCACTACACCTGTCTGTTTCGTTTTGTTTGTTTTTTGTTTAGTGTTTGTTTTGTGTGTGTGTGTGTGTTGTTGTGTTGTGATGTGTGTGTGTTGTTGTGTGTCTTGGTAAATATAGAACAAGAAAAAAAAAGATTGTTATCCTGCTGTTGTCTTCTTTTTTGTCTTGTTTTTGTATTTAGATTGTGTGTGTGTGTGTGTGTGTGTGTGTGTGTGTGTGTGTGTGTGTTTGTGTGTGTGTGTGTGTGTGTGTGTGTGTAAATAAAAGAAGAAGAAAAAATTGTTCCTGCTGTTGTCTGTCTTGTTTGGTTTTTGGTTTAGTTGTGTGTGGTTGTGTGTGTGTGTGTTTGTGTGTGTGTGTGTGTGTGTGTGTGTGTGTGTGTGTGTGTGTGTGTGTGTGTAAATAAAGAAGAAGAAAAAATTGTTCCTGCTGTTGTCTGTCTTGTTTGGTTTGGTTTGTATTTGAGATTGTGTGTGTGGTGTGTGTTGTGTGTGTGGTGTGTGTGTGTGTTGTGTGTATGTGTGTGTGTGTGTGTGTATTTGTGTGTATTTTGTGTGTGTTGTGTGTGTGTGTGTAAATAAAAGAAGAAGAAAAAAATTGTTACTGTTGTTGTCTGTCTTGTTTGGTTTGTTTTGTATTTAAGATTGTGTGTGTGTGTGTGTGTGTGGTGTGTGTGTGTGTGTGTGTGTGTGTGTGTGTGTGTGTGTGTGTGTGTGTGTGAAATAAAAGAAGAAGAAAAAAAAATTGTTACTGCTGTTGTCTGTCTTGTTTGGGTTTTTAAAAAATTTAAGATTGTGTGTGTGTTGTTGTGTTTGTTTGTGTGTTTGTATGTGTGTGTGTGTGTGTGTGTGTGTGTGTGTGTGTGTGTAAATAAAAGAAGAAGAAAAAATTGTTACTGCTGTTGTCTGTCTTGTTTGGTTGTTTGTATTTAGAATTGTGTGTGTGTCTGTGTCTGTTGTATGTGTGTGTGTATGTTTGTGTGTGTGTGTGTGTGTGTGTTTGTTGTGTGTGTGTGTGTGTGTTGTTGGGCGTCTGGAAATAAAAGAAGGGGGAAAAAAAATGATACTGGTTTTGTCTCTTTTGTTTGTTTTGTTTTGTATTTGGTTGATATTGTGTGTGTGTGTGTATTTTTCTTTTTTTTGTTTTGTTTTTTTGTTTTTGCTTGGGATCTGTTTCTTTTTGTGTGTGTGTTGCTGAATGGGGTTGTTTTTTTTTTGGTTTTTTCTTTTTGTTTTGTTTACTTGTACCATACTACAGTAATTATTTTGTAGGATTTTTATAAAAATGTCCTTTCTTTGTTTTTTTGTTCTTCTTCATGTTTGGCATGTATTATTTGCCCATTATCTTTTGTTTTCAATTTGTGTTTGTGGTTTGTTTTTTTAATTTTAAAATTTCATTCTGTATGTTAGTATGTAATATAAACATACGCTTACAAGCTAAAAATATACATAGTAATTGGCCTCTTAACTGCTGAGTGCAAGTACACCCTATATGCCGGGGAATAAAATTCTTATGTACCACTTGCTATGTTCATGTCCCTGTTACTCAGAAATAACTAAATGAATAATCCTGATAGTCTGCCCAATGACAGTATATATATCATAGATTGCTTTGGGGCAAGCTCAAATTAGTTAACATGATATTTCACTACGAAAATATATTTAAAATGTAAAAAATCGACAAAAAATACACTTTCTTCATCACCACTGTCATTCTGAGTACCCCCCATCTCAATAACATCAAACGTAAGTCCAGGAAAAATCTCAAGTCATTTTTTTAAAAAAAGCACTTTCTCCTGAATCAGACACGATCATTTTCATCACTGTCAGGATAATCTAAAATTTAATTTGCCTCTTTCTCAGCTGTGTAAAGTTATTGATACCTTGAATGAGAAGTGTCAGCCATTTTGAACAAGAACTGACCAAGCAGTTGTGCATAATAACTCAAAATACGAGATGAAAAACAATCGTTTTTGCCACGGTTTTTGCAGCTGGATGTTGCCAAGCAACAGGAGAGTGATACCCACTAATTTTGGAGTTCTTTCCCTTTAACTATAGTCAAGGAAGCTGGCTTATTTACTTCTGTTCAAAACCCCGTACATTTTCCGGGGTGTAAGGGTATAGAGTGCACATTTAGCCCCAGAAAATGTCCAGGTTGGGGCAGTCTAGTGGTTAAAAGATGGACTTGCAAAGACATAATTGTGCATGCTCACTCGCACACAAACAGGTGCATGCCTATGCACACTCACTCACTTGCCTGCTGCAAGCATGCAGGTGAGATGCAAGCACATTGGCATCTCTGGTTGGAACGTCAGTCTTGATAAGCACAGTACGTTACACTTTCATGTGAACTTTTGCTTTGGGGGAAGGGAAGGGGGGGGGGGGGGGAGGTGGGGGGGGGGGGGGGGGGGGCACAGTAGGTTGTTTAAGGAAGGGGGGAGGGAGGGGGGAAGGTGTAGGTTTTCCTGAAGAAAGTATTAACATCAAGTATAACATTTTCCGTTTACTTTTTCTATTTAAAAAGATTGGGCACTTCACTCTTGTTTCACAAAACTGTATTTAAAAACAACGTGCGAACCTTCATCCATACCATCAGCCATGATTGGGGATTACTTCTAACTTACTACTCCTCTTTGGGGATGGCCAGTGGTATGAGTGACATGACCACCAGAGAAATAGGGGGGGGGGGGGGGGGGGGGGGGTTGCGGGAACTGAGGCTTCACCCAGTACATTGGCTCATTGTGTGATGAGTGAAGTGTCTGGATGCATTTTTTTTGGCGGGAGGGGGGATGGGGGTCGGCATGTGGCATAGTGTATGCATGTAATTTATGTGGAATACACTTATTTCTTATTCTTCCTTATTCTTTTATTTTTTAATCTTTTATTTCAAAGATAGCATTCATTTTGCTTTTTTTACATCCAATCCCCGTGTGTATACAATTTTGTAAATGTTGTCATCCGTTCCCACCGGCACACAATGGCCTACTCTTCCAAAAAGCGGAACTGGTTTTAACATGTGCGCAAGATGTTCAGCATGCATTCGCATATGGGACCTCGGTTTATAGTCTCATCCGAAAGACTTTTGTGGGGAGTGGAGTTGGCTTTGATGTCAACTCCAGTGGAAAAATCCTCTTGAACAAGATTCGAACCCAGGTCAGCAGGTCACGAATACATCACTCTAACCACCAGGCTATCCTGTCCCCCTGTTGACTGTGTAACATACTGGGGAAAGGAAACTTCGTGTCTTGCTGTAAACAGGACCATTATTCTTTGTTCATCACGAAAGCGCAATAATTCACAGGGCTTTTTTGTTTGGTTGGGGTTTTTTTTTTTAACTCTCAAGGCAGATGTGTGAAAAGCAAAGGCGTTGTGCAAACACAGATTAGCATAATTTATTCAAGAACGGAATAATGTTTGATTTGGGGCTTTTTGTTTTTTTGTTTTGTTTTTGATGTGCATGTGTGTGTGTGTTTGTTTGTGTGTGCATGCGTGTGTAGTGTATGTGTGTGTTTGTGTATATGCGTGTGTACATGTGTGTGTGTGTATGTCATGTCATGTATGCCTATATGTATGTGTGTATGTTTGTATGTATGTATAGACAGACAGACAGACACATACATAGATAGATAGATAGGACAAGGGAAGAAAACCAACAACATGTTGTGCAGTTGGGTTCTCTAACGTTTTGGTTTATGCATCCTTCCTCACACACACACACACACACTCTCTCTCTCTCTCTCTCTCACACACCACACACACACCACACACACACACACACACACACACACACACACACACACACATATGCATATATATATATTCTCTCTCTTCCTGTATGATGCCAACCTCCCCCCCCCCCCCCCCCCCCCCTTTTTTTTTCCCAAAAGTTCCACATCATAATTTTGTTCGCTCCATGAGATGTCCTTTCAACAGCAGTGCTACAGTACTAGTACACATTTTCAGTCTGGAAAGGAACACATTCATTTCCCCAACTTTGGGCCTCAGATTTATTGCCTGTCATTTTCCTGGCTACTTGTCAGTATCGGGCCTACAATCCACAGTTAGAGTCATCCGACTTGCTGGCTACTTGTTAGTATCGACTTGCTGGCTACTTGTTAGTATCGACTTGCTGGCTACTTGTCAGTATAGGGCCTACAATCCACAGTTAGAGTCATCAGACTTGCTGGCCTCATCCAGACACAAGGCCCTCACCCACTCCTGAAAGTGACACATTTCTTCAGGTTTTCTTGCGTGGCCCATTGCTTTGGTTTGTGACACATTCCTTCGGTTTGTGACACAGTTCTTTCGTTTGTGACACGTTTCTTCAGTTTCAGACACGCCTTCAGTGTGTGACACATTTCTTTAGTTTCAGACACGCCTTCAGTGTGTGACACATTTCTTTAGTTTCAGACACGCCTTCAGTGTGTGACACATTTCTTTAGTTTCAGACACGCCTTCAGTGTGTGACACATTTCTTTAGTTTCAGACACGCCTTCAGTGTGTGACACATTTCTTTAGTTTCAGACACGCCTTCAGTGTGTGACACATTTCTTTAGTTTGTTGTGACACATATTTTCTGTTTGTTGTGACACATTTCTGCAGTTTGTTGTGACACATTTCTGCAGTTTGTTGTGACACATTTCTGCAGTTTGTTGTGACACGTTTCTGCAGTTTGTTGTGACACATTTCTGCAGTTTGTTGTGACACATTTCTGCAGTTTATTGTGACACATTTCTTTAGTTTCAGACACGCCTTCAGTGTGTGACACATTTCTTTAGTTTGTTGTGACACATATTTTCTGTTTGTTGTGACACATTTCTTCTGTTTATTGTGACACATTTCTGCAGTTTGTTGTGACACATTTCTACAGTTTGTTGTGACACATTTCTGCAGTTTGGGACACATTTCTTCAATTTTTCTTCAATTTGGGACACATTTCTTCAATTTGGGACACATTTCTGCAGTTTGTTGTGACACATTTCTGCAGTTTGGGACACATTTCTTCAATTTTTCTTCAATTTGGGACACATTTCTTCAATTTTTCTTCAATTTGGGACACATTTCTGCAGTTTGGGACACATTTCTGCAGTTTGGGACACATTCAATTTGGGTCACATTTCTTCAGTGTGTGACACATTTTCTTCAGTTTGTCATCCTGATCCATTTTTTCAAGCAAACACACACATCTACATGGTACAGGAAGTAAAGTGTTTCCATTGTATTTGCCTAACAGGAAGTTAACATGACAATAATTATCAAGCTCGTTGAAACTCGAGACGAGCGTTGTTCGAGAAAGCGAGACACCAGTTCCTTGTTTTGCTGCTGCTTCAAGAAACAGCGTACATGTGAATATATGTCTGCTGCCATGTCGCGAGGCACTGTTGAAGATATAATGGTGTTGGATGGATGGTGTCTGGTAAGCCTTCTCTTGCGTTGTTTTCTCGTGATGGTGATGTTGAGGATGACGATTGGTGATGATTGATGATGATGTGGAGGAGGAAGAGGATGACCATCATCATCATCATTGCCATCATCATTAATATTATTATCATCATCATTATTGTAGTTATTGTCATCATCATCATCACTATTATTATTATTGTTGTTGTAGTAGTAGTTATCATCATCATTATTATCATCATCATCATCATCATTGTTATTATCATCATCATCATTGTTATTATTATCATCATCATCATCATCACCATCATCATCATTACTATTATTGTTGTTATTATTATCATTATCTTCTCCACATCTGTTTTCAGGTTCTGTACATCCCAGACCCGAACTACGTGCCATCGACGCCCCCCACCCCTGACCCCTTCAGTCCACCGCACAGTCCTGCCAACGACAAACTGAAACTGGTGCGTGAGGGAAGATCTGTCTGCGTGGGTGACGGTGAGAGGAGGGGGGGTGAGAGGGGTACATAGTGTGTAGGGTGCGTTCATCGTGTGTGGGAGGAGGGGGGATGGTGTGTGTTTGTGTTGTGTGTATGTGTGTGTGTTGAGATGTGTGTGTGTGTGTGTGTGTTTGTAAGGCTCTGAAAAACCTAGGCTTATACATTGCAGACTACAATTTGTTCTGTGCTGTGTTGTTCTTTTTTTTTTTTTAAAATTCTTTTCAAAATGGGGGGGTGGGGGGGGGGGGGAGAGTGCTTTTGGAAATATGTGTGCAAAAAAAATACTGTTGAGATGCCTTTAAGAAAAGTATCAGACAACACTTTTTATGATAAGAGATTGCATGGAATAAAATGTGATAATACATCTGGCTCAGTTAATTAATAGTGGTTATGTGTGCATAATAATAATAATAATGTTTGGAATTTATACAGCGCTGAATCTTGTAAAGAATACACATGCATGTATGTATACATTGGGACCCACACACACAAACATGCACACACACACACACACACACACACACACACCACACCACACATACACTCATAAACACACACACCACATACACACACACACATACACATTCTCACCTACCACCCCCACACACACCCCCCACACCCACACCCCACCCCCATCCACCAACACCCACCACCCACTCCCACACAAACACACACACACCTTAACACACTCACAAAACACCCCCCCACACACAACACAACACCACCCCCCCCCCCCCCCCACACACACACACCACCACCACCCACTAACCCTCTCCTCTCCTCCTCTCCTCTCCTCTCCTCTCCTCCTCTCCTCTCCTCCTCTCTCTCTCCTCTCCTCCTCTCCTCTCCTCCTCTCCTCTCCTCTCCTCTTCTCCACGTTTCCCAGGACATCCCCGTGGTCAAGATGGCGGAGAAGTCCTCCCTGAGAGTGCCCCCCGGCCCCGAGGACCCCCTGCCCGCCCCTCCGGCCTCCGCACCCCCCGTGTCCAACCGCTCGCCCTTCGCCCTCACGCGCACGCTGAGCGAAGGGGGGGAGCCCGCCTCAGAGGACGAGGAGTACCTGGAGCGCTTCCTCAAGCTGTCCGCCCAGATGATCTCCGAGGGATTTGTGAGTTTCGTCTTGTCTTGTCGTGTCTTGTCTTGTGTTGTGTTGTGTCGCGTCTTGGTGAAAGCGTTGGACTCTTCTCTTTCAGTTTCTGACTGAAGAACCGTCTTCTTCGGTGTTCAGTATTTTTTTCAGCGCTGTTTACCGGGTTTCTTGGCATTCTGTCTTGTGTCGGGAATAACGAGGTTTGGGTTGTTGTTTTTTTTGGCCTTGCTTAAATGTGGGTCAGGGGTGAAGGACGGTACGTACGTCTGCTATCATGCACACACACGTCGACTGCGAACGCACGCAGAACATCTTGCGCACACGTTAGATCCTGTTCCGCTTTTTTGAAAGAGTAGGCCATTGTGTGCCGGTGGGAACAGATGACAAAATTTAGAAAACCGCATACACACGGGGACTGGATGTTAAAAAAAGCACTTGAGTGCTTTTTCCATTATCCTCAGTATAAAAGAATAAAAAATAAATAAATGACTAAGAACTGTCTTCTTCGGTGTTCAGTATTTTTCAGCACTGTTACCGGGTTTCTTGGCATTCTGTCTTGTGTCGGAATAACGAGGTTTGGTTGGGGTTTTTTTTCCTTGCTTAAATGTGGGTCAGGGGTGAAGGACGGTATGTCTGCTATCACATACGCTTGTCAACTGTAGGTGTGAAACCTTGTGACTGTTATGGAAAACTGTCCTTTTTTTTAACGTGACCTGCGCCTTGGAGGAAAGTCATCTATGGTGGTGAACAGTAGCGTTGACTAAAGTCGCCTATGGTGGTGAACAGTAGCGTTGACTAAAGCCATCTATGGTGGTGAACAGTAGCGTTGACTAAAGTCATCTATGGTGGTGAACAGTAGCGTTGACTAAAGCCATCTATGGTGGTGAACAGTAGCGTTGACTAAAGCCATCTATGGTGGTGAACAGTAGCGTTGACTGAAGTTGTGTTGACTAAAGTTGTCTATGGTGGTGAACAGCGTTGACTAAAGTTGTGTTGACTAAAGTCGCCTATGGTGGTGAACAGTAGCGTTGACTAAAGTTTTGTTGACTAAAGTTGTCTATGGTGGTGGACAGTAGCATTGACTAAAGTTGTCTATGGTGGTGAACAGTAGCATTGACTAAAGTTGTCTATGGTGGTGAACAGTAGCGTTGACTAAAGTTGTCTATGGTGGTGAACAGTAGCATTGACTAAAGTTGTCTATGGTGGTGAACAGTAGCGTTGACTAAAGCCATCTATGGTGGTGAACAGTAGCGTTGACTAAAGCCATCTATGGTGGTGAACAGTAGCGTTGACTAAAGCCATCTGTGGTGGTGAACAGTAGCGTTGACTAAAGCCATCTATGGTGGTGAACAGTAGCGTTGACTAAAGCCATCTATGGTGGTGAACAGTAGCGTTGACTAAAGCCATCTGTGGTGGTGAACAGTAGCGTTAACTAAAGCCATCTGTGGTGGTGAACAGTAGCGTTGATGGTGGTGAACAGTAGCGTTGACTAAAGTCGCCTATGGTAGCAAAAGAGTTTTAAATTGTTTGGGGTGAAGAACAAAAATGTAAACGAAAAATGGAGATAATGAGATGTGCAGTTTTGAACAGAACGAAATGTGTAGCTAGTGGGGTTGAAAGTGATGAACTTTATTGGGACAAGAGTCTCTGTGATCACTTATGCATACAAAGAATCCTCCCAAAATGCTGATGTGCACACAGCACACAAATCCAGCACAACTCAGTCCAGGGTCCAGGACCAGTGCTAAAATAAGCCCACCCCTTCCTTTTGCCTTGTCCAAGTGCAGTCAGTTCCTGCTATACTTAGCACTGGGATGGGATGGGATGATAGCAGCTGAGAGGAGTTGAGAGTGGGGGGAGACTGACTGACAGCTGTGGTGTTCACAGATTTCATCTTTCAACCTTTTGCTGATCCCTTCCCACTTCTTTGAAGAAGAAAAAAACCACACACACACACACCCCCATATTTTGGGAGAATTTGGTTTTGTAATGATGTTCTCCCTCTCTCACGTTGTTGTGCCTTTGTGTCTGTCTGTGTATCTGTCTGTGTGTTTGTCTGCGTATATACCTGTGTCTGTTTATGTGTCTGTCAATGTGTCTGTCTGTGTATCTGTCTGTGTGTCTGTGTATCTGTGTCTGTGTATCTGTCTCAGTGTCTGTGTCCGTCTGTGTGTCAGTGTGTCTGTCTCTTTGTTTCTTTGTCTCCCTCTCTCTCTTCATTTATCTCTCTCTCTCTCTCTGTCTCTCTCTCTGCGTGTCTCTCTGTCCCTGTCTCTCTCTCTTTCTATCTCTGTCTCCCTCTCCCTCTCCCTCTCTGTCCCTCTCTCTTGCATTGTTATTGCGTTATCTGATTTTGTTCATTGTCATGTGCCCGTTTCATTCTTTTCATTGCGAATTGCAGATAGCTTGATTTTAACAGGTTTTTTTTTTCCTGTGCTATAGATTGTATAAGTTTTGTTATTTCTAAATCTTTATTGTCAAATATGTATAGGTGTATGTGTGTGTGTGTATGGTATTGTTATTTCTAAACCTTTATTGTCAAATATGTATAAGTATGTGCATGTGTGAGTTTGTCGGAATGTGTGTGTGTTTCTTTTATTTCAAGGATAATGGAGTGTGTTGTGTGTGTGTGTGTTTGCATGTGTGTATGTGTCTGTGTGTGTGAGTCTGTTTGCATGTCTATCTGTCTGTGCACACTTATTCATATGAACAGACGTGCTTGTGTGTGTATGGCCAGATGTTGTATGTGACCTCACATTTCATTATTATACCGTTATCGTTTAAACGAAGCATTGTGATAATATGATGTGCCAGATGTAAAAACTTCACACATGTATGCTTTTTCAGATGAACAGTTTTGTGTGCTTTTGATTGCTGATGCTGCATTGTTACAGTCATTTCGTATTATATATATGTGTGATAATATGACATGAATAATATAATTTTTTTTTCTGTGAAGTACTATAGTGGTCAGAGCACTCGCTTTCCCCCAGCGAAGTTAAGTAGCGTCGACTGTGGCTACCAGTTGGATTGGTGACCATTTGCGCGCCTTGGCTTTAGTACAGTCCCCCAGTTCACCCAGCTGTAAATGGGTACCTGCCTCTTTAGGGTCAGGGAAGGTAAAGCAGCGAGGGAGAGGAGATGGGCGCCGCCCTCAATATGCTGGCCCCCTGGAGAAGAGAGGTCTCTGACGTCTTGTTCCCCTACGACCTTATAGGTTATGGGACACCTTTACTATAATATTAACATTTGTGGATAGTTTGGCTCTGATCTGTTTGCATCGGTCTTTTCATATGTATAGATCCCTGAAGTCGGATCTTGGCTACCTTCAAGGTGGGCAAAAATGGTCACATATGTAAAATTTCACCATCAGTGAGGCTTGGAGCTCTAGCCAAGAAATAAAAAAACAAAACAAAAAATGTGGTGAATCTTCCTTATTTCCTTGTTTTCAGTTTCAGTAAGTTTTCACCTTCATCGGTGGAAAGTTCTCCCTTCTTGGCAAATTAAAACAAAATATGATCTCCCAGGTCAACTCAAAAGTGCAGACCTGCCAGTGCTTTAATTCTCTTCATATAATTATGTGCGCTTACAGAGGATCAGATACGCTTATTGAAGATCCCGCGTAATTCATGTTGGCACTTTGCTGATGATGGACTGATTTCTGTTCTTGTAGGAGAATGAATGATTTCTGGTCTTGTAGGAGAATGACATTTTGTTGTTGTTCTTGTTCTTGTAGGAAAATGACTGATTTCTGTTCTTTGCAGGAGAATGATTGATTTCTTTTCCTGCAGGAAAATGTCCGATTTCTTTTCCTGCAGGAGAATATCTGGTTTCTGGTCTTTTGCAGGAGAATGACTGATATCTGGTCTTTGCAGGAGAATGACTGATATCTGGTCTTTGCAGGAGAATGACTGATATCTGGTCTTTGCAGGAGAATGACTGGTTTCTGGTCTTTTGCAGGAGAATGACTGATATCTGGTCTTTTGCAGGAGAATGACTGATATCTGTTCTTTGCAGGAGAATGACTGATATCTGGTCTTTGCAGGAGAATGACTGATATCTGTTCTTTGCAGGAGAATGACTGATATCCGGTCTTTTGCAGGAGAATGACTGATTTCTGGTCTTTGCAGGAGAATGACCGATATCTGGTCTTTGCAGGAGAATGACTGATACCTGGTCTTTGCAGGAGAATGACCGATATCTGGTCTTTGCAGGAGAATGACTGATACCCGGTCTTTTGCAGGGGAATGACTGATATCTGGTCTTTTGCAGGAGAATGACTGATATCTGGTCTTTTGCAGGAGAATGACTGATATCTGGTCTTTTGCAGGAGAATGACTGATATCTGTTCTTTGCAGGAGAATGACTGATATCCGGTCTTTTGCAGGAGAATGACTGATTTCTGGTCTTTGCAGGAGAATGACCGATATCTGGTCTTTGCAGGAGAATGACTGATACCTGGTCTTTTGCAGGAGAATGACATATCTGGTCTTTGGCAGGAGAATGACTGATATCTGGCCTTTTGCAGGAGAATGACCGGTTTCCGGTCTTTTGCAGGAGAATGACCGATATCCGGTCTTTTGCAGGAGAATGACTGATATCTGGCCTTTTGCAGGAGAATGACCGGTGTCTGGCCTTTTGCAGGAGAATGACTGATACCTGGGCCTTTTGCAGGAGAATGACTGATTTCTTTTCCTGCAGGAGAATGACTGATACCTGGGTCTTTGGCAGGAGAATGACTGGTTTCTGGCCTTTGGCAGGAGAATGACCGATTTCTTTTCCTGCAGGAGAATGATGACTGATACCTGGGCCTTTTGCAGGAGAAGGTACCGGGCACGCTGCTGGTGACGCCCAACGCCATCATGTTTGAGCCGGACGTGATGGACGACCGGGTGATGGAGGAAGGGGCGGAGCACTACGGAGCGGTGGTCTACATGGACACCATCCTCTCCGCCGCCATCTACCAGGACCTCTCCGCTCTCCGCTTCCACACCCGCTGCAGGTCAGCAAGGAGGCTAAGGGGCCGGCTGCCTGGCTGGCTGGCTGGCTGGCTGGCTGGCTGCCTGGCTGGCTGCCTGGCTGGCTGGCTGGCTGCCTGGCTGGCTGGCTGCCTGGCTGGCTGGCTGCCTGGTTGGCTGGCTGCCTGGCTGGCTGGCTGGCTGGCTGGCTGCCTGGCTTCTTTTTGTTCTTGTGGGGTTTGGGGTTGGGTTTTTTGTTGTTGTTGTTAGTTTGCCCAAATGTGTAGTGTTCGTACTTGCATCACAGCCCTCTGTTGTCAACTCTCTGTCTCTGTGTCTGTCTGTCTGTCTGTCTGTCTGTCTGTCTGTCTGTCTGTCTGTCTCTCTCTCTCTCTCTCTCTGCTTTCTTTTGGGGTTTTGTTTTGGGGTTGTTGTTTTTTGAGGGGGGGTAGGGGAAGAGAAGGAGTGGATTGGAAGGGAGAGGGAGGGGATGTGTGTGTGTTTGACGGAGATCACAGCGCCATCATAGTTCACTCACGAAGAATAAGAGTGAAGGTTATGTGTGGTGCAGGCACGCAGGCAAGCACAAGTCCCACATAGTTGAGGGAATAGAAAGCGCAAAGTCCAAAAATTTACAAGCATGCATGAACATATATGCAGATACACTTATAAGCATGCAAGCACTCATGCATGCGCAGGTGCGTGCGTACATATTTATATATTATATACACACATACACTCACTCATTCTCTCATATACTCATATATAATGCTCTCTCCCTCCCTCCCTCCCTCCCTGCCTCACTCGCTCACTCACTCCCTCGCACACACTCACACACATGCACGCACACACACACACACACACACACACACACACTGCTGTGATTTTGACCTCTCAACACCACAAACACGCCAAAGCGATCAGATTGACTGTACAGCATTGTTCAACTTTTCTTTTTCTTTTGTTTTCCATTATCTCCCAGAGAGATAGAATTACGCTTGGAATGAATAGACAAACAGTCTGGTCCATGAATCATTATTGCAGCCATTGTTAATGAGTTTTCCGGTCAGCATTTGGGGCAAAATGGATTGCCATCTTGGTGACTTTCTTAGTGTACGTATGTATAGTGAACACCAAAAGTTAGGGATCTATTGAAAATATGAGTTTTTTTTGCTTTTTACCTAAAAGGCTTACCGCAGTTTTTGTCCGAATTCTTGATGTGTTTCAACATGTCTACCAAGGCTCAGCAGGTGCAAGTGCATTTTGAAAAATAATATGTGACCGCTGTTTATATTTGTCAGGGTTTATTGTTGCTCTAGTTCATGCTGCTGGGTGTGTTCAGATGTGTCGTAAATATTGGTGATAATTTTTTGCGACAGTTTTTTATAAAAATGAAATTTTTTCACATTATTTGTAAATTAGTATAGAAGTTTTTTTTGTGAGTTTTGAAAAATAATCATGAAAATGGATATATTTTAGGATAAATGGATATATTATATATTTTTTTTATACACTGTTAAAGTTATGCATACTGCTTCTCTGCACGAGGCATGTATGGCCATGCATTATAATTTTACATAAAAGGAAAAAGTCGATGCGGATGTCTTTTTATTCACAGCTCTCAATCCTTTATTGCAAGCATAAATCTCCATCAGTTGTTGCCTGTGATGAGTTGAGTATTGCATCATATTTTCTGAAACTAAAGCATGGAAACTTTGTTGTTTTGCAACAAGTTCATGAACATTGAATTTTTACATTGTCTGTTCTTCTTCCTTTTTTGTCATGTTTCTCCCAGGGGAGGTTTGACATTGATGAGCCTTCTCCATCTCTCTCTGTTTTGAGCTTCCTCCTTATTTATGCCCCTTTCTCTAAGATCATCTGCAATACAGGCAGCCCAGGTCTTGCTAGGTCTTCCCTTTGGTCTCTTTCCATCCACTATGAAGTTCATTGCTCTTTTTATGATGTGGTGGTCTGCTTTCCGTTGAACGTGCCCAAACCAGTGCAGTCTATTGGTACTACCTACAGACTTCAGATCATCAGCTTTGCACATTCTCCATAGTTCTTCATTCGTGATCCTGTCTTCCCGTTTGATCTTTGTCATGTAACATAGCATTTGGTTTTTACATTGTCTGTTCCTGATGAAAAAAAAACCAAACTGACATAGACTAACATGTAATCGATGAATTTAAAATTAAAAAAAACACCTATTATATCACGAGTAGAAATACTGTAAATGTCAGTCTAAGTGTGTCAGAAAAATGTCTGTTTTGTCCCAGAATTGACTGTATTTTGAGTGTAAGTTATATCGATGGATATTCCCAAAGTTGGAATGTGGCTACCTGAATGGTTTTGGGGGGGGGGGGGGGGGTATCTTTTTTGTGTGTGTTTTGGTTTGGGGGGTTTCTTGGGAGGGAGGGGTTGTTCTTTGTTTGGGTTTTTTGGTGTGTTTTTTGGGGGGGAGGGAGGTGTAAAATTCCTTGTGGGTTTTTTGTTGTTGGTTTTTTGGCGTGGGTTTTTTCTCTGGAGGGGTGGTGCTGATTTTTATTTTGGGTTGGGTTTTTTGTTGATTTTTTTTAGGAGGGGGGGGTGGTTTTAGTTGTTTTTTGGTTGTTGTTGGTTGGTTTTTTAATTTTTTTTTTGGGGGGGGGGGGTGTTGCCAGAGGGCTGGACATAAAAAAGCAACTGTTGCTTATTCTATTACCCTCTTTGAATTAAAAGTTTTCAAAACGCACACATGTAAAACTCACCATTGGTAAACCTCACAGTTCTATCCGAGTAGCAGCATTCACCAAAAAAACCCACCAACCGATGGCTTGGGAATTTTCACGTGAGAAAATGTACCTGGCAAGGAGCTGTACTCACCCACTTAACATTAGCTACAATCCATCCTATGCAGCACCAATCTCAGTTGAGGGCAAGAGCTTTCACTGGTGCAGACTGAAGTACTGGGACAGAGGGGGAGGAGTGAGGCTCAAAGTGTTATGGAGACTATACATTTTTGCATTGAATGATCATTTGACGGAGCCGTAGCTATGGAGCAATAGGTAGGATCCAGCAGGTTTAGGAGTGTAGTCCTCATCTTTTTGTGACTCCTGTAGCCAAACTTTGCATAACAACTTTTTATCCCTTGCACAAACATGATTAAGGCGGTAAGGCCTCTTGAGATGAAGCACTTTCAAAAGGGACGGTGATCTTCGCAGCTGATGTACATCATCTTCGTTGATGACTGTCAAAAGACACCAGCTGCTCATTTGTTTGCTTTTTGCTGTGACAGTGGAGTTGTTTTTTTTCCTGCAGGCAGTGATAAAAGGCTTGTGAAAGAAGAATGTAAATGTTTCATGATATAAAAAACCCAACAACCCTGTTTCTTTGTGTTAGGACAGGGAAGAGAGTGAACTGATCTGAGAGTTGTGGGTTGCTGGCACGAGTGGAGTCTAGAAAGTTGAGTTTGGTGAAAGGTGCATGTTCTCAGACAGTCCAGTGAAGTCTAGTAATGGCATATCAGCTGGGACCGATGTTGGGAGATGTTTGAAGCAAACTAATGCAGGAGAGTGATGCTTGCAGATGTTAATTTTCTCAGGTTTACAGTGTGTCCAAGAGAGCAATGAATTCAAACAGCAAGAATTTCCTGAAGTGACAGCCTCCCTGGTCTTTGGCTTGAGCTTGGCACGATCTGATTGAGCAAGGCTGAGGAAGTCTGTGTTGAAATGAACATCCATTAAGAACTATCCTCCAACAGTGCAATTACGATTCTTCTCCTGTTCCTTAGCTAGAGCTCTGAGGTTCACCAATGGCAAGATTTTGCGTTTGCAGCTGTTTTCACCACACTATCTTCTTCTTCTTCCTTTTTCATCATGTTTCTCCTAGGGGAGGTTTGGCATTGATGAGCCTTCTCCATCTCTCTCTGTTTTGAGCTTCCTCCTTATTTATGCCCTTTTCTCTAAGATCATCTGCAATACAGGTAGCCCAGGTCTTGTTAGGTCTTCCCTTTGGTCTCTTTCCATCCACTACGAAGTTCATTGCTCTTTTTATGATGTGGTGGTCTGCTTTCCGTTGAACGTGCCCAAACCAGCGCAGTCTATTGGTACTAGCTACAGATTTCAGATCATCAACTTTGCACATTCTCCTTAGTTCTTCATTCGTGATCCTGTCTTCCCATTTGATCTTTGTCATGTAGCGTAGCATTTGGTTTTCACAGCTCTTCAACAAACGTTCGATGGTTTTTGTGAAAACCCACGTCTCCGAACCATACAGGAGAGCAGGTCTAATGCAGGCCTTATGTATCAGACAGCGTCTCTCCAGTAGGATTTTCTGATTTCCGAGCAGACTTGCCAATTCTTTCCATTTCTTCCATGCACTCGCAATCCTGGTTCTGACAGCTAACTCAGATTTTGCTTCACAGCTGATCATCTCTCCCAGGTAGCAGAATTCGTCTACCACTTCTATCTTCCCTTGTTCAAATTCTAGCTCCTCCTTTCCTGCATCGGTATTGTCTTCACCCTTCTTATTCATACAACTGGGGCAGACAAATACTCCATCCTCCTTCTTCAGACTTTTGAGATTTGAGCATCTTTTGTGACACGAATATTGACATTTGGAGCATTTGATCGAATTGTTCCGTACACCTTTTCACCCACACTGTGCTTTTTGACATTCTTAGTGGAACACTCACACAGCAACCATTGTCATCTGTCATAAGAGTGAAAGTGTGTTATGCTGCCTTTAACCCTTCCACTGCTGGATATAATTATTGGCGCTCACAGGAATTGCACTTAAAACCAAGAATGTGTAGCAGTGGCTACCTTGTTCTGTTTTAGGGTTTTTACACGCTTATGATTAACACTAGATAGGTAAACCTATACATTTTTGGAAAGTAGAGACAATGTAGAATGTGATACAAAAAACAAAAAAGACATTACCTAGTATGTAGCAAGGAGATATCCCACAATTTTATTTAAAAAACTCCCCGACAGGTAACAACCCCACCCTCTACTTTCATCAACTACACCCTTTCATTTGGGAGAGACACAGAACAGAATGGAACAGAATGAAAACAAGGCCAACCAAAAATGTTTAAAGGCATTTGAAGGTGAGATAAGACTCCACTTCATTCGTCTTAGTTGGTCACTAGCTATCACTTCCACAACTGATCTTTTTGGGTTTGGTGTCAACAACTTCTTTCCGATCATCATCACTTCCTAGTAACCCTAATCACACAAAGGAATGGAAGTTAGACACTTGAGGGACCCTACCAAGTGAAAAGGAGGCACTTTTCCCTAAAGTTACAATAATATGAACCTGATGTTGAAGCTGACTTATGCAAGGCCACGATTGTGGCCCATCGCAGTCTACCGGAAGCCACTATCGTGGCCCATCGCGCTGTACGGGTTAAGCACCTGAGAAATAAGGCCCTGTGCATCCAGTTTTGGTATGGGAGAGAATTGTTATCATCTGACTTTGTTATGGGAGAGAAATGTTAACTTTTAAGTCTTTCTGGAAAAAAAAAAGCAGGAGAATGGACCAAAAAGACAGAAAATAGACAAGGAGAGGGAGGTGACAGGAAGAGAAGGAGCAAGGCAGAAACAAAGAGAGGGATAGAAAAGAGGGAAAACTGAACACAGAATTTCCTGAAAGTTGGGATGCTATTTATACTGACAGGACCTCAGCATCCCCATGGGGGATGCTTATTGAAATGGTCACTGAAATGTCTAAAGGTTTTCTACGTATGGTTGCTACATCAGTTGAACTTAGAGAAGAAAAACCCATCAAAAAGCGCCGTTTTGTTTATTCATATTACATTTTTTAGTAGCGTTTAGTCAGGAGGAAATTTGTTCTTTTTTTTTCCTTTTTTTTTAAACAGAGTTCCTTTGGAGCAACAGTGCAGAAACTAGTTCTTTTACATGCAAACTAAGTATCACTTAGCATGCATCATGCTGGTGTGGGGGTTTTTGGTTTTGGGGGTGGGTATTTTTGTGTGCTGTGAATCAACAGAAGACAGTTTACTTCAGTTTTTATTCACTTATTTCCTTTAGTTTTTCCTTTTTTTTATTTTTTAAAGATTGAAGCAATGATTTAGAGAAAGAGCATTGTCACTCGCCGTGAGCAAGTTAGTACAAGTGTCCCTGAAGTCAGAATGCGGATACCTTGATGGTGGGCAAAAATGATTGCAGCCACAACATCTCACCATTGGTGAACCTCAGAGCTCTTGACAAGGAACAAAGAGAAAAAGTACAAGTAATTGATAGTACTAACCATATTCTCTCCCCAAAACGCTGCATCAGTTTTCCTTGTCAACAGAAACACACACAAAGCAGATCATGATTCTTCTGTGAATGAATTCATTTCACAAGTTTCCACAAATGAAAAAAAACCACCAAACCAACCAACCAGTAAAACTAGTCACAGAAGGAGCAGGTGAGTAGATCAGACATGTAAACATTACCAGGCTTGACTGTGAACAGTTTTCACCGAGTTCACCATTCAGTGTCTCTCCCCCCGCCCCACCCTTTACCCTCCCCAGTTCAGTTTTGAAGTTTTTAAATCCTTCTTGCATGGTGGCAACCAACAAAAAAATCATTTTCTAACGAAAACCTTTATTTTTTTAATGTTTTTGTCTGTCCAAAAAACCCAACTCTTTGTTACCGCCAGTATAATTATATTTCTTAACCGGTGGAGACGACAGAGAAAAGGTTTGAGGTGTTGCCTGGCCTCTTGTGCTGCAGAAGAATGGGTCAGAAGTGGAGTAAGAAGAAAAGCAACGGCGAAAGCTGTAAAGCGTCTTCTGATTCTGCTCCTGCTGCTGCTGCTGCTGCTGTCACACAAAAGTAAGAGCTAGACCGTGATCTTCAGAGCATTCATGGGTGGGTGGGTGGGTGGGTGGATGGGTGAGATGGATGGTTGATGTATTGATGGTGTACATTTGTGGCCCCTGGGCTTGATGGTGATGTTGGGTGTGATAGAGGCTGAAGAGAGGGTGGTGAGGAATGGGAAGGGGGAGGAGGTGGGTGGGGATGGGGTATCATGAGTAACATTTGTTAAAAAATACATGTGTGTGTGCGCAGACACACATGCACATACGCATGCAACCATGCATGCACATGCATGCATACACACACATGCACATGTATGCATGTACGCATACGTACACACACACACATATATGTGTGCCTACACAAATACATACATTCACACTTTCTCTTTTCTCTCTCTCTCTCCCTCTCTCTCCCCCCCCCCCCCCCACCCCTCTCTCTCTGCCTCTCCCTCTCCCTCTCTCTCTCCCATTCACATTCGCATTCTCACACTCGCACACATATATGTGTGCCTACACAAATACACACATTCACACTTTCTCTTACCTCACTCTCTCTCCCTCTCTCTCTCTCCCTCTCTCTCTCCCCCCTCTCTCTCTCTGCCTCTCCCTCTCTCTCTCTCACACACACACACACACACACACACACACACACACACACACACACACAAAGCCAGATTAACATACATGGATCTCTAATCATCAGATCAGTAACAACATTTACAACAACAATATGAAGTCTGTTCCTCCAGTATCTCAGGGTAGTGCATTCCACATAGCGGCGGTTACAAAGTAACGGAACGTCTGATGGATCTCAACTCATGTTTTACAGAAGCTGTAGGCCATAGCCAAGTGGTAAAGACCGTAAGACTTCAATCCTCTGGGCCCCATGAAGTCAGGGGTTCAAATCCCAGCATTGGTGGATTTTTACAATCTCCTAGTTCAACTTTAAAAAAGCAGATCTGCCAGTGCCCTAATTCCCCTTGTGTATAGCATGCAGAAGATCAAACACTCACCTGGAATTAAAGATCACCATTACATCACACCACACCACATCACATCACATCACATCACATCACATCACATCACATCACATCACATCACATCACATCACATCACACCACATCACATCACATCACATCACATCAGTGTTCAGTGAGTTTGGGAAACATAAACCATATCTAGTGTGCATCCTGTATTCCTACCCCCACCCCACAAACAAAAACCAAACAAACAAAAAACAACCCCAAGCTGCTGTGAAGTCAGAACGTGTCAGCCTATGCCAGCAAGCAGACCTCCTGCAGAGTTACAAACCCAGGAGGAGAAGAGGACCTGGCACTGTGCCTCCCACCCAGTAAGGGAACCAACAGCAGAGAAGAGAAGTCGTGGTTTACCCCCCTTCTTCCCCTTCAGCCTTGGCCTCTGATTCTGTCTACAGGAATATGCATGCAGTTGCAGCTGCCGCAATGCGGTATTATGTTTACGCGTTGACAGTGACGTAGGCTTGATGAAGGTGGCTGCAGCAGCTGTTGCTCTTTACAGGGGGATGTTGAAGAATCTGTGGAGTCACAATCACATTGTTATTTGTAATCGGCCATTTGAGTCAGCTGCACCTGTGGCTTGGCTTAAAATATTGATTATATATTGATGGGGGGGGGGGGGGGGGGGGGGGGGAGAGGGGGCATGGGGGAATTTTGTTTTGATTGGGGGTGGGGGAGGGTGTGGGGTGAATGGTAGATGGGTGAGTGAGTGAGTGAGAGAGGAGGGAGGGGAAAGAGTTGTTATTGTCTTCAATTCAGCATCTGTTTGGGATAGTAGACGAAGAGAGAGAGAGAGAGAGAGAGAGTGTGATTATGTGTGTGTGTGTGCACGCCTTCATGCATGTTTTTGCAAACATTGTTGTCTGTGTCTGTGCATGCATGGGTTTTTTTAAATCATTGTGTGTGTGTGTGTGTGTGTGTGTGTGTGTGTGTGTGTGTGTAGAGGGAGAGTGAGTGGGGAGGCTGATATGTGCGAAATATATTTGTGAGCAAGAGTGCATGCATATATTTATGTGTAAGAGAGAAACAGTGAGATGTGTGTGTGTGTGTGTGTGTGAATGCATGCATGTGTATGCGTACACACACATGCATGAACACGTAACAACACATGTTAGTTGCATAAATCCAGCCTGGACCCTGTCCAGCCAAAATCGTTCAGCAGTCCTGATGTTTATGTTTTGGTTTATAGGGATTTTTAATCACTGGCAGCTGTGCATCGGCGGTTAAGATGTCCTGAATGTGATTAATTGAAGACATGATCTTCTCATGAGTCAGGTGTCCTTGAATCTAGAGGCATGGTCTTGTTATTCTAAAGAGGTGTTTACACCTGGCAGACATGCGCTGTATTTGCCAATAAATCAAGATGACAGGTACTCGGGCCAACTGCGTTAACTGAATATGCGCTGGTGAAACCTTGGATGGCGTTTTGGTAGGCCGCAGAAACATTAGATTATCCTTGTGAATGCGATAGACATTTGTAGATCATGAGAAGTGTCTGGCTGTGAGCTACTGCAGATTGGGAAGCTTCATTCACTGCCAGGACCTCCGATGAAGGCTCATCCAGGAACCAAAACTCCAGTCAGGTCAGGCCAAAGGCATGGTTCTTACTCAATAACGTTTCAGATCCTGTCATTGAAAGATTTTCATCTGCTAGGTTGCTTTTCTTTCTTTTTTTTCCTAATTGAATTTTTGATAAATCGTTTCCACTGCTATTTTTACAAGAAAACTGTGGTTTTGAACTCGTAGAGAATGTTACTGGAGCCTGTGATACTAACAGGCCTGGTATGGCTTCTGTGGCTGGTATAGGGCTGTAAGCAACACGAAATGACTGGTGGTATGTGGGGTATCTCTGTGCTTTGGGCAGGGTGTCTGCCTCACGTCAAATGGTGACATGAGTCAACAGGATGTTTTTTTACATGCACGTCTTTTTTTTGGCATGTGTTTTTATTTTCTAACATTGTGGTTAGCTGGAAGCTCACACCTCTAAGTGCTGCCAGGATTTGAACCCCTGGTCTGCGGCTTCAGGACCATCAGGATTAGGAGCAAGCTGTTTTATTTCATGGGTTTTTTTTAGTCATCCTTGTCAGATTGTAACATTTTTCTTTCCTAATGCTATTTTATTTATATCGTCTTGCCATGATATGTTTTTTGGTCACAGTTGGGGCATATTTTAGCTTCTTGTCTTCCTAGTGACAGAATAATGCCACAGTACATTGCTGCCTCAGTGTGTGTGTGTGTGTGTGTGTGTGTGTGTGTGTGTGTGTGTGTGTGTGTGTGGTGCGTGTGTGTGTGTATCATATTGCTCTCTACAAACAGTATATATTTCATACAACTATTAGAATGTGGGTGGTTTTTTTATCTGAAGACGGCTTAGTAACAACAACTGTGGTGTCACAGTAGCCTTTATCTCTGAAGCTTTTTCATTCAATGCCATGGATTCTCTCTAAATGTATGGTTGTATCATCAATTTCTAGGTCACCATATCATCTTCTTTTCAATGTCGAGAACTGTGTGCAAACTGAATAGATGGTTAGGTAAGTTTTGGAGATAAAAACAACCAAAAAACTTTTTTTTTTAAACAAAAAAACCCCCCAAAGGCAATCCACCAATGCTTAAACAGAAGAAGGGGAAAAAAAACACAAAAAAAACAACACCAAATCTGCTTTAAATAGCCAGTGACTGTGGCATAGTGGTGTAGGCACTGGATTCCTGGCTGTGAGTTGTGAGTTTGAACCCCTTAAAATAACCCAACATGATTGATGCGGTAGGCAAAGGTGGTTGGGGGGTGAGAAGGGGAAGGGCTGAGGGGGACGGAGACTGGTGTATATAACTGACCTAAACTCAGAGAGCAGAGCGTGGTGTAGGCTCAGTGAGAAGACTGGGTAGATCATTATTGGCTGCAGGGTTGTGTATGATGCAGCGTGCTTGAGAGAGAAGAGCTGTAGCAGTGCATGGTGAGGCTGGGATGAGCGAGTGGTGTACAAGCGCAGCAGTACTCGGCTTTCTGAGCATGCCGTACACATTGTGAGGACACAGAGGGGGAGGCTAGGCTAGCAGCAGAAAGAAAACAAAACTTTGAAAATTAAACCAAACAACAAATCCCCAAAGTCAGAATGCAGCTACCTAAATTTGGGGTGGGGGGGGGTGGGGGGGGGGGGGGGGGGGAGGGGAGACAGATACGCAATAATCTCACCATTGAAACTTGCACCTCTAGCCAAGGAACAAACAACAGCAACAACAAATCCAGTATGCATGATGTAAGGGCTTGAAATATTTGAGAATGAAAATGAGAGAAGGGCAACTATTGGCCCACATAGATAGTGGTAGGTTATTGTTTTCCTTTCTGTTTTGGTGCGGGGGGGGGGGGGGGGGGGGGCGTTGTTTTTGCTTTTTTTTTGGGGGGGGGGGATCTTTTTTCTTTTTTGCTGTGTGTTTTTGTTTTTTAATCTTTGAAGAGTTAGGGTCATCCTTCATATCAAAAGATAACACATACCTGAGTGAGTCACAGTCGTTGGTGGTAAAGCTATATTTGGCACTGACTGCACACCGCTATGAATTGTTTAGCTGCCGCACCTGTATCGCATTCATCTGCGTAGCTGCGCAAATGTTTTATGATTTGTGCGCAGGTAACTATGGGTTTGAGGAAATTAGATTGATGACCGTGGATATTTATTTGTGCTGTTAGGGGGTGGGATGGGCTATTGGTTAGAGCTGTGGTACTCGTAATTGGATGGCTCAGAATCGAACCTGGGTTTGAGCCTCCTCCGAGATTCCTGTTCAGCGGGACTTTTCCCCTGGAGTTAACGTCAGTACTGACTGACTCCACTCCCCTGAAAGTCCTTCAGATGAGGCTGGAAACCAAGGCCTCGTGTGGGAATGCATGCAGAACATCTATCTTGCGCCCGCCCATGTTAAAACCTGTTAGGGTCGTTTGGAAGAGAAGGCCACTTTGAGGCCAGGCTGGTGAGAATGGATGGGGAAAAAAATGACAGAAAAATGGTTACTGGTGTCATTTTTAGACATCAACCCCAAAGGTGGATTGCAGCTAGCTACCTTAATGGTTGGGCGAAAAC
>CM054166.1:26710506-26763006 GCA_028751875.1 Rapana venosa
GTCGGCACTGATGTTAACTCCGGAGGAAAAATCCTCTTGAACGAGAATCGAACCCAGGTCAGCAGATCATGAATACATCACTCTAACCACCAGGCTATCCCGTCCCTGTGTGAGGTCAGCAGATCATGAATACATCACTCTAACCACCAGGCTATCCCGTCCCTGTGTGAGTGTGATGTAATCCCTAGCTCCATCCCCTGGGTTTTTTCTAGAAATCTCAAAAACAAGAAAATAAAAAATTGCAGTACATGCCTCGCAGGGCTTTTGTCTCCGCCTTTTTCTTTTGACCCCATATCCCCGAGCTTATACCAAACGCGCTTCATGCCAGATTAATGACACACCCCCACCCCCCCTGCACATTTCCTCTTGTTTCAGCTCGGACCACGAGCTGTCGGAGAAGCCGGAGATTTACCATGGGGACGTCCGAGCGCGCTCCGCCTCCACCTCCGACCTGCTGGATGCCAAGCCCGGCTGCGACAGCGCGCAGGGAGCGTGACACAGGCGCCAGTGTCCGGCAGCAAGAGCGCCTCCAGTCTGCTGGAGCCTGCCACTGCTCCGCCCTTCAACACCGGCAACACCACCGTGTTCCCCCTGTCGTCATCGCCCGCCACCGCCACCGCCGCCGCTACTGCTGACAGGACAGTGGACAGGGGTGGGAAGGGTGAAGCAGGAAAGACGACGGAAGGTGAAAACGGTGAGGTGGGTGTCTCCTCCTCCTCCTCCACAGCCAGACAGGGCTCGGGGTCTCAGGAGGCCCTGGGCAGGCTTCAGCAGCAGCAGCAGGGGGCAGAAGCAGCTCTCTGTGGACGGTGATGGCAGCACCGGCAGGTCTCGGGTCACGACCGACGCTTTGAGGCAGAACCAGATCCCTCTCCACCCCCCGCCCTTGAACGTTGAGCAGTCAGGACACTCAGACACGGCCACCAGGGGGAGAACGGAGGAGGGAGAAAACAGACCCGAGGCAGAGGGGGAGGAGGAGAAGAAAGGGGTGGAGGGAACAACAACCTCGTTGTGTGATGGTGAACGTGTCAGGCCGTGTGAGGCGTCGGTGGAGGAGAAAGACAGGGGTGTGGGGGAGGGGTCTGGGGGCGACACCCTCCTCCCTGACAAGGAGGAGGTGAGGATCGGCAGCATCGTGTACCTGCCCGTGGAAGAGAGCAGCGACGGGAAAATGGTGGTGCGGGACGCCAACATCGTGCTGGCCTCGGACACGCCGGACCGTGGCTCGGCCAAGGCGGGCAGCGGCAAGCCCAGGCCCCCCCCTCTGTCCAGTCTGGGCGTGGACACCACAGACAGCGCCTCCCTGTCCCCGGCTAACGGACTCCGGTCCCGCTCTGCCTCGGAAGCCTTCAGCCCGCTGCGGTCGTCGGCGCAGCACCTGTCCAACCTGGTCAACTACGCCACGGGCTTCTTCCGCAGCACCCCCGACGACCGCGCCCAGGTGAAGGACGTGAGCGACAGTGTGCGGGACAGAAGCCTGACCACGCCGGACATGGACGGTGGTGGTGGAGGGAGGAGCAAGGGCAGCCGGGGTCTGATGGCCAAGCTGCAGAGTGCAGAGTGCCGCTTCATGAGCGCCATCAGGGCCGAGGAGAGGCCCGAGCTGTTCCGGAAGATCAGCGGTGAGTGTGGCTGCACTGTCCTAGTAGGGGATAGGAGGGGTTGTGGTTTGTTTGTTTGTTATGCTTGATTGTTTAAGTTAGGGATAGGGGTTTTTTTGTGGTTATTATTGCTGTGTCACAGTGTGATGTCTGTATAGGTTTTGTTTTGGTTTGGAGTTTTACAGTCTGATGTCTGTAAAGTTGTTTTGGTTTGGTTTGGGTTATTTTTGTGATGTTTTAAAACATTTTTCGAAAACTCTTTGCGTTGCCATTCATTCTTCTTTTTTTTTTTTTTTTAAATCCAAAATTGAACAATAAAATATGACAGATATGTTACAGCACTTTGAATATGGAACGTAATATTATCTCACAGGCACATATTGCCCATTGTTTTGGTGTTGAGATTTAGTACATTGTTTAGTAATACTATAGTAAGCGTGAACGTATTCTTTAATCTGAACTCATTTGATGGAGCAGACTTGTAGTCTGAGGTATGAAGTGTCATCCTCAGTCACCCTGCCTGAAAAGGAATGTGTTCTCAGTACCTTGTTGTTTTCTTTCTGGTGGTGCAATGTAGGATTAGATGAATATCTTTTATCTTGCTGTCCACATCTCCAGAGATAAAGTTGTCATTCCCATGAACCAGATTACAGGATATCATCAGTCTAGATGTCAGTCTCTCTAGTGACGAGTTGTGTAGAACTTTGGTTTTACTTCGGGTTGTCTAAGTGCCTTTTGGTTTGTTTGGTGTTGTTTTTTAACTGGAAGTACTTGTAGGTGAGTGGAGTTTGGGGGGCATTGATGTAATGGAATAAAAACATATTTAGATAAGTTAAAAGTGTTTTTGGAAAGACTTCATTCTCAACAACCATCAGCTCTTTTTGAGAGAGTTGTTAGCTCGTTTTAACTGGTGAGGTGTGAAAACTGGGATGGAGACAAGATCTGGTGAGAATGTTCACATACTGTGCGTTACGAAAAAAAAAATTTTAATAAAAAGTCATTCTATAATTTACATCAAACAAGCTTGTTTTTCAAAATGGTAGAGATTATGTTTATTTAGAGGCCCTTCCCTTTTTTGTTTGTTTTAATTTCAGCTACAATTTTTACAGCTCCAAACTTTTGATGCAGAAAAACAGATCACTTTTGAATTCATATAAAAAAAGAAACATGAATTTGTTTTTTTTCTTACCCCTAAACTTTCTTTGTTAGGGAATGAAGACTTGTATCAAGTAGTAGAGAGAGAGAGAGCTTTCAAGAGTTATTGTCTAGATTTGCATTGATTTGCATTCTTAATGTAAACATGTGGAAATTCTTTTATGCTGGGAGTTGTGTAGACTGTATGTGAGAGTTTTTGAATTTGATGATTCATTTGCTGTTTGACTAATGCTTTGGTGGAGAGAACCATCTGATACTTGCAATAGTTAGATTGCTTTGCTTTTAGAATAGTTTTGTGCAAGCGATTTAATCTGCTTTTTTAAAAAAATAAATGTTTTCAAATGCATGCCTTGTTGTAGAATGAGTATTTTATGTTTATGATTTGATTCTGTTTCTAGGGAAATAGATTGCATTTCAGTTTATTGCACATGTGTAAGCGATTAAAAATCATGGATTTTGCTTTTTCAGCTTTGCTTTATCAGGAAAGGAATGTAAATTTTGTAGCTAGTGGCATAAATAACAAATAGATTGCTTTTGGGATGTGTTGCACAATTGATTGATTTGCATTTCACTTTTATTTATTTCTTTCTTTTTACCAAAATATATTATGGCTTGATAAAAAAACCCAGACAAACAAAACAACAACAACAACAGATTATTAGTAGGATTATTGCACAAAATTTCTGTTTGCCTTTAAGGACAGAAAGAAAACCAGACGGTGACACATCTAGGCTGCTTGTGGGTTTATTGCACAAATGAAATTTTATGACATTGCTTGTAGCGATATTGCTCTTGTAAGTGATCGAGTTGCCTTTCACTTTATTACAGGAACAAAACAAACAAAAAATCAGTTATAAGAAGATTGCATCATTTTTGATGCACAAATTATTGATTTGCATTTTGAATTTATTTCAGGAAAAAAATTGTCAGGCATGCTTGCGGGTTTTTAATGCACATATGATTTCATTTGCTTAATCTTTTTTTTATTTCTGCTTTTTGTCGTGAACAGCTAGCTTAAACAACATTTTCAATTTTAGCGGTATGTACTGATTGTGCAATGTTCTCTTTGGTGATGATGATGGTGGTTGTTGCACAAGTGTCACACAAGTGTTGCAGATTAGTACAACTTTGTGTATGTGTGCGTGTGTATATATATATGTATATATATATATATATTTATAATATATTATATTTATATATTTATAATATATTATATTTATATATATATATATATATATAGATATATATATAGATATAATAGATGTATGTATGTATATATGTATGTATGTAAAATACCAATATCAAGGAATACTGCCACATTGATAATGAATTATCAAGACATATCAAAACGATTTTTCTTGAGATTGTTGTACCTATTTCCTCCCCCCAGCTTTGTCTTTATTGTAACTAATTTTTTTATCAGAATTATACCCTTCAAATATTTGGCATTCTCGTAAAGACTTCGTTAATTTAAAAAGTTCACACACACACTCACACACACACACAACACACACACACACACACACACACACACACACACACACACACACACACACACACACACACACACACACATACATACATATATATATATATATAATATATATATATATATATATTATATATATATTCAAGTAAAGAGACCTTGGCTTAGTTAAGGATCTGAACTTGTGTCTAATGTTAAGCTGCCAAACCACTGTACACTGTTTGCACCTCTGCATCATTTTGGTGTGTGTTTTCTTGCAGTCATCTTGCCAGCCAGCGTTTGTGTGTAGATTCTGAAAGAGCTGTTGCAGTTTTGATAGGGATGATAATAATAATATTGTAATAATGATACTGATAATGATGGTAATAATGATAATGATGATAGTAATAATGAGGAGGGGGAGGAGGAGAATGATAATAGTAACAAAAACAATGATGAAAACTAATTCAAGTCATTGTTCAGGTTTCACTTTCTCATTCAGTCAGTGATGTATCATCAGTTAAGGGTGCTATCATTCACGTTGGATGAATTACAGGAAACGTTAATTGAAGTAGTAGGGGGAAGGGGGTCTAAAGAAATGGGGGAGGGAGGGTGTCAATTTCAGCAGTTAATTCTAGGAAGCTCCATAAATCATTTGTATGTCTCTCATTTTGGTGGGGTTTTTGTGGGTTTTTTAAAAGTTTTTTTTTGCTTGGGTTTTCGTTTGCTTGTGAGCTGGTTTTCAAAGCAATTAAGTAAGGAAAAAGCATACAGTTTACAGGATTAATACTTCCTGACTTGTAACCTTCATTTGTCAAATCAGGATGTTTTTTTATAGATTTTCAAACTATACATACATCATACATGTATGTGTACAGCTGCGTGTCCTGTAAGGCTAAGAATATATATATATATATATGGATATACATCTGGAAATTTACAGGATTGTCTGCAGGTGCTTTTTTGTGGGTTTTTGTGTGTGTGTGTGTAATCAGTTCCAGATTGAATTATCAAGTAAGGACACGCTCTTCGATGTCATTTTAACTGTTGCCATGTTACATAATGTATTATTTATGATAATTAATATCTTCACATACTGTCTTGTCACTGGTGTTAGGTTGTGCAAAAGTTGTAAGATTAACGTGCTTTTTGTTTTGGGTTTTTGTTGTCCAATTTGGGGGGGGGAGGGGGGGGGGGATCTTTTTCTTTTTTGGGGGGGAGTAGGGGGAGGGGATGGCAGCTTCATTTTTGACAAATTGTGCACATAGCAGCTCTGATTCTGTTACTGTGTCAGTATAGTGAGGTGACTGGATTTTTGTTGTTGTTGTTTTGTTGGGATTTTTTGTTGGGGGGGTGGGGAAGTGGGTGTGTGTAGGGTTGTTTCTGTGCTTGCACTTCAAGATTCACCAGTGGTGGGATTTTGCGTATGCGACCATTTTTGTCCACCGTGAAGGTAGCCGCATTGTGACTTCAGGGATATAATTGTGACTGTATGAAAATGACAGTAGTGGACTCCACCGAAGATGATGTTAGTATGTAGCTTTTTTGTGTTGTTCTTGTTGTTTTGTTGACATCCTTGCTGAATATAACCTGTGCACTGGGGAAAGCAGGCATAGTTGGGCTATAACGTTTTTTTTAGTTCTCTCTACTGCTGTGTACTTACTTAGGCATACTGTGTCAATAAACAGTTGTGTCGAGCTTATCGTTTTTCCCTTTTCTGTTGTTCAATACAACTGTTTCGGCGTCACACGGTGTGGTAGTGTTGTGTACTGAATCACCCTGATGAGGATACATACATGTGTAGATCTGTTATAACAAATAAGATTCTTGGTTTTCTTTGTGGAAATTCCATCAGTGCTTATGTATTGGTTTGTTGGCTTTTTGCTGTGGTTTTTTTTATATAAAATACTTCTTGTTTTCTTTTGTTTTTCTTTCTTTCTTTGTTTTCTTTTTGTTTTCTTTTCTTTTTTTTTTTGGTCTTCTTTGTCTATTTGTTTTTTTAAAAAAATGTTTGGTTTAAAGAAATTTTGTATTGAAAGTTTTTCTTTTGTATACGTTATTTCCTTTTTTTTTTCCTTTTTTTTTTTTTTTAAAAGCTCAACAAAAACAAAAACTTTGAAGATCATTATCAGTAGTTCTCATGGGGAATAGTTTCAGTTCTGTTCCAGTTTGGAGGGTGGGTTACTAATCTTTCAGTACTGTGGTCTCAGTAGGCTAGTGCTTGGAGTCTGTAAAGCCTACCGGAATTAGGGCCTGTGGGGGAGTGAAACTGAAAAGAAAACAGTTGTTTAGCTGGGGGTGTGTGTGTGTGTGTGTGTGTGTGTGTGTGTGTGTGTGTGTGTGTGTGTGTGTGTGTGTGTGTGTGTGTCACTTCTTGATTCGTGTTAGCTGCTTGAGACCACACTGCGATGGCGTTGTAGTCACTCCTCTAGGAGAATGTATTTTCTTCATTGAAGTTGATGGTGGAGAGGATGTTCACTTGATTTGGTGGAGGGGAGGGAGGTATTTTGTTCATTCATTTAATCGTTAATTTCATTTATTCATCTGTTAATTTTGTTTATTTATGTTTTATCTAGTTTCTTTTTTTTTCTTTCTTTTCTTTTTTCTTTCTTTCTGTAGTTTGATGATAGTGGTGTCTATACATTGGATGACTTTAGAACTATTAATTAATTTCAGTTTCAGTGCATTTGGGGACTTTTGTCCTTTTTTGTGTGTAGGGAGTTGATTTTTTTTGGTTTTGTTTTCGGTTTGTTTGTTTGGTTGGTTGGTTATTTGGTTGGGATATTTTGTTGTTGTTGTTGTTTGTTTGGTTTTACTTTTTGGTTGTTGTTGTTTGTTTGTGGGGTTTGTTTGGGGGTTTTTTGGGGGGTGGGGGGGGGGGGGGGTATATAGTGGCTTTTAGCTTATTTCTTGAATTCTTAGAAAAAATGTTTCCTTAGGTGACAGTTTTTCATGAATTCATGAATAATTGAATATTCACTGACATTTATTCACCTAATTAATGAAACATACATTCATCCCATTAATGGCATTGTATGTATTTGTTAATTCAACCACACATTTAGTTCACATTCATTTCTGATTTTTTTTGATCTGAATAGATTACTGATTGTGTGTGTGTGTGTGTGTTCAATTTCATTGTTATTAATCTACTTAAACAGTTGCAT
Source organism: Rapana venosa (assembly GCA_028751875.1). NCBI lineage: Eukaryota > Metazoa > Mollusca > Gastropoda > Neogastropoda > Muricidae > Rapana > Rapana venosa. Next base: position 26,717,895 of record CM054166.1, read on the forward strand.
AGATTACACAAAATCTTACCTTTGGTGACCCTCGAAGCTCAAACCAAGAAACAGAAAAATATGTAGAATGCAATCATTTATTCTCAAGATGTTCATTCAGTTTACATCTTCCAATTTTTTGTGATGTTAGATTCTCATGATGTGAGTAAGTGTAGATGATCATCATATTCCAGTGTAAAGTCATTATCCTTGTGGAAGTAATTTTTCAGTGACGTAATGTCATAAACTTGCAGATGTCATTTTTCAGTGGCATGAATCATGTGGTTAACTTGCAGAGATCATTTTTCAGTGACATAAATAATGTGGTTATTCTTGCAGATGTCATTTTTCATTTACATAAATAATGTGGTTAACTTGCAGACGTCATTTTTCAGTGGCAGAATGTTTTTTACTTTCAAATTTATACCATTTTTCGGTGACATAATGTGGCTAACTATGTCATTTTTCAGCAACATGAATCATGTGGTTAACTTGCAGATGTCATTTTTCAGTGACATAAATAATATGGTTAACTTGCAGATGTCATTTTTCAGTGACATAAATCATGCAGCTAACTTGCAAATATCATTTTTCAGTTATATAAATAATGTGGTTAACTTGCAGGCGTCATTTTTCAGTGACATAAATAATGTGGTTATCTTGCAGACGTCATTTTTCAGTGACATAAATAATGTGGTTATCTTGCAGACGTCATTTTTCAGTGACATAAATAATGTGGTTAACTTGCAGACGTCATTTTTCAGTGACCTGAATCGTGTGGTTGTTCTTGCAGACCTGATCCCGCCTCACGAAGACATCCACAAGCAGCCGGCCCTGTACTTCCACCTGCGTGTGGACACGGAGGAGTGCGATCGTCGCGTGGCCTCCTCCACGCCCTGCGAATCCTTCCGCCATCAGATGACCAAGCCTCACTACTGGTTCTCTGTGCCTCGCAACAAGTAGGTCATGTGTAAAAGTAGTCTGAGGGGGAGGTTTTTTGTTGTTGGAGAAGGGGGGGGGGGGGGTATGTGTGTGTGAGAGAGGGAGAGAGAGAGATATTTTTATTATTGTATTTTTAAAATTTTATTCTTTTATATGGAGGATAGTGGAGTTGGCACTAATTTGCTTTTTTACATCTAGTCCCTGTGTGTATACGGTTTTGTAAATTCCTCCATCTGTTCCCACTGGCACACAGTGGCCTACTCTTACAAAAAGCGGAACAGGATTTAATGTGTGCGCAAGATTTCTGCGTGCGTTCGCACACAGAGCCTCGGGTTTATAGTCTCATCCGAAGGACAGAGAGAGAGAGAGGAGAGATAGTGAGAGAAAAACAGAGAGAGGGAGGGAGAGGAAGATCTCATGTGTGTGAAAGTATGTGAGTATGTATGTTTGTTTGTGCCTGCCTCTGTGTGTGTGTGTGTGTGTGCATGTTTGTGTGTGTGTGTGTGAAGTTAAGAAAACATGCATGCATGCATGGACAAGTTCGAATTCATGCATGCAAGTATTTTGTGCATGCATATAATTATGTGCATGTAACTTTGAGAGACTGGAGTTGGGATTGAAGTTTACACTTATAAAACTTCAGCTTTGATAATTATGTTGATCTTTTGCTGTTTTATTTGTACAGTGTAGGTGATAGCAAAAGGTTTATGCTCAGCGCGCACACACACACCACCACACACACACAACACACACACACCACACACACACACACACACAAAACACACACACACCCAACACACACATACACTTACTTTTTTTTTCATTTTCATTTTCTATCTTTCTTTTCTTCCTTCCTTCTTCAATCATCTATCGAAACATACAGTTGAAATGCTATCGCCTGTCTTCCAATATTCTTTCTTTTACACGTCTGGACTTTTACAAAACTGTGTCCCAGGGGAGACCACCTGTATGCCTTCTTCGTTCACTGGAGGCCGGACCTGTACGGCGACGATGACATCAACCCGGAGGATCGGGGCTTCGTGGTGGTGGACCGTGTGGACGTGACGGAAAATGCCGATTCCCTCCCTTTCCTCGACGACCACTTTGGCTCCCAGCTGAGCACCTCCTTCAAGAAAGACTGGGAGGTCTGTCGTCTTTTCTTTTTTTTGGTCTTTTTCTTTTTTTCTGTCTTGTTCTTTTTTTTTCCTTTTTTTTTCGGGGGGCGGGGGGGGGGGTTATTTTTGATGAGTAGGGTTGTTTGGTTTGTTTTTTTTGAGATATTGTCTGCCGTGACTTTTTTTTTTTGACTCTATGGGGATGAGGATAGCTCAGTGGTCAGAGCACTCGCTTTTCCCAAGCGAAGGTTAAGCAGCATTGAGGGTAGTTAACCAAGTGGATGGGTGGCTGTTTCCATGCCTTGGCTTCAGTACAGTCCCCCACAATTCACCCAACTGTAAATGGGCACCTGCCTCTTTAGGGACTGGGAAGGTAAAGCAGCGAGGGAGAGGAGATGGGCGCCGCCCTCAATATGCTGGCCCCTGGAGAAGCTGAGGTATCTGACGCCTCGCTCCCCAACGACGGCATAAGTTATGGGAACACCTTTACCTTTATACTGATGTGAGTGTATGCGTGTCTGCGCGCATTGGTGTGTTTGTGGGCATGTGTGTGCTGTGTTTTTGTTTGGGGGGGGGGGGGGGGGGGGGTGTTGTTTGGCCACACCTGTAATAATTATTTGTTCATGCCAAAACTGGCATACTTGCTAGGGACTTTCAGTATTTGGCAGCTTCTTCCACAAACCACATGAAGGCACTGGATTGGTACAGACAGGAAACTTTCAACTTCTGCTCATTAGGCTTTGTGGAGGGGGGAGGGGGGGTTCTGTCTGTTTGTGTGTGTATTTTCATTTTGAAGAAATCTGCGTGTTGCTGGTGTAGAAAGCAAATCGCGTCTGATGTGTAGAGGTCTAGATCCCTCCTGTGCAGATCGTGAGTCGTGAGGAGCTGAGGCGCAGAGCCTCCATCGCCTGTGATCTGGACCACGCCATCATGCCCGAGATGTCCGAGGAGTCGGCCATCTTGTCTGAAGATGACGTCATGCAGGTGAGCGAGTGACGAGTGAATCTGGGGGGGGGGGGGGGGGGGGTGAACCAACCTAGTTTGTGGGAGGATTGAGTTAAAAGAAAGAAACCAGTGTGTATTATAAACTCAACATTTTAAAGAAAGAAACGAAAGAAAAATGGTTTGTGAGAGAGAGAAAGAAATCAAGAACAAAATTGCTATGGAGAGAGAAAAGAGTGAAATAAGCACAAAGTGGTTCATTGTTGTTGTCATCATAATGATTTGTTGTTGTTGTCATCATAATGATTTGTTGTTGTTGTCATCATAATGATTTGTTGTTGTTGTCATCATAATGATTTGTTCAGTTGTTGTCATCATAATGATTTGTTCAGTTGTTGTCATCATAATGATTTGTTGTTGTTGTCATAATGATTTGTTGTCGTCATCATGACTTTGTTGTCATAATGATTTGTTGTTGTTGTCATCATCATGACTTGTTGTTGTTGTCATCATAATGATTTGTTGTTGTTGTCGTCATCGTGACTTGTTGTCATCATAATGATTTGTTGTTCTTGCCATCATAATGATTTGTTATTGTTGCCATCATAATGATTTGTTGTTGTTGTCAACGTAATGATTTGTTGTTGTTGCCATCATAATGATTTGTTGTTGCCATCATAATGATTTGTTGTGTTCATTATAATGACTTGTTATTGTCATCATAATGATTTGTTGTTATTGTCATCATAATGATTTGTTCAGTTGTTGTTGTTGTCATCAACACCGGCACTGTGTCACTCAATTTCTGGACCATCCATCTGGAATGACCTCCCTCTGTCTCCCTTCGCCTGAAGCCTACTAGGGTCTTCCCCTCTCGCTGTTACACCTTACGTCTGTGTGTGTATGCGGTCTTGTAAATTCTGTCATCTGTTCCCACCGGCACACAATGGCCTACTTTAACAAAAAGCGGAACAGGATTTAATGTATGTGCAAGATTTTCTGCGTGCGTTCACACACGGGGCCTTGGTTTATAGTCTCATCCGAAAGACTGTGTGTGTGTGTGTGTGTGTGTGTGTGTGTGTGTGTGTGTGTGTTGTGTGTGTGTATGTTGTGTGTGTGTATACTTGTATGTGTGTGTATGCGTGTGTACTTGCATGCATGCGTGCGTGCATGTGAATGCATATGTAAATCTAATATCTGCACATCTTTTTTTGGTCAGTAGTTGCAAGTGTGTGTGTGTAACTGATTTCAAACGCAGGCGCTTTGATTTGTAGTTTTGCTTGTACAAGATTCAGCAGTATAGAAATTCCCTATCACTGTCATCATCACTATCACTATCATCATCACTATCACTATCATCATCACCACTATCATCAATATCATTGTCACTATCATCATCAATATCATCGTCACTATCATCATCACTATCGCTATCATCATCATCACCATCACCACTATCATTGTCATCACTATCATCATCCCTACCATCACCACTATCATCACTATCATCATCACTATCACTACATCATTGCTATCATCACTATCATCATCACTATGTCATCATCCTTCGTTATCACTATCACCACTATGATCATCACCATCATCATCACTTACTACATCATATCACTATCATCATCACCATCATCACTATCACCATCATCATCACTATCATACATCACTATCACTTAATCATCACATCATCACTATCATCATCACATCATCATCACTATCATCATCACTATCCACCATCACTATCATCATCATCATCACTACCATCATCACTATCACACTAATCATCACCATCATCACTATCACTACATCATCCATCCCATCCATCACTATCATCACTCACACCATCACACTACACCATCATCACTATCATCATCACTATCACTACCATCATCACTATCACCATGACCATCACTATCATCACTATCACTACCATCATCACTATCACCATGACCATCACTATCATCACTATCACTACCATCATCACTATCACCATGACCATCACTATCATCACCACTCTCCTGTTTGTGGGGGGCAGTTGGGGGGCAAGCTGCCGCCCCGCACGGTGGGGTACCGGTGGTGTCTGGCGTACAGCACGGGGCAGCACGGCTTCTCCCTCAAGCGGCTGTACCGAGAGCTGTGTCCCCTGGACTCCCCCATCCTGCTGGTCCTGCAGGACACCAGCCACGTGGTCAGTCAGTCAGTAGACAGGCAGTACATGCCTGGTGGTCATGGTCATGGTGGGGGTGGTGAGGGGTGGGGGGGGGTGGTGGTGGTGAGGGGTGGGGGTGATTGTGGTGGTGGTGGATAGCTGTAATGATGGTGGTGGTGATTTTTGTTTTAAATAGATTTTTTAATATTTTTTATTTTATTCTTTTCTATCGAGGATAATGGAATAAGCATGTATATGCTTTTTTACATCCAGTCCTCATGTGTATGCGGTTTTGTAAATTTTGTCATCTGTTCCCACCGGCACACAATGGCCTACTCCTACGAAAAGCGGAACAGGATTTAACGTGTGGTGGTGATTGTGATGATGGTGGTGATTGTGGTGGGGTGATTGTGGTGGTGATAATGATGGGGGTTATGGGTGGTGGTAAGGGTGTATGTGATGGTGATGGCAATCAATGATGATGATGATGAAGATGATGGTGTTGTTAGTAGCGGTTATGATGATGATGATGATGATAATAGTAGTAGTTATCACAGTGGAGACGTTGCTAGTTTAAAACAAATCAGAAAACCAGCTGCTTTGTTCCTGAGAGGTTTGTGCAGTGAACTCCCAGTTGTTGTATCATTGTGTGACGGCAGGAGCTGAATAGAAGTGTATACAACCTTCAGTCACGGCAGACATCTCTCTGTGACATCCAAGGCGTTTTCCTTAGAGAGACTGCGTCGCCACATGAACAGTGCCACCCTTTCTTTTTTTCCTTTTCTTTTTCTGTTCTGTGTGGGTATATGTTCTCCTATCAGAGTGGCTTTTTTTTTTCCTTCAGGGTTTTTCCAGGGACAACTCTGTTGTTGCCCAGAGTTCTTCTATATTATGAGCCAGACACTTAAATGATGGGGTGGAAAAACGGTCGCACACACAAAAATCTTGCCTCTGGTGAACCTGGGTGCTCTAGGCAAGGGACAAGAGAAGAAGAAAAAAAGAAGAGCCAAGCGTTGTTGTGTCACACACACGACTTGGGTTTATCATCTCATCCAAAAGGCCGGTGCCCAGACCATTGCTCATGGTTTTATGGATGGGACAAACATTACGGGTTCAGACGGGGATCAAACTTGTGGTGATTTCTCGCTCTCTGGGCAGGTGTGGTATGTGTGCACATGCAGACGCAGTCAGGGAAGGTAGCTGACGAAAGGTGTGATGTGTCGTGTCGTGTCATGTCGTGTCGTGTCGTGCAGGTGTTTGGCGCCTACCTCTCCGACCCTCCCCGACTGAGCGATCATTTCTACGGCACGGGGACCTGCCAGCTGTGGACGTTCAAGGATAAACTGCAGGTAGGGAGTCAAGCCAAGCCAAGTCAAGTCAAGTTTTTGTTTCCAGATGGTACATTGAATAAGCAATGCATTTGCTCTTTTTTTCATCAAGCCATCTATCTAAGAACAAATTTCTTAATGATTATACTGAAATACTACATTATTGCAACCTTTACCAATAAATTGAACCAGTAAAATGAGGAAAATCAATAAGATAATACATTGGAAAATACAAATTACACACATATAAATACACACGCACGCACATACTCATACACACCTGTGCGCGTGCACGCACGCGTACACACATACACTTAAATAAAGAATGTTGTAAGAATTAAACAAAAATAACATCATAAAACGTCAGGACAAACAAATTACTTCACCTACTATATCATCCATTCTTTCACGTTTATACTTTAGATAATAAAAGGGATGGTCTGCTTGTTTGTTTGTTTGTTTGCTGAGAGAGAGAGTGCAGGTCTGCATGAAAGGATGGAGGTGGTGAAGAAAGACATTGGTATTGGTTGAAAGGGGGTTGTAGGCTTGAATTTATGTGTTTTTTTAGTTTTACACACATATGCATGTACGTGCAAGCACAATCACACATGTGTACACATGCATGCACGCACGTGTGCGCGCACACACACACACACTGTGTTATTGGACATTGTTTTTAGCTGTGTTTGTTTTGTTTTGCACACACACACACAACATACATATGCATACATGCATTCACGCATGCATGCACACTGAGTTAGACATAATAAAGCATGATAGAAGTAGAGTATAGCACAATGAAACACACCTAAATATTACACAGTACTGTACCACTGCACACTACAAAACATCACAGCAGAATAACACAACACAGCTAAACATCCCAATACGTAACACAACAACACATCCATGATACATCTTAAAAGAACAATACGCCAACCATAACGCATCATAAGAGAACAATATGTTATATCACAACCAAAGGAACGGCACAATTCACCCTCAACAGAAAAACGGCAGAACACAAACTGTCACAACAACAGAACAACACAACATAGTGCAGAAACAGCAAAGTATCACATTGTGCAATAATATACACACAGAACAGGAACAGCACAGAACAGAAACAGCAACAGCACAGAACAGCAACAGAACAGGCACAGCACAGAACAGCAACAGGCACAGAACAGCAACAGGCACAGAACAGCAACAGGCACAGAACAGCACAGGAACAGCAACAGGCACAGAACAGCAACAGGCACAGAACAGCAACAGCACAAAACAGCAACAGAACAGCAACAGCACAGAACAGCAATACAACACAGAACAGCAATGCAACAGCACAGAACAGCAACACAGGAGTAGTAGTAGTATAAGTAGAAGAAGAAGACAAGAGTGAGGATGGTGGGGCAAACTGGTGTGATGTGATGTGGTGCGATGTGATGTGGTATGATGTGGATGTGATGTGGCGTGATGTGATGTGATGTGGTGTGATGTGATGTGGTATGATGTGTGTTGACAGGTGTTTGGATGGACGGGCGACAACCAGTACTTCATCAAGGGCGACGACAACAGTCTGTCTGTGGGAGCCAGCCAGTCAGTATTTCTGTGTGGGTGTGAGTGTGTGTGTGTGTGTGTGTGTGTGTGTGTGTGTCTGTGTGTGTGTGCGTGTGTGTGTGAGTGTGTGTGTGTGTGTGAGTCTGTGTGTCTTGTGTGTTGTGTGTGTGTGTGTCTGTGTCTGTATGTTGTATGTGTGTGTCTGTGTGTGTGTGTCTGTGTCTATGTGTTGTATGTGTGTCTGTGTGTTGTGTGTCTGTGTGTGTGTGTTGTGTGTGTGTGTTTGTGATTGAGAGAGAGAGAAAGGGAGAGAGAGAGAGAAAGAGAGAGAGCACATATATGTGGGTGGGAGGGGAGGAGAGGTTGTATGTGTATGGCTGGGTGTGTGTGTGTGTTTCTGGGGAGGGGGGGGGGTGTCTCTATGTGTGCATTTATCAGTGAGAGAGAGAGAGCATGTGTGTGGGTGGATGCGTGTGCATGTGCATTTTTAATTTTATACAATGCACTGTTGTTAAGCTGCAACCCCTGATTTCAAATTCTTTTTTTTTTTAAAGAGAGAAAAGAAAAAAAGAAGAAGGTTTAAAACCTGAAAATTCATTTCTCAGCATTTTGTTCATCAGCCACATAACGACAAAACTGCATAGACACTTAATGTCGGTGCTGCCTGCTGTAGCAATTCCACTCTCTTCATGGGAAGTTTTCCTGATGCCCTGAACTTGGCTTCATACGATAACGGCTTGAGGAGTCGCTGGGGTGCTGCGTGGAATTTTCAGGCCAGGTCTCTTTGACATGCAGTTCGCACAGCATGCGAATCCAGCATAACTCAGACCAGGGCCCAGTGCTAAAATTAGCGTGCCCCTTCCTTTTACCAAAGTGTAAGTGTGGTCAGTTCCTGCTGTAATTAGCGCCAGCTGGGCTGGGATGGGATGGAATGGATAGCAGTGAGAGTAGCTGAAAGTGGGGAAAACTGACAGCTGTGTTCGATTTTCCCATCGAACCTCATGGTTTACTTGTTAGGCAGGTGAATGCCTAAACCGTCCTGTGGCTGTCTTTCTTTGTTATTATAATTATTATTATCATCATCACTGCAACCGCTACTTTCACACCTCCACCACCACCACCATCATCACCACTATCACAATCATCATCATCATAGTCATCATTGAGCTGTTTGATTTGGTTTTGCGAGATATAGCGCTATATAAATCCCATTTGTAGTAATTATGAGTAGTAGTAGTAGTAGTGTTATTATTATTGTTATAATTATCACTATCATCATCATCATCATCATGAACACTTGCCCCTGTCTGTTTTGCCTGCAGCGGGTCATATGGCCTGTGGCTGCTTTTGTTATTATTATCGTTGTTATTATCATCATTGTTATCATTATCATTATCATTGTCATCATCATGATGAACACTTACCCCTGTCTGTGTGGCCTGCAGTGGGTCGTACAGCCTGTGGCTGTTGTTGTTGTTGTTATCATCATTGTTATCACTATCACTATCATCACCATGATGAACACTTGCCCCTGTCTGTGTGGTGTGGCCTGCAGTGGGTCGTACGGCCTGTGGCTGTTGTTGTTGTTATCATCATTGTTATCATTATCACTATCATCACCATGATGAACACTTACCCCTCTCTCCCTGTCTGTGTTGGTGGCCTGCAGTGGGTCGTACGGCCTGTGGCTGTTGTTGTTGTTGTTATCATTGTTATCACTATCATCATCGTCATTACCATCACCATCATGATGAACACATACCCCTGTCTGTCTGTGTGGTGTGGCCTGCAGTGGGTCGTACGGCCTGTGGCTATTGTTATCATCATCATTGTTATCATTATCACTATCATCACCATGATGAACACTTACCCCTGTCTGTCTGTGTGGTGTGGCCTGCAGTGGGTCGTACGGCCTGTGGCTGTTGTTGTTGTTATCATCATTGTTATCATTATCACCATCATGATGAACACTTACTCCTGTCTGTGTGGTGTGGCCTGCAGTGGGTCGTACGGCCTGTGGCTGGACAGCGACCTGTACCACGGCCACAGCCAGGAATGCACGACCTTCGGCAACTGCGTGCTGAGCGACTGCCAGGACTTCATCCTCAAAGCCCTGGAGGCCTGGGCCTTCCTCTCCTGCTAGTCATCATCATCGTCGTCACCATGCTCGTTGGCGTCGTCATTCTGGCCAAGAGACTTGGGATGGGAGTAGGAGGAGAAGGCGGTGCCTTGGAGTGGTGGGGGTGAGGGAGCTGATATTGGTTGGCTGGCTGGCTGTCATCCTGGGTGATTTTGTTGCTGTTGTGTTCTGGTTCTGGAGAAAGATGGCGAAAGGTTGAGATGAGCTAGAGGTGAGTGACTGACTGTCTTTTCTTTTTACTTTAAACCCCCCAAAATTTGGTTTAAATAGAATTTATTCGTGAAAAGAGTCCCAAAAATACCAGCATACCTTGACAGGACAACAAGTAAAACTTAAGATAGTCAAAAAAAAATTAATTTTTTTACTCCCTCGTCTTTTTTGTTGTTTGTTTTATAGGGATGTTCAACAGCCATGATATGACATAGCCTCTGGAGTCAGTTGAGCTGTTGATAAATTTAATGGAAAGATTTTTGCAACAAGATTTTCTGTTTGTGCATGCTTTTTTTCCAACACAGTGAAATAGGCAGTAGGCCGTGCGGAGAAAATTGATGACTGGGAACCGTCATCTGCGCTTGTGAAACAGTGTTGATTTGAAAAACATCAGGCACTAATGATCGTCTACTATGGAGTCACACAATTTGTTGCAGTAGGTCAAATAGTAGCAAGTGATCTATATGTTCAGGTACATACATATGACTGTAAGTTGTGGTGCTTCCAAGGTGAGCTGAAACGTTACAGGTTTCTTGGATTTATCTCCTGGGCAAGCACTTTTGTTTTCCATTGCTTGGCTAGAGCTTCAAGGTTCAGCAGGGGTCATTCTGTGTGTGTGACCATGTTTTCCCACCGTGAAGGTAGCCACATTCCGACTTGAGGGGTGGAATCTAAACACGACACCAGTGTGCCTGCAAATTTTGTCAATATTGTCATCTGTTCCCACCGGCACAGCTGGTCTAATCTCCCAGAAAGCGGAGCAGGTTTTGTGCACAAGATGTTCTGCGTGCGTTCGCACTTGGGACTGGGGTTTATAGTCTCTTCCAAAGGACTTCCATGGGAGTGGAGTCAGCCCTAATGTTAACTCCAGGGGACAAACCCCCTCGAATGGGCATCTCTATCACACATATTCACATTCTTAGGTACACATGCATGTATACTCACATGTGTAAACACACTCTCTTTTCCCACTCTGACCTACACACACACTTCCTTCTCTCTCTTCACGACTACTATAGTAATACACATTGCCATGATTTTTTTAAAACTTTGTTTCCCCCAACTAGACTTATGGATAAACAATGGACCTTCATGTATGTGTTCTTTTGCAGATTATCATCATCATCGACTCTCCACGTCACACCGCATCCCCAGTTTGCTACGCATCATCATCATCGTCGTCATCAAACTTTTCATCTGCCACGCTGTGCAAAATCTCAACAGTTCAAACAAACCCTGGCTTTCCACAAGGCCTACACATCGTCGTCTCTTAAGACAAGGGAGAGTCTCCCTTGCGTGCTTGTGTAGTGGTGCTGTGTGTGTGTGTGTGGGGGTGACGATAAGTTTTGTAAGTCTGCATAAAACGATGCACGAGAAGTATGTAGGTGTGATGGAGTCGTTTTTTGTTTTTTTTAAGTTGTGTGGGTAGATTGTTCGAGTCTGCTTCTACTTGAGGAGATGACTGAGTGTCGGGATGTGGATGTTGTGAAGCAAAGACGAGTGACTCTACTTATCTCCCCTTGGTGCATGACGTCGCAACCTGCCTGTGCTATTTTTGGACACGGATGAACCGTACGAGTCTTGTGTATGCTTGGGTGGTGGGGTAGGTGGTTTGCAGGTTTTTAGCAAGCCTGGTTTCCAACATTTGTGTGCAAGCTGAATTTTGAAAACGCCATTATGTAGAGGCTACATTAGTCACAATGTTCTGATTGCTGTGTTGGGGTTTTTTTGGTTATTGTTGTTGTGTGTGGTCAGCTTGGAAGTGTCATCAGGGTGCAAGAAATTGTTGTATCTTTACTCTAGTCTGGTACTGTTGTCATCCACAGAAAGAGAGTTACTGGACTGGTGTTTCTACAGTAGTCTTGGTGGGCATGAGTGTGACTTGTTTTTGGTTTTTTGTACTGAGGATTGCTTGTATGTTTGCTGGGACTTCTCTGGGGAGGAGGGGGGGGGTGTTCCTGCAGTAGGCCTTCTGTTGATGCTGCAGATAGTACTATGTTGTTGATGAGAAATGTTGTGATGATTTCATGCGTTACTCTGTTTTATAGTGCGTGTGTGTCTGAAGCCAAGTCAAGTCAAAATTATCTTTAATGACGGCAAAAGAAAGTTTGTACAACTTTTTTTCATCCATGGAAAGAGTACTGGACTGTGTTAATGTGTGTGTGTGTGTGTGTGTGTGCGCGCGCGCGTGCATGCGAGCACGCTGGCATACATGTGTAGGCATGTGTGATTTTGAGAGGAAAAGCGGTCAGCATATCTGATAATACAAAACAAAGTAGCATGTACGAAAAAGTAAGAAGCGACTAAGTTAATTGTGCAACAGTGATAGAACTGTACAGTTTGGTAGCATGCAGACCAGAGATTGCACATAGATGAATAGAAGTGTGTAGTCTGAAGACGATGTAAATAGTAGGTGTCGTTGTACATAGACCCTAGAGTGTAAATAGCGGAATAGACGAGCATAGTGACCAGTGTGTAAATGTAGCAGGGTACACGTCTGTAGACTGTAAAGTGAAAAAACCCAGCCATACTGTACATAGCTGACTGGTTGTTTGTCGACTTAAAAGGCAAAAGAAGAAAATGTGTAGGGCCAAAATTAGATAGTGATAGTGATGTTTTGAAACTGTATGCGAGTCTGAAGAGTGGATTGGAACCTTGTTTTCTGTGACTGCACAGAACACTTGCTTGGCAAAGAGAGTGCATGAGGTGGAAATAACACTCACTGCGTTTATGTGAGTGATTTTGTGTGGAGATCTATTTTAGATCTTGCATTGAAGACTTTCTCTCCCCAAAACATCAACACAAAATAAACAGGCAAACGAGTAAAGAAAGACTTTAAGTACCATACATTGAAGGAATTGCACTGCAGACTAACTCGTAGAATAAAAATTTTGTGTAAAAGATCACTTTTTACCAACGAACGATTTTTAATTTTTAACAAACAACATCTTGGCACATGCTGTTTTGGGATACATTGAAAGCAACTAGTTATTATTTTTTTCTATTTTAATTCCTTCGACTTTCTAGATGTCATTTGGAAAGAGAAACCAATAGAGTTATCCACTGAGCTGAAATTGGCCAGACAAACTTCATGGAGAGTGAAAAATGTCATTTGAATATGAGTAGGTTTGTTAGTTGTTTAAAAGCATATGGGTAGCTGAAATCGATTTTTGTTGGATTGAAAATGCTTGGTGTGTGAAAGGAAAAATGTTTTACCACATTGTTCTGTGGATCACTTGAACTTGGGCATTATGTGGAAGAGGGCAGCACGGTGAGGTAGATGTCTTCAGTTCACTGTCTTAAAGGAAAAGATGGAGCGTCAGTATATGTCATAAAACGATTGGGGGTGTTTGAAGATGGTAAAGTTGAACTAATTGTTAAAATGCAGAATAAAGAATATATGTGGATCTGTTCAAATTGTTACCTCATAATTTTAAGAGATTTTAAATCAACAGAAAATGTATAATCCAGGAACAAGCAAATACTTGGCTAAAACTGCACAAATGACAATGGTAAAAATGGCAATAGAATGCTCGCTTGAGCAAATGATAAATATTGATTTTGCGATATCAGTTTTAAAAAAACAAACAGCAAACTATTAAATAGAAATATAAAAACCTGCATTCTACTATGCTCATTCTCTCCAACTGCTTACTCCAATCACTGACGAGAATGTTTACAAGAGACTGTGATGGATTCTAACATTTCTTGTGTCTGAAACTGACCAAGTGCCTGTTTTCTTCTAGCTTTGAGGAAGCGCACAGAGAGAGGAAAAATGAAAGAAAGATACTCAGGTGTACTGTCAGCATCGTAGTCTGTATGCTTGCAAGTTTATTTCAAACAGGAGTGATCTTTGAATTGTGTGATAAAGCTGACTGGAATGATGTAACTGCCCATGTTCATGACAAGAGGTTTTTTTCCCAAAAAATGTTATCATATTGGAAATGCTGGATACAAAGGACCAGACACTGTTTAGGGACCAAAATGATTTGTATGTATCATATATGCATTCTAAATTTTACATCATCTGTGAATAAGCATCAGTATTAAAGTCTCCAACTGAGTCTGTCACAGTCATAAACTTCCATCTTCATTCCTCGAGTCCTTTTTTTTGTGGGTTTTTTCCAAGCTTGTTTGAAATGAGTCAGGGACACTAGACAGTCACTGTAATTTTTTTTTGCTTTTTTCAAAGTAGCTTGAAGACTTCAAGATAAAGTTAGTGACTGAATCGATCACTTCCATAATACCTGTGATGGACTATTCATCCGTTGTTCACAGTACACAGTAAATATCACCAGTTTGTTTTCTGCGCAAAGACAGCGTTTTCTTTTCTTTTCTTTTTTTTTTGGACATGGGCTTTGATCCCAACAGTTCAAAATCAAACGGGACATTCCAGCGCTTGTTATGACTGACTCGGCTTCTCCATTGACTTGGCTTCTCCCTGAACCCCTCATGGAGTTGTTGAGGGTCACTGCTCTGTGAAGTTTTCAGGCAGTGTGTGTGTGTGTGTAAGTGTGTGTGTAAGTGTGTGTGTGTGTGTCCCGGTCAAGGTGAAGCTAGCATAGCCTATCCCTCTCCAGGTCGTTGTGATGCTCGGGTGGGCTTTATTTCCGAAGAAACTTGTGGCTATGATGTCGCTCGTTTCTGCCCTCCCTGTTTTGCTGTCAGGTTTGGTTGCCAGTGTGGTGACCTTGAAGCGAGAACCTGACGTACAAAAGAGTTATAGAGAGATTGTCAACTCTGACCACTGAGCTTGGACATAGGCAGTTCTGCTCTGTGTGTGTGTAGTGTGTGTAGTGTAGTGTGTGTGTAGTGTGTGTGTGTGTGTAGGTGTGTGTAGGTGTGTTGTGTAGGTGTGTGTATGTGTGTGTGTGTGTGTGTGTGTGTGTGTGTGTAGTATGTGTGTGTGTGTAGTGTGTGTGTGTGTGTGTGTGTGTGTGTGTATGTGGAATCGCCAAAAAAACTGGTATGATTGAGCCAGTTAAGAAAAGAAGTTCTCATGTGTTTAAATCTTATCTACAGTTAATCTTTGTTAAAAGAAAAAAAACGTGTATCACATAACAAACAAAACAAAAACAGCAACAAAGAAAAGGAAAGAATATCCAAGGCCAGAGACTTATAGAACACGTTGTGCCAAAAATCATATCCTTGAAATGAATATCTGTTGCAGGCTGTCACTGAATACAGTACGGTACATGTATAGGGGCTTGTTAAGTCTGAGTGATTTGGGTGTTGATATACATAGTCTGTGTTGAGGTTTTGATAACACTCTGCTTTTTTGCATGAGATTGTTTTGGTATTATAAATAAAAAATTTAGAAAAGTGATGATCATTACAGTGTACAGCCCGGTCATGAAATCATTATCGACATTTTTTTTTCACTGAAGATTTTATTACTATTTTTGTATGGTACGCTGTGATGTATGGCTTTCTTTTCATTGTGTCATTTGTGCCCTTTTTTTTAAAATGAAGGATATTGTCTTTTCCCCTTTTAATTTTTTACATGACATTGTGTTTGGGTGGTTTTTTTAGTGCTGGTAGATATGTTTGATACTCTTGGTTAAAGATGAAGGATTCATATGTCTTGTCTTTTGGTTTTGAAGGGATTTTTTGTGTGTGTTTTTTTTCTCTCTCTCTCAGTTTAATAGAGTGTGCATATTTGCTGTATGAAATCAGTATTGTTTCTCAGCAGTGCCTAGTTATTCGTAACTTTTATTTTACAGAAAGAAATTGGGTATATGCATGAAATGTTCATAGGTGTACAAGGTGCCTGAAATGTTAATAGATGAGTACATGCAGTCAGCATAGTTTCTCTCTCTCTCTCTCTCTCTCTCTCCCTTTCTCTCTCTCCCTTTCTCCCATGTTATGTCAGTATTCGCTAAAAAGGTTTGAATCAGAAGTATTATTATCATATAACATTTGCCATGTCGCTTCAAAAAAACATATTACATAATGAGAGCACGGCCCTGGTTCTTGTGCATCGTTTCCATAGCATCAATGTTAATCAACAGCCTTTTGGGAAATGCTCTTGCTTTTCATTTTCCCCACGCTACCTTTGAACTAGTGTAAGCACATTCCTTATTCTTTTACTACTGTAACAACCAACCTTGGTTACTTGTATTCACCTATTATTTATAGGATATTTTAACACTTCTTCACAAAGTATCTACTCTTCTTTTAACTCAGCACAGATTTTTAAGCCTGGGTTTGTGTGTGTGTGTGTGTGTGTGCGTGCGTGCGTGCGTGCGTGCGTGTGTGTGCAAGATGGTCCTATGTTCTAATAATACTCTTCTCCCATTTGAGATTTGCTAAGTCTTGGAGATTTCATTCGCTTTAAAGTATACATCCATCCTTAGTTTTTAGTGTGAGTTTTATTTATACGGCAGTATACTTTTGAATGTTAGCAAGATACTATACCTGTTGCCCAAATACGTGACTATTGGTTCTCACTACTTAGTTCATTCCTCGTATATAAATGGGTGGTTTTTTTCTTAATGTGTATAAACGTGCAATTATATTTGTGTTTAGCTATTTGATATTGCGCGTACACATTCCATAAAGAACTGGTTTTTGTTCTATTCCTGTGTTTTGTTTTAAACATTCCTCCAAAGACAAACAAATCATTTTCCACTTAAGTGTTGAGTGGATAAATTCATACAACCACATTAAGAGCAAATCGTATATTCCAAATGTTCTACCCATCTGGCATTCTAAGAGGGGGAATAATTCTATAACTTTACATCCTTGAAATTATGGGGATTGCTCTTTCTTTCTTGATAGAGGCTTGCTTGATTGGCCGAGTGGTTATGACATTCATCACTTGGCTCTCAGAGCGTGGGCTTTGAATTCCACTCAGGTAACTGGATTGATGGTGATATTCTTTTCCGAGTTGAGATTTGTGCAAACATCAGTCCTCGTCTTTCAGAAATGGTTTTACTCTGAGGTTTTATGTACAAAAACATGCATAGGCACTCTTGCCTGCACATCAACTCCATTCTATACGTTGACGAAGAGTAGCTATCATGTGGCAGTTAAAAAATGGTTGGCATAAAATTTATCTTAAAAAACAAAAAAAGAAGAAACGCAGATGCCTCGTTTATAAAAGCACATCAGAATTTGACATTTTATTCATGGGATTAGAACATGGTCACATGAATCTCAAAAAAACCTTAGCAGTGGTGAGCCATGGAGTTGTAGTTTTGGAAGAGGAATAAGCCTTCCTTCCTCCTGTTATCATCAATCCACTTCAAATTCTTTATCATCTCACAAACAGAGAAATTCAGGGCTGTGGCCCTCGCAGTCAATTATACTTCAAATTTGAATGAATCAGCGTATGCATTGCTGAAGAATGGAGCTGGATAGATGTAGCAAACATTACTACACTTTTTTCTTTTTTTAAACTGTATGAAAAATACTAACCTGTATGAGATTTCTCACTGCTGTATGAAAAGAAAGAATACACTTTGGACTTGTGATAATCATTTTACTGAATCGATTATGTTTCAGTTACTGTAATTGTTTCCAGATACTTATATACCAGGTCCACAGTTGGAGTAGATGTGATAAAAGTTCCAGGGTACATTGAATGCCAAGCATTCACGTACTGTAAGGAAGATGATGCCAAACAGAAAACATGACACCGAAGTCCACTTTTTGCTTGAGATTTTGAGGGAAGCAGATTGTTGAAATTTTTATAAAGTTTGGTATGCAAAGAATGTGAAAAAAATGGAAATGTTTGACATAAACTTTTCATTATTCATACTTTCATTTGGACCTGTTTGTGGGTGGTTTGAATATATAAGTTTTGCTTACGTGTAGTTTTCTGTCTTGTATAATGGAGGTAACATCACTACAGTTTGTTGACTGTTAGTGTTGGGGATGGGGATTGTTGTGACTGTGTGTGTGTGTGTGTACGTGTGTGTGTGTGTGATGTATGTATGTATGTGTGTGTGCATGCGTGTGTGTGTGTGAGTGTGTGTGTCTCTCTCTCTCTCTCTCTGCACATAGCATGTATTTGTTTGTATATGTGGCATACACTCTGATTACCATAAGTGGGAAATGATTTGTGTCAGGCATCAGTTGATTCTGCAGAAAAACTTATACAACTTTGAACGGAATGAGGAGTGTGTGTGTGTGTGCGCGCGCGCGCGTGTGTGTGTGTAATGCTGGCACAGCAGAGATTGAGAAATGTGCAATGCAAATTGCCAACACGAGATGGGAGTGTAATTATTGCTGATATCATAGACATGTTCACAGTTCTAGTCACAGTATTGTTCACAATGTCGATTTGAACGTGAAGATTCTGTTGCGCGAGAATGCTTTCATTTGAAACACTTTCAAACATGGCATCTTCCCGACAAGTTTTCAAGATGTCTTCTCAGAACTCTAAACCCACTTTATTTCTAAGGTCAGAGTTCTAAGAAGCTAGGGAGATTAAAAAACAACAACAACAACACAACAACAAACAAACAAAACCCAGCAGGTGAACTATTATTGAATGTATGTAAACATTTTGGGGGGAGAAACATCTCCCCATGAGAAGTAAGAAGACCTGTAGAGTAGAGCAGTATACGTTTGTTGTCTGTTGAGTCAGAAGTGGCTTCCAGTAGTTACTGTTTGTCATTGTACAGCTTGTAATGTTACTACTATATGTCCTTCCAACTTTCCACAGGGTCTGTGTGTGTGTGTTGAGGAGGGGGAGATAAGGGAGGGGAGGGGATACATGTGTGTGTATTCAAGTTTAAAGTGAACCTGACAATAAATAGTTGATGAGTGTGTGTATATGTGGCCATGTATGTATTTGTGGCATGTATTCATACTAGCATGCTTCCATGCAGGTAACTGTGTGTGTGTAAGTGCATCATGATCATCTTTTGTTGTATTGGATTTTCAGCATATAGACTAGGTCTGTGCGTTGATAATCCAGAGAAACCTCATGCATCGAAAACACAGTACACTGTGGTTACAGCTGTGATTCTGTTGAAACAACAATTCCAGTAATGTAGAATAGACACTATGTTGTGTACTTTTCAGTAGGATTTTGTTTAGGGTTTTTGTTTTTTGTAAAGCCGTTTTGCTTTCAGAGAGGTCAAAGACATTGACTCCAGATTGAAAATTTTGAAATGTTTGTTGTCGGTTGATCTTTATTGTGTAATATTGTAGTCATTATAAGTTTCAATGTGTGTGAAATTCAGGCTGCTTTCTTTGGAGAGGAGAGAGTACATTGCCAAAATATGACTACAACACAATCCTTTTTCTTTTTCCACAAACGGGAGTGGGGGGGGGGAGGGGGGGGGGGGGGGCTCTTTTTTTTCTGTCTGCATACATATCCAGTTCTCTATGAGAATGGCTTTTCCAGCAGGATTTTTGTTTGGAAAAAACTCTTACTACCATGGGATCTTCTATATGCACAAAATGCACGTGGATCTTTGTTGTATAATCTCTTAGTAGTGACCAGATCACCGCTCTAGTCCACTCTGGTCTGGTCTGGTCTGATCTGGTCTGGTCTGGTCTGGTCTGGTCTGATCTGATCTGGTCTGGTCTGGTCTGATCTGGTCTAGGCTAGTCTAGTAGATGAAAAAATGTAAGGAGTGTATGGTTTGTAGAGAGTGCATGAAAAAAATGCTCCTACACGTTTGTGCATGATCACAGTGCTTGAATAAAGGAGAAGGAAGATTCCTCTGGAAGAGATTGAACTGACGGTTGCCTAGAACTGCGTGACATGATGCATTGAGCTTTTGTCATGCGTATGTGTGTTGATCTCCTGTATTCATATACAGTGATGAAAGACACACGAAGGGCAAAGCAGGTCCACATGAAAGTTAACATTGGAGATTGTTTAAATAAAAAAGATCAATTGACAAAAAGAAATTTAAAAAATCTATATTATATTTTCCAGATGCAGCCAAAATTTGAAGCAGCTACATCAAGACTGATATCAAACATTACCACCATAGCTATCATAATTTTTACGTTTATCACTACTGTGATATTGGAAATATGAAGATGCATTTGTATTACTGACCTATCATCCCTGTTCTGAGGTTCACTAATGGTAAGATTTTGCATATGCAACTATTTTTGCCTATCATGAAGATAGCCTCATTCGGAATTTAAGGATTGACTTATTTCAAAAGCCAATGTGGACAAGTAACAAAGTTGAGTGATTTAATCTGTGATCCATAATAGGCTTACAAACCTCCATACCCTTAGGCATGATTACAGGGCTGGAGTTGGCAAGTCCATTTTTTTTTCTCCCCTTTTTTTTTTACTTAAGGACTCTGGTATCATAATTATGCAAACGAGAGGGTCATGCAAGGTTATGGAGGTTAGCTTGCTGTCTTTCTAGTATTGTCAAGAAGATATGATGCACAATATAATTAGC
Organism: Rapana venosa; assembly: GCA_028751875.1. Classification (NCBI taxonomy): domain Eukaryota; kingdom Metazoa; phylum Mollusca; class Gastropoda; order Neogastropoda; family Muricidae; genus Rapana; species Rapana venosa. The sequence continues at coordinate 26,738,653 of CM054166.1, forward strand.
TCACAACTGTCAGTAGTTCATAGTTTGTTGTAGCATGTCAGTAGTTCTAAGATGGTGGAAGTTCATCTTGATGGTAGTTTTTGTGGTCGATGTTTTAGTTTGTGTGTGTGTACGACACTGTGGGTATGTCTGAGGGGGGTACTGATGCAAGTATTTTTACTCTCTTCTGTGAGTTCTGTGCCAGAAATTTTTTTTGTTTCTTTTTTTTTTTGTGGAGGGAGGGGGATGGCATATTTTCCTTGCTTTTTTTTAATCATTCCAAATAACTTCAAACCCTTGCAACTTTTTTTTAAAAGTTCCTGACAAAAATAAGAAATGTGTTGTTTTAATTCTGGTGAGTAGTAACATTGTAAGCACACTGTCATTGGCAGAAGATGTTCATTCTGCCATGCTACTAGCCAGTATGGCTTGCAGTGCATATTTGTTGCTTTAAATGTTTGGGGAAATGGGTTGTTATAATTTTAAAATTATTTTGGGGGGGGGGGGATACTGGAGGAAGAGGTCATGAACTGTGTTTAGGTCCTGATCAGTCAAGCAGAGGGTTTGGGGGAAACTGATATTGGATACGACTGGTTGTGGCAGTGAAAGTGAATTGGGACTTCCAATGAAAAGACAGACCCTTTGAAACTTTTGGCTGCTTAAGTGCAACAGAAAGAAACGTGGGGAAAGCCAACAGAGCTAAACACAGCATTTTGCAGTAGTAGACTGGTCATGCATTGCCAGAAACTTCCATGTCCCACATATGCATTATGGCTCAGGAGCCAAGCTAACCAGCTCTGAAAACTAAAAAAAACCCAACCCAAAAGACGCTCTCTTGTGGATTGTGGGTAGTCGCATGGGGCGATGATGCCACTAACATTTTTTTTGGTTTTTACGTCACTGACTTAGGTTTCAGAGCATGGTTAGCTCAGCCACCAAGCTGTTATGCACTTGAGGAACGTGGACAGTAAGTTTATTAAAAGAGGGTTTTTAGGGGGGGAAACTTCTATGAATGTGTGAAAATGGTGAGAAGATCAGGGTGGAACTAAACCATAGCTGATATTGCAAAAAATTCAAATCAGTGGTGTTTTCTTCTGTTTATGAAACCTCCTCTGTGTTTTTGTGTGTGTATATTTTCTGCTTCATCTAGAAGGAAAAAAAGTCTTTTTGGCAAGCTGGTATGTTTCGTCTGTACAATAAAATGACTGTGCACTGTAATAGTATAGAAACGTTATGAAAATACTCGACAATATTGTTTTAAGTGTCATCGTGTTTATGCCAGTCAGTATCCAGTCACGCATGGGTTGGCTGCATTAACCGTTTTACCTACAAACAGGTAATTGATTAATAATAAGTAATTACATGTAATGGAAATACTCATGAGCATGTCGTGACACTGGGTTTTTTCCTGACCTGTCTCAGAGAGCATTTTAATTCATTGCTTACACCTTTAACAAAGGCAGTATTCTTTCTCTTTGGTTTTTTATTGGGTTTTTTTTAAAGATATTAGCATTGAATCATTGTTAGAGATAGATTCAGATGTGGTGTTGAGATAAATACTTGCAGGAGAGGAGTATATATTGGAATTGTCGCTAGGAAGCTGCCAGGGAAAATCTCCCTAGTCAGTTAATATTGTGCCAGACTTGTGCCACTTTTCCAGATATGTGCTGCTAGTGCAGAATGGGTGGGGGAGAGTGATTTTTTACAAAATTTTATCTTAATTTTTTTTTACTCTTACATTTTGAAACGAGAGTTTCTATTTTTGCCAGTGCAAAAAAAAAACGCTGAACAGTTGTTATATGTTAGTTTATATCTTTCAAGTTTCATTCTGGAAGTTGTTGCAATTGTTCGTTACTTAAAAAGAATTTTGTGTTGTTGGGTTGTTGTTTTTTTGGGTAGGGTAATAACTGAAAGATCTGTATTTGTGTGGAGTTGTTATGGTTGTGTCTGGGTATTATTGCGTAGTACTTCATTGTCTTATATTCTGATTCAGTCCAGGTGCCTTACAGTGGTACCTGTTATATGGTGTTTCACCACTAACACCGATTCATAGGATGTTTTATGCAAGACAGTTTGTTTTGGGGGTTGTTTTTTTTAATAAGATAAAATATATTGATCTCTTTTTCTCTTTTTTTTTTTTTCTTTTTTTTTTTGCAGTGAGGATAGCTGAACAGGACATATCTGATTTTGGTTGTGTTACTTTTCATTAAAAAAAATATATTGATAATCATTTTTGCAGTGAAGTAAGTTAGAATAAAGTTTTTGTTGTATAATTGTGTGGTACATTTTGTGTTTTACTTCAGTATGTATTTCTTTCCGATATAATGATAGTCCTTTTTCACCATGAGGATATTTGGACAGAACTGATGTTTGTAGTTTTCATTTTTGGTTTTTATTTCAGTATTCCTTTCTTTTTGTGTTCAGGCATCTTTCTTTTCTTTCATTCCTTCCTCACCCCCACCCGACTTCTGGTCTTGATCTTCAAGAAAAGGGACGCAACTCTTCAACAAGGCACATGTCAGTCGTTGTAGTCCTGTTTTAGAGGAATAGATTTTGTTGAGGATCTGACACTAGTGACAGTATCGTAGATTTTCTTACTTTTCTTTTTGTTTGTATGGTTTGTATATCTGTCCACATTCGCTGTAAATGATAATTATCATGATTTTGTGCTGGTCGTATACATGAACAAGGATATCAAGGCTGTCTCTATTATGTTGTTTTTGTTTTGTTTTTTAAAAGAGGGGAAGGGGAGGGGTTGTTGTTGAAGGAATTGGATCTAAATTTGTTGGGGTTTTTGGGGGATGGATTTGTACTTTTCTTCTGGCATTTTCCAGTTCTTAGGGATGTTTGATGTGTGTTAAATCTCTGGGTTTTTTCACAGTTCAATTGCCTGCGTTGTTAATCTAACTCAGTCAGCTTGAAATGTCCAGGTAGCTCTGGAAGATCTTTCAGTGCGAAGAATGTTCCTACCTTTTGGAAGATCTTCTGTACAGATTTTCTTTTGTTCTGTCACTCTTTGTTTTTTGTTTTGTTTGGGGGGGGGGGGGGGGGGGGGGCTTGGAGGGGCTTTTTTCCCTTTTAGGAGGTGGGGGTGGCAGTGGTTGTGGTGGGTTTTGTTGTTGTTGTTGCTTTGTTTTTTCTTTTTCTGTCAGCCCTTTCCTACTTAATTTTTATCTTATCAGCTTGTTTTGTTTTTATCTGCCCAAAAAATTCATACTAATCTGGTTATTGGGAACTTTTTGTTTTATTTGTCCTAGATAGATATATGTATGACTTTTTTTTTCTGTGTAAGCTTTGTGACATATGGGGTTTTTTTAGTACACATTTTTTCTTTAATTCATTCCTGGATTTTATACAAAAAATTCAGGCAAACGATGCCAGTGCCAGGGTATTATTTTGCTTTATCGGCTGTGAACACAGCGTACATCGCTACTGTGCTTAATAATTTTCTTTTTCAGATTTCTGGCCTGTTTTCCAGATGTGGCTTGAAACAGTCACCTGGACTTTTAAACCCTGAAAGCAATAGCAGTTGTGTAATAAAGACACTGTGTTACACAATATTTGTTGGCAGTGTTTTTTCCAGGCAGTCTTTTTGGCCTGACAAATGTTGAACCTCACAGCCTTGGGTTGTTGTTTTTTTATATTATTGATCACACATATATGTAATATACTTTTTGATACCCATTGGTTTAAAACAAAGCTTTGTTCATTCAGAACAATATAGCATTAGTACATAAAATGAGTACAACAAGCGATGCTTGAATACAGGAGTGTTCTAGGTTATTGGGGGTAATTTTCAGTCACACAGACTCTCCAAATGGATGGAGTGTTGTCATCAATCACTTTATACTTTCATACTCTGTCTCACACAGCAGATTCTGGTCCCAAGAGGGCCCATACTGTTGTTGGCTTTGTTTTTTTCCTGTTTTTCTGAAGTTAAATTGAGATGCAGGTACAAGTTTTTTCTATACAATAACACAAGTTGGCTTGTTTGATGTATTTCCTTTTTTTGGGTGGGAGGGGGGGGGGGGGGGGTATTATTTTGTTCAGGGGGGGGGGGGGGGGGGGGGGTTTAAAATTGACCATTTGAAAGGAACAAACACAATGCATATTTTTTATTAAAAAAAAGGGGGGGGGGGGGCTGTGTGGTGAAGTAGAAGGGGGGAGGGTGGAATTTTTTTAAATTTTTAGTAGTGATGCTTCTTGTAAAACAAACTACAAAATACATGGTTATGTTTGTTTCATTTTCATGATACTGGAATACTGTCTATTTCACTGTGTTTGAAAAAGTGTTTTTTTCCCCCTGATTTTGTTGAAGGGGAGAGCTTTGTTTGGAGTTTGATGTTTTGTGGGTGGGATGGGTAGGTAGGTGGGTGGGTTTTTTTTTTCTCTTATTTTTGTTTGTTTCATTTTGTTTTAATTTTGGGTTTTTGTTTGGTTTTACTTCACTTGTTACAGGAATAGATTGAACTCTTTTGAAAATGTACTCCACTGCAAGTTTTCATTGGTGCATCCGCCACATTGTTGTAACAACAACAACAATAATAATAATAATGATAATACCGGGTAGTGTTTTAAGCTACACCTAACGTACGAACACGGTCAGTCATAGCATCCATGAATGCTTTACAATGTTGTTTCTGTGGACATGGTCATGGTGGAGAGCTTCTGTTCTGTAGTGTTGGGACCACCAAAAATAAAAGATAAAAAAAAGAAAAAAGTGCATTCGTGTTCTACAATTTCTTTTGCTGTGATACAAGGTTATTGAATTTGATCAGATGTGTGTGTGGGGGGGTTTGTTTTTCAATTTTGTGTACAGATGTAGATACCAGATTAATAAAGAGGTTAGCTTCGCATTGCTGAGTTGGACTGTTTGTGGTGGTGACGTGTGTGTCAGAGGTGGAAATGGAGAGACTATATATTATGCGAATGGATGTGTGTATTTGTGTGTCTGTAGATAACTTCGGTTAAACAGTGTGTGTGTGTGAGAGAGAGAGGAGAGGAGAGGTGTGTGTGTGTAGTGTGTGTGGTATGGAATGTGTTCGTTGTAGTGTGTGTGGTTTGGTTGGTGTGTGTGTGTGTATGGTTATGATGTGTGTGTGGTGTGTGAGGTATGGTGTGTGTGTGCGCATGTGCAAAGAGAGTCATTTTATTCAACAACCTGTTAAGTGGAATTAAGAGACGAGAGAGAGAAAAAAGTTGTAGGAGTGGTTATGGTGGCACTTGCATTGTACACATCAGAATTTTACACAAAATAACCTTTTCAACACAGTAGGTAAGTCTATGGACTGTCATATGTGAGATTATGAGTTCCAGCCTCATCAATAGTTTATCTGAGTATTGAAAGGTTTTCTCGAATTCCATGACCATACAGATGTCAGTTATTTCTCAGACCTAATTGGCATGCTGATAAATTCTACAAAATCAAGCACAGAATACAGACATAATGTCTCAAACTTTATAAAATCTGTACATTCATATTATTTATGAAAACTTTCAGATTCTGTAGACCCTGGTGCTAAAGAGAAGGTGGTCTTAGTTTTGACTGAATTCAATACCTGTGTGTGGCAAGCTTTGGTCAAAAGTTTGTTGGGGCCAGGGATTCATGGTTAGCTGTAGAAAGGACATGATTATAGTCACCTCTCTCTCTCCACACACACACACGGCATCTCACAGAGCTGTTACACCTGCTGTAGTCGTATACTGTATAATAACGAGTGTCGCTACTTTCGTTTTCACAGTTTCAAGGGTTCCCTGTCTTGAGTTGCGTAATGTATTCTAAAGATCATCAATCTCTATGGACCTTTGGGTTTCTTGGATTGAAAAAAAAAAAAGCCCCAAACACAAGCGATTCAGTGACAATGCTCTTTATTTAGGAACCCCAGTGTCGAACAACTGCGAGGTTTGCATAAATTTCAATACACGGCAAGGAAGAGTAGGGCATTGTGTGCCGGTGGGAACGGATGACTAAATTACAAAACAGCAACGCACGAGGACTGGATGGTTAAAAAAAAAAAAAAAAAGCGTACGAGTGCTTAGTCCATTATTCTTAGAAGAAAAAAGAAAGAATATAAAACGGTGTTTTGGTCATTTCCGGTTCAAGTTTTCACTCTCATATCCGCTTCCGCTGAACGGTTGAAGAAGTCTCTTTCACTTTAGCCTTACGAAGACCTTGCCGTGTGGGCTACTTAACGAACGTCTACGTCGGGTAAAAGTTTTAAAACTAATCATGGGTGAGTAATTTTACACTTATTTTTTTATTCCCCAAGGTGCTCCGCATATGTAGTTTCCATTCAAACTATTATAAACACATCGATTGTATAGGCCTATTCACTGTGCGTACTGTTTGTGTCATTCACCTGGTCAAATCCATGTGCTGCCATGTTAGGCTACTTGTTAATGTTACTTGTTAGGCCTGTCTGTCTTCTTTCATCGAGTGCTTACCTTCCTCGCACCGAAGGCTACAGCAGTGTAGGCAGGGATTTCCCCAGATAAAAGGACGGAATAATTGTATTGAATACGATTGTACAGATAAACTGCATACCATTACCGCATTAACGTTTTTTTGGATCTTTTTTTTAGTAGTTACGTTCACATCGGCAGGCTAGAGCGTTAAGGTCGGGTAATTCACAAATGGCGGCACGTTGAAATTTTGTCACTGTGAAATTTTAACATACTGTCACAGTTATATGCCCACATGAAAGGAGATAAAAATTCGACTTTTTGGGAATAACTTTTTTTTTCCAGTAGATTTAGGTGCACTAACCAAGCAACATGGAAGTGATGATCAAAGAGTGCTAAATAAGTTAATTACTTCTAAAATTTATCATGAGATAACTCTTGCCAAGATACTTTACACCCACTAACGACAGAGCACAACTCATTAGGCCACTGACGCTAGACCTGTTGCAAAACACTAGGTCAGGCCACAGAACCTTCCAACATCGCCAACAGATCCATCAGCCCCTCTCTTCCCTTCCCCAACCCATCCTCTTTTTTCCAAACCCCCCCTGCGCACCTCCAAGTCCTTTTAACAGCAAGACACAACCGGCGCATGGCCACCAACCAGAGGCCCTCCCCTCCCACTAACTTGCCAGAGCCGCAAATTCTGAACACGGCTCACCCGCACGCCTCCCCCTCCCCCCACCCGCCTCTCACGCTACTGCCCTACCTCTCCTGGATGAAGCCATGTTTTGAACTTACCCCCCCCCCCCCACCCCCCCCCCCCCCCCCCCCCCCCCATCCTTTTTTTTCTTCTCCCAATTCCTTGTCTCATGATATCATTTCAGCTTTCTGAGCTTTGTTATTGTTACAATGTTAGAATCCAGTGGATAGGTCAAGTAAATATGGGATTGTATTTAAAAGGAAAAAAAGGCATTTTGTCTCTTGTGCAAGGCCATGGTTGAATTTGTAAAAAAATCTTACACACACCAGCCTTGCTCTCTTTTTTGCATACATTAAAATTCATGAGTACAGCTAGAAGAATAGACTGGGAAGGGCTTGTCATACATGTGTAGATGAAAGATCAAACTCATCCTGCAAACTGCAATCTTGATGCTATGAATTGATAATATTCCAAATCATATGAAGATAATCGTCTCTGAAGTCAGAATGCAGCAGCCTTAATCAGTTAATGATTGTTGGGAGTTGCATACACTAAATCTCACCTTTGGTGAACCTCAGAGCTGTAGACATCAGTCAGTCATCGAACAAAAAATTAACAAAAGGAAGCAGCAGTCGCGTCGATACATTGTCCATGCATTACTACCCATTAGCTTTCGTATTGATCTCCCAGTTGATGCGATTATGCCATGATCACTGCTGTCAATACTTTGGGTTCTTTGGGCTATACATGGCCACAGTCAACACTTTTTTTTATATTGTCATGAATTGCAGGATCTCTATATTTACCAGGTAAAAATAAAATTTGGATGGTTAGAGCTCTTCTAAGAGTATGAGTGATTGCTGTTGAACATAATTTTATAAAATTTAATCACTTGGTCATTAGTAGACCATTGGACTTTTAATTTGGAGTAAGTTAAGGACACGCTTTTTAAGTTGCTTTCAATTTTAGATGGTCATTTCCTCTCTCCCTAGGGTATTGCCCACTATTGGTTCTGGTAACACTCCATTGCACGGTTGTTTTTTTAATGATGATCCCCCCCCCCCCCTCCCCCCCATATTCTTCACCAATACTGCAATAGTGAGACTTAAGCGAATGTGACCAGTTTTGTTTTGTTTTTTCCTTGCCATTTGCATTCCAAGAGGGGGGGGGGGGATTGGAGGAGGTTGTCGTCTGTTCCTACCGGCACAGTGGCCTGCTCCTCTGAAAGGCAGAACAGGTTTCTAACATGTGCACAAGATGTTCTGAATGCATTCACAAATGGGACCTCGGTTTAAAGTCTCCATTGAAGTACGTAGATGATGAAATAATTATAAATTGAAATGCTGTATGTGAGCGTAGATAATATCTTGCACACATTTATTAAATGTTTTATATATTATAATTATTCATATAAATACTAAAACAGAATGGAAAAGGCCCGGAATGGCTGGTGATTGTTTATCATAATTAGTAGATTAAAGAAACACACTCACTGACCCAGCCTGTAGTCTTGATGCTACGATAATGGATTGATAATTTAGTCTTTATAAATGAAAACAACGAATGAGCATTTAGCAGAACAGCTGCCCTATTCATAGATTTGTGAATTTTCAGTAAGCCAAGACAAAATCTGAAGAAAAACTCTTTAAGTAATTACTATAGTTCACTCTACTCTGTACTCGGTCTTTTCTCTTTCTTATTTGTGTAAGTTCACTTTAGTTACTTGCAGAACTTTACATGTATACATACACATGATACCTGTATGTGACAGAAACATGCTTAATATATATTTTGATAAAATATATGTCTTTTTTATGTTGTGTAATGGACACTGATTGATCTCGATTAGCCATGAGTTTTTCACAAAGTTTTCAAGATTACAATCTTAATCACAATGACGCTTTTGAGCAGTGGAGATTATTTCTACTATTCTTGAGCGCTTTGATTTGTTGCTTTACAAGATTCAGCGCTATATAAATTCCATACATTATTATTATTATTATTCTAAATAGTGTTTTGACAGTGAGTATACCCATGGTGTGGACAGCAAAACCAAAATACTAAATCATAATGAAGACCTTGTACTACGAAATTAGATGTTTGCATTCAGAGCATGGTGTCACGGTATAACAAGTATTAGTAACTAGTTCTTTTACAACCATGTTCTTCAATCATTTTTAATGTTATGTTAGAGTTTGTAAGCATATATATTCATGTATTCCTTTATCCATCCACATCCCTTTTTAGTAATACAATTGAAGAGAATATCTAGGTATTTTAACTTGTTAACTTCTCCACATTAGGATCCTGTTTACAAACTTTAAAATTATAATTCTCCCGCTGTCTTGCCTTGTTTTACTGGAAAGAAAGGAGCTTACATTACACAATGGGTAGGTGTTCCTCTTCAAAGGCTCTTTTAGTCTTTATTTTTCTAAAGCTCAATAAATATTTTTATTTCTACCTCCTGTATCCAGTATTTGCTCCCCAATTATGTTTTGTTTTCTTTTTATTTGCCTTGAAAGCCCGCAAAAAGATGGTAGAGGCAGTAGGCCTGAGTGTTTTAGTGACTAGAAGAACAAACCTGCCACCGAGTTATGTAACGTACAGGGTTCGTACAAATCTTAAAAAGCCCTAAAAGGCCCCGACTTTTGAAGATCCAAAATAAGGCCCCTAAAAAGCCCTAAAAATGAGACCTATGGCCCTGGAGGCCCTAAAAATGGGAATCATGAGTGAGAGTTTCTGTTGAAATGTAGATTAAACAAATACACAAAATAAAACTTTTGAGAAATGAAAGCATGAAAGGTGTCCAAAGATGTATCATCGACGATAGAGCCTGTCGTCTGCTATTCATGTCGCGCCACATATTTTGCCAAGGGAGGTAATTTGCCTCCATTGGAAGTGCAAATTTGCTTTGCTTTCACCAGTTATTTTTTATATGCCGAAAACTACCTACCCCTATGGTATGTCCGTAATTTGTTTGGAAAATGATGTTTTAACTATGAAACTGCAATCATGAGTAAAAAAAAAAACAACCAATTTTCTGTTTACTGCGCTACAGTCCTTCCCTATGAGATTTTTTAATCTTTAGCACAGCTGCGCTGTGAATAACAAGGCCTATTGTTTCTCCTGTGGGCAGTTTACAAAATGGCAGTCAGTGATACAGTTGTATGTCAGAATGGAAATACAATAAAACCTGTAGCCAGATCTATTTATTTGAGGAGATTATCCCACAGATTTCCTGCAGAACGCATACAGACACGAATCCAGTTCATAAGGCAAGTCACAAATGCCTGAATATTTACAAATGTACAGGAAAAATACAAATATTTGAATATTTTCCACCGCTCAATGTGGTCGATTCAGTTGACTTTACTTAAAAATTCACAGCTTATTCAGTTATTGGCCTACTTGATCTGAAGATTCTTGCTTTTAAAAAAACCTATGGGGAGAGGGTGTTGGCATCCTTTTCAAGCCAGTGTTAGGCATTGATGATACGGGACTTGTACATGTATTCATAGTGAAGAGAACTTGTGTCCAGCAGCCTCTCTCTCTGTCTTTCTGTCTCTCTCTTTTGTGCATGCATGTGTGTGCATGCACACACGTGCGTGTGTGTTTGTGAATGCCTGCATGTACGCATGTGTGAGATTGAAATCAAGGAGCAGAATTTGGAAGAGGCACTGTGACTGTGTGAGGGTATTGTTATTACCAGTTCTAGTACCGGGCAACCATCTGCATCTTTGGTAAGGCAAGGAGACTAGTTCACATTATATGAAGTTTGAGGGATAGTGTCTTTTAAGTTCACTTTGCTAGCTGTTTGTGAAAAACATCTTAGAATCAGAGACACTTATTTCAGTTTTCACTTTACTTCGTATTTCAAGACATGGACACTTCCATCACACCATGGATGTTTTACTGTGTGAGGATTTTAATTCATTGTATCTATGAGTGAAAGACATTTTATTCTAGAATTTCACTTGAATTTTTGTCAATAATCAATATCCAACATGTAGTTGTAGACAAGATGACTTTGCTTACATGAGTTTGAGATTAGTTTATCAGTGTAAACGTGTACACAGGTTGATAAAATGTACTTTGATACCCTGTGGCTAGGCCATAAATTTGGAAATAATGGCCCCTAAAAAGGCCCTAAATTTTTTCCAACCAAGTCTGTATGAACCCTGAACGTAGTTTAGATTTTCTCTGAAGTAAAGCAGGATCGTCCCTGAGTTAGAAACCTCAGTGTGCAGAAGAAGAATTTCACTTGAGTTCAGGATTAAGGAAGGTGTAAAAATACTAAATTGTTGTCTGTGGCAGGTATATCACGTGACCGATGGCACAAGCGCAGGAAGACTGGGGGCCGCATGGCCCAGCTGAGGAAAAAGAGGAAGTTCGAACTGGGTCGTCCTGCAGCCATGACCAAGGTGTGTATATATATATACTGTATATATGTATACGTGTTGTCTATAGTGTATTACCTTTGTGGAGACTATATAAGTTATTACTAAGAGTAAAGAGTATTAATACCCTTTGCTGATTATTTATAAATTATAATGAATTATGACTGAAATCCATATGTATATTACCTTTGAGGAGACTGTAAGGTTTGAAATATTTATTATAAAGTTGTTCTTCCGCTGGAGCTCTGAGGTTTACCTGCGGTGAGAATTTGTGTATCCATATGTGACCCAGTTCTTCTCTGGTCCAAAAGCGAAAAATGTATTTTCACATGGTTAGATTAATGGGTATTCTAAATTAGGAATGGCGACCCTCTTTGACACAGTAAACAACATTTACTCTTTATCACTTAATGGACAGATAGATAATGCCTAGAAAATATTTTTTATCTTTTCATTTTAAAACAAAGTTTAGATATTTCCAACCAGCTTTCAAAAGAACCATAATTTTACTATTGTATACAATGGGAACTGGGGCAGCAAGTGTGTGGGATGGCAAGACTCAAGTCTTACAATGGAGATCATAACTTAGTAACTTAGGCAGGGAGATCATAACCCAGTCTCATAATGTATAAAAATCTGACCATTGGTGAACCTCAGATGTCTAGCCAAGGATCAAAACAAAACAAAAAATACTCAGGACAGGAAGGAAGGTGGCAGTACTTACAGTTAAGACGTTCACCTGCCTAACAAGTAAACTGTGAGGTTCTGGGTTTGATTCCCAGCCTTGCCTTTTCTTCCCAGTTTGACAAGAAAATAGAACTGAATATCAAGGTCTTTCAGATGAGACAATAAACCGGGGCCCCATGTGCGAATGCATACAGAACATCTCGCACATTCATTTAAAACCTGTTCCATTTTTTGGGAAGAGTAGGCCATTTGGTGCCGGAGGGAATGGATGACTTTTTAAAATTTTTTAAATCAATCCGCACAGGTATCATGTTCAGATATCAAGTCGGAATGCAACTACTTCGAATAGTGAAGTTGGGGGCAAAAAGTGGTCACACACATGAACATCTCACCATTTGTGAGCTCTAGCCGAGGAACAACAAGTAAATAAATAAAATTAAAAAAATTAATTTTAGTTTTTGAAAAAAGCAGGATGTGTATGGAACTATAATTTCCATTGCACTGATCAAGAACATGACCTTGATGGTGATCATGGAAATACAATAAATAAAATCATTGTTACAGTCAGTAACTGAAGGCAACAGAGGATGGGATACCTTGTTGGTACTTAGAACATTGCGCTCATGATCTGATGGCCCAGATTCAAGCTACAACCAAGACACCCCGCTCAAAGGGATCTTTCACCTGGAGTCAGCATCACTCAGTGCCGGCTCCACTGCCCCCAAAAGTCTTGCAGATGAGACTATAATAAATTAGTATATATAAATCAAGGTCCCATGAGCCAGTGCATGCAGAAAATCTTGTGCACTCTTTAAAATCTGTTCCGCCTTTCAAAAGAGTAGGCCATTGTGTACCTGTAGAAAAGGTTGACGTTTTGAAAACTGCATGCGCACTGGTGTCATGTTTAGACATCATCCCCAAAGTCAGAATACAGCTGCCTTAATACTATAATAGTGAGAAAACTGTCGTATATATTATATATAAATATAGTGTGCAAAATGAAAAATGAAACCTTTCGGTGAACCTCAGCTGTTGCCACAAAACAAAAAACACATCTTTTTTTCAGAAGTTCTTATTGATGAATGATTTCTTGTGGTTTCTTGAGGGGCAGTGTTCATTGTTGTGGCTTGGTGTTATTTCAGCTTGGCCCCAAACGAATCCACACGGTGCGAACCATGGGAGGCAACAAGAAGTACAGAGCCCTGCGTCTGGACAATGGCAACTTCTCCTGGGGGTCTGAAAGTGAGTCTACTTGCAGACATGTTGCTCTTCTAGGTTTTGTTCTCCACAGGTTCATTGTCATATCTCACGACATTTTTTACCCTAGTAAAGCTTAAGATGTCTTTGATCAGTCCTAGATTGAACGTACTAGACTGGGTTTGGGAATGTGTTTAGTTTATTGAGGACAGGATAGCTCAGTGGTCAGATCACTTTGCTTTCCCCAAGCTAAGGTTAAGCAGCGTTGAGTGTGGTTACCAAGTGGATGGGTGATGGCATAGGCATGCCTTGGCTACAGCACAGTTCACCCAGCTGTAAATGGGTACCTGCCCTCTTTAGGGTCAGGGAAGGTAAAGCAGCGAGGGAGAGGAGATGGGTGCCACCCTCAATATGCTGGCCCCAGGAGAAGCTGAGGTATCTGATGCGTTGCTCCCCAGTGACTGCATAGGCTTTGGAAACGCCTTTACCTTTAGTTTATTAGTGTTGTTTGTAACTTTGGAGTGTAAAATTGGTGTGTTTGTCTTCAGCTTACACTTTTAGTGTTTTACACTTCGATATTAATACAAAGGGATATACATAACAGTTAACAGCAGCAGTTTATGTTGTAGGTAGCAAAACTGAATACCTGGATGTAGTTGGGATTGTTTGTTTTTAGATCTTACCATCTTTGAAAGCACACTGGGAATTTTCCTTCTGGTTTTCCCTTTTTTTTGTTTGGTTGGTTGGTTGGGGTTGTTTGTTTGTTGTTGTTTTTTTTTTTTTGGGGGGGGGGGTATTTTTGAGCATGGGAGTGGGATGGTAGTGAGATTATTTGTTTTTATTGTTTTGACTGTTCAAATACCTTTTTTTTCTCAGAACTTCACAAAACTACTGTTTTCAAAACTTGTGTAGATTGATTATCAATGACAGATGAAAGATCAACATTTTTTCACTTGACAGTGTTGCTTTGCACATATTGGCACTTCTCTAAATTTAGACAAAGCCCAACTATCTTTTTTTCCCCTGCCTCATCTTCTGTGATGTGACATTCCTGTGCTGCTGTTTCCCCGCCGCTCATTTCAATCTCTCCACCCCAGCCATACCCAGATTCGTCATGTTGTATCTTCAGGGTCAGAAGTCCACAGGGAGCCCATCAATGTCAGGCCGCCGTGGGGCCACCAGCCAAGCCCAGATATCTTTTTTGTGTGTTGTGTTTTTGCTGCCTCATCTTCTGTGAGCCACAGAATCAGAGACAGTTTTCTTTTATATATTGCATGATGACAATGAGGATGATGTGACAGTACTGCCATGGAAGTGCACCTACTTTAAGACTACACAACAGGGCTGTACTCTACACTTTCTGTCATAATATATCCCAGCGAGGAGATAAGACACCTGCAGTGTTGATCAGACAATTGAAGCACCACTCAAGACCGCATCCATAAAGTGGATGACGCTTCACTGTGTAGTCCCAGTCTTCCCAGTGAGTCCATAGCAAACTCACTCTGGGTAGGAGCCAGCCATAGTATGAAAAAATCCCAGTGACTCTTGTGGGGTTCGAACCTGCAACCTTCCAGTCCATAACCCAAGGCGCTAACCACTGTGTAAGGTGGCTGGTTGGCCCAAGTACCTTAAATTAGAATGTCTAGATCAAATAGGGAGACTGGGCCAGAGTGCAAAAACAGAAATGAGAACTATCATGACTAGATGAAGGCAATACTAAGACCGTACTGGTCACACGTTTTTCCCAGGTGTGACGCGCAAGACGCGCATCATCGACGTGATCTACAACGCCTCCAACAACGAGCTGGTGCGCACCAAGACCCTGGTGAAGTCGTGCATCGTGCAGGTGGACTCCACCCCCTTCCGCCAGTGGTTCGAGTCCCACTACGCCTCCCCTCTGGGCCGCAAGAAGGGAGTGAAGCTGGTGAGTCCGATGGTTTTTTCTTGGGGGGGGGGTATTTGTTTGTTTTGTGGGTGTGGAGGCTGGGTGGAAGGGTGGATGGTGTTTTGTGTTTTTAGTTTTTAGTTGTGTTGGGGTTTGTTTGTTTTTCTTTGTTAGTTTGTATGTTTTGTTTGTGGTTTGTTTCAGGGTTTTTTTGTATATTATTATTTTGGGGGGGGGGGGGGGGGGGGGGGGGGGGGGGGGGGTTGGTGGGTAAGGGAGTGTGCTTTGGTCTGGTTTGGTGTGTGTGTGTGTCTGCATGAGAATGTGTGCATGTGTTTGTCAATTTTTATTTTTTATTTTGAGGATAATGGAATAAGCACTCGTGTACTTTTTTGTACATCCAGTCCCCGTGTGTATGCAGTTTCGCTGTTATGCTGACTGTGTCAGCAGCAAAACTCGGAGGGACAAATGGATGAACAACAAAAACAAAATACTTTTAAAAGCGTACATATGCAGAAAAGGAAGATGGCAGGACGGTTTAGTCATCTGTTCTCACCGGCACATGATGGCCTACACTTCTGAAAAACGGAACGGGTTTTAATGTGTGTGCAAGATGTTCTGCGTACATTGGCACACGAGACCTCGGTTGATAGTCTCATCTGAAGGACTTTTTATTTGGGGGGGGGGTGAATAGAGTTGGCACTTATGTTAACTCCAGGGGAAAATATTCTCTTGAACAGGATTCAAACCCAGGTCAGCAGATCACGAGTGCAATGCACAACGCTCCAACCAACCAGTCTATCTATCCCGTCCATGTGTGTGTGTGTGTTTCATAGCTTGGTACTGTTTTTCCTGGGAACCTGCTAGATCAGAATTGCACTGAGATTTTGTATTGTCTGGCTTTTATATCATAAGGACATAAAGAAGAAGATATTAGAACTGCATTGCTGCTCCTCGGTGGTGTCACTTCTCTGAGCCAGCATAATAATCACACGTCATGATGACACAGAGAGAGGTTTACATGAAAATGATCCCCCATGGGGATGACTGGGACCTGTCAGTATAAACAGCATCTCCACCTTCTGGAAATTCTGTGCTATGAATTCCCTCTTTTCTATCCTTTCTTGTTGTCTGCTTTGTTCCTTTTCCTCCTGTCACCTTCTTGTCTATTTTCTGCCTTCTTGGTATGTTTTCCTGCCCTTTTCTTTGCCAGAAAGACTTCTTTTTTTTTTAAACTAAAAAAACCCATTTCTCTCCTACACTGAAGTTGGATGTGCTGGACCTGACTTTCCAGGTGCTTAAAGGCAGCGCAACGCATTTTCGCTCATATAACAGACAACCGTAGCTGCTGTTGGAGCATTCAATGAAGAAGAAAACATGAGGAGGAGGAGAGATGGAAAAAAGATAGTGTCTTAAAAAATTCTGGAAGACCAAAGTATATATTCTTGTCTGACGTTAGTTTCTGTACTCATACTAAAAAGAATAATTTTGTTGGATGCATTTAATAGTGGATTTAAATTTCAATGGCTTGTGTGCGTATGGGTGTGTATGCACTTGCAGACAGCGCAAGAGGAATCTGCGCTGCACAAAGTGGGGTCCAAAAAGGTGTTGAAGAAATACGAGCTCAGAAAGAAGCTGGCCAAAGTGGAAGCAGCCCTGGATGAGCAGTTCTCGGCTGGACGTGTCCTGGGTAAGTGCCCTGATTTTCCTTTAGTTTTTGTTGTTGTCTTTGTTGCTATCCTTCAGTTTTTTTTGGGGGGTGGGGGGGAGTAGTTCCTCAGCTAGAGCTCTAAGGTTCACTGATACTGAAGATCCTGTGTATGCGAGTGTTTTTGCCCAACATGAAGGTAGTTGCATTTCAACTTTGGAGATGATGTCTAAACATGACACCAGTGTGCCAGGCATTAAGTTTTGTCATCTGTTCATACCAGCATACAATGGCTTGCTCTATGAAAAGGCAGGACGGGTTTTAATGTGTGCACAAGATGTTCTGCGTGCGTTTGCAACAGGACCTTGGCTTTTAGTCATGTCCTCGATATAAAAGATTTTTTAAAAAAAACTTTCGGGGCAGTAGAGTTGGAACAGATGTTAACTCCAGGGGGGAAATTCTCCTGAACAGAAGTCTCGGTTTTAGCTCAAAACCTGGGATTGATCCCTGGTCATCAGATCATGAGCACAGCGCTTTAACCACCGAGCTATCCTGACCCACCCTCCCCCCATTCCTTCAGGTTCAAAATTCACAGAGTTAATGTAATGCAAATAGACACAAATTGAATGGTCTAATTTTCATAACTAGTGAGTAAAGAATAGGTGTTTGTTTGAAGTAATTTTTTTAAAATTGTAAACAGAAAAAAATGCAACATTTATAACAAAACTTGGAGAAAAAAGTGCCAAAAAACCCCCAAAACAACAAAAACATTGTCTGTACAGTTTTTAAAATATAAATAAAACTTTTATCACCACAGCAGAAAAACGAAAACAGAAATAAAATGTTATGGGTAAGGTGGTAAATAGTGTGCATGGTTTAACTGCTGACACAGAATGATGATTTTTCAAGTTTGTTGAGGTCACTGTGACCACTGACCCCTGTCATAGTTACGCTGACTGTGTCAGCAGCAAAAATCTGGAGGGACAAATGGATGGACAACAAAACAAAAACAAAGTACTTTTAAAAGCGTACAGATGCAGAAAAGGAAGGTGGCAGGACGGTTTAGACATTCACCTGCCTAACAAGAAAGTAAACTGTGAGGTTCTGGGTTGGACTCCCAGCCTTTCCCTCTCTTCCCAGTTTGAAGGGGAAAATTGAACCGATTCAGAGGAGACTCTAAACCAGTGAGACCTCTGTGTGTGTGTGTGCGCTTACACGTAAAAATAACCCACAACAGTTTAAAATCAGAAAGATCAGGGAGGTAGGTCAGGGGGTACCCCTGTTAACGGTGGGAAGAAAAAAGGTCACATAGGCAAAATTGTCAGTCTGGTGAAAGTCGGGAGCTCTAGCCAAGGAACCCCCCCCAAAAAGTGAGGCCCCTTCTTTTCATCACCTGGCCGTGCAATGTTTACCACAACAACAAAAATTAGCAGGCCGACCAGCCTCCCCCTTACCTTCGCATGCATACACACGCGCACATGCAGAGAGACATACACACCCCTATCTCCCCCTCTCTCTGCGTGAGTGAGTGAGAGAGAGACACACACAGACAAAACTCTCTTTCCCTCTCCCCCTCTTTGAGAGTGATGAGACACACTCGCACCTCTCTCCCCCTCCCTCTCGTTCTCTCCCACCCCCTCTCTCTCCACCCCCTCTCCTCTTCTCTCCCCCCCCCTCTCCTCTTCTCTCCCCCTCCCTCTCTTCTCTCCCCCTCCCTCCCCCCCCCTCTTCTCTCCCCCTCTCCTCCCCCCCTCCCTCTCTTCTCTCCCCCCTCACTCTCCTCCCTCTCTCTCCCCCCCCTCTCCTCCCTCTCTCCTCCCCCTCCCTCTCTTCTCTCCCCCCTCCCCCCTCTCCTCTCTCCCCTCTCCTCTTCTCTCCTCCCTCTTCCCCCTCTTCTCTCCCCCCCTCTTCTCTTCCCCCCTCACTCTCTCCTCCCTCCCTCTCTTCTCCCCCCTCCCTCTCCTCCCCCCCTCCCCTCTCCCTCCCCTCTTCTCTCTCCCCTCCCTCTCTCCTCCCTCTCCTCTCCCCCTCCCTCTCTCTCCCCCTCTTCTCTCCCTCTCCCCCTCCCTCTCCCCCCCTCCTCCCTCCCTCTTCTCTCCCCCTCCCTCTCTTCTCTCCTCCCTCTCCCCCCTTCTCTCCCCTCCCTCTCTTTCTCCCCCTCCCTCATCTTCTCTCCCCTCTCCCCCTTCTCTCCCTCTCTTCTCTCCCCCTCTCCTCTCCTCCTCCCTCCCTCTCTTCTCTCCCTCCCTCTCTTCTCTCCCCCTCTCCTCCTCCCTCCCTCTCTTCTCTCCCCCTCTCCTCCTCCCTCCCTCTCTTCTCTCTCCCTCCCTCTCTTCTCTCCCCCTCTCCTCTCCCCTCCTCCCTCTCTTCTCCCCCCCCTCTCCTCTCCCCTCCCCCCTCCCTCTCTTCTCTCCCCCCTCCCTCTCCCCCCTTCTCTTTCCCCCTCCCTCTCTTCTCTCATCCCTCTCTCCCCCTTCTTCTCTCCCCTCCCACTCCCTCTCTTCTCCCCCTCCCACTCCCTCTCTTCTCTCCTCCCTCCCCCTCTTCTCTCCCCCCTCACTCTCTCTCTCTCCCCCCTCATTCTCTTCTCTTCTCTCCCCCCTCACTCTCTCCCTCTCTTCTCTCCTCCCTCTCTCCCCCCCCCCCCCTCCTCTTCTCTCCTCCCTCTCTCCCCTCCTTCTCACCCCCTCCCTCTCTTCTCTTCTCCCTCTCTCCCCTCCTCCCTTCTCTCTCTCTACCCCCACATCAGTTTCATACTTCATGGATTTTCTGTGTGGTTTTGTTGTTCAACAGCCAAGATTGCCTCCAAGCCAGGAAAACACGGTCGAGCTGACGGCTACATCCTGGAGGGCAAAGAGCTGGATTTCTACCTGAGAAAGGTCAAGTCCAAGAAGGGCAAATAAGCTGTGAGGACAGACGGACTGACGGACCTGGTGTAGCTGGTTATGGGTGCTGCTGCCTGACGTATCATTGATTTGATTGGATTGGTTGGTTGGTTGGTGTGCTTGTTTCGATAATCAACATGTCATTCAGGGGCCAGTTAATTGGCACACATTTTTGGGGGTAATAAATGCTGAAAAAATAGCTCCGAGTTTACTTGTGTTCGTGTTGTAAGAGTGAAAGTTGTGGCAAAGAGCGATCTTTCACTTTCTTGATGTATGCCTTCAGTTTGCCTCATTTTCTGTAACTTACCTGTTGTGCTGTTTCCACACCGCCCGTTTTATGATCTCGGCTCTCTCCACCCCAGTCGTACCCGTTTGTGACGCTCTACTACATAAAAAGTCACATTGCCCCAGAGGTCAATTTATAGTTGTTAACATACTATTGATATACAATAAACAGGCTATGCATGACCAAAAAACAGATTGAAAATTAGACAAATCTATGAACAGTTATTACAAATTGAAAGAGAGACTGCAGAAAGTGACAAAATGAGAAATTGCAATAGTCAAAAAGTGGGCTTGGGTGTTTTTTAAGCAAAAGGAAATATTATGCCTTGATACTTCAGTACAAGCTGGAAGAATGGCTACAGTGTTATAATCAAAGTCTAGAAAATGACAACCTGACCCCCACCTGCCTGAAAGGGCTCGTAGCAGCTCATTTCTTGGTGGAGCATCATCACATTTATTTCTTTTATTTTGAGGATAATGGAATTAGCACTCCTGGCATTTTTACTTCCAATCCCTGTGTGCATGTGGTTTTGTCAATTATGTCGGTCATTCCCACCGCCACACAATGGCCTACTCTTTTGAAAAGCAGAACAAGTTTTTAGCATGTGCCCAAGATGGTTGTACATGTGTTCTTGGTTGATCATCTCATCCAAAGAACTTTCGGGGGATTGGAGTCTGTACTGATGTGAATTCCAGAGGAAAAATCCCCATAAACGGGCGTCTCTGAGGTGGCTTGAACCCGGGCCATTAGATTACAATCATAATGCTCTAACCACCAGACTGTCCTATCATGTCACATCCTCAGAGGTAGAAATCCACAAGGAATTCAGCAATGTTGTAGTTTGATTTCAAGTCTATCCACACTAGGTGACATTAGACATTTAGAAAATAAATAAATAACAAATCAACCAAACAAATTAAGCAAACAACCAACCAACCTAGCAAACAGAAGACTTGGAAATAATCCTAACAACATCAGTGATCATTGGTTTTCACAAAACTGTTTAAAACTGGTTCCCTTTCAATCTCAATGCCAGCATCTAAAGTTGTAAACTGTATTTAGAATGGAGATTACCATTAACAAGATAGTGAGTGGCTCAGAACAGGATCAAGTCACCTTTTAACCCTTATCACTGTGAAGCTGCCCTGAGGCTACCAACCTGGAGGCCCTGCACTGCTACTGGGTCACCTTACGTTTTAGTTTCCCTTTTTTTCCTCCCTTTTGTTGTTGTTGTGATTTGCTGCTTTAACTGTATGACTGCTGTTTTCCACGACACTTATCCCAATCTCACAACCAGTCCTATCCAAGCATGTTGTGGTATAGTAATACCTGGCCCTATCAGCTAGAAATTCACCCAAAAGAACTACAGCTGCTAGTCTGCCGTAATATCAACCAACCAGAAGAAAACTGCAGCAGGTTCACGCAAGTAGTGTTCCCTGCTGCCTTTCTGATTCACAATACATAAGACACCTCCCGCTCAGACCCCTACTCATGGCAGTAACAGCTGAATCACATAACCAATGAGGAAGAAAAACCAGAATTGCACATACCAGCAGGCCATATGAAGAGCTCCAGATGTCGGTGAAAAAGAACCCTGAAAACTGAAGTGACAGAGGCATGTCACATGAACATCCAGGACTGTCCTATAGGGAACAGTACAAGGAGGGAGACGAAGAGGCAGACAGAGAAAACGATGGAACGACATCATAGACTGGACTGGCCTTGAGTGGAACGACTTGTTATGGAAAGCTGAAAACCGTGAGGAATAGAGGAAGCTGGTTGCAGAATCTTCAGTGGTCTCCCAACGGTCTACTAGATTACATGATAGGTGAAGACAACTCCTGCTCAGCCCTCTACTCATGACAGTAATAGCTGAATCACAGAGCCACACTGAATGCGACACCCATAATATCACATAACTAAACTGAATGAGACACCCATAATATTACTATAATCATTGAATGAGACACCCATAATATTGCCATAAATAAATCACAGAACTTAACTGAATGAGACACCCATAGTATTACCATGATCACAGAACTAAACTTGAGTAACACACCTATAATATTGCCATAATCACAGAGCCAGACTGAAGACTAAACTGAATAACACACCCCATAATATTATGATAATCACAGAGCTAAACTAAGAGAGACACCCATAATCGCAGAGTTAAACTGAGAGAGACACCCATAATCACAGAGCTAAACTGAGAGAGACACCCATAATCACAGAGCTAAACTTTTGAACAAGACACCCATAATCACAGAGCTAAACTTTTGAACAAGACACCCATAATCACAGAGCCACCCATAATCGGAGAGCTAAACTGAGAGAGACACCCATAATCGCAGAGCTAAACTGAACAAGACACCCATGATCACAGAGCTAAACTGAGCTAGTCACCCATGAAGAGTAGGCCATAGCAAGCTGGCAGAAATGAGCAACAAAATGGAAAAAAAAAAAACCTGCATGCATGCCTGTGTTGCGTTTAGACTTCATCTCCGAAGCTGGAATGCGTCTACCTTAAAACGGTGGGTAAACAGTTACATACCCAAAAATCTTACCATTGGTGAACCCCAGAACTGCAGCGGAGGAGCAACATATTAAAAAATATCTTTACAGAAGAAAATGATACATATTGAAGATGTACCCTTTGATTTTGTCTTTGCAAGATATAGCGCTATATAAATTCCATTTATTATAATTATTATTAGCCAAAAAGTCTAAGGTCTTCATTAACATGTTATTACTCTTAAAACTGTTATCTTGAGATTCTCTTCAGCTCTGAAAAACACTTAGCATAGGCTTTAGCGATCCACACTCTCCCCTAAAGTAGAAATAACATCCTAAAGTAGAAAAACATCCTAAAGTAGAAAAACATCCTAAAGCAGAAAAACATCCTAAAGTAGAAAAAACATCCTAAGTAGAAAAACATCCTAAAGTAGAAAAAACATCCTAAAGTAGAAAAACTTCCTAAAGTAGAAAAAACATCCTAAAGTCGAAAAAACATCCTGAAGTAGAAAAACATCCTAAGTAGAAAAACATCCTAAAGTAGGATAGAAAAACATCCTAAAGTAGAAAAAACATCCTAAAGTAGAAAAACATCCTAAAGTTAGGATAGAAAACATCCTAAAGTAGAAAAACATCCTAAAGTAGAAAAAACATCCTAAAGTAGAAAAACATCCTAAAGTAGGATAGAAAAACATCCTAAAGTAGAAAAACATCCTAAAGTAGAAAAACATCCTAAAGTAGGATAGAAAAACATCCTAAAGTAGGATAGAAAAACATCCTAAAGTAGGATAGGAAAACATCCTAAAGTAGGATAGAAAAACATCCTAAAGTAGGATAGGAAAACATCCTAAAGTAGGATAGAAAAACATCCTAAAGTAGGATAGAAAAACATCCTAAAGTAGGATAGAAAAACATCCTAAAGTAGGATAGGAAAACATCCTAAAGTAGGATAGGAAAACATCCTAAAGTAGGATAGAAAAACATCCTAAAGTAGGATAGGAAAACATCCTACAGTAGGATAGAAAAACATCCTAAAGTAGAATAGGAAAACATCCTAAAGTAGGATAGGAAAACATCCTAAAGTAGGATAGGAAAACATCCTAAAGTAGGATAGGAAAACATCCTAAAGTAGAATAGAAAAACATCCTAAAGTAGAATAGAAAAACATCCTAAAGTAGGATAGAAAAACATCCTAAAGTAGGATAGAAAAACATCCTAAAGTAGGATAGAAAAACATCCTAAAGTAGGATAGGAAAACATCCTAAAGTAGGATAGGAAAACATCCTAAAGTAGGATAGGAAAACATCCTAAAGTAGGATAGAAAAACATCCTAAAGTAGGATAGAAAAACATCCTAAAGTAGAAAAACATCCTAAAGTAGGATAGGAAAACATCCTAAAGTAGGATAGAAAAAACTCCTAAAGTAGAAAAACATCCTAAAGTAGGATAGAAAAACATCCTAAAGTAGAAAAACATCCTAAAGTAGGATAGAAAAACATCCTAAAGTAGGATAGGAAAACATCCTAAAGTAGAAAAACATCCTAAAGTAGGATAGAAAAACATCCTAAAGTAGGATAGAAAAACATCCTAAAGTAGAAAAACATCCTAAAGTAGGATAGAAAAACATCCTAAAGTAGGATAGGAAAACATCCTAAAGTAGGATAGAAAAACATCCTAAAGTAGGATAGGAAAACATCCTAAAGCAGGATAGGAAAACATCCTAAAGTAGGATAGGAAAACATCCTAAAGTAGGATAGGAAAACATC
>CM054166.1:26768006-26775506 GCA_028751875.1 Rapana venosa
GGCTACACGCAAACTTCTTATCCAGTGTGTCATTCAAAAAGGTTTATACATGCAAACTTCTTAACTGAAGTGCTCTTTTCACTCTCAGTGATTCCTAAGTGGGATGAACGACTCAGAGTGCACATTTATTATTCTGGGTGACCACCCAGGGTGTTAAGCTGGGGAACGTACAACAACAACAACAACAAACTTACTACTACTAGGCCTACAGCTACATATCAAAAGCCAACATGTAGCAGACATTAAATCCAATCTCTTTTTATCAGCATACTGATTTCAAATCATCAAAACAAATTCACTTGAAGGTTGTGAAGGAATTAAAGTGAACGCTTAAGGTAGGCTGTCAAACCAATTCAAGTTCAACTGGGGGGGCAAAAAAGACACAAAAAATAAAACTGAAGACAAGATAAGTTAACAAAGAAATTTATATCAGAAATGAGAGGGGAAATCTAAAAAGAAGAGCAAGAGAAGCATACTTAGACTCTAAACGATCAAACAACAGATTCTGGCAGATGATGTCAAATTATTTACAATTTGTCATGAGATTTAAAAAAATACAAAAAGGAAAAGAAATCTAGACTCAGTATCTGTGGAAGCATTTTGTCTCTTATACTGCCAAACCGTTTCTCTCTCTCTCTCTCTCTCTCTCTCTCTCTCTCTCTCTCTCTCTCTCTCTCTCTCTCTCTCTCCTCTCTCTCTCTCTCTCTCTCCATGTATACCAATAAAGTAAGTCATGGAAAAGCAGCAAGTTGTGTTTGGTGTTTCAGAAAAATACCCAAAGAAAAACTCCGCCTGGTATCAATGCACTAAGAGGAACATTCTCAGCAATGTGGCGTCACACACACACACCAGGATAACAAAACATAAAGGTCACATTCATCGCAAGGTGGTTTTGTTTGTGGATGGAGGAGGAAGGAGGAAGAGAGGAGAAGGAGGAGGAGGAGGGGAGAGAGGGGGGGGAGGGAGGAGGAGGAGGAGGAGAGAGAGAGAGAGAGAGAGAGAGAGAGAGAGAGAGAGAGAGAGAGAGAGAGAGAGAGAGAGAGAGAGAGTAAGTAAATTCCGACCCAGCAGCTGGTGCTTCCTTGACTAGCCTTCTTCTCATTTTCTGTGAACACAAACCCATTCTGGCACATAGGGCTTACATGGCGCACGCAGCAATGCGCACAGGAAGAGAGAGAGAGAAGAGGAGAGATGAGATGAGAGAAGAGAGAGAGGAGAGAGAGGAGAGGAGGAGAGAGAAATTCAAAAGGGAGAGAAGAGAGAAGAGAGAGAGAGAGAGAGAGAGAGAGAGAGAGAGAGAGAGAGAGAGAGAGAAATTCAAAAGGGAGGAGAGAGAGAGAGAGAGAGAGAGAGAGAGAGAGAACCAGGTACACTACACACAGTAGGCCTATTATGCCTGCAAGGTGGGAGTGGGGGGAACGAAGAGGAGAGAAGAAGAAGAGAAAAAAATGTTGGGGGTTAAAATATGTGAATGACTGAGTCAGTCAGTCAGTCAGTCAGTCGACTGGAGATTAGTGATGAGAAAAGAACTCTTGGCATTTCTGCAATCAGATTCGTATTGCGTCGGGTGTTGGCATGGTTTCAGTAAGCTAGTTCCAGCCCACCCCGCACACACTGGATGCCAGTCTACACCGGCCCTGTGCACGCCAGTCCTGCAGCAGCTATACTAACTAAGGCTTACCACTGCTTGCTGCACAACTGACAATTCGTTACAGTGACAGACAGAAGAAAGATTTTGTTCGGAGTTTTCGACGTGTGGTTTAAAACTTAGGAGTGTTTCGTTAGGTAGTGTCACATCGATGAGAACTTAGAATTAAAAAAAAAATAGTAACCCAAACACCAAAAAGAAAGAAAGGGGGAAAGAGAGAGAAGAAAAAGAAATCTACTCCTCTTTATCTTTCTTGAAACTGTGTAGATCAAAGTGAAATATTTGTGAATAAATCTAAACCTCACCTAAAGAACAGACTTATCTGAAGACATTGTGAGTTCATTGAATAATCACTCAAGATGAGTCTGTTTGCAGACAGGCCTTCGTGGCCTTCATCATCCTTCATGGACTCAAATTTGTTCGGATCCGAGACATCTGGCAGTTCATCAGACGACTTCAGCTCATGGTTTATGTCTAGATCTGACTCTTCCTCTTTAGGGCGGAACAGCTTTTTTGAAAACGGTCTGCTTTCGTCTGGAAAGAAGGATTTGGATCCCACAGAGAGCATTTTCAGTCACCTGGATTCCATTCTTCATGATCTGACAGTCTTTGATCGGCCCAGCAGACGTCTGTCTTACAATGACTCAGAGCTAAGGAGGGAAGACTGGAAGAAGGAACGTTCAGAGAAACCTGGACCGACCAGGCCTAAAGAATTCATCATTCCCATTGAAGTTGAAACAAAGAGAAGAGGTATAAACAGTGATTTGCCTTCATCAAGAAAGGCAGGAGACAGTTTGGAATCAAATTCTACTTCGCAGTCTTCCAAGCAAAAAGAGAGTCAAAACGGTGCTATTCAAATTCCGATTCTGAGAGTAAGTTCACGCCAGGACTTGTACAAACCTTTACTACTGTCACCAGTGAGTGCAGACATTATTACTTGTGAAACTCCATCCTCAAGCAGATTTGGACCCCAAACCAGACATCACCCTCAGCTTCAACTAAAACATGTCTGCCAAACACACTGCCTAGTAGATCCAAACCTGCCCTCTTCCTCCAACCACTAGACCAACGCCAACACACCCAGTCCATGACACATCACACGGCATCCCAAAAACTCCCCAGCAAACAAACTACACCCTCAGCCCTTCATCCCAACAACACCAAGATTGTAGAAGAAATCGAAGAAGAAGAAACCATCATTCGGTCTCGTCGACCACGTCAGCATTCTAGTTCCCTGTCCTTTTCTTGTGCAAAGCAGCCTGCCCAGACAGACCTTTCCACAGACGCGCCTGCTTCCTCCAAGACGGGAGAAGAATCGTCATCGCGATCTGACGTCAGAAATGACGCCACCGGGCTGGATGGAGACAGAAGAGGCGAACGAGAGGACCCGGAGCGGAGCAGCAGCAGCATCAAGCGACAGGCGCAGTGCAGCAGTGCCACAGGCCAGTCCGATGTCACTCCGTCTCCCTCCTACCCCGTCTATAGTCTCCTAAAGGCAGGGTGAGTCACTTGGTTTCAGAGGTCGGATAACGGACAACGTGTGTAGGCTTGCTTTTCTTTCTTTGGTTTTTTAATGTTCAGAGAACGGGTGGAGGTTAAAACTTCAGTATCACTAACCTTGAGCTGCGTAGCTTCTTGTAGTAGTGGTAGTAGTGGTGGTAGTAGTAGTAGTAGTAGTAGTAGTAGTAGTAGTAGTAGTAGTAAGTATAGTAGTAGTAGTTGTTGTTGTTGTTGTTGTTGTTGTTGAAGTAGTAGTAGTAGTGGTAGTAGTAGTTGTAGTAGCAGTAGTAGTAGTTGTAGTAGTAGTAGTTGTAGTAGCAGTAGTAGTAGTGTGGTAGTAGTAGTAGTAGTAGTGGTAGTAGGTTAGAAGTAGTAGTGGTAGTAGGGTAGTAGGTAGTAGTAGTAGTGTGTAGTAGTAGCAGTAGTAGTAGTTGTAGTAGTAGTAGTTGTTGTTGTTTGTAGTAGCAGTAGTAGTAGTGGTAGTAGTACAGTAGTAGTAGTGGTAGTAGGT
Organism: Rapana venosa; assembly: GCA_028751875.1. Classification (NCBI taxonomy): domain Eukaryota; kingdom Metazoa; phylum Mollusca; class Gastropoda; order Neogastropoda; family Muricidae; genus Rapana; species Rapana venosa. The sequence goes on from CM054166.1 coordinate 26,771,666, forward strand.
TAAGTAGTATTTAGTAGTAGGTAGTAGGTTAGTAGGTAGTAGTTGTAGTAGCAGTAAGTGCAGCAGTGTAGTAGTAGTAGTAGTAGTAGTAGTAAGTAGTAGTATGTAGTAGTAGTAGTAGTAGTAGTAGTAGTAGTAGTGTAGTAAGCAGCAGCAGCAGCAGAGCAGCAGCAGTTAGAATAGGTGTGTGTGGAGGTGTAGTGGTGGTAGTAGTAGTAGTAGTAGCAGAAGCTACTAGAGTAGTTGGGTATTAGTAGTAGTAGTAGTAGTAGTTGTTGTTGTAGAGTAGGTACTGAAACAAGCCTAAGCCTCGCGGCTTATTGAATGTCTCTTCCACGGTAATAAATAGTTATATCATGGATGTGTCAACAGAACGATACCAAATGTTCCTTGATACATTTTTTAATTCGTCAGTTTAAAAAAAACAACTGCTTGAAGTTTTCACGGTTAAGTAGAATTAGATATAATAAATAAGAATTTGTTTCTTTTTAATCTGTCAACAGTTGGTACAGACTTAAGTTCTTGGAGTGAGGACTTTCAAAGGCGAGCAACTCTAATATCAAATTGTCGGAGGGGGGGGGGGGGGGGGGGGGTGGGGGGGGGGCAGGGGGAGGCTGTCAATATTAATGAATAGCATCCCCACCGTCTGGAAATTCTGTGCTAGCAATTCTCTCTTTTCTATCCCTCTCTTTGTTTCTGCCTTGTTCCTCTTCTCCCTGTCACCTCCTTCTGCTCTATTTTTTTCCCCTTCACGGTCCATCCTCCTGCCTTTTTTTTACCCAGAAAGATTTAAAAGATAACAATTCTCTCCCACGCCAAAGTCGGATGCACTGGGCCTGACTTGTCAGGCGCTTAAACGGCTGCGCAACGCATTTTTCTCTTATATGACAGACAACAAGTTTGTTGAGGTCTGAGCGTTCAACGAAGAAGAAGAAGAAGAAGAAGAAGATCAAATTGTCTCAGGTTTCCTCCGTATGGTCCATGTGAGCCAAATGCCTATAGCCTCAAGCTGCGACTTGTACTGTTCCATATGCCAGAGTACATGCGTGCGTGAGTGTGTTCTTTACTTCAACGTTTTTCCTCTTTCAATAATGATTAGACGATAGGGAAAAGGATTATGAAAAAGGTTAAACAAACAAACAAACAAACAAACAAAAGTGCCGGAAAGGGGGGGGGGAGGGAGAGAGAGAGAGAGAGAGAGAGAGAGAGAGAGAGAGAGGAGAGAGAGAGAGAGAGAAGAGAGAGAGAGAGGAAAGAATGTGTATGAATGGGCATGTGTGTGTGTAGGTTGGAGTGCCTACAGAGGAATGCGTGTGTGTAGGTCTGTCTGTCTGTCTGTCTGTGTGTAGAGAGGTTTTGGAAATAGTATTCAGGCAGTTATTCACGAATAATAATTATCTCCATGCTTGGTTTTTAACAACAACAACACTGATACAGCAACACACGTTCAATTGATGGGCTGAGTGGTATGAAAGAAGTGCATCAAGCTACATGTGGTCCTGTGCTTAGTCTGTAGATCAACGTGTAAGTGTGTGTGTGTGTGTGTGTGTGTGTGTGTGTGTGTGTGTGTGTGTGTGTGTGTGTGTGTAAGTGTGTGTGTGTAAGTGTGTGTGTGTGTGTGTGTGGTGTGTGTGTGTGTGTGGTGTGTGGTGTGTGTGTGTGTGTGTGTGTGTGTGTGTGTAAGTGTGTGTGTAAGTGTGTGTGTGTAAGTGTGTGTGTGTAAGTGTGTGTGTGTGTGTAAGTGTGTGTGTAAGTGTGTGTGTGTGTAAGTGTGTGTGTAAGTGTGTAAGTGTGTGTGTGTAGATTTCACCCAATGACAAAAACGCATCTAACAAACAATGACTCGTAGCTATTAACGTTAGCTTAAACTGTTTTTTGCTTAATGTTTACTGTTCTCAGTCTATGACACAAAGCACACTCTGGTGTGACTTTCTCCTTCTTTCTTTCTTTGATTATAGTAGAGTTCCAGCGGAGTTATCCGATTTAGGGACTAACCACTACCACCGCAAAGCAACAGTCTGAGAGATTACTCTGAGACTTAATCTTTACCGACTGCTCATGTAAGACTAATGTGACTGTGGGTAGGCTTGGCCATAAAAAATAATAAAACGAATGAAAAAAATATTTTATTAGTAAAACAAGTATAATTCTCAATTGCTGAGAGAAGCAAATTAAAGAGAAGTAGTAAAGGTAAGGTAAAGGTGTTCCCATATAACCTATGCGGTCGTTGGGGGAACGAGATGTCAAGAGGCCTCAGCTTCTCTAGGGGCCAGTATATCTGAGGGCGAGGCGGCGCCCATCTCCTCTCCTTCGCTGCTTTACCTTCCCTGACCCTAAAAGAGGGGGCAGGTACCCATTTACAGCTGTAGAGGTGAACTGGGGGAACTGTGCTGAAGCAAAGGCGCCCAAACGGTCACCCGTCCAATAAGTAACCACGCTCAATGCCGCTCAATAATATCCTTAGCTTGGGGGAAAGCCAGTGCTCTGACCCCCAAAGAGAAGTAGTAGCCAGATCGAGAAGAATGTGTATAAAACTATTTACTATAAACGAAATTGGGAGGGGGGAACAAAAATAAGGGGGAAAAAAAGAAGAAGAGAGAACCAGATAGTGACTGAAAACTCGGAACGATGACGTACATTTCTGACGTCACCCATTACAGTGCCGTGCCGAGTCATGCTGGTGGCGTTGACGCACACACTGACGTCAGGTGCTGTACAGCTACGATGAAGAAGCCAGAAACTGCGCAACCCAGGCTGAAGCTGGCTCTGCGGTTGAGGCGGAAAAAGCGAGGCGCCGCTTACCAGAGAAAACGAAGGGGGAAGAGATGGGGGCCTCGCCGTCTGCCCCCACAGAGAAAGAAAAAGAAGGCCACCCTCCCCCTCACTTTATGGTAGCCTCTGTTGTTGGTCTGTGTTCATTAAAAAAAAAAAATTATTTAAATTAAAATTTTTTTATTTAAATTAAAAAAATTATTTTATATCGAGGATAATGGAATAAGCACTTGTGTGCTTTATTTTTATTTTTACATCCAGTCCCCGTCTGTATGCGGTTTTGTACATTTTGTCATCTGTTCTCACCGGCTCACAATGGCCTACTCTTACGAAAAGCGGAACAGGATTTAACGTGTGCGCAAGATGTTCTGCGTGTATTCGTACACGGGGTCTCGGTTTATAGTCTCATCCGAAGGACTTTTGGGGGGAGTGGAGTCTGCACTGATTTTAACTCCAGGGGAAGAATATTCCCTTGAACGGGAATCGAACCCGGGTCGTCAGATTGCGAGCGTAATGTTCTAACCACTAGGCTATCCCGTCCCCCCTTGTTCACAGTATGGCAACTTGCTCGTGTCCAAAAAAAAAAGTCTCTGATATCATATTATTAGTCGTCACCGTGGTTAAGAGTAACTAGATTGTCTACCATGGGTAGCCTACCAACAGTTTGATTGTTTAATTAAAAAGAAACATTTTCTTGAGTTAAACGCAGCAGCAGCAGCAGAAGCAACAGCAGCAGAAGCATTAATAGCAGCAGCAGCAACAGCAGTAGTAGTTATAGCAGCAGCAGCAACAACAACAACAAACAACAGCAGCAAAGCAGCAGCAGTAGTAGTAGTAATAGCAGCAAGAACAACTATAACAACACACAACAACACAACACACAATACAAACAAGCACAGCAGCAGCACTTTGAAATTGCAGCTAGACGCAGATGCTAATTGGTAGTATAGTTATAACAGCAGACAGATTGTATTTGTAGCAAGAACAGTGTTAGAATGATACTAATCAAGACTGGAGCATAAATGGCACTTCAACTCCTCCCCGCCCTTACCACACACACACACACACA
>CM054166.1:26780506-26790506 GCA_028751875.1 Rapana venosa
CCACACACACCACACACACACACACACACACACACACACCACGTACCCTTGTTAAACCCGAACACCCCTATCTACATCCTCCCCCCCCCCCCCCCCCACACACCCCACACACACACTTTCAACCATCCAAACTACTTCACGGTCTCTTCCACTTATTCCAAGCAGTGCGACTCTAAAAAGTCTGCCTTCGCTCTTGACAAATATGTCCTACTGTCTTTAAGAAATCCAAAAGTGATTGATTCAGAACAAGTTGCAACTGAATACAGATAAAACTGGAACCATGCTCATACGGACCGAACATTAACTCTCTTCAGTAATAATAACTGCCGTAGAATTCAGCAACACATCAGTTCCTCTGACCAGCTCTGTAAAATTCATGGGGTTGTTGTTGACAGCACACTTTCCATGCAGAACTTCATCCCCCAAACCTGCTAGCCCTGCTACTAGTAATTTGCGCGTATAAGCGCGATTCGCAAGTGCTTGTCTACTGATGCAACATCCAACCTTGTCGCATCTCTCATTCATTCCCGTTTGGACTTATGTAATTCTCTTTTTAGGTGGTCTACCAGCATCATCCATCCACACCCTTCAACGCATACAAAACTCTGCAGCTCGACTCTTCAGAAAGCAAAAAAAAATTGAGCACATGACTCCTCTCTTGCGGTGTCTCCACTGGTTGCCTGTCTCACAGAGAATAGTGTATAAGATCAGTACCCTCCGTTATAAATGTCTTCACGAAACATCACCCTCCTATCTATGTGAATGTCTTCACTTGTACACTCCTTCTCGTTCCCTCTGCTCTGCTGCAGATACCCTGTGCTTACGAACACCTAGATTCAACCTATTCACTCTTGGCTGTCGCTCTTTCTCTTCTAATTCTGGCCCATCAGTCTGGAATGACCTCCCTCTCTCTCTCTTCGCCAAAAGCCTACTTGTGACACTTTTAAATCCAGCCACGAAACATACTTATTTCAAAACCTAAGACTTTCCCCTCCGGTTTCATCTCATAGGCCTATCTGTCCCTGCCTTCAACAACTCAAATCTCCATCACCCTGCCAAAGTGTATAACCTGTATGTTTGTGTGTGCGTGTGTGTGCATGCATGTGTGTGCGTGTGTGTGTGTGTGTGTATGTGCGTGCGTGCGGTCCTTGTGTGTGTGCGTGTGGTGTGTGTGTGTGTGTGTGTGTGTGTGTGGGGTGTGTGTGTGTAGTTGGGTGGGGGGCGGGCAAATTTGTCAAAACTGTTACTGGCTGAATATTTATGAATATGTTGAATTCAAACGCTTTGATCTGTGTTTACAAGATAGGCCTAACAGCGATATATATATATATATAAAAATATATATATATATAACTTTTATCTAAAAAACCCCTCTAATAGATAAAAACTCTAATAGATAAAAGTTCTTATTGCTGACATAAATAAAAGGAGAAAGAAATAAAGCTGAACACAGTTGTGTTTTTATTGCCATTTTACTCTACATACACATATATATATTCCACACACATATCAACATCATCATCGTTAATATTCTCCCTCTCTCACACCCAGGCTGGCCAACACTGGCAGGCAGGTGGACTACATCCGCGGCGACGGCAACTGCTTCTTCAGGGCCCTCTCCAAGGAGATGTACGGCTCCGAGGACTTCCACGTGGACTGGCGCGACGCCGTGTGCGACCTCATCAGCAACTACCCCAAGGTCTTCAGCCCCTTCGTGGACGGCTGCTGCGTGGAGGCCCACGTGCACCTCATGCGCAAGCTGGGCTCCTGGGCCACCTCCTGCGAGATCTACGGGGCCGCCACCTTGCTGCGTCGCGAGGTGTACGTGCTGGCGCCCTCCCCTTCGGGAGAGAAGGAGTACCACTGGCTGCTGTTCCGGCCACGGTCTCTGGCCTGTAAGAGCAGGTCCGGCAGCGGAGGGGAGGAATCGGAGGAGGACGATGAGGACGAGGAGGAGGATGAGGGGGGCGTGCATCCCTGTTACATCACCTTCTGCCTCACCAACGGTAACCACTACGACCGCATCACGCCTCTGGTGGCGGGCGTGTGTAACTGCCAGATGGACCCGCCCTTTCTGAACGGGGAGCCCTTGCGCGCCGAGTTCTGTCCCCGGGAAGAGGAGGTGGTGTCCCAGCGGGATGTGTGCTGGTGGCCGAGTTGAGTGTGTGGAATGTGTGTGTGAGTTGGGTGGGGGTGTGTTGTTGGGGGGGGGGGGGGGGGGTGGGGGGGGGGGGGGGGGTGGGGGTGCGTGTGGTGTGTTGTGTGGTATGTGTGTTGGGTGGGTTGGTGGTGTGTTGGGTGGGTAGTGTGTGTGGGGGTAGTGTTGTGTGTGTGGTGTTGTGTTTGTGTGTGGTGTGTGTGTGTGTTGTTGACAATTGTCATGTTGAGGGCATTTTTTTCATTTCAAAAAAGGGTGTGACAAACAAAGCCAACAACACAATTTAAAATAATGAGGGAATGTTTAGAGAGAGAGAGAGAGAGGAGAGAGAGAGAAGGGGGAGAGAGGGGAGTGGGGGTGTGTGTGTGTGTGTGTGTGTGTGTGTTGTGTGTGCGCGCGCGCACACATCCACTTTTTGTATGTGTGCATGTTGAAGGGACAGGGATGTGCGCACACGCGTCAGGTACGGTATATTGCATTCTGTGACCAGAGAGTTTTAAATGCCAGTTATTTGTAAACGTTATTTTGTAATAAGTCCTTACGCAATATTCTAATGCGTGTGTGTGCGCGCGCGCGAGTGCTTTCAAGTACCAAAGGTGACGAAAATCATAGTTTGTATTTGATAGGGGCTCTGCAAAAGACCATTACAATGAACACTTTGTTTCTTTGATAAGAACATAGCATATGGAATAAGAACATGGAAGCTTCCCCGTGGGGATGCCTGGGGGCCTGTCAGTATAAATAGCATCCCCACCTTCTGGAAATTCTGTGCTAGGAATTCCCTCTTTTCTATCCCTCTCATTGTTTCTGCCTTGTTCTTTTCCTTCTTGTCACCTCCTCCTTCTCGTCTCTTTTCTGCCTTCTCGGTCCGTTCTCCTGCCCTTTTTTCCAGAAAGTCTTACGCGATAACAATTCTCTCCCTTGCCGAAGTCGGATGCGCTGGGCCTGACTTGTCAGGCGCTTAACGGCAGCGCAACGCATTTTCGCTCATATGACAGACATTAGTTGCTGTCTGAGCGTTTGACGATGACAACGAAGAAGAAGAATATGGAAGCAATTTGATGTCTACATCATCAATCCTTACTCTTCTTTTAAAAAAAACATATGAGAATAGAATATGAAAGCAAGTTTATGTCTACGGCAATCCTGACTCTTGAGAAATAGTACGAGTGCCTTACGCCTCCACACAAAGGCTCTGTCTTTGGTCTGGCTACAAAACAGGAATAAAAGTGTGATCCATCTTTTGAGGATTGATTTTATTTTTATTTTTTGGTTGTGAGTGAATGTACGTCCTTGCAGAAATTTGCCACCTAGGGAATCTTTCAGATTTTCTGGCTGTCTCTTTATCTTTGACACTCTTGCCTTGCTGTTCCCTCGCTCTTTCATTCACCTCGATCTCTCTACCCTGGTCCTACCCAAGCTGGTCATAATATGTTATTACCTTCAAGGTCCCAAATCCACAAAGCGCTTATATATATATGCCTGACTGCCATGAGGGCACCAGCCAGCAGGGCCCTGCACTGCTGCTGCTGGGTCAGTTTGGTGGTGTACAGTGGCGCCTGTTTTGAGCTTAAAAACACGGGACACCCCCTAGCTTACTAAGCCTAGCCCCCTTACTGACGACCCTAATAGCTCAGTCGCAGAGCTAGACTGGGTGATAGTTGAATCCTGTCCCTCGTGTTCCCTCGATGACCGTCTAGGTCAAGGGGTTAATATGATGATGATAATGATGATGATGATGATGATGTAAGGTAAAGGTGTCCCATAACCTATGTGGTCGTAGGGGAGTGAGGCGTCAGAGATCTCAGCTTCTCTAGGGGGCCAGCATATTGAGGGCGGCGCCCATCTCCTCTCCCTCGCTGCTTTACCTTTCCTGACCCTAAAGAGACAGATACCCATTTACAGCTGGGTGAACTGGGGTATTGTACTGAAGCCAAGGCGCGCAGACGGTCAACATCCAACTGGTAACCACGCTCGATGCTGCTTAACTTGGCTGGGGGGAAACGAGTGCTCTGACCACTGAGCTATCCCGATGATGATGTACACACAAAAACTACACACTCATTATCATCATCCCAAAAGGCAAGTTCCTTAGGATCAATAAACTAAAATTAAAATCTCAAACTATAGTAGGACCTCCCCCCTCCCCCCCCCCCCAAAAAAAAAATCGTTCATGCCAAATTAAACCAACAACGGAATCGCTGCATCTCAATCAGAAACAGAGAAGAGACAGCGTCTAAACAGACAAGAACAACAACAACAAACCATAGTGCTCAATCAGCACTGACCATTACTGCCTACAATTCGCACTTACAGGCGGGATCTAATATCACTTAATGTGAGCAGATTTAAACATACAACAACAATAACAATGAAATCCCCGACACACCAGTGAGTGTCTCCATGAGTGCATGGGGTCTAGAGGTAACGCGCCTGCCTAGATAGCGGAAAGTCCGGGTCGGAAGTGTGGGCGGTGGTTCGATCCCCCGTTTGGGCCAGAAACTTTTCCCTCCATCCATTAGACCACGAGTGGTGGTCTGGGTGCTAATGTTTTGAATGAGACGATAAACCGAGGTTCTGTGTATTACACATAATTATCTAGCACACGTAAAAGAACCCATGGCAACAAGAGAGTTGTCCTTGGCAAAATTCTGTTATGAAAAAGCCACTCTGATAGGGAAACAAATACAGTTGCTGACAGGAAAAAGAAAAAAAAATAATGGGTGGCGCTGCCTCGGGGAGAGCAGCCCCAATTTCACTCAGAGAAATCTTTCGTAACTAAAAGTGGTATACATAAAAAAAAATAAAAATGTGGTACTGCAGCTTACGCATACACCACCCTCGACATAGCTCTCAGAAACGTTCCGCAAAAAAAACTAAGTGGTCAGGCTTCACCTTTGGTTCAACTTTGGTTCAAATTATTCTTATTCCAATGCCAATGCCAAATACTTCGTCATCTCAAAACAGAGAAATTCAGTTAGGTTTCGAGCAAAATAATTACACCATTTAAAAAGAATGAATGCGAGAGAGAGAGAGAGAGAGAGAGAGAGAGAGAGAGAAGAAGAGAGTGTGTGGTGTGTGTGTGTGGTGTTGTGTGTGTTGTGTGTGTGTGTGTGTGTGTGTGTGTGTGTGTGTGTGTGTGTGTGTGTGTGTGGTGGGTGGTGCGCGCGAGAGACAGACAGACAGACAGAAAGGGGGGGAGAGAGCGACAGAGACAGACAGAAGAGAGAGAGACAGACAGACAGACAGAAACGAGGAAAATGGAAAGTGAGACAAAAGAGACAGACAGAAGAGAGAGTGAATAAGAGAGATTCGAAATGTAATTGTCAAAGGCCAACAGCCCCATACAATAGGGGTGGACATAAGATGAATACGAAAGGATGCAAATGAGTACAAATCAGAGAGAGAGGAAGAGATAGAGAGAGAGAGAGAGAGAGAGAGAGAGAGAAGAGAGAGAGAGAGAGAGAGAGAGAGAGAGAGAGAGAGAGAGAGTGTTTTACACCCTAGATGGCACAAGCAGAATATAAAGCTTGTGGAGTTCATCCCTGTTTGAGATCGAGCTTTTCCCTCCATCCACCATGCCGTGAAAGGTGGTCTGGATAGCTAGTCTTTCGGTTCGGATGAGATGATAAATCGAAGTACCGTGAGCAACACGTATTCAGGTCACTATAAAACAACAACAACAACAACAAAACTAACAGCAAGAAGACAGTTGCTCCTGGCAAAATTCTCTACGACCCCCCCCCCCCCCCCTCTCATAGGGAAACAAATACACATGCAGTCAAATAAAAGAAATAGTGGGTGGCCACAGGAAGAGTGGCCTGAATTTCAGGCAGAGAAGCCTGTTGTGATGAAAGTGGCTTACAATACGATATGACATACAATACAATACAAAACAACACGATACAATACATTACAATTACAGTACAATGCAATCTTTGGTCGAATATGGGCTACAGAGAGCTGAGAGATGATATTCACCAAGTTTTTAATAATTCTACCACTCATGTGAGAATCTGGTATTGTTCTGAGCTTGTAATGGTCTCGGGAATGTTCTATTCTTACTTGTACACACTCACGTCACTCTTAACTTAACGTGCATCAACCGCTCATTCATTCATTCATTCAATCTTCTGTCCAATCTTTTCCAAATCTTTATTTTTTCGTATCTTCCATAACCCTAATTTCTCAAAGTTCTCTACACATCTTAGTCCGTGTTCTTTCTTCTTGTTCGTATGTGTCTTTTTCTCGATGACAGACTTTCACTTTTCTACCGGTTTATACAGACAGACAAGACCTTATAAACGAGCACTTTCACTCTCACTCTCACTCTCTCTCTCTCATTCGCTTGGATTTTCTCATTACTTAAGCTCCTGTCACACGGGTCTGTTCAGACGTAGGGTTGACAAGGACAGTACCATCTGAACCTGTACCGTCAGACCCTTTACTGTTGTTGCGCGTTCCCCAGCTTAACTCGCTTTCCTGTCACCCAGAATAATGATGCACTCTGACTACATCATCCCGCACATGGAAATCACTGTGTGTGTGACTTTGAAATTACACACTGTATGTTTTTTTTATATTTGACGGGGGGGGGGGGGGGGGGGGGGTTCTTTTGCTAGAGCTCCGAGGTTCACCAATGATGAGATTTTTGCGTATGCGACCGTTTTTGCCCACCACGAAGGTAGCCGCATTCCGACTTCAGGGATGAATGGCATGTATGATGACTCTTTCCAAGGTTCTTGCCACTTGACAGCCATGCTCTTGACTTCAGAGGATTTTGTTTTCCATCTTTAAAGGAGACTGCAGGTGGCTGTTATGCTACGAGCTTGCTATGGCTGAAGACAATCTCAACATCACATGATATCTTTTACATCATGCCATTTTAATGTAGGCCCTCACACTAGGCTGAAATCAAGAACTGACTGAACTTTTGGACTGGGTCTAACCTGTCAGAGTAAAAGTGATGAATTGCTACATGATATCTCTTAAAAGTATGCGAGATGAAATCCAGAATAAATCCAAAGCAGTCCAGTTATATACATACACGTAAGCGTGTGAAATGACTGTGTCCAGTTCAACGTTGAGTATCAACTGGCCAGAGGATTAAAGTGCTGAACATGGACTTGATATTTGAGCCTTGAGATTAATGATTATGATAACTAACGATCCATATTTAGGATCTCCACTGTTCTCAGCTTTTTCAAACGTTCTTTCGGAACGGCCTGTGTGTTGCAGCTTTTATACATAGACCGCGACTTAATCAACCTCTCTCTCTCTCACACACACACATGGACGCACGAACGCACGCGCACACACACTGTAACTTTCGCATTTTTGTTATATACAGACCCATATTGTAACTTTCACTTTTTTTTGGTAATATACAGGACCCCCCCCCCCCCCCCCCCCCCCCCTCCCCAGCAACTTATTCTCCCTGTCCATTTGTTTTACCTTGGTTTTCTCTAGATATACCTGGACCCCCGCCCCCCCCCTCTCTCTCTCTCTCTCTCTCTCGTTCGCTCTGATGTTCGTTCACAACCCTATGATTATGTGGTCTGACCCTCTATCTTCCTTATCATTTTCTTTTTTCCCCATTTCAGTCTGCATCTGTCTCATCATTTCTGTTTTCATTTCTAGTGCCATTCTTTTACGCCTCCCACCCACCCCTCTTTTTTACATCCATTAATTCATTAACTCTCTATAAATGCAGCTAATATGTGGGGGCGTTGGTTTTCCTATACCCCCTTACCCCTACCCAACCCTGTTCATCCGTGTACCAGTTCCTTCTCCTGTATAGCCATTACACATGGCAATTGTCTTACGTTGCCAAAAATGTGTCTGGGCACAACCCTTCTGCGCATGTTCAATAAGGCTATGAGCATGCGCAGAGAGGATGGGTCTTTCATTTCCTGTTGTTTATGCTTGCCCAGATAACGTGGAGGCCATGATTGTTAGAAATGAAATCCTGTGTTGAAAAGCGAAACAAAAACCGAAAACTTGCATAAAAAAAGAGTTAGAGCTACTTACTCTGGTCTCGTACCGAGCTAAATACCTGTGCTAAGTCAAATCAAGTCAAAGTCAAGTCAAAAATACTTTAATCATACCACGAAGGGCAATAACTACAACACTGGCAGGCACATAAATAAAGACTTGATAAACACAAAATGGTAACAAGTGTTAAGGAGGTGGAGGTAGTAGCTGTCACCTATTTCGTTCCGAATAAAAAAGAGAGTTCAGGCTGTGTACAGAGTTCCTCTAGGTGCTTCTTTTGCTCTTGGGGGACGGGGTAGCTCAGTGGTCAGAGCGCTCGCTTTCTCCAAGCTAAGGTTAAGCAATACTGAGTGTGGTTACCAAGTGAATGGATGACCGTTTGTGCACTTTGGCTTCAGTATATTCCCCCAGTTCACCCAGCTGTAAATGGGCACCTGCCCTCTTTTTTGGGGGTCAGGAAAGGTAAAACAGCGAGGGAGAGAGGAGATGGGTGCCACACTCAAAATGCTGGCGCTTGGAGAAGCCGAGGTCTCTGATGATGCTTCGCTCCCTAATGACCCAACTAGTTACGCAACCCCCTTGACCTACACACACACACACACACACACACTCGACAAACAAACACACACAACACACACACGGCAAACACACACACGACAAACACACACACGACAAAACACAAAACACACACGACAAACACGACACACACACACACGACACCAAAATAGTGTCCCCTGGCTTTGAAGGGGGGGGGGGGGGAGAGAGAGAGAGAGAGAGAGAGAGAGAGAGGACAGAGACACAGAGAGACAGAGACACAGACAGACAGACAGAGACAGAGAGACACACACACACAGACAGAGACACACAGACAGACAGACAGACCCAGACAGACAGACGACTACAGAAAAGTGGGGAAGATGATGAAGGAGGTGACGAAGAGCACAAAGAAGGTGATCCAGAAGAAGAGGCGATCCACCACGCGCGCGATCATCTTCCACTCGTTCTCCAGGGCCTGCTCGCGCTGGCTGATGTGGCGGGAGTTGCGCAGCTCCTGGTACACGTCCCGCACGGCCAGAACGAACTCCTGCTGCGAGTGCTGGCACCGCTGGTCCATCAAGCAGCCTCCTCCCCCTCCCCCTCCCCCTGCCCCTCCTCCTCCTCCCCCTCCTCCTCCCACGGCGGCAGCAGCGGCAGCGGCGGCGGCGGCCTGGCTAGTCAGCGTGTTCAGGGACTGAATGAGCCGCTGGGTGGATCTGGCAGGGATGGAGGAGATGGAGAAGAAGATAGATTGAAGAAGTTTAGAAGATAGAAGAAGAAGAGAGGAAGGGTTCAAGTGTTGTGTTGTGTTGTGTTGGGTTGGGTTGGGGGGTTTTTTTGTGTGGGGGGTGTGTGTGTGGTGGGGGGAGTGGGGGGATTGGGGGGGGGGTGGGGGGGTGGGAGTGGGGGAGTGGGTGGGGGGTGGGGTGGGGGGGGTGGTGGGGGGGGGTGGGGGAGGGGGGGGAGGAGGGGGTGGGGGTGTTTGTTAGTTTTTTTTCTTCCTGTTAATGTGTCTGCTGTACTGTCTTTTTTTGTTTGTTTTTCTGTTCTTTCCTGTTTGGTTGGTTGGGGTTTTTGGGTGTGTATGTGAGGGTTTTTTCGGTTTGTTGTTGTTTGTTGTTGTTTTGGTTTTTTTGGTGGGGGGTTGATGTGTGGTTTTACTCATTTGTGTAGAAGTGTGTACTCTCTCTCTCTCTCCCTCTCTCTCTCAATCTCTTTCTTTTATACCTTTGGTCGTGATATTGTTGTTGTTTGTTGCTGTTATTGTTGTTGTTGTTGTTGCTGTTGTCTCTCTCTCTCAATCTCTCTCAA
>CM054166.1:26808006-26811992 GCA_028751875.1 Rapana venosa
CCACACAACAACAACAAAACAAAAAAACAAAAAAAACACAAAAAAAACCCACAACACAACAACAACAAACCACCCCAACAAAACAATCCCCGACTGACGAGAAGACCAGCATGGGGAAGGCTTGGCCCAGGCCCTACTCCCCTCCACCCCCTACACAACAACACAACAACAACAAACCACCCCAACAACACAATCCCCCGACTGACGAGAAGACCAGCATGGGGAAGGCCTGGCCCCGGCCCCTGCTGTGGCCGGCGATGGAGGGCACGGTGTCGGCGTGGATGGCGGTGTGCAGCAGCACCCACTCCCGTCCTCCTCGTACAGGCTGCAGTTGATGGCCTGGTCCTTCACCACCAGCAGCAGCCGCAGCTCCCCGGAGTGGTGGTACCAGCTCATCACCTTGATGTCGCACTTCTGCACCACCACACGTTCCAGGCAGGCACCAGGTTCCAGGTTCCAGACACCACCACCACCACCGCGAGGAGGGACAGTGATTGTGATTGTGATGGTGATAGTGATAGTGACAGTGATAGTGATAATGACAGTGATAGTGACAGTGATAGTGATAGTGATAGCGACAGTGACAGTGATAGTGACAGTGATAGTGACAGTGATAGTGACAGTGATAGTGACAGCGACAGTGACAGCGATAGTGACAGTGATAGTGACAGTGACAGTGATAGTGATAGTGACGGCGACAGTGACAGTGACAGTGACAGTGACAGTGACAGGAAGGGAGAAGGGAGGAAGGAGGAAAATGAATGAATGAAATGAAATGGAAGTGAGAGGGAGTGGGGGAGGAGGGAGGGGAGGGAGGGAGGGAGGGGAGGGAGGGAGGATAGGGAAGGGATGAGGGAGGAAGGGAGGGAGGGATGGAGGGAGGAAGGGAGGAATGGATGGGGGAGGGAGGTAGGAAGGGAGGGGAGGATGGTTGGAGGAAGGGAGGGAGGGATGGAGGGAGGGAGGAAGGGATGGAGGGTATGGAGGGAGGAAGGGTGGAGGGAGGAATGGATGAAGGGAAGGGAGGGAGGGAGGGATGGAGGGAGGGAGGAAGGAAGGGAGGGAGGGAGGGAGGATGGGAGGAATGGATGGAGGGAGGGAGGAAGGAAGGGAAGGGAGGGAGGGGAATGGATGGAGGGAAGGGAGGGAGAAGAAGGGTGGAGGAATGGATGGAGGGAAAGGGAGAGGAGGAGAGGAGGGAGGGAAGAGGGGATGGAGGGGAAGGAAGGATGGAGGGAGGAATGGATGGAGGAAGGGAGGGAGGGAGGGATGGAGGGAGAGATGGAGGAGGGGGGAGGAGGAAGGAAGGGAGGGAGGGAGGATGGGAGGAATGGATGGAGGGAAGGGAGGGAGGGAGGGAAGGGAGGGAGGGAGGGAGGAATGGTATGGAAGGGAAGGGAGGGAGGAAGGAAGGAGGGATGGAGGGAAGGGAGGTGAGGGAGGGGAGGAAGGAAGGAAGGAAGGAAGGGAAGGGAGGGAGGGAGGAGGGAAGGGAGGAATGGATGGAGGGAAGGGTGGGAGGGAGGAAGGAAGGGAGGAAGGAAGGGAGGAAGGGAGGGAGGAAGGAAGGGAGGAAGGAAGGGGAGGGAGGGAGGGGGAAGGAATGGATGAAGGAAGGAATGGATGAAGGAGGAAGGAATGGATGAAGGAAGGAAGGAATGGATGAAGGAAGGAAGGAATGGATGAAGGAAGGATAGGAAATGGATGAAGGAAGGAAGGAATGGATGAAGGAAGGAAGGAATGGATGAAGGAAGGAAGAAATGGAAGGGAGGAAGGAATGGAAGGAAAGAAGGAATGGAAGGAAGGAAGGAATGGATGAAGGAAGGAATGGAAGGAATGGATGAATGAATTTTTGAAATATATTTATTCATTTTATATCGAGGATAATGGAATAAGCACTCGTGTGCTTTTTTTTTACATCCAGTCTCCCGTGTGTATGCAGTTTTGTAAATTCTGTCATCTGTTCCCACCGGCACACAATGGCCTACTCTTACGAAAAGCGGAACAGGATTTAACGTGTGCGCAAGATGTTCTGCGTGCATTCGCACACAGGGCCTCGGTTTATAGTCTCATCCGAAGAATGAAGGAAGGAAGGAAGGAATGGAAGGAAAGAAGGAATGGATGAAGGAAGAAAGGAAGAAAGGAATGGATGAAGGAAGGAACGACGGAATGAATGAATGACGGAATGAAGGAAGGAAAGAAGGAAGGTATGGATGGATGTATGCATGAAGTAGCGCGTGTTGTCGAAAGATTTATTCACAAAAAGGCCATTGGTTTCTTAAGTCATATTTTTTGGAACTGATTTTTATTGTGGTGGTTGTGGTTATACAATAACATTTTGGTTTGGGTTTTTTGTGGGGGGTTTGTGCTTCTTTATTTTTCTCACTAAAATACCAAGCAGATGGGCCAATGGCCTTTTTGTGAATAAATCTTTCCAGTTCGAGTTCTCTCTCTCTCTCTCTCTCTCTCTCTCTCTCTCTCTCTCTCTCTCTCTCTCTCTCTCTCTCTCTCTCTCTCTCACAGTGAGACGTTTAGCATCTATAGAACTTTTTGCGGTGTTCATGACAGGAAAACATATCTGAAAATGGATCTAGACAAACATTTGAAATTTATTATGACCCGGTTTAGATTTGGCATTTCAGAAATTAGTACACACCAAAATCGCTACAAAACATATTCTGAATTGGATTTGACTTGTCCATTGTGTAAAACTGGAAATGAGGATGAAATACATTTCATGTTGCGTTGTCCGATTCTCAGTAAGCTAAGAGCACGGTATATACCATTGGAATTTTACAAATACCCTTGCCAGTTTCGTCTGTGTTTACTTTTGTCATCTATGAACGAAAATTTGTCCGAAATGTATCGGTCTACTTATATAAGGCATTCAAATTACGATCAGTGCTGACTTAGTTAAGTTTGTAAATGTGTGTGTATGTTGAGTGATTTCATTAATATTACCTGTGTACTCTACCCCTTCATTAGGGGCAATGGCCTTTACATGAATAAACATTCCGAATCCGAATTCCGAATCTCTCTCTCTCTGTCTCTCTCTGTCTCTCTCTCTGATTCCTCCTTACCTGACGATCAAAGGGGAAAAAGTTGATGTCGACGTCACAGGACAGCACGAAATGTTCCATGGTGACGTAATGCACCAGGCCATCCCAGCAGACCTGAGCTTGACTGTAGTGCGTTGTGTCGTGCGACATCAGCATGCTCCGCATGCTGCAACACCAATCATGCCGCACACGCTACTTCATGTTTTGATGTGTTGCTTTCATAAGGACAGGAAGGACAGTAAAGACATGCCACACAAAATCATGCAAGACGCGCTACTTGATGTTTTGATGTGTTGCTTTCATTAAGGACAGGAAGGACAGTAAAGACATACCACACAAAATCATGCAACACACGCTACTTGATGTTTTGATGTGTTGCTTTCATAAGGACAGGAAGGACAGTAAAGACATACCACACAAAATATCATGCAATACACGCTACTTGATGTTTTGATGTGTTGCTTTCCTAGGGACTGGAATTACAGTAAAGTGCTGATTAATTTTGTGTTGTTTTGATAAGGACAGGAATTACGGTAATGACATAACACACGAAATCATGCAAGAAATGCTGATTTTGTTGTTTCTGTTTTTGGTTTTGACAGAAATAACAGCAGAAACGTAAGACATGAAATCATGCAACAGTGCTGATTAATATTAGTGTTGCTAATAAGGACAGGAATGACAGTAAAGACATAACACGCGAAACCATGCAAGAAATGCTGTTTTGTGTTGTTTACTTTAAGGACAGAAATTACCGTTTAAAAATATATAAAAATATGAAACCTGCAAGAAGTGGATTGTTTTGGGGGGGGGGGGGGAGGGGGTTGTTTTTTATAAGGCAAGGGAAAAAAGAAAAAAAAAAAAACCCCAAAAGGGGATTTGTTTTTTTTTTTCGGGTTTTTGTTTTTAAAAAAAAACGCAAAAACA
>CM054166.1:26812492-26817492 GCA_028751875.1 Rapana venosa
CCCCCGACTGCGAGAAGACCAGCATGGGGAAGGCTTGGCCCAGGCCCTACTCCCCTCCACCCCCTACACACAACAACAACAACAACAAACCACCCCAACAACACAATCCCCCGACTGACGAGAAGACCAGCATGGGGAAGGCCTGGCCCCGGCCCCTGCTGTGGCCGGCGATGGAGGGCACGGTGTCGGCGTGGATGGCGGTGTGCAGCAGCACCCACTCGCCGTCCTCCTCGTACAGGCTGCAGTTGATGGCCTGGTCCTTCACCACCAGCAGCAGCCGCAGCTCCCCACTGTGGTGGTACCAGCTCATCACCTTGATGTCGCACTTCTGCACCACCACACGTTCCAGGCAGGCACCAGGTTCCAGGTTCCAGACACCACCACCACCACCGCGAAGAGGGACAGTGATTGTGACAGTGATAGTGACAGTGATAGTGATAGTGACAGTGATAGTGATAGCGACAGTGATAGCGACAGTGATAGTGACAGTGATAGTGACAGTGACAGTGATAGTGATAGTGATAGCGACAGTGACAGTGATAGTGACAGTGATAGTGATAGTGACGGCGACAGTGACAGTGACAGTGACAGTGACAAGGAAGGAGAAGGAGGAAGGAGGAAGGAGGAAAATGAAATGAAATGAAGTGGAGGGAGTGGAGGGGAGGGAGGGAGGGGAGGGAGGGAGGGAGGGAGGAAGGGGGGGAGGGAGGAAGGGAGGGAGGGATGGAGGGAGGAAGGGAGGAATGGATGGAGGGAGGGAGGAAGGAAGGGAGGGAGGAATGGATGGAGGGAAGGCAGGGAGGGATGGAGGGAGGGAGGGATGGAGGGAAGGGAGGGAGGGAGGAAGGATGGAGGGAAGGGAGGGAGGGAGGGATGGAGGGAGGAAGGGAGGGGGGAAAGGAATGGATGGAGGGAGGGAGGAAGGTAGGGAGGGAGGAATGGAGGAGGGAAGGCAGGAGGGAGGGAGGGAGGGGGGAGGGAGGGAGGGAGGAATGGATGGAGGGAAGGCAGGGAGGGATGGAGGGAGAGGAGGGAGGGAGGGAAGGGGAGGGAGGAATGGATGGAGGGATGGGAGGAAGGAAGGGAGGAGGAATGGATGGAGGGGAGGGATGGGGGAGGGAGGGAGGGAGGGAAGGGAGGAATGGATGGAGGGAAGGAGGGAGGGATGGAGGGAGGGATGGAGGGAGGAAGGGATGGAGGGAGGAATGGATGGAGGGAAGGGAGGGAGGGAGGGATGGAGGGAGGAAGGGATGGAGGGAGGAATGGATGGAGGGAGGGAGGAAGGAAGGGAGGGAGGAATGGATGGAGGGAAGGCAGGGAGGGATGGAGGGAAGGGAGGGAGGGATGGAGGGAGGAAGGGATGGAGGGAGGAATGGATGGAGGGAAGGGAGGGAGGGTGGAGGGAGGAAGGGATGGAGGGAGGAATGGAGGGAGGGAAGGAGGAAGGAAGGGAGGGAGGATGGGAGGAATGGATGGAGGGAAGGGAGGGAGGGAAGGGAGGAATGGATGGAGGGAAGGGAGGGATGGAGGGAAGGGAGGGAGGGAGGGAGGGAGGAGGAAGGAAGGGGTGAGGGAGGGAGGAAGGATGGAGGGGGATGGGAGGGAGGAGGGAAGGGAGGAATGGATGAGGGAAGGGTGGGAGGGAGGAAGGAAGGGAGGAAGGGAGGGAGGAAGGAAAGGGAGGAAGGGGAAGGGAGGGAGGGAGGAGGGAAGGAAGGGATGAAGGAAGGAATGGATGAAGGAAGGAAGGAATGGATGAAGGAAGGAATGGTGAAGGAAGGAAGGAATGGATGAAGGAAGGAAGGAATTGGATGAAGGAAGGAAGGAATGGTTGAAGGATGGAAGAAATGGAAGGGAGGAAGGAATGGAAGGAAAGAAGGAATGGAAGGAAGGAAGGAATGGATGAAGGAAGGAATGGAAGGAATGGATGAATGAATTTTTGAATATTATTTATTCATTTTATATCGAGGATAATGGAAATAAGCACTCGTTGTGCTTTTTTTTACATCCAGTCCCCGTGTGTATGCAGTTTTGTAAATTCTGTCATCTGTTCCCACCGGCACACAATGGCCTACTCTTACGAAAAGCGGAACAGGATTTAACGTGTGCGCAAGATGTTCTGCGTGCATTCGCACACAGGGCCTCGGTTTATAGTCTCATCCGAAGAATGAAGGAAGGAAGGAATGAAGGAAGGAATGGAAGGAAGGAATGGATGAAGGAAGAAAGGAATGGATGAAGGAAGGAACGACGGAATGAATGAATGACGGAATGAAGGAAGGAAAGAAGGAAGGTATGGATGGATGTATGCATGAAGTAGCGCGTGTTGTCGAAAGATTTATTCACAAAAAGGCCATTGGTTTCTTAAGTCATATTTTTGGGAACTGATTTTTATTGTGGTGGTTGTGGTTGTACAATAACATTTTGGTTTGGGTTTTTTTTGTGGAGGTTTTGTGCTTCCTTATTTTTCTCACTAAAATACCAAGCAGCTCGGCAACCCCCCTTCATGTATGGGCCAATGGCCTTTTTGTGAATAAATCTTTCCAGTTCGAGTTCGATTCTCTCTCTCTCTCTCTCTCTTCTCTCTCTCTCTCTCTCTCTTCTCTCTCTCTCTCTCTCTCTTCTCAGTGAGAGGTTTACCCATCTATAGAACTTTTGCGGTGTTCATGACAGGAAAACATATCTAAAAATGGATCTAGACAAACATTTGAAATTTATTATGACCCGGTTTAGATTTGGCATTTCGAATTTAGTACACACCAAAATCGCTACAAACATATTCTGAATTGGATTGACTTGTCCATTGTGTAAAATGGAAATGAGGATGAAATACATTTCATGTTGTGTTGCCCTATTCTCAGAAAGCTAAGAGCACGGTATATACCATTGAAATTTTACAAATCCCCTTGCCAGTTTCGTCTGTGTTTACTTTTGTCATCTATGAACGAAATTTGTCCGAAAATGTATCGATCTACTTATATAAGGCATTCAAATTACGATCAGTGCTGACTTAGTTAAGTTTGTAAATGTGTGTTATGTTGAGTGATTTCATTATTCCCTGTGTACTCTCCCCCTTCATTAGGGGCAATGGCCTTTACTGAATAAACTTCCGAATCAAATTTCCGAATCTCTCTCTCTTCTCTCTCTCTCTCTCTCTCCCCTCTCTCTGTCTCTCTCTCTGATTCCTCCTTCCCTGACGATAAAAGGGGGGAAAAAGTTGATGTCGAGTCACAGGACGCCGAAATGTTCCATGGTGAGTAATGCACCAGGCCACCCCAGCAGACCTGAGCCTGGCTGTAGTGCGTTGTGTCGTGCGACATAAAGCATGCTCCGCATGCTGCAACACCATCATGCGCCCCACGCTATTTGATGTTTTGATGTGTTGCTTTCATAAGGACAGGAAGGACAGAAAAGACATCCCAAAACAAAATCATGCAAGACGCGCTACTTGATGTTTTGATGTGTTGCTTTCATTAAGGACAGGAAGGACAGTAAAGACATACCACACAAAATATCATGCAATACACGCTACTTGATGTTTTGATGTGTTGCTTTCATAAGGACAGGAAGGACAGTAAAGACATACCACACAAAATCATGCAAGACGTGCTACTTGATGTTTTGATGTGTTGCTTTCATTAAGGACAGGAAGGACAGTAAAGACATACCACACAAAATCATGCAACACGCGCTACTTGATGTGTTGATGTGTTGCTTTCATAAGGCAGGAAGGACATAAAGACATACACAAAAAATCATGCCGCACACGCTACTTGATTTTTTGATGTGTTGCTTTCATAAGGACAGGAAGGACAGAAAAAGACATGCCACACAAAATCATGCAAGACGGGGCTACTTGATGTTTTGATGTGTTGCTTTCATTAAGGACAGGAAGGACAGTAAAGACATACCACACAAAATATCATGCAATACACGCTACTTGATGTTTTGATGTGTTGCTTTCATAAGGACAGGAAGGACAGTAAAGACATGTCACACAAAATCATGCTAGACGCGCTACTTGATGTTTTGATGTGTTGCTTTCCTAGGGACTGGAATTACAGTAAAGTGCTGATTAATTTTGTGTTGCTTTGATAAGGACAGGAATTACGGTGATGACATAACACACGAAATCATGCAAGAAATGCTGATTTTGTTGTTTCTGTTTTTGGTTTTGACAGAAATAAAAGCAGAAACATAAGACATGAAATCATGTAACAGTGCTGATTAACATTAGTGTTGCTAATAAGGACAGGAATGACAGTAAAGACATAACACGCGAAACCATGCAAGAAATGCTGATTTTGTGTGTGTATTACTTTAAGGACAGAAATGACCGTAAAGATATATAACATATCAAACCATGCAAGAAGTGCTGATTTGTTTGGGGGGGGGGGGGGGGGGGGGGGGGTTTGTGTTGCTTTAATAAGGACAGGAAGGACAGTAAAGACATAACACACGAAACCATGCAACAAGTGGCGATTTGTTTTTGAATTACTTTAAGGACATAAATTATTGTAAAGATATATAACATATGAAATCATGCAAGAAATGCTGATTTGTTTGGGGTTTTTGTTGTTGCCTTAATAAGGACAGGAATGACAGTAAAGACATATCTCATGAACTCATTCTACGAGTGCTGATTAATTTTGTTTTTGTGTTGCTTTCATAAGGACAGGAATGACAGTAAAGACATAAGATTTCTTTTACGACGGACATTTACAGCTTTTTGATGTTGCTGTTTCACTCAGCGGAAGGAATTCAGATATCCTCATCCTCAAAAGTCGGAATGCGGCTACCTTCACGGTGGAAAAAAACGGTCGCAGAGGCAAAATCTCACCACTGGTGAAGGAACCTCAGAACTGCAGCCGAGGAAGATCATAGAAAAAAAAGATATCCTCTCGGTGATAAGCAGATAGACAGACAGACAGACTGCATAGACAGACAGACAGACAGGCAGGCAGGCAGACAGAAAGACAGACTACAGACAGGCAGACTGAGAG
>CM054166.1:26822492-26829992 GCA_028751875.1 Rapana venosa
ATACTCCGCCAGATAACAATTGTTGAATTCCTGAGAGAGTCAGGCAATTTCCATTTGAAATTAGTATAACTATCTAGTACAGGTAGAATCACCACGGCGACAAGGGAATCGTCCTAGGCAAAAATTCTGTAGGAACAAAAAAAAGCCACTCTGACAGGGTGGCAGTGCTCTTGTGGCCACGCGCTCTCCACGGAGAAATGGAAAGCAGCCCCCAACGAACTTTAGGCAGAGAAATCTACCATGGATGACAGTGGTCTACAATACAATACAATACAATGCAATGCAATGCAATGCAATGCAATACAATACAATGCAATGCAATGCAATACAATACAATGCAATGCAATGCAATACAATACAATGCATTCAAATACATGTCCAAGACCAAAGCTTTCTCAGTTACTGACCTAAGCCAAGTACAAGAGCCGGAGACTTATATTACCATGTTGTTATGTAGTAAGACACTAACTATACTGAGACCGTCTTCAGACATGACAAGCTCATAGCATAACAACTAGCACTCCATATTAACAGGCAACCCCCCCCCCCCTTCCCGCTCAAAAAAAGAATCTTCTGAAGTCAGAGTATGGCTGCCTCTGCAGCGAGGTATTTGGGGGGAAAAAATCTATATGCAAAACTTCTCATCCAAGTGTGTACTTTACAATCTCACGATGATTCCCAGGTATAACGAGTCAGAGTGCATAGTCATTCTGGGTGACCCCTAGGGCGTTAGTCTTCTTTTCTCGTTCGGTTTGGTTTTTTTACACCGTCAGATGTGTTTGGGAGAAATAGTGGCAAGTCCTTTCCAGCTCCTCTCGTGGGCTGTACAGCTTGGTTTGCAGGGTTATGTTATCTCCGTCGGCCACACAATCTTCTTCCTCAGGTCGCTGTATAGCGTGTATCTTTGAAGGATGTGCTCGCCAGTCTGGTTTTCTTTACCACAGGCACACAGGGGAGAAGAAGGAACGAGTTTCAGCTTTGTGGACGTGACTGTGGTGATTCAGCCTGTTGTGCCCAGTGCGGAGTCTTAGAACGATGACCTGTTAAGGTGGGGGAATGACGTGCAACAACAACAACAACAACACCAACTACTGCTACTGCTACTACAACGAAACAAGGCAACAGCGAGAACTGACCAGGTCATCAATGCGGATGGGGTTGAAGGTGACGTAGACGTCGATGGTGTCGCTGATGTTGACCAGGGGCCTGACCTCGGGGTCGTAGTCCTTCAGGAGTCTGTGTTTGAGCCTGGACTCCGCCTGTCGCTGGTTCCCCTCATTATCTGCTGGCCGTAATGACACCAGAAAGCGAAAATGTTACTGCTACCGCTGCTGCTGCTTCTGTTTCTGCTAGTGCTGTTTCTGCTTAGTGCTGCTGCTGTTGCTACTACTACTGCTGCTGCTGTTACTGCTGCTACTACTACTGCTGCTGCTGCTACTGCTGCTGCTACTACTGTTGCTACTACTACTGCTGCTGCTACTGCTGCTACTACTACTGCTGCTGCTGCTACTACTGTTGCTACTACTACTGCTGCTGCTACTACTACTGTTGCTACTACTACTGTTCCTGCTGCTGCTGCTGCTACTACTGCTAATGCTGCTGTGGCTACTGCTACTACTATTACTACTACACTACTACTGTTACTGCTGCCGTAGGCTACTACTATTAATTTTGCTGCAGCTGCTACACCTGGTGCTGCTGCTACTACTAATACCACTACTACTACAACTGCTGCAGCTGCTGATACTATTACTACTACTACTGATACTACTACTGCTGCTGATGCTGCTGCTCCTACTACTACTACTACTATTCCTGCCTAATCCTCTCCTTTAAGAGTGGGGCAAAGGCATTGGGAAAACATAATAATCCTGTATACGTACAACGACTTTTATCATGAGCAGAAACGTAGCTGCACAGTCCCAGACAAATGCCCCAGAGGCACTTCAACACCAGCATCTCTCCTTTCCATTAATCGCCAGCATTAGGGAGGGCTAGGGCCTAGTAGGTCTTGCGGCCAGAAGCGAGACTGAAGGGGGAGAAAAAAAGAAATCTATGAATGACGTCATTTAATGACTCGTCCGCCCATGACGTCAACATAGCACCTGTAACAATTCTGGAATGTGATTATCTGGGGACGTTATTGATAAACCCAGTGGTACATTTCTTTGGAAGCATGCATTTTTTTTTTTCCCCGGACCAGAATTTTTGTCTCCGGTTATGAGTTAATAAATCATGAATGTGTGGTTTTCTTTTTTTTAAAGCATGTAGGTCTATACGTATTTAAGAAAAAAAACCCAATTGTAAGCTATATTTAGCAAGGAAGCATTGAAATGGAAGGGATTTGCTGATTTATATTCTGTTTGTTTGGTCGCTGTTATGCAACTCAATCACGTACTTTATACGCCTAGCCCCCGACAGCCACAGAGGCCATTTCTGGGCTGTTACTTCGTTAGCGTGCTCGGAAACTCGCTTTTTTTGTTAGGTTGGGGGGGGGGGGGAGTAATTTGTTGTCGTTTTTGTTCGTTTCTTATAAAAGTGGATGGTTTATTGATTAGTGAATGATTATTCAAACATATTGAAGAACGTGAGATTTTTATATATATATATATAATTATATATATATATATATATTTATATATAGTTGTCTCTAAGGTGGTTTAGTTTGGTTTTGTTGGTTTCATTTTTTGTGTTAGAATTCCTTGATTTTCGCATTCATGTCGGTGTAAAATAGTTTATATAGGCATGAGTGCACATCTGCACACTGGTTCTTTGTTTTATTTTTTTATATATACTTTTCCTACATATTGATATATGCCTGATATCTTATCTTGTGAGTAGACGTCAAATTGAAGAACACACACACACACACACACACACCAAACACCACACACACACACATACACATACACCACACACACACACACACAGAGGCATGAGTACACACCCACACAGATATATCCCTCTCCCCCCCCCCTCCCCCTGTCCCGCGCACACACACACACACACACACACACACACACACCCCTCACGCTCGCACGTTATTTGATTATTTGTTTTCTGATGCCTTCATCGATGTAAAACAACATGACCATTCAGCTGGAAGAAGAAGAACAGCGCCGATCACATTTCATGGCAGTTAGCTTAATGGCTGCTGCTGGCACTGTTTCAACTGTGCTGCTGCTGTTGCTGCTGGTAGTATACTGCTGTTGTTGTTAATGCTGTTGTTGTTAATGATGCTGCTGGTAGTATACTGCTGTTGTTGTTAATGGTGCTGCTGGTAGTATACTGCTGTTGTTGTTAATGGTGCTGCTGGTAGTATACTGCTGTTGTTGTTAATGGCGCTGCTGGTAGTATACTGCTGTTGTTGTTAATGCTGCCTTTGCTGTTGTTAATGCTGCTCTTGTTGTTAATGGTGCTGCTGGTAGTATACTGCTGTTGTTGTTAATACTGATGTTGTTAATGCTGCTGTTGTTAATGTTGCTGTTGTTAATGCTGCTGTTGTTTTTAATGCTGCTGTTGTTAATGCTGCTGTTGTTAATGCTGCTGCTCTTAATGCTACTGTTGTTAATGGTGCTGTTGTTGTTAATGCTGCTTTGTTAATGCTGCTGTTGTTAATACTGCTGTTGTTAATGCTGCTGCTCTTAATGATACTGCTGTTAATGGTGCTGTTGTTAGTGCTGCTGTTGTTGTTCATACTGCTGTTGTTAATGCTGCTGCTGTTGTTAGTGCTGCTGTTGTTGTTAATGCTGCTTTGTTAATGTTGCTGTTGTTAATGCTGCTGTTGTTAATGCTGCTATTGTTGTTAATGCTGCTGTTGGTATTATGCGCTTGTTGTTGATGCTACTGTTGTTAATGGTGCTGTTGTTAATGCTGCTATTGATAATGGCACTGTTGATAATGCTGCTGCTGGTACTATGCTGTTGTTGTTAATGCTGCTGTTGTTAATACTGATGCTGTTGTTGATACTGCTGCTGTTGTTAATACTGCCGTTGTTGATGCTGCTGTTGTTGTTAATGCTGCTGTTGTTATTGCTGCTGTTGTTTATGCTGCTGATGTTGTTGATGCTGCTGTTGTTAATGCTGCTATTGTTGTTAATGCTGCTGCTACTGCTTATGCTTCTACTACTGCTAATGCTGTTAATGTTGCTTCTGCTGTTAATGCTGCTGCTGCTAATGCTTCTACTGCTAATGCTAATGCTGCTAATGCTTCTACTACTAATGCTAATGCTGCTAATGCTTCTACTGCTAATGCTGCTGCTGCTGCTGCTTCTGCTAATGCCGGTAATGTTGCTTCTGCTGCTGCTGCTAATGCTGCTGCTAATGCTAATGCTTCTGCTGCTGCTAATGCTTCTGCTGCTGCTAATGCTGCTGCTGCTGTTAATGCAGGTAATGTTGCTTCTGCTGCTTCTAATGCTGCTGCTGCTGCTAATGCAGGTAATGTTGCTTCTGCTGCTGCTAATGCTGCTGTTAATGCTTCTGCTGCTGCTAATGCTGCTGCTGCTAATGCTGCTGCTAATGCTGCTGCTAATGCTTCTACTGCTGCTCCTGATGTTCAGTATTACTTTGTTATGTGAGATTAATGCTACGATCACTGCTGCTGCTGCTGTTGTTGCCATCGTTATCCTATCGCCTCTGAAATAAATCTTCTATCTCACACACATATGCACGCGCGCGCGCGCACACACACACACACACCACACACACACACACACACACACACACACACACATACACACACACACACACAGAGTTGCAGGTAAAGAATGGGACGAGGCCCGGACAAAACCAGGTCTAATAAACTCAGATCAGCTCTCACTCATGCTGCCATCTCCCAACACCCATTATATTTTCACCATGAGAAGATGATCCTCTATCTGTCTGTCTGTCTGTCTGTCTGTCTGTCTGTCTGTCTGTCTGTGTGTGTGTGTGTGTGTGTGTGTCTCTCTCTCTCTCTCTCTCTCTCTCTCTCTCTCTCTCTCTCTCTCACACACACACACACACACACACACACACACACACACACACACACACACACACACAGATCCCACTGGATATCCATCAAGGATTGGATCCCCTTTCACGAAACACCTTTCTGAATTAGCGATGGTTAGACAGCTGCCAGATGAGTGATACGAATAATACCAGTACTGCTAGCCCTTTCTTCAGTATGGACGTTGTCCCAGACCGCCGAAAAGCTTTGTCAGTTATAGATAACAAAACCTCCATTAAAAAAAAAAAGTTACGATCCCCGAAAATGGAATGCGGCTACCTTAATGATGGACAAAAAAGCCTGTGGCATGCCCGCCACAAATCTCACCATTCATTTGTGATCGACGGAGCTCTAGCTGAGAACTCCCCTCCCATCCCCCCCACCCCACCCACTTACCCACCCCCCTTCCCTCATAAAAATAATTGCTATGCTAAAACGCTTATGTTGAGAATGTTCGTGGCATGACAACCTAATTTTTTCTTTAAACGAAGGAGATTTATTTTTAATCATCAGAAGTCGGAATATGCTATATGGTGTAAAGGTAAAGGTAAAGGTGTCCCATGACCAATGTGGTCGTTGGGGAGCGAGGCATCAGAGACCTCAACTTCTCAAAGGGCCAGCATATTGAGGGCGGTGCCCATCTCCTCTCCCTCGCTGCTTTACCTTCCCTGACCCTAAAGAGGACAGGTGCCCATTTACAGCTGGGTGAGCTGGGGAACTGTACTGAAGCCAAGGCGCGCAAACGGTCACCCATCCAAGCGGTAACCACGCCGCTCGATGCTGCTTAACCTTAGCTGGGGAAAAGCGAGTGCTTGACCACTGAGCTATCCATCCCGTCACTGCTATTATGGCGAGGTACTTAAAAAACAACAGAAAATCCTCATGCAGTCTGTACTCCTACGATCCCACATTTATTGCCTGCAGTGTGAGACAGGATGCATATTCTGGGTGACTGACTCCCAGAGTTCTAAAGCGGGGAACGGGCAACAATAACACCAACAAACTTGTGTCTCCTGAACTACTGGTTAGCTCAGCACTTTCTTTGGAATAAAGAAGGATCAGTATTACTGACAGACAATTATTGAATTTTGTAGGGATTCTACTTCCTTGTTCAATTTTGCTCGGACGAAATCTTTCGCGGGTGATAGGCCTACATTCTGAAGAAAATGAACCAAGTTGTCAGATTTTCTACTCAAAATCTGTTGTAGTTCATTTTTCGTTGAAAGAAACTACATCTTCTAATAAAATGGACCAAGAAGTGAAAATTATATAAAGTCAGTATGTCGTTTGCGGGCGGCTTAGTAGGTGGTGTCCTGCGTATGTTAGCTCAGAACAGGCACCACTGAACACCACCAAAGTGACCCAGCAGCAGTGCAGGTCCTCTCTGGCCGGTGGCCCTACAGCGGCCTGATATTGATAGGCTCCCAGTGAACTTCCGACCCTGGGGATGAGACATAACGAATCTGGGCATGGCTGTGGCGGGGAGATTGGGATGAGCGGCGTGGGAACAGCAGGACGGGGACGTCACAGAAGATGAGGCAGCAAAAAAAAATGTTGAGTTAGTATTCTCCTTAACACAGCAATAGATCCATGCTAGTAAAACAGTTCTCAAAGACCTAGCACCCATTTGTGTTGTCACTGCTCTCAGTTGTGCATACTAGGTAATGGTAAAGGTGTGCCCATAACCTATGTGGTCGTAGTGGGAGCGAGATGTCAGAGACCTCAGCTTCTCTAGGGGGCCAGCATATTGAGTGGGGAGCGTCCATCTCCTCTCCCTCGCTGCTTTTACCTTCCCTGATCCTAAAGAAGGCAGACCTATACCAAATACAGCTGGGTGAACTGGGGAACTGTACTGAAGCCAAAGCGCGCAAACGGTCACCCCCCATCTACTTGGTAGCCACGTTGGCTGCTGCTGCTGAACCTTAGCTTGGCGAAAGCGGGTTCTCTGACCTGACCACAGAGCTATCCCGTTCCCTCACGTGCATGCATTATGATCATCCACTTTAAACCGACGTCAGAGAGCCAGCGCCAGAAGAGAGGAGGTGCAGGAACTGTTCAGAACTGGGGGTGTACTCTAACGCTCCTCCTCAGCCGCGACTTACAACCCGGCAACACTAACTAGGGCGCGGGGTACAAATTCCACGTCAGTGCTGGGGAACAAATCGATACAAGTGACGACTCTCTAGCCTGCTCCGCGCTGACCATGTTTGCCATCAACCTTCTGCGCATAAACGCCGGCGAATAGAGAGAGGAGAGGGAGAGATAGAGTGCGGGGAGAGAGGGAGAGCAAGAAGCTCAGCATCTCGCAGCTGACATGCCACAAGCAGCAGCCACAGCAGAAGAAAAAGGAGAGAGAGAGAGGGGGGACAGAGGAAGAAGAGAGAAGAGAAGAGAGAGAGAGCAGAAGAAGAGAGAGAGAGGGGAGACAGAGCGCGAAGTTGGAGGAGAGAGAGAGAGAGAGAGAGAGAGAGAGAGAGAGAGAGAGAGAGAGGCTGGGTGGGAACGAGC
>CM054166.1:26839992-26842492 GCA_028751875.1 Rapana venosa
AAAAAAACCAAAAATTCCCCCCCACATAATTTTTTTAAAAGGGGGGGGACAGAAAAAAAACCGACCCAAAAAAATTTCCTCCAATTAAACCATAAGGGCCAAACGGCGGTGAGCATGTCCATGTGCCCTTCCTGAAAATTGAAAAAAAAACCCCCCGGAAAAAAAAGGTCTTCTCTTTCAATTGGTATAATCATAAAAGTGAAGATTGAGATGGGGGGTTATGTTAATTGGAAAAAATTTTTACGTTGATTTTTAGGCAACTCCCGGGGGAAAATTTTCGTGGGGGGTTTTTGTGGTGTAGGGGGGGGGGGGCGGGGCGTGCGTGCGTTGGTGGTGGTGCGTGCTTTCGTGGGGGTGGTGGTGTGTGTGTTTGTGGGTGGTTTTTGGGGTTTTGGGGTGTGGTGGTGGTTGGGTTGTGGCTTCCCCGGGGGTGCGTGCGGTTTGGGGTGGGCACTATGTGTTGTGTAGGGCAAGCAGCATGATACATAATTTCATGCTTGCTGGCGTTTTGGATGGTGTGTTGAGAAAGAAATTCATTAATACTGAAAAAAACGAAAATAAACCTGCTAACATCATAATAATAATAATAATAATAATAATGTATGTAATTTATATAGCGCTGAATCTTGTAAAGCAACAAATCAAAGCGCTCAGATGACATGATTTTTTTCCCCCCGAGGATAATGGAATAAGCACTCAGGTACTTTTTTTACACCCAGTCCCCGTGTGTGTGCAGTTTTTGTAAATTTTGTCATCTGTTCCCACCGGCACACAATGGCCTACTCTTTCGAAAAGCGGAACAGGATTTAACGTGCGCGCAAAATGTTCTGCATGCGTTCGCACACGGGGCCTCGGTTTATAGTCTCATCCGAAGGACCACATTAGTGTTGCGGTGCCATACACTCACCAAAAACCCCAAAATCAGCTGACATCAGCATCAAGCTGCCACACGCTCACTAAACAAAGGAGACCCTGCCCTGCACTGCCGGCGGACTGAATCGATCACTCTCGTAGCATCAGGTCTGGTATCTGTTCTCCCAGCTCCCCTACCTACCTTCAGAACAACGCCAGTGTTAAGCCCTCAGCGGAATCGTTCATCAGTCTGAGTACACTAGCACGCCTCAGAGGCCACCCGAAGTTCTCCCATCAAAGCCACTGTTACTTAAAAGTTGTGATCCTTCCTGATAGTCCTATGCTACCCTACCCTACGCTACCCTATGCTATTCTTCCCTACCCTATGCTACCCTATTGCTATCCTACCTTACCCTATGCTACCCTATCCTATGCTATCCTATCCTACCCTATCCCACCCTACCCTACCCTACTCTATCCTATCCTATGCTACCCTACCATAACCTATCCTACACTACCCTATGCTATCCTACCCTACCCTGTGCTACCCTACCCTATGCTATGCTACCTTACCCTATGCTACCCTATCCTATCCTACCCTATGCTATCCTACCTTGCCCTATGCTACCCTACGCTACCCTATGCTATCCTATCCTACCCTACCCTATGCTACCCTACCCTATGCCACCCTACCCTATGCTATCCTACCCTACCCTATGCCACCCTACCCTACCCTATGCTATCCTATCCTATCCTACCCTATGCTATCCTACCCTACCCTATGCTACCCTACCCTATGCCACCCTACCCTATGCTACCCTACCCTATCCTACCCTACCCTATGCTATCCTACCCTACCCCATGCTATCCTACCCTACACTTTGCTTTCCTACCCTTTGTTATCCTACCCTATCCTACCCTACTCTACGCTACCCTACCCTATGCTATCCTACCCTACCCTATGCTATACTACCCTACCCTACCCTATGCTACCCTACCCTATGCTACCCTACCCTATGCTACCCTACCCTATGCTACCCTATGCTACCCTACCCTATCCTACCCTACCCTATCCTACCCTGCTTTATGCTACCCTACCCTATGCTACCCTACCCTACCCTATGCTACCCTACCCTATGCTACCCTACCCTACCCTATGCTACCCTACCCTACCCTATGCTATCCTACCCTACCCTATGCTATCCTACCCTACACTTTGCTTTCCTACCCTATGCTATCCTACCCTTCCCTATCCTACCCTACCCTATGTTATCTTACCCTACCCTATCCTACTCTATCCTATGCTATCTTACCCTACCCTATGCTAGCCTATCCTATGCTACCCTACCCTATGCTATCCTACGCTATGTTATCCTACCCTATGCTATCATACGCTATGCAACCCTACCCTATGCTATCCTACGCTATGCTATCCTATCTTACCTTATGCTACCTTACCCTATGCTACCCTACCCTATCGTACGGTATCCCACCATACCCTGTGGTATCCTACGCTATGCTATGCTATCCTACCCTATGTTACTCTACCCTATCCTACCCTATGCTATCCTACCCTGCTATCCTACCCTATGCCACCCTACCCTACCCTATTCTACCTAACCCTACCCTACCCTATTCTACCCTACCT
>CM054166.1:26847492-26849992 GCA_028751875.1 Rapana venosa
AACAAAAACAAAAATCACCATCGGTGAGCCTAGGTAAGAGCTCTAGCCGAGGAACAAACAAACGAACAAAAATAAATAAATAAATACATACATACAAACATAAATAAATACATACATACATAAATACATACATACATATATAAATAAATACATAAATAAATACATACATACATAAATAAACAGAAATAAATGTGTTTACATTTGTATTTGTAAAAAAAACCCTGTTAATTGTGCGCGCGTGTGTGTGTTTACATTTGAATTTGTAAAAAATCTATTAATTGTAACTGGCTGCATTGTGAAAGACTAGGATGAATGAAAGGGCTTTGATTTGGGTTGTTGTTTTTTGTGCAAGATATAGCGCTGTATAAATCCCATGTCTTCTTCTTCTTCTTCTTCTTATTATTATTATTATTATTATTATTATCATCATCATCATTATAAAAAAATTTTAAAAAACCTTTCACACACACAAAAAAACCCCACTCCATTCACACTGTGGGTTTTTTTTGCTATTTCAATCCTTTTTTCTTCTTCTTTCTTCCAGGTCACTGGACGGTGCAGTACAAGTTCTGCACCCCGCTCTTTGAAAACAAGCGGCAGTGCAACGAAGGGGAGCGAGCGGCCACGGTGACTACAGAGATCAAGTCCTGGCACCCCGACCTGGCGGAGCCCAGGTGCCGTTGCCCCAACGACCTGTTTCACATCGACGGCTGGAAGCGAGAGGGCATGCAGTGGAAATACTTCTACAGCTGTGAGAAGGTCAGTGTCGGTGTCAGTGGGGTTGGTGTCGGTTTGGTTTGTATACTACGTGTATGTATGTATGTATGTGTGGAAGTTGAGAGAGAGAGAGAGAGAGAGAGAGGAGAGAGAGAGAGAGAGAGAGAGAGAGGAGAGAGAGGGGTGTTGGTGGTGGTGGTGGGGTTGGTTTGTATACTACGTGTATGTATGTATGTATGTATGTGAAGTTGAGAGAGAGAGGTGTGTGGTGGTGGGTGGGGAATGGGGGTGGGGGTGAGGAGAGGGAAGGGGAGAGAGGGAGAGAGAGGGGGGATGGGGAGGGGGGAGGAGAGAGGGAGAGAGAGGGTGGGGAGAGGGGAGGGGAGGGTGGGGAGAGGGGAGGGTGGGGAGAGAAAGGGTGGGAGAGAGAGAGAGGGAGGGTAGGGAGAGGGAGATAGGGAGTGTAGGGAGAGAGAGAGGGGGGGGGGGAAGGGACAGAGAATGAGAGAGGGAGAGAGAGAGGAGGGAGAGAGAGAGAGAGAGAGAGAGAGAGAGAGAGAGAGAGAGAGAGAGAGAGAGAGAGAGAGAGAGAGAGAATGACAATGACAATGACAAATTCTTTTATTTCGAGGATAATGAATAAGCACTCATGTGCTTTTTTACATCCAGTCCCAGAGAGAGAGAGAGAGAGAGAGAGAGAGAGAGAGAGAGAGAGAGAGAGAGAGAGAGAGAGAGAGAGAGAGAGAGAGAGAGAGAGAGAGAGAGAAAGAAACAGACTGAGACAGAGACACAGACAGAAAGAAGGGGGTAGTGAACATAAAGAGTAGTTTATTGCTATTGACATTACAGTGGCGTTGGCAAGGAGAGAGAGATTTCTATTTCTATTTATTCTTTAACATCGAGGAAAATGGAATAAGCAGTCATGTGGGGTTTTTTTACATATAGTCCACGTATGTATGTGATTTCGTACATTTTGTCATCTGTTCCCATCGGCACACAATGGCCTACTCTTTGGAAAAGCAGAACAGGATTTAACGTGTGCGCAAGATGTTATATGTGCGTTCGCACACGGGCCTCGGTTTATAGTCTCATCCGAAGCACTTTTGGGGAGACTGGAGTCTGCACTGATGTTAACTCCAGAGGAAAAATCCAGGGGAGAGAGAGAGACATACAGACACAGACAGACAGACAGACAGACAGACAGACAGACAGACAGACAGACAGACAGACAGACAGACAGACAGGCAAGCAGACAGAGGGAAGAGAGAGAGCGACACACAGAGTAGGAGAGGGGGTATAGCAAGAGATAGAGGGAGGAAGGGAGAGAGAGGGAGAGACTGAAGGGGGAGGGAGAGAGGGAGAGAAAGATGAGGAGGGAGAGAGGGAGAGATAGAGAGATGGAGAAAGGAGAGAGAAGGAGAGAAGGAGGAGGGGGATGGGGAGAGTGAGATGGAGAGAGAACGAGAGAGATATTTTCATTTATTTTTTATTTATTGTAGTCTTTTATTTCGAGGATAAAGGAATTCATTACATTTTTACATCCAGTCCCCGTGTGTATGCAATTTTTGGTAAATGTTGTCATCCGTTCCTACCGCACAGAGTGGCCTACTCTTACGAAAAGCGGAACGGGTTTTAACGCGTGCGCAAAGATGTTCTGCGAGCGTTCGCACACAGGACCTTGGTTTATAGTCTCATCCAAGGACTTTAAGGGGGAGTGGAGTCGACACTGATGTTAACTCCAGAGGAAAAATCCTCTTGAACGAGATTAAAACCGGGTGAGATC
>CM054166.1:26854992-26924992 GCA_028751875.1 Rapana venosa
AAATGGGTACCTGCCCTCTTTAGGGTCAGGGAAGGTAAAGCAGCGAGGGAGAGGAGATGGGCGCCGCCCTCATTATGCTGGCCCTAGAGAAGTGAGGTCTCTGACGCTTCGCTCCCCTACGACCTTATAGGTTATGGGACTCCTTTACCTTTTTTTTTTATATCGAGGATGATGGAATAAACACACATTGCTTTTTTTCATCCTGTCCCGTGTGTATGCAGTTTTGTCATCCGTTCCCACCGGCACACAATGGCCTACTCTTCGGAAAAGCGGAACGGGAGAGAGAGAGAGAGAGAGAGAGAGAGAGAGAGAGATTGGGGGAGGAGGGGCTGATAGTAATTAATAGTAGTAGTGGTGGTGATGGTGATGATTATGGTTGTTGTGGTGATGGTGATACCGCTAATAGTGGTTATGGTTGGTGGTCAGGGTATTGCCAGCTTTTTAACAATTGGATGATCAGGACGTTCAGCTAATATTTCAGTATAAGTTGTTACTGATTTGTTTTTAGGGATTTTTTGTTTGTTGTACATGCATACTGTGTAACAGGAGATGTATTGCAGAGCAAGACGATGAATGTAAACTCAGTTCTTAATGTTGCAATTGTTATGGTCTTGCCTATGTAATGCGCTGTGTGCCCTTATTGGTTTTTTTTTGTTTTTTTAATGTGCAATACTTCATAAATATCATCATCATCATCACCATCACTACCATCATCACTATTTTTTATTATTATCATCATCATTATCATCATCGTTGTTGTTACTGCTAATACTACTACTACTGCTATTATTATCATTATTACTGCTATTACTACTACTATCATTATTATCAACATCATTATTACCATCATCATCATTATTACAATCATCATTATCACCATCATTGTTATTATTATCATCATCATTAGTACTACCTCTACTATCATTATTATAATTTTCATCATTGATATCATCTTCACAGTCGGAATGCCCCTCCAAGGACTTGGAACCAGGGGAAGGCAGTAAGAAACTGCCATGTGCCAAAATTTACGTGGACCGTTACAAGACATCAGACAAGGTGCTGGAAGTGCAGTTCGCCTGCGCATGCCCACCCGCCCACATGTGCCCCGCTCACCTCAAGAAGAAAGACGACCTGGATTTGAAAACAGACGCCAAAGGAAGTTACGTCATCAATTACTGCGAGCCTAACGTCAAATCTTCCGATACGGCTAAATCTTAAAATGTTGGGATTTTAAGTTGGAAAAAAAAAGAGAAGAAATTGGCGCGTAGTTTTCTTTAGAAGGGAGACTGATGATATATTTAAATGGTTTGGGGTTTTCTGTTTGTAGAGGTGAACGTAATCAAATTTTCGTGTGTGATGTTGTTGGTTTCAGTGGTTTTGGTATTGGATTTTGTTTGTTTTGTTTCCTGGGACAGTTTTTTTGTGGTTTTTTTTTTTTTTTGGAGAAAGTGTCTGAGACGAAGTGGACTGGTTGACCTAGGCCTAAGAGGGCAGAACTTGCAAAAGTATTGAAAAGAAAGTACAAAATTATGGGGGGGGAGTTGTGTGGGTTTTTTCTTCTTCTTGTTTGTGCATGTTTTTTCTCGTTTGCACTAAATAGGGTTGGGAAAATGACTGCACAATGTTCATGATCAGATCAGTTTTTGCCAACTGTCAATCTCACGATTCAAACATTCAGTCATATTCAGCAACTGAGTAAAATCTCAACTTGCCTCAACTCCAAAGAAAAATTAAAAAGTGGGGTAAAAATGCTTTTTTCAAAAATTACCATCTGTATCATACACGTGTGTGTGTGTGTGTGTGTGTGTGTGTGAGCGCACGCGCAGAATGGGATATGAACTGACACACATGTAAGTGTGTGTGTGTGTGTGTACGTCTGTAGATTTGTATGCACGTCTACTATGCGATAACTGCATGTTGGTCAGGACTTTTTGAATAAGACTAAATACTTTGGATGTAACAAACAATCCCTACATTTTCTCAAAAATTATGTTGCAACAATTCATGTTTCTGCCAGATTAATTACATTTTCCCCCTACTAATTCTTTAATCACATCACAATGTATATATAAAAAGATGATTTTGCTACTTCAGTGTGTAACACATTTGTTCGTATCTATTGTGTATGCACCTGCACACAGCACAGCAGGATGTGATAATGTTCCAAGATCTTCTAGATCTAAACAGATGTACACCCAGTACTGTGGCCAGCTAGCCCCTAAAGCCTGCAGTCACACTTCTCTCTCTGTGTTTCTTCACTACTACCTGTATGACCAAACATAACACATTGGTCTAGAATGGAGAGGAAAACGGGCCCCCCAAGCTAGAAGGTCAAATTCCTTTGCCAAAACAGTTGTGAATTTGAAAATGGCTGGATGCCTTGTTCGTCTGTGCACGGCCATTTCGATGAATCACATTCCCTGCACTTGTCAGTTTTGTCTCCTTGCATCATCCTGTCTGTGTCTTCAGCTTACTGTCACAATTATCGTCAGTTTGTCCATCTCAGCTTCACTTTTAGGACTGTCAAGAATTGTGAAGGGTCGACTACTCTGTGTTGATGGAGAATGTTATTTCCCATGATCCTTCTTGTTTGTTTCGTTTTTGTTGCTCTTTCATAAAATATCGTGATTAAAGTGTAAGGGGTACACGTACGTTAGTCGTGGACTGCCAACAAAAACAACGAATGGCAAGAAAGGGGGTTGGTTTGTCAATCTGGGAGTTTTATCAATCCAGTATCTGTCTTTTCCTTTGTTATTATATTTTGGCTCTGAGCTAAGTCTGATTCTTTGGATTCAAGATACCTCTGTCTTGTGGCTAAGCAGTAATGTGGATTGCATATGTTACATTCTAAAACTAATGGTAAATCTTCCGGCGTTACTGTGACACTTGATCTTATATCAAAAGACCATCTTAAGACCTGGCCACAAGACATAGAATTTGTGTGCGTGAGTTACAGGCTTTGCACAGAGCCTCACAGCCAGTCCATACTGAAGAAATACCTGAGTTTCATCACTTTCACTCCTGTTTCACCTGTACCTTATAATCATTTCATGCACCCTGTGCCAATTCACTGACACCTCCATTATTGTGCAGAAATTGGGTCAGCGCGCACACACACTCACTCTGTATTGTTTCATTAAGTCTACCTTCATTCATTCAGTCACAACTCATTACTGTTGTTGTATATTCATTTCATGTGTATAGTGCGTGTTATTACACTTTTTGTTGTTGTAAAGCATGGACACTCAAAACGATTTGTTGCGTAACTCCAAAAAGCAAAAAAACCAAAAAAAACCAAAAAAACAACAAACCACTATTGTTCACAAAAGTACCAAAGGAAGTGACTGCGTGGTCAAGCAGGTTTCAAATCAATGGCTGGTTATGACAACACCTATGGACCAACCCAATCTATGCTTCCCGTTCAGCCATGTTGCATGTGAGCCCCAGTACCACAACTGGGCTGCCACCTCGAATACAATGGCTATAATCTGTCAACATTGCCATTTGTCCCTATCAACCAAGACCGTGAGCAAATGCAGGAAACATTTTTATTCCAAAAAACATATTTACTAAGCTGTCTGGAAACTTGTTTCGATTACACACACACCTCTTCTAACCATGGTTAATGCTGGTTTGGGTCATGGGTAATTTTCAGTGTAGGAATTGCTGTGACTAGAATTCCATGTTAACAACGAAAGTATAAGAAGTTCACTTTGACCCTAACAGTCTGGGGCATTGTTTTCAACATACTTATGAACACGTTTGTTCCAGATTTGTTGTTTTCTTGGGTAAAAGTGGTTTTGATTTCTTGTAATACTGGGAGTCCATGATGAGGAAAGAGAAAACCCCCCAGCATTTATCTCCTTCCAGAAACAGACATAAGCTTTATATATGCCTACTTGATTCCCAGCAGAACACAATAGCTTTTGGGAATATGTGCCATTGTTTCTTTGTTTACTGCATTCTGCAAAAATCAAAACAAAAAGAACATTAAAACTAAAACAACTCCTTTGTTATTGTATTCAACAAAAATGTACCCCCCCCCCAAAAAAAAAAAAAAAAAACCACACAAAAACCCACACACAAAAACCCAACCACAAACTACTAAGAAATAAAACAACAAAAAACCAAAACGAACAGAGCAACAACAACAAATTAAAAAAGACCAATAACAAAATCCACTGTCTCCAAACCTTATATTGATTAGTCAGTAGTCCACAGATCACTGGTCAGTAGTCTAAAGATCATTGGTCAGTAGTCTAAAGATCATTGGTCAGTAGTCTAAAGATAATTGGTCAGTAAAGATCATTGGTCAGT
This sequence comes from Rapana venosa, assembly GCA_028751875.1. Lineage (NCBI taxonomy): Eukaryota > Metazoa > Mollusca > Gastropoda > Neogastropoda > Muricidae > Rapana > Rapana venosa. Next base: position 26,859,310 of record CM054166.1, read on the forward strand.
AGTTAAAAGATCACTGGTCAGTAGTTTAAAGATCATTGGTCAGTAATCTAGAGATCATTGATCAGTAGTCTAAAGATCATTGGTCAGTAGCCAACAGACCACTGGTCAGTAGTCTAAAGATCATCAGTAATCTAAAGATCATTGGTCAGTAGTTAAGGATCATTGGTCAGTAGTTAAAGATCACAGGTCAGTATTCTGAAGATCACTGGTCAGTAGTCTAAAGATCATTGTTCCGTAATCTAAAGATCACTGGTCAGTAGTCTAAAGATCATTGTTCCGTAATCTAAAGATCACTGTTCAGTAGTTAAAGATCACTGGTCAGTAGTCTAAAGATCAATACACTCATGCAGATTGTGCACAGCGCATGCGTTTTTATTTCAGTGCCATGGCATTACCAACAACCAAGTTTTTCTCCTTTTTTTGGTCATTGTTTAGTCTGGGTCTCCATTATGAGATTCAAGGTTTAATTCGCCTTTAACCCATCTTGGGGCATGGAGGACTTCAGCAAACAGAATCTACTGTAACATGATATATAACTTGCATTAACGAAATACGTTTACAGAACTGAACGTGGAAGAAATAGAAATATAGTCAACCTTTTTCATTGATGCCACGCAACTTTACTTTTAACTATAAATTTGCTAAGTTTCAATAAAGTCTTATTGTCTGAAGATAACAAAGTACGAAATGCGAACATGGATCTTGAATACAGGTATCCATGAGGTAGGACATTCTTCTAAAGCCCAGACAACTGTGGACATTCCATTATAAAGTGAAACTCATGTCCTATCGTTTTCATGTTACATTGCTTACAAAGACTATTTTCGCATACACACATATACCTGCACACTTATGTGTGCACACATGTTGCGAAACTAAGCTAAGAAAAATAAAAACATACAAATATCAGTCATTTTATGCCAACAGATGAAACATGAAGATGGGGGGAAAATAGCATAAGCAACATAACAGAGAACTTGCTTTTATGAAGAGCATTACAAAAGCCATTACAGCCTTGTGAAGACCATTATGTTTAAATTACTGCCAGTGTAAAAAATATAACATTACCAAAGTTATTACATGGGTATTATTTAATATTAACTAACAGACTTGCTGTATATTCCATGATTTTCATTTTTACGTACGGCACATACAAACCATATAGCAAACTGCATACCTCCATATTTTTTTTAAAAAATCAACAACAAAGTCGTGGATGTCACTAGTAATCTTAAAATCAATATACAATGTGTGTTCTTCATACATCTTTGTTTTTGGATAATAATAAATTTGCGTATTGTGAATGTGCTATAGCCATTTTGACCATGTAAAATTACTTTTCTTGAGGAATGTATTAGATATTTCATCCAGTATGTAGTTCTAGACTAAAAAGCATTAACGCTAAAGAGATTCACAAATTACTTAATTCTCTGGTACTGTCTGTTCTACAATCTATCTGTCTGTAGTTTGTTTGTCTGTCTGCCAGTCTGCCCCCCCCCACCTCCCCCATCCCTCCCTCTCTCTGTATAGAGTCCATTGTTATGTCTTGGTATACTTAATTAATAAAAATATTGATTATTTCATCTTTTCCCCTGTAGAGGCCAGGTAGGGTCTGGTCTGGCTGTTATAAAAACAAAAAATCATTGCATTGTTCATTTATTACCCTTCAGTATAATAGACCTTTCACTTTCTTATTCTCCCCTATCTCTCTCTCTCTCCACAGACAGAGTGTGTACTTCATTATTTCGTTGTTTTGTCTTAGTATTGATTATTGCACTAGTGTCTTTTAGTTGTGAAGCTTCAAAGGCCAAGGAGTAGATGTACCCCCCCCCCCCCCCCCCCCCCCCCACACTCCCTGTAGTGTTTGTTTATCTATTACCTTTCAGCACAGTGATGTCGGTGGGTTTGCCCCCCCCCCCCCCCACTCCATATTCTTTTCCTAATCCTCCTCCTTGTATGTATGAGTGTGTGGGTTTGTAAGTGTATGTATGTGTGTATGTGTCTGTCTGTGTGTACATACACCTTTCTCTCTCTCTCTCTCTCTCTCTCGCCCTGCCCACAACCTACCCTTTGTTTAACGTAGTTTCATTGAAAAGCCTTAGTTTTGACTGTGCATTTTGTAACCTGAAAACAACCGGGTGTCTGGTTTCATTGTTGGCTCGGTTTTTACAATAAATCGTTACAAATAAACCAGTGTGAGAAAAACGCCATGTTCCCATTGTACTCATTTTGTGGTGAGTGTATGGTGTTTTGTGTGTGTCAAAAGTTTGCTGCAGACTCTGCAGGTGCAGGAAAAGTCACAGGTATCTGAACAGATAGTAATGGCTCCTGCAGAAGTTGTGATGGTCACTTTGAATAAATAAACCCACCCCACACCCAAAATGTTGTCATTTATTGACCAAGTCTGGATAGCCTGGTGGTTAGAACATTGCACTCGAAATGAACAGTGGAGTTGAGCCACCCCCCCCCCCCCCCCCATCTATTTTTTTCAGCAAACACTGTACCCCCATCACAAGATAAGAAATACTTGCATGCACAGGGTCAACACTGTAGAAACATGTGCAATCTTCATTTGATGATAATTTCCCACTTATTCATGTCTACCTGGTATTAACATATGGCCTCAACCCCAAAACAAGTACATAGTGCATTTTTTCATACCTAAAAAAAAAAAAAGTGAAAACCAGTAAACATTTTTTTGACTGGTACTTTATACAAATTACTACATGACCCTGCCAGCTAACCCCAGAGTGTAACCATTGGACGTAAAGGCTACACTCCTGCTTTACATTTTCCCACTTTTCCTTCTGTTTTTCTATATGACTCTTATATTCATACCCAACATACTGAGGCATCCACAGAAATAAAAAGCACTTTTTGTGAAAGATTAGCTCAAAAGATTGTATGCAAATTTGATAGGTTTGAACATTTTTCAGCAAACAAGGTACCCCCTCAGTCCTTTGTCATCTGCTAGGCATAACTTCCAAACTGCAATATGGGTGGGCGGGGTCAACACTGTAGGAACAGCAGCAACAACCAAATTCCCCTAAACCTAGGCCTAGCCTAATTGTATCATTCTTGGTCTGTGACTGAGGAAGAGTCTCTCTCAAAGTCCATGAGCAAATTACTACATAAATTAGGCTCAAAGTATGCCTAGGCCTATCTTTGAATAACATCACACAAAAATTTATATAGTCAACCTTTGAAACTTTGTATCCTGGCTTAAAATGATGGGGGGGTGGGGGTGGGGGGGCCACTATGTAAAATTGTATTGCAGTAGCCTATAACTTCAGATAGAAACATCAGTCAACCCCCCCCCCCCCCCCCCCCCCCCCCCCCATTTTAAACCAAAGGAATGTGAGCTGTGAAGACTTGTTGAAAGATTTTTATGGAAATGTGTGTGTCATTTTTTCCCATTCTAATGTAAAATTACTTATGCTGGTGATATATATTCTGTGTGTGTGTTATTATTATTTTTGGGGGGTATTTATTCTTTTACTTCCAGGATAATGGAATAAGCACTAATACACTTCTTTTTTTTTTTTTTACATGCTGTCCCTGTGTGTATGTGTTCATAATTTCTCTAGTTGAGACATAAAAATATTCTTGAGTATGCAAATATTGTCATCATCCCCCCCACTCACAGCATGGAACATAACTGGTGTGCTGGCATGTGTTGGCAAAAAGCAGGCAGTGTTGGTGGGGTGCTGATTTAACCTGCAGTCAGACACACATGGCCTGTGGTATGTGCACAGGTGGCTAAGAATGCTGGAGAAAAGGTGAAGGCTGTCAACTCCTTGCCTGCTGGATCTAAAATTGGTGGTAAAGAGATGAAAGTTTGAGCACCAGTTATATCCCTTGAATTATAAGTAGTTTATAATATATAAATGCACATGTTTTTGTTCTTGTTGAACAAACAACAATGAATAATTAGCAACAAATTGAACATAACAATGTAACAAATTAAAAAAACCCCACAGTTTCATAACAATTTCAAACAAAAAAGTAACATTTATAAAATACAACATGCCATACTTGAAACCCTCATGTAAAAATAAGCATATTCTGGTAGGCACAGGAAATGAGCTCGTCACATACTTAAACTTTTTTTAGCCAGTAAACACAAGTTTGAAGACTGGATAGCCCTATGCTTATTCCAGGCTATACTAAGATAATGTCAAAAGGAATGTCTATCCTAGTTGTAAGGCTCAGACTGAAACTAGAGCCTAGGCCTATTGGGGTACGCCCTATATATCGGGAATGGGGTGTACAAAACCTTCTGTTCTGCAAGCTGTTGGGAGTGAAGCCCAGACAGCTAGTATGCTGGCCCACATAATTATTATGTAGAAGTGATCATCTGTTGTGTTACTGAATTATCATTATTGACCAAACATGATGAACAGTGTTTTTAGATCTGGAACAGTGTGTTTAGATCTGTTGTTTACTTCTCTAGCTGCTGGCCACCCCTCCCCCACAACCTTACAAACATTTTTTTTAAAGCTGGGTGTCAGACACACATGGCCTGTGGTGTGTGCACAGGTGCTAAGAATGCTGGAGAGACAGTGAAGGCTGACAACTTGTTGCCTGCAAAATGGAAAATTTGGGGTAAAGAGATGGAAGTTTGAGCATGAGTTATATCCCTTGTGTTGTAAGTAGCTTATAAGACAAATGCTTGATTTTGATATAAAAAAAATATTTTGAAAAACAAGAAGTAAATTGAAAACAAATTGAAACATAACAACTTAATTATTAACAAGAACAAAGTTTTGGAACCATTTAAAACTACTTAAGAACTACAGTACAAATACAACATGGCATATTTGCAACCCTCAGCTCTGATTAGTACTGGAAACATTTACTCCAGACTCCTTTTCAGGGCAGGTAACTCCAGAAGGAATTTTGAGAGACTCAATAGACTCAGTCCTATTTGAGCCTTCTAATAAACACACTGGACAGGGATGAATCAACAAAAATCTAGATTCAGAGGCAAGGCTTCCACACAATCATCTACCCCTTTACACACACATCCAACACTGTCAATCCTATCCCTTTAACACACATCCAACACTGTCAACCCTATCCCTTTAACACATCAAACACTGTCAACCCTATCCCTTTAACACACATCCAACACTGTCAACCCTATCCTTTAACACATCAAACACTGTCAACCCTATCCCTTTAACACACATCCAACACTGTCAACCCTATCCCTTTAACACATCAAACACTGTCAACCCTATCCCTTTAACACATCCAACACTATCAACCCTATCCCTTTAACACATCCAACACTGTCAATCCTATCCCTTTAACACACACCCAACACTCAATCCTATCCCTTTAACACATCCAGTACTGTCAATCCCATCCTGTTAACACATCCAACACTGTCAATCCTATCCCTTAACACACATCCAACACTATCAATCCTATCCCATTAACACAAACAACACTGTCAATCCTATCCCTTTAACACATCCAACACTGTCAATCCTATCCCTTAACACACATCCAACACTATCAATCCTATCCCATTAACACACACAGCACTGTCAATCCTAACCTGTTAACACACATCCAACACTCTTAATCCTATCCCTAACACACATCACTATCAATCCTATGCCATCAACACATCCAACACTGTCAATCCTATCCCTTTAATACATCTAACATTATTGATCCTATCCCTTTAACACACATACACACCAATATAAACCCCATAATCATAATAATAAATGGAATTTATATAGCACTATATGTTGTAAAAACAAATCAAAGCACTTGCACTCAACATATCCCACACACACACAACCAACAACAATTAACAATGTTAACAAATTCAAATGTATACACACACACACACCATCCCTTTGACACATATCCAACACTGTCAATCTAAGAACAAAAAACACCTAAGATGACAAAATAACCTTCATTCCCTAAGGCCCATAACACCAGGCCATACTCAGGATGCCTGTCATTCCGCTCCATCATCTTGAGGTTGGGTTTGGGGTTTTTTGGTGTTGGGTTTTATTTTTTTCATCCCTCGGCTAGAGCTCTGAGGTTCAATTCCCCAACAGTGAGATTATTGCGTATGCGACCGTTTATTTCCTTCCCCCACCATTTAGGTAGCTACATTCTGACTTCAGGGATGGTGTCTACACATGACACCTGTGTGCATACATACATTTTGGTGGGGGGGGGGGGGGTAGGGGGGGGGTGTTTTTTTTTAGTCATCTGTTCTCACCAGCACACAATGGCCTACTCTTGTGAAAGGCGGAACAGGTTTTTTAATATGTGAGCAAGATATTCTATGAGCGTTCACATGTAAGAAGGAGGGTGCGAGGATGGTTTAGCCGTTTGTCTGCCGATAAGTAAGCCGTGAGGGTCCTGGTTCAATTCCCAGCATCACCCCTTTTTTCCCCCCCAGTTTGAAAAAAAAAAAAATCAAACTGAATGTCAAAGTTCTTCAGATGAGGCTAAAAACTGAGGCCCCATGCGCGAACGCAGGCAAAACATCTTGCCCACACGTTAAAAACCCATTCTGCCTTTTGAAAGAGTAGGCCATTGTGTGCTGGTAGGAACAGATGACAGGAGAAAAAAAAGCATGCACTCAGGTGTCACGTTTAGACACCATCCCCAAAGTCAGAATGCGGCTACCTTAAAATGGTTGGGAAAAAGTGGTTACAATTGCATAAATCTCAGAACTGATGAACATAACAAAAAAAACAAATAAATAAATAACTTTAAACAAGCATAATGAAAACTTCAATGTATAAAAAAGCGATACATATTAAAAATGCCACGTGGGCAAATAACACTGACAGAATGAACAGCCTGTGTCCATCCCCCGTGTTTACAATATCACTACCTGCAGTTTCTAGTCACCAGAACAAAGTGATACAGGAAAAATGTCATCTAATAATAATAATAATAACAACAATAACAACATATGGAATGTGTATAGGGCCGAATTGTGTAAAGTAAACAAAGCCAACTTACATTCAAAACATTCACAGGCGCACAGCCGTTCACGAAAGATCAACAGATTTTGAATTTATGATAACAATAAAAATACATGGAATTTATACAGCGCTTTATCTCACAAAAAACAAATCAAAGCGCTTTCATTCATCCTAGTCTTTCACATGCAGCCAGTTACAATTAACAGTTTTTACAAATAGTAGCTTTTACACATTCAAATTTACACACACACACACACACACACAATGCTAGGGCAGAATGATGGAGTACATCATGGTATAAGGAGAACAAGAGAATGTCTGAAAGATCTGCTTCAAAAAAAGGAAGCAAAGGGACTGGAAAGGCAGAGAATGATATAAGCAAGAGAGATGAGAGACAGTTCAGGGAAAAGACGGAAACAAAGAGGGCGATAGAAAAGGGGAATTTTCCAGCGCAGAATATCCTCAAGGTGGGGATGCTTGAAGGTAAGTACTAAGAATACATATCTTGAGCATGCGTGTCCATTTCTGGCAGGCACTTGAGTACATCTGAACATTTCAGAGAGTTGCTGTGTACATTTAATGGACTGATCGACTGCATTTGAATGGATTGAAAGGAAGTGAGTGAGACTGACAAGGAAGGGGGGGGGGGGGGGGGGGGGGGGGGGGGAGAGAAAGCTAAAAGATAAAGCTAAGATGAAAGGGTATATGCATCCGAGATCTCATGCGCATACTCCACACACACACAGTCGGTCATTCAGGAATGGAACTCTGAACAAAGACCTTGGTCAAGCTTTTGGTTTTATTTTGGTATTATGATTTTTGCACTCATTTGCATTACTTTTCATCAAGTTTTGACAAGTCTTTCTCATTTCAGCTGCGAGCCGGCTACCCAACCCTAACTCCAGCCTCTCATTTTTGGCTGAAGGGGGAGGTAGGCTTTTCCCAATGCTCTGACAAGCAGTGACACCATGACCGACCCAATGACTTCTGTTTCACGGGACAGGACGGGACGGAATAGCCTGGTGGTTAGGGTGATGCACTCGTGATCTGCTGACCCATGTTCGATTCCCATTCAAGAGGACTTTTCCTCTGGAGTTAACATCAGTGCCGACTCCACTCCCCTCCAAACGCACGCAGAACATCTTGCACACACGTTAAAACCTGTTCCATTTTTCGGAAGACTAGGCCATTGTGTGCTGGTGGGAACGGATGACAAAATTTACACAACTGCATACACACGGGAACTGGATGTAAAAAAGCACATGACTGCTCATTCCTTTATCCTCGAAATAAAAGAATAAACGAAAATGAATGCTTTTGAATTCTCAATTCATCATTTGAAATATCTCAGACCACAATAGCTTCAAATATGTAGGAGCTATAGAAACAGATGAAGGATGTAAACCTGACATTCTCTCCAGGATAGCCCAGACCACAGCTGCAATGACCAAACTCTAGGTCCTCTGGAACGACAAGAACACTGCCATCAGCTTCAAGATCAGACTGATGTGTTCCCTGATCATGTCCATATTTTTGTACACATGTGAAACGTGGACCATAACAGCAGACATTGAAAGGATACAGGCAATGGAGATGAGGTGCTTTCACAAAATCCTTGGTATCTCATACAGAGTTCACATCACTAATGAGGCAGTGAAAACCCGAATCCAAAACGCCATAGGACCATTATGAAAAGCTCCTGACTTTAATGAAAAGATGCAAACTAAAGTGGTACAGCACGTCACACAGCCCTCTGGATTGGCCAAGACTGTCCTACAGGGAACAGTACAAGGAGGGAGACCAAGAGGCAAACAGAGAAAACGATGGGAAGACATCAGAGTGGACTGGCCTTGAGTGGAACGACTTGTTGGAGTAGCGTTCATTAAAGGGGGAATCTGGTGAAAAGCTTTTCAGTGTCTCATCCCAATAACTCCTCAAGAAAGGTGAGGGGGAAAGGACACCAGCTGCTACCCCACAGTTGTTGGTTTATGGGCTGAAAGGTTGCAGGTTCAAATCCTGTGACAGTCATGGGGATTTTTTTTGACTCAGGCTGGCTCCTACCCAGAGTGAGTTTGCTAATAGGCTCATTGGGAAGACTGGGACCACACAGTCAAGCTTCATCCACTTTACGGATGGGAATTTGAGACTGTTGCTCAAATTTCCTGAGCAACGCTGCAGGTGTCATCTCTCAGGCCCGGTTGATGCCAGGATATATTATAATAGAAGGCGTAGAATACAGCCGTGTCAAGTAGTCTCAAAGCATGTATGCTCTTCCATAGCAGCATCTTTACATCATCATCACCATCCCCACTGATCACGCAATAAAAGAAAGTTGTCTCTGATTCAGTGGCCCTGGTTACTCTGGTCTCATGGTGACCTGTTTCGGTTTCTCCGCACACTTCTGTGCCTGTGGCAAGTTTGTGTCAATGCCTTCAAGGTTAGAAGTTCATGAGGAAACATCACTGGAGAGATATTGTGGTGGTCGCTACCCTAGGTAGGCATCTCACTCAGTCTGGCTCCGCGACTAAGCTATCACTGTCGTCAGAGTAGGGGGCTTACTTAGTAGGTGGTGTCCTGCTTATGTTAGCTCAGAGCAGGCACCACCGAAAGCCACCAAAGTGACCCAGCAGCAGTGCAGGGCCCCTAAGGCTGGTAACCCCACGGTGGCCTAACACATTGACAGGTTCCCTGTAGACCTCTCGCCTTGAGAATATGAAATAACGAATCTGCTGGGCATGGCTGGGGGAGGGGAGATCAAACCGAGCGGTGGCATGAGAACAGCAGGACAGGGACGTCACACAGGATGGGGCAGCCACCCCCACCCCCCCAAAAACAAAAAACAAAAATTCTGAAATAAAAAGGAGAAGAAAGGAGGGGTATTCGTACTGAAAAAAAGAGCTCCTGACATTGGCAGGGAAGGGCCACTGGCCACACATGCTTTCGCACATGCACACATCCAAGATGGCGCCTTCTGCCCCTCTGTCTGGACCACTGACCCTCACTTACACCCTTTATTCATTCATTTATTTATTTATTCTTTCATATCGAGGATAATGGAATAAACACTCATGTGCTCTTTTTTTTATCCAGTCCCTGTGTGTATACAGTTTCGTAAATTTTGTCATCCATTCCCACCGGCACACAATGGCCTGCTCTTCCAATTAACGTTCACTTTCTTGGGCCATCAAATTGACAGACAACACTCTTAACCACTAGGCTATCCTCCCCCCCCCTCCCCCCATACACATGTTTACTTCTTTCCTAACAAAGTGATTTTGTTTTCAACATAATTTTGCCAAAGACAACTCTCTTGTTGCCATGTGCTAAATGTGTGTTGGACACAGGAACTTGATTTTATTGTCTCATTGGAAAGTCTAGCACCCAGACCAGGTGTACTGAATGGTGATGGGGAGGGGGAGCATCCATGGATCAAACCTGCAACTTCTTACACTGAAAATGAGTGCGTTACCTGTGGGCCACTGACCTACCTGATAACACATTTCATCAGATTGTCCAAAGAACGAACATTGCTCCTTAATCTTACACATAATAAAAATGAACCAAAACAAGCAACCCCCCCCCCCACACACACTAATTGTTCTAAAACTGCCCCCTCCCCCCTCAAAATGAATGCTAAAAAGGAAAAGGTTTGATAGCTTCTGAAAAATATGACAAATTCGTCTAACATTTGAGGGTTGTTGTTTTTTAAAAAATACTTCATCAAGGACATAGAGACAATCATCATCACCATCATTATCACCACCATCATTATCATCAATATTATTAGTATTATCATCATGATTACGGTCTACCGCTAAGGACCATATCATGGCTGAAACAGAAAGGAAAAGCAAAAACGCACAATCCCCCCAAAAATAACTTTTTAAAAATGCGTTACAGCCACTAAACCTAGCATATGTCCTTGGCACAGGCTCATGTACCCTGGGTTTTTTCCATCACATTTACACACCAAAAAATTCCACTAACATAATTATAAAGTATGATAAACAATACACAAACATTGAGGGTGGGATAGGCTAAGGGTTAGGGTTATGAGCTCGTGATGTAGGCCCAGGTTTGGGCCTACTGTTCGAGGAGGATTTTGCCCTGGAGTTAACATCAGTGCTGACTCCACTCTCCCCAAAGTCCTTTGGACAAGATTATCAACTGAGGTTCTGGGTGCGAACATACGCAGAACGTTTTTGACCCCATGTTAAAAATCTGCGTATGCCATAGCATGCTGGTAGGAAAGGATGACACAATCTTATTTAAAAAAAACAACGCACGTATGCTGGTGTCTTGTTTAGATATTATCTCTGAAGTTGGAATGTGGTTACCTTAAATAGTGGATATACAGTCACATGTGTGAAACCTCACAATTGATAAACCTACGAGCTCTAGCAAGAACCCCCCCCCCCCCCACCCCACCACACACATATATACAATAGTGATAACAGAAAGAATATAGATCACAAAATATGACTGCAAAACTAAAGCCAACAGGCAATTGAACACATTATGACAGCACCCTTGAGTCTGAACCATTTGGGAATTTTGTACACAGAATAAGACGAATATGAAAAAAGCAACCAAGAGATAACCCTCTCTCTCTCTCTCTTCTCTCCCTTAACTCCCAGAGGAGTCACTGGGGAACTGCCCTGCACTGAAGTTTTCAGGCCCTGTGTCTCTCGGGCAAGCTGAACTTGACAGAGCCCACCCCTCTCCAGGCACTCAGTGCATGCTGGGTGTGTTTACATTTCCATATCCCACTTAACACTTGACATGAATTACGGGGATCTTTGATGCGCTTATTTGATCTTCTCCATGCAGGTGTATACGTGAAAGAAGTTATGGCACTGGCAGGTCTGTGCTTTTAAGATGACCTGGGAAATCGTTAAAACCGTCACCCTTAACAATTCACCAGACGCTGAAGAGAAAACAACAACAACAACAAAGCACAAGATGCTGCTGCCCAGATTTGAGCCCGCTACTTCAGGGACCCACAAGGACTGAAGCCACACGGTGTTAACCACTGCGCTACAGCAACCGCCAAAAAGACGACAAAGGCACGGGGTGGGGTGGGGTGGGGTGGGGTCGGGGATGCAAACATTCAAGACGGTGACACATCAAAATCCTTGCACGGAACTTCCCCGTCTAACATCACTTACAGTGAACAGACGTTGAATCCAAGAACGAACGAACGAGCAGAACTTCCAAAAATGGAGGCAGGAGTACTATCTACACTGAAATACAACAAACAAAAACCGCGCACCGCATTTACATTTACACCACTTTAAGTCACAAGATTTCTCTGCGTGAAATTCGGGCTGCTCTCCCCAGGGAGAGCGCATCGCCACAAGAGCAGTGCCGCTTTTTTTGTTTTGTTTTTGTTTGTCTGCAACTGTATTTGTTTCCCTATCAGAGTGGCTTTCTTCTACGAATTTTGCCAGGGACAACTCTCTTGTTGCCGTGGGTTCTTTTACGTGCGCTGAATAATTTTGTGTAACCTCGGTTTATCGTCTCATCCGAAAGACTCACGGTCTAATGGATGGAGGGGAAAAGTTTCGGGTCCAAACAGGATTCAAACCACCGCACACTTACGACCTGGACATTTTCGCTTTCTAGACAAGCGCGTTACCTCTAGACCAGCGATTCACCACTACACAGGTACCGGTACTACTACGCAGTCTACACAGGTTTGCGCGCCTTGGCTTCAGTACAGTTCCCCCAGTTCACCCAGCTGTCAATGGGTACCTGCCCTCTTTAGGGTCAGGGGAAGGTAAAGCAGCGAGGGAGAGGAGATGGGCGCCACCGCCCTCAATATGCTGGCCCTAGAGAAGTGAGGTCTCTGACGCCTCGCTCCCCTACGACCTTATAGGTTATGGGACTCCTTTACCTTTACCTTTACCTACACAGGGGCGCTGCTGCACCAACGACGCTAGGCGTCGAACCAGTAGAGCTGCGCAGTGCAGCGCGACATTCCCCACAGCATGATGCGACCTTTGTCGTCCATGCCGAACACCACCCGCCTCTCCAGCCCGCTGATGGTGTCGTGGTCGGTCACCACGACCTCGTCGCGGTCGGCGAGCGCCATGCGCGTGATGGCGGGCAAGGGTTCCGACGGGGTCACGACCTTGACGGGAATGTTCTGACGCCTCAGCTCGCTCACCATGGGGGTGTTGTCGTCAGACCGATTCGTCGTCAGGATGAAGACGTCCTTGAACTGCAGAGGTCCTGGGGAAGAACAACAAAAAAATAACAACTACCCCAGACATCCAACGTTTTGTTGTGAGCCTGAAAAATGATGCGGCTTGCATTTTTCTTCCAGAAAAGTATGTTTTTGCCGTGCTTTAAAAATTAAATTTGTGTGTTCCTCAGCTCCAGCTCCTAGGTTCACCGATGGTGAGATTTTGTGTACGGGCCCCGGTTTTTTAACCCATCGTTAAGGTAGCCGCATTCTGACTTCAGGGATGGGTGATAAAAACAATCTGCATGTATTTTTAAAAATGTCAGTTTCTTTCATTCCTGTGATCCCTTTAGGGATATGGAAGATTTTTTTGATTTTTTTTAAAGTCAAGAAACAAAAATCATACCTGAACAACTTTAGTTGATATGCACCATTCAATCACACAGGATTTCAGCATAATATCGTAAGACAAAAACGGTAATTCATCATCTCTCTACCTCTCTTAAATTTTTTTAAAAAACATGTTGTATACGGTATTTTCTTATAGTATCAATCAGTTGAACAACATTCAGCAGAGTACTTCCAATCTGTTGAAAAAGCTTTTCATTTCTCAAAGGTATCTGGATAGCTAGCGTAACAGCTTCGTACCATTTTCTTTACGAGCTTCAGTGAAGAATGGACAAAGAAAAAAACAAAAAAGAAATTCTTTGCCACTTTCACCACAAACATACAAAAAGGTCAAGGTCACTCCGAATTCCAAAGCTTGAACCACAAATATAGGCTTATACACGCCCGCTTGCGCATGCAACATGACTGTCCGCTTCAAGCTGAGTGTTGACTGGCTGCAGAATGCAAGCCATCTGTTTGAACTAGAACAGGTGGGGGGTGGATAGCCTAGTGGTTAGAGCATTGTGGTCTGATGGTGTGGGTTGGAACCACCACTGAGACACCCGTTCAAGGGGATTTTTTTCCCCCGTGGGGATGCTGGGGACCTGTCAGTATAAACAGCATCCCCACCTTCTGGACATTCTGTGCTAGAAATGTCCTCTTTTCTACCACTCTCTTTGTTTCTGCCTTGTTCCTTTTTCTTCCTGTCACCTCCTCCTTGTACTATTTTCTGCCTTCTTGGTCCATTCTCCTGCCTTTTTTCCAGAAAGAACTTAAAAGGTAACTATTCTCTCTTGTGCCGGAGTCAGACGCGCTGGGCCAAACTTGTCAGGCGTTTAACAGCAGCGTGACGCATTTTCGCTCATATAGCAGACAACGATAGTTGCTGTCCGAGCGTTCGACGAAGAATTAGAAGAAGGGATTTCCTCCCTGGAGTACCAACTCCACACCCTTGAAAGTCCTTCAGATGAGGCTATACTGGGGTCCCGTGTGCAAATACACGCAGAACATCTTGCGCACACATTATATCCTGTTCCACCTTTCGGAAGAGTAGGCCACTGTGTGCTGGTAGGAACAGATGAACACTGCACAGCTGTCAGTTTCTCTAACTTTGAACTACTCTCAGCTGCTATTTATCCCAGCCCAGCTGGTGCTGATTATAGCAGGAACTGACCATGCTTGGAGTTGGTGAAAGGGGCCTGAAATGTTGCTGAATTCTTTTTATAATTATGAAATTAAGACATCTTCACACAGAGAGAAACCTGCCGCCACTGGTCTCCAGTATAATTATTGTATTGTATTCCACTTTAAGTCACGGCAGATTGCTCTGCGTGACATATGGGCTGATCTCCTCAGGGAGAGCTCGTCGCCACAAGAGCGGCACCACCCATTAGTTTTTCTTTTCTTTTCCTGTCTGCATGTGTATTTGTTTCCATATCACAGTGGCTTTTTTTCAACAGAATTTTGCCAAGGACAACTTTCTTGTTGCCACAGGTTCTTGTGCACGTTGCACACATGAGCTGTTTATCGTCTCATCTCAAAAAAACTAGCAACCAAACAACCACTCACGGTCTAGTGGATAGAAGGAGAAACAGTTTCAGGCACAAACAGGGATCGAACCACCACACACTTCGAACCCCAACTTCTCATCTTCTAGGCAGGTGCGTTACCTCAAGACCACCGATCCACCTACACACGCTACTTTCATGTGCCGTATACCTTCGCTTCGATTTGTGTGGTTTACGAGATTCAGCGCTACATAAATTCCATATAATTATTATCATCATTATTATTATTATTATTATTATCATCATTATCATTATTATCACATACCTCCCTGGCCGACGCGAAGCTCCCGCAACACCTGAGCCACGAGCTGCCCGCACTGAGCGCATTCCTGACAGGAGCTGCCCGTGTGGTCAGCCTGCCCCTTGTGCTTCAGCCACCGCATGGCAGGGCCTTCTGTGGGCGGGGGGACTGCCGGCGTCGTGTACTGCAGCACCACGCTGCCCAGCAGCGAGTTCTGGGCCACCTGGCGGTGCACGGAGGGGGGACACCTCAGCGGGTCGGTCAGGGGCTCCACATGCAGCCAGGGTGGGTTGACGGGGAGGCAGTACAGGCCTGCCGTCCACAGGGTGGCCCCCGGCAGCCTGTCCAAGATGTCCTTCATGAACTCGCGGTGCTTCCTGAACACGAAAATATCAACGGGACAGATTCGAGGATAAAGATTCGAGGATAAAGATTTGAGGATAAAGGTTTGAGGATAATGATTTGAGGATAATGATTTGAGGATAAAGATTCGAGGATAAAGATTTGAGGATAATGATTTGGTGGGTGTTTTTTTTATTTTATAAATAACATGTTTTAGTCAGTACTTTCTTTGATATATATATTCCCTAAAGTCAGAGTGGTGGGTACGTTCATGGATGGTGGGGAAGAATGGTTGTATACGCAACACGTCAGCACTGGTGAACCTTGGAGCTCTAGTCAAGGAACGGGGAAGGGGATTCTTCTACAGGTAGAAGACAGGAAAGAGATCTTGGTGTTGTATAGACACAGGAGCTGCATTGTTAAGTAAAAACTAAGTGTAACAGAGTGGAGATATTTGATCTGCCACGATTCTGTACAACTTCTCGGCTATGGCAACACAGTCAGAACAGGGAGGATATGGCCTCTAAGTAAGAGGCTGCATAAATTCTACATTTTACCATGAAGGCAAAGTGAATGCAACGGACGGTTTTCAACTACCACCCAAGGATTCAGAGTGCCGCACAATTTGCTGGTATGTCCCAAAATAGAAACACACATCGCTCTGAGCGCATGAGAAGATAAGCGAATCACCGCCCCATCACATAAGTATCAGTTGAGTTGAAAGACATGCGCAATAACAAGGTTCGTTTGAGTTAGTAAACACACACCCACACACACATTTACACACACGCACATGCGCATGCATGTGTATGTGCGTGCACACACACTCACACAGACACATGCATCTAAGTTCTAACATCACTTAATGTGAATAGACATTAAATTGAAGAACAAGAACAACACCACAGACACACACAAAGCTAATTAAGAAAACAAAAATGCTATTCTATCACCGACAAACAGATTGATATTCAAATTAGCAGCAAAATCACAGCTATCAGTCACCCCAGCCCCCCCTCACTTTCAGCTACTCTCAGCTGCTGTCCATTCCATCCCATCCCTTCCTAGCCCATAGCAGAAACTGACCACACTCGGACTGGGCAGCAACAGTGTAGAACACCCCCCCCCCCCCCCCAACCACCCCCCACCCTTCCAAGAGGGTGAAGAAAAGAGAGAGATAGGGGGAGGGGGAGATGGGGGTAAAAGGGAGGGAAAGGGCATGCTAATTTTAGCATTGGGACCTGAACACTGGAATGAATTGTGTTGGAATTGGGCGCAGTGGTGAGAGCTTTTTACCTCAAGTTTTCCTCAATCAGGCTTCTTTCATCCACTTCAGGAGAAACTCATGGGCGTGACATGGCCCAGAGAGAGAGAGAGGAGAGAGAGAGAGAGAGAGAGAGAGAGAGAGAGAGAGAGAGAGAGAGAGGCACAAGAGAGGAACCGAGGGAGGGAGGGAGGGCTGCTACAGAGGGAAGGCTACAGCCTGCAGTGGATGGACAAAGCCTTGGTGCTAAGGCATACACAAATCAGACCAACCAACCATCCAAACCCACCAAACCACCCCACCAACCAACAATCAGTCAACCAACCAACCAACCAACCAAGCCTGTCAACCAATCAACCAACAATCAAGCCTTCAAAAAACCAACCAACCAAGCCTGTCAGTCAACTAACCAACCAACCAACCAAGCCTTTAACAAACCAACCAACCAACCCAAGCCTGTCAGTCAACCAACCAAGCCTGTCAGTCAACCAACCA
Source organism: Rapana venosa (assembly GCA_028751875.1). Lineage (NCBI taxonomy): Eukaryota > Metazoa > Mollusca > Gastropoda > Neogastropoda > Muricidae > Rapana > Rapana venosa. The sequence goes on from CM054166.1 coordinate 26,876,765, forward strand.
ACCAACCAACCCAAGCCTGTCAGTCAACCAACCAACCAAGCCTGTCAGTCAACCAACCAACCAACCAACCAACCAACCAACCAACCAAGCCTGTCAGTCAACCAACCAACCAACCAAGCCTGTCAGTCAACCAACCAGCCAACCGGGCCTGTCAACCAACCAACCAAACCCATACAACCAACCCACCAACCAAGCATGTCAGCCAACCAACCCAACCAGCCACAAAACCAACCCACCAATCCACCACAACACAACGCAACACAGCACAACACAACACACCCAGCCACCCTAAGCAAGCACAGACAGACGCACCAGGGCGACTCACTTGTTCACCAGCTCCACCTCGTCGATGACCACGAGGAAGTCGGAGGTCACACCGCCCACAGCCGTCGTCAGCTCTGTCAGGGCCATGGCCGCATCCCCTGCGCTGTTCTTCAGATCGTAGTAGTAACAATGCAGATTCTGCACAGCTGTGCCTGAGGCACCACCACTACCACCACCACCGATGCTGCCACTGCCGCCACCACCACCACCACCACCACCACCACCGCCACCACCACCACCACCACCACCACCGCCACCGCCGCCACCACCGCCACCACTGCTGCTGCTGCCGCCAGCAGCGGCAGACAGACTGATTTGGATCTGGCGGTGAATGACTGACGTGATGGCATGGGCGGGAGGCCAGATGCTGAGGAGATGCACGGACAGGCCCTGGTTCAGCCACTGCAAGGCTTTCAGCACCAGGGTGACCGTTTTCCCCGTGCCTGGCGGTCCCTGCAGGTACACGCAGCGAAGGGGCGGCGCAGAGTTCAGCAGGTCTACCTGCCAGGGCCACACACACACAGCAAAGGAACTGACCTGTTGGTCCTGTCAGGAGTTTTGCGTGTGTGATGTGGTGACGCTTTCTCTCTCGATAAAATTCCGTCTAAATCAAAGATTCTGTTCCTTGAAATTGGGAATGCGGCTACCACATTAATGTGTGGGTAAAAATGGTTGGATCTGCAAAAGTCTCACTTACTGGTAAAGCCTTGGAGCTCTAGCCAAGGAATGAAATATTAAAAAATATATATATATATAAAACGAACAAGACACTGACTGTTAAAGTACCAGCTGCTAACAGAGATCAACAAAACAAAGTTTTATTTATTTATTCTTTTATATTGAGGATAATGGAATAGGCACTCATGTGCTTTTTTACATCTAGTCCCTGTGTGTATGCAGTTTTGTAAATTTTGTCATCTGTTACTACCAGAACACAATGGCCTATTCTTTCAAAAGTATGTTCTTTCGAGCCAGAAGGCCCATAGAGCCGGAGCTTATCCCGGTTTCTGTAGCGTTAAGCGAACTGATGGTTTTTCACCACCCCTGTGACAGGACGCTAGTCTGTCACCAGATACTTCCCCAGCAGAGCTGGTACCCACTAGTACACCTGGGTGGAGTGAGGAAAATAGGAGTAAAGTGTCTTTCCCAAGGGCACAACACCGAGCGGGGATCGAACCCGCGACCTCTGGATCACGAGTTGACTGCCTAAACCACTCGACCATGGTGCCTCCTCATTCTTTCAAAAAGCGGAAGAGAATTAAACATGTGCGCAAGATTTTCTGCGTGCGATTGCACACGGTTCATAGTCTCATCCGAAGGACTTTTGGGGAGAGTGGAGTCTGCACTGATGTTAACTCTAGGTGAAATAGTGAAATAGGATTCCAACCCACATCGTCAGATTGCGAGCGCAATGTTCTAACCACTAGGCTGTCCCGTCCCCCTGACATGTGGAGGCCAAGAGATCAGATGCACCAGTACAGATTGTTTTGCCATTAACGGTTCTGCTGAGAAAGGCTGAAGCAAAGAGAAGAAAGACTGTGGGGTGTTTTTTTCGTGTTCCTTGGCTAGAGCTCCCCGGTTCATTAGTTAGTTAATGCATCTAGAACCTGGCACCTACAGGCCACCACCATACAGCTGTCTACAGGCAAACCAACCAGAATACATTTTGGTGATCTGTCCGTGTATGTATTTATTTTATTTATTCATTTATTCTTTTATATCGAGGATAACGGAATAAGCACTTATGTGCTGTTTTACATCCAGTCTCCGTGTGTATGCGGATTTGTGAATTCTGTCATGTGTTCCCACCGGCACACAATGGCCTACTCTTACGAAAAGCGGAACAGGATTTAACGTGTGCGCAAGATGTTCTGCATGCGTTCGCACACGGGACCTCGGTTTATAGTCTCATCCGATGGAATTTGGGGGAGAGTGGAGTCTGCACTGATGTTAACTCCAGAGGAAAATTTCCCCTTGAACGGGTATCGAACCCGGGTCGTCAGATTGCGAGCGCAATGTTCTGACCACTAGGCTATCCCGTCCCCTGCATGTCTTTTTTAGGCATGTTTGTAACCTGACCCTCACTGCACATACTCTTTGCCAAAGAAATGATGCATACTTTCTAAAATCTCAAAAAAAAGCTAAAACATAAAGGAAAGAAACTTTATACTTAAATTTTTTTCCTTCTTTTGTGGTGACTGCCACGCTCCATGGCGTATAAAGCAAAATCCAAGTTTAAAAGAGTTTAAGAAAACAAAACAAAACAAAACAAAACAACCAACAAACAAAACAAAAAAAAACACCACACAGAGGCACCTGTTTTAGAGGACCTTCCCCTAGAGCTAAATCAATACTGATTCCACTCCTCCCCAAAAGTTCTTCAGATGAGACTATAAACCCTTGTGAACACACAGAGAACATCTTTCACACGCAGTTAAACCCCGTTCCGCCTTTCGGACAAAGTAGGCCATTGTGTGCCGGTAGGAACAGATAAGTTTGGTTTTTTTAAAAACACATGCACACCGGTGTCGTGTTAAAACACCATCCCAGAAGTTGAAATACGGATACCTTAATAGTGGGTTAAAACAGTCTCAGACTCAAAATCTCATCATGGGTGAATCTCAGAGTTCTAGCTGAAGAGAAAAACAAACAAAAAAACCAACAAAAAAACAGAAAAAAAGTTACAAACAAACAAAAAAACCTAAAATTTTGTTTTTTTGAAAGTTCACCTGACGGGGGTAGAGAGCCAAGCGGGAGAGGCGGAGTCCTGTCTCAGCCACGGCCTCTCCCTGTGTTCGAATCTCTTTTCGTGGCGGACTGGTCGTGGGGATCTCAATGGTGGTGGCCGGCCCGCAAAACCTGCACCCATTTCAGCAGCCTGTTAGGACACGCACACCGTCACACTGCTCCTTAACAACGCAACAACAACAAAGAAAAAAGCACACGGTGAATCAGTAGTCCAAAGGCAGCCATCAGACCACCCGTTAAAAGAAACCCAGCACTGCTACAACATCACTTCCCTAGCACCAACATGTTCCCAGAAGTCCTTCGCGATGAGACTATAAACCGAGGCCCTGTGTGCGAACGCATGCAGAACATCTTGCGCACACATTAAATCCTGTTCCGCTTTTCGGAAGAGTAGGCCATTGTGTGCCGGTGGGAACGGACGACAGAATTTACAAAACCGCATGCACACGGGGACTGAATGTAAAAAAGCATATAAGTGCTTATTCCATTATCCTCAAAATAAAAAAAGTTTTTTTTAAATAAAAAAATCAGCCACCCTTTTTTTCATATTCTTTCATATTGAGGATAATGGAATAAGCACTTGTATGCTTTTTTGCATCCAGTCCCCGTGTGTATGCAGTTTTGTAAATGTTGTCATCCATTCCCACCGGCACACAACGGCCTACTCTTCTGAAAAGCGGAACGGGTTTTAACGTGTGCGCAAGATGTTCTGCATGCGTTCGCACAAGGGGCCTCGGTTTACAGTCTCGTCCGAAGGACCCTCACCTGGCCACCAGGCGTCGATACACGTCACCAGACATGGCCGGGTCCCGGCCACTCTTCACCACTCTCTCCTCCCACCAGGACTTCAGCGATGCCATCGATCTGGCAGTCGACGGCGATGAAGACGACGACGGCGACGATGAAGACGACGACGATGCAGATGCAGGGTTGCCGGCGTTGGAGGCTGCCTGGAGTTGCGTCTTCAGGCTGCGGAACTGGTGGAAGACGGCGTGGCGAAGAATGGCCCAGCGGGAGAGGCGAGGGACTGTGCTGAGGAGCTGCAGGAGCTGAGGCTCTGGCATGCTGTCCTTGCAGAGGCATCGGGCCAGCGTGGACGGCAGGTCTGCACCTCCCACACACTGGCACAGGTCCTGACCGAAGACACACACACAGGTAGCTCAGACACAGTCTTTTTCTAACGTTCTGTTTTCTTCTTCTTCATCGTCGTCATTGTCGTCGAACGCTCTGTCATAGTCTGTCATATGAACGAAAATGCGTTGCTGCTGTTAAGCGCCTGACAAGTCAGGCCCAGCGTGTTCGACTTTGTTGTGGAAGAGAATTGTTATCTTTTAAGAGTCTTTGTGGAAAGAGGGTAGGAGAATGGACCAAGAAGGCAGAACACAGCCGAGAGGGAGGTGACAGGAAGAAAAGGAACAAAGCAGAAACAAAGAGAGGGATAGAAAAGAGGGGATTCCTGGCACATCATTTCCAGAAGGTGGGGATGGTTTTTATACTGACAGGCCCCTGGCATCCCCATGGGGGAATGTTTAGTTTTGAATTCTTTGTATCATGACTCTGCTGACAATGAATCAGCAAAACTTGGCTGAAATGGTTAATTTACATACACCTTAATTTACAGAAGGGAGGCACCGTGGTCGAGTGGTTTAGGCGGTCAACTCGTGATCCAGAGGTCGCGGGTTCGATCCCCGCTCGGCTGGGTGTTGTGTCCTTGGGAAAGACACTTTACTCCTATTTTCCTCACTCCACCCAGGTGTACAAGTGGGTACCAGCTCTGCTGGGGAAGTATCTGGCGACAGACTAGCGTCCTGTCACAGGGTTGGTGAAAAACCATCAGTTCGCTTAACGCTACAGAAACCGGGATAAGCTCCGGCTCTATGGGCCTTCTGGCTCGAAAGAACATACTTTTTTTAATTTACAGACATAGCACCAAAAAAAAATCAGATCTCAGTCTACTATTACTTCATTAATGCAGAATTTAATGGCTCAGTGGGGATGGGACAGCTCAGCGGTTAGAACACTGAGCTCATGATGTGGCGGCCCAGGTTCAAGCCACCACTGAGGCACCCGTCACACCACTACTTCCCCAAACAAGGCCATCAAGCAAGGGCCAGAGGCTGAACAAATGCAGAACACCTTGTGCCCACATCAAAAACTCACTCTGCCTTTTGGAAGAGGAGGCTATTTGCGTGCCAGTAGGAATGGATGACCTAGTTGGGTTTTTTAAAAATAAATGCAAGCAGACTGGTGTCACGTTTAGACATGATCCTCTAAGTGCTAATACAGCTAGCTACCCAAGTGGTAGGCAAAATGTTGCATACTCTATGTCTTACTGTTGGTGAACCGCAGAACTGAAGTCAAGGAGCATGGGGGAAAAAATTGTAAAATCACGTTGATTCAACCCAAATCACTCACAGGCTGACACCGCAGCAAACCATTCCAGTCAGTAATCCTCAAACCACACCCACACCCCCCCCCACACACAAAAAATGTCATTGAGAAACATAATAGTACCAAAAAATTGTTATCATTCAAAACTGAATATCTGGCATCTACCCATCATACTAGAGAAATAACAAGATGAGACAGATAGCGTGTACAGGGACAGATAGACACACACATGTCGACATCCACACAAACCAAACAGAATCATCTCCACACACACACACAACACACACACTACACACAACACACACACACACTACAAACACACACGCACAACACACACATACACACACCACACACACACACAACAACACACACACACACACACAACACACACACATCAACACACACACACAACACACACACACACACACACACACTACAAAACACAACACACACACACACACCACACACACACACACACAACCACACACCACACACACACCACACACACACCACACACACAACACACACACACACACACACAACCACACACACACACACACCACACACACACAACACACACACCACACACAACACTAACACACACACAACACACACACACACACCCCCACACACCCCCACACCACACACACACCACACCACACACACACACACACACACACACACACACACAACCCACACACACACACACACACACACACAACACACACACACACACACCACACACACACACCCACCACCACACCACCACCCCACACCAACACACACACAACACCACACACAACCACACCCCCACCCACACCACACACACACACACACACACACACACACACACCACAACACACACACTCACCACACCACACACCCACTACACACACACCACACACACCCACCCACCCACACCACACACACAACACCCCACCCACACCCACACCACACACCCACACCACAACACACACCACACCACACCACAAAACCCACACACACACACCACACCACCCCCCCCCCCCCACACACACACACACTACACCCCCCCCCCCCTCACACACACCACCACCCCCCCCACCCCCCCCCCCACCCTCCACCACGCACCCACTACACCCACCCCCCCACACACACTCACACCACTACACACCACACCAGCACACACTCACACACCCAACCTCACACGCCCTGACAACCACAAACCGACACCCACCCCACACACCACGCCCACCTCCACCCCGCACCCCCCCGCTCACAGTCCACCCCACACAACACACACTACACACACACCTGCATCAATGCAGCGTCCGTGCGCAGCGCCTGCTCCACCTGGGCGGCGGTGACATTGGGCAGAATGAGGGTCACCCTGACCCTGACCCCGAGGTCGGACACCAGCTGGGTCAAGGCCGCGTGCTGGTTCTTTAGCTGCTCCACCCCGCGCCTCACCTTGTCCACCACCATCCCGCGCCGCTCCGCCAAAGGCGCGGCCTGGAAGTAAGCGCCGTGACCGACCGACTTGACCTCCCCGACCAGCAGCCCGTGCTCTTTGTGGATGACCAGGACGTCGCACTCCCCGTCCTGAAGATGGCCGGCCAGGGTTTGCGTGTTAGGCAGCAGCGCCACCAGGGCGGCGTGCACGGGGTTGGTCCTCTCCCCCAGGTACTGCTTGAACTTGAGCTGGGAGACCACCACCATCACCTCCTCCGTCCTCGCCGCCAGCACGCGCAGACACTCCAGGGAGTAGCCGTGGGCCACGTCGTCCTGAACGTCCGTGGGGAGGACCCGCGAAGGCCTCAGCTTGGGGAGGTTGGGGGTGAACACCGTTCCCGACACCTCAGGATCAGGGGGGGGTTGTGGGGGCGGCTTTTTGGCGCGGCGCTTCTTCTGCGGCTGAGCGAAGTCCAGGACTCGCACGGTGTGCCCGGCGATGTCTTCGGGGTAGAAGGGCATCTGGTTGAAGTGGATCGGGGGCACGAAGTACGTCTGCGAGTCCAGCCTGGGGAAGGCATCGCCGATGAAGGGCATCCACACCGACTCAGGCGCCTGCAGGGGTACCGGGGCTGGCGCCGCAAGGGCTGTTGCCTGTAAGAGAACAGGGATGATAATAATAATGATGATAATAATGATAATGATAATAATAATAATGATAATAATAAAAATAATAATAATAATAATAAAAAAATAAAAAATAAAAAAACAATAATAATGTATGGAATTTATATAGCGCTGAATCTTGTAAAGCAACAAATCAAAGCGCTCAGATGACTTTTTTTTTTTTATATATATCGAGGGTAATGGAATAAGCACTCATGTGCTTTTTTTCATCCAGTCCCCGTGTGCATGCGGTTTTGTAAATTTTGTCATCTGTTCCCACCGGCACACAATGGCCTACTCTTTCAAACAGCGGAACAGGATTTAACGTGCGCGCAAGATGTTCTGCAAGCAGGTCAGCGCTGCACACAGCCTGTGTGGGCCAGGTGATAAGCAAAGAGTCTTCAAGGAAAAGAAAAGACTTTTAAAATTTTATTTTATTCTTTTATATCGAGGATAATGGAATAAGCACTTATGTGCTTCTATTTTTTACATCAAGTCCCCGTGTGTATGCAGTTTTGTGCATTCTGTCATCTGTTCCCACCGGCACACAATGGCCTACTCTTACGAATAGCAGAACAGGATTTAACGTGTGCACAAGATATTCTGCGTGTGTTTGCACACGGGGCCTTGGTTTATAGTTTCATCCGAAGGACTTTTGGGGAGAGTGGAGTCTGCACTGATGTTAACTCCAGGCGAAAATATCCCCTTGAACGGGATTCGAACCCGGGTTGTCAGATTGCGAGCGCAATGTTCTAACCACTAGGCTATCCCGTTGATATGAGAAGTGACCGTCTTCATGAAAAAGGGTGGCCAAAGTTGCTGTTTGTCTTCTCATTTTTGTCTCACTCTTGGATACCTACAAAACTCTTATTGTAAAGTCATGCCCCTTTCACCATTATTTTGCCGACTGTTCAGGTAAATGACAATTTTTTTGTTGTCAGGGCGCAGCAAAAGTGAGGGAATATATATATATATATAGTGTCCATGTTTGTGTGAATGTTTGTGGTGTTATATTCAGTTGTTACTATTTTGTGTGTGCGTTTTTGCTGTTTTCCTTTGAAATTTCTGTCACTCGCTCCATTTCAAGGTTATTGTCGCATCAACATGACTATTAATACTGCCTTTCTTCTTATTTCTTCTCTGATTTGTGAACATTTCATCATTCTGATTTAATATAAAACACATACTGACATAGAGTTTGCATAATTAATTCACATGTTGACTTTCTGACTGCACATTAGAAAAGGGATTGTTCTTACAATTATGATTGTCATTATTATGACTGTCATCATCATCATCATCATCATCATCATTATTATTATTATTATCATTATCATCACACAAGCTTTTGTGTAGTCAACGCTGCTGGTGGTGACCACCACTGTCATTGTCACCATCATTATCATCACCATCATTACAATGTTCATACTCATTAGTACTATTATTACCACTATCATCAAGCATGCTCACTCACCCCTGATTGTTGTTGGGGCAGCTGCAGCGCCATCATCCAAAAAAAAAAAGGGGGGGGGGGGGGGGAAAGAAAGAACTCCCACTTCCTCTTTTATCTCAAGGCATTCTGAAAACAGACAAATCAAATCAATCCATCAGCTCAATGACTCCATGCAGACAAGTTGCATGCGTCCTTCTCCACAATAATGTACACTGCAACAACAGCACATGTATACATAACAAATCATGCATGATTTTCTTTCTTCTAGAACCTTTGAAGTAAAAGGTAACGGAGTCCCATAACCTATGTGGTCGTAGGGGAGCGAGGCGTCAGAGACCTCACTTCTCAAGGGCCAGCATATTGAGGGCGGCGCCCATCTTCTCTCCCTCGCTGCTTTACCTTCCCTGACCCTGAAGAAGGCAGGTACCCATTTACAGCTGGGTGAACTGGGGGACTGTACTGAAGCCAAGGCACGCAAACAGTCACCCGTCAAAGCGGTAACCACGCTCAATGCTGGAAAAGAAGTGCTCCGACCACTGAGCTATCCCAGCAGAGTGATCCAATTTAGGGGCTGTACCATTAACCACTAATGTCTTTTGTCTATATTGACCAACCTTTGTATTACTGTAATAGATTCTGCTGGAGATTTTATTTCAACTATCACTATGGACATAATAAAAGATCAGTATACTGTGTGTATGTATGAGTCGAGTGTGACTGTGTGTGTGACTGTGTGTGTGTGTGACTCACTGTGTGTGTTTGTGTGTGTGTGTGGTGTGTGTGGAGGGGGAGGGGAGTGCGAGGTGTGTGGTGTGTGGGGGGGGGGGGGGGGGGGTTGGTGATGGTGTGGTAAGATGTTCTTCATGCATGCATTAGCACACGGACCTCGGTTTGTAGTCTGATCCAAACAACTTTCAAGGAAGAGGAGTCAGCACTTATGTTAACTCCAGGGGGAAAAACCCCCTTGGACGAGCGCCTCGATGGTAGTTGACAGATCACGATCACACCGCTCTAACACCGGGGCTGTCCCCTCTATCTCTATTTCAAGTTGAGAAGGTGTAACGGTGTGAGTGGTTATCTGCACTTGTTTTCCTCCACGACCATTAATTTTCTGCACCGATACTAGTATCTCTATTTCACCAGAGATGTGGACATGAACATACACAGCATGCAATCTGCAACCTGGACTTGTGGGAATTTAAGTCAAGTTGTACATAACATCTCTCTGTAGTCTGGGTTCCATTCCCTTTCAAGGGGATATTTTCCTCTGGAGTTAACATCAGTGCAGACTCCACTCTCCCCAAAAGTCCTTCGGATGAAACTATAAACCGAGGACCCGTGTGCAAACGCACGCAGAACATCTTGTGCACATGTTAAAACCTGTTCCGCTTTTCGTAAGAGTAGGCCATTGTGTGCCGGTGGGAACAGATGACAGAATGTACAAAACCGCATAGCGGCATACACACGGTGACTGGATGTAAAAAAAAAAGCACATAAGTGTTTATTCCATTATCCTCGATATAAAACACTAAAATTAAAATAAAATATAAAAAATCTCTAGGCCCAAATCCCCCCTCGCCATCAGCAATACAGCTATCCACACGTAGCCATCCATGTACGGAAATTGCTTTCACTGCAAATCAGATCTGCCAGGGACGATAGATCATAAACATATGAACTCTATTACTATATACATAACGCAATGCATAGAGATCAGTCAAATTTAGCGTTAAAACAAATAAAAACGTACGCAAATTCCTAAGTTTTGTCCATGTGTCCGCCAAAACAAAAGTTACTTTCACCGGAAGCTTTTGATTTTTTCCGGACAAAAAAGTCGTGGCGATATTACGACAAGTCTGAAAACTCTATAGTATATTCTTAACCTTTGAAAATAGATTTTTGCGATTATTTATTATATCGCAAACTCTGTTTAATTGTTATTGCTATATTCATGTAATCGCATTGAAACTGAAAGTATTGGCCCCTAATCGGGAAAACCCACTAGCGTGCAGTCAGCTATTAAGGGTCAAGGTCAGTCCTCATTTTTGTAAGCTACAGAGCTTTTTTTTACTTTCGTTCTTCATTGATAGGTTAGATTTGCCTTTTACACTGTAACTGTTCGTGCACCTGTGCTGCCTACAGTTCAGTTTTCCTCTAACAAGTTTAGCAAGAAATTATGAACGGTAAATGTGGAATTTCAAACATTGATTCTTTTATTAATGCAGAAATAGTAGTAGAGGAAAAACAAATGCCTGTGATCACTTACAACTTCTTCATCATTTTGAAAATGATTTATAAAAGATACCATTTAATTTTTTTTGAAAAGAAAAAAGCCTTTTGAAAATAAAATCTTTCAATGACAGCATTGACTGTGTTAGGGATTTCGTATTAACATTTTATAAACACTATCACTCCGTTAAGGGAGAGAACCCCTCTTTCTCAATACACAAGCACTGAGCCTATTTTTACATACGTTGCCTATGTAGCCTTTTTAGTACTTTTCTACTTTTTTTTCGTTGTGTCAGAACTCGCTTGTTGTTTGGAAACTGGCAGTTTTGGGTAGATAAATTAAATATATTACACCAACAAATTCTTTTAGGCTGAATGATATATTTTGCATTGGAGTGAAACTTGACCCCACCAAACACCCTAAATTGACCACTGATGTTTGCAACATGCATCAAAATGAACAAACTGATAACTTGAACTAGGCTAAATGTCTGGCATGCTATCTTTGCGAGGTAAGAAGCGTAATTTGCTCTAAGGTAAAACCACTTGGCTATTCAGGAACTCAGTCTACCTGCCATACACCACACATGTGCGCACACACACACATACACACACAGTGACACACACACACATACATACATACATACACACACACACCAAAAATCCTGCAGCTTTCCAAAGTCTTTGTTTTCACATGGGTTCTGTCTTTGGAAGCTAATGATAAAGTGACATGCGATCTGCTCACTGACCTGCTAGCTCTTAATTAATGGAAACAACCTGGGTCTGGCTAACTGACTGGTAGTGTGGGAAAGTTTGGATTCTCTGTAGGAAGGAAACTGGAGATTTTTTTAAAAAACCATGTTGCTGCCAAAATGTGGATGCTACCTGCTGTTGTGTGGACAGGTGCATGTCCCAGTGGTGGGTGCTAGGGGGGGAAGGGTTCTTAGAAGGTTGGTTGGTTACCCTATTACAGGTTATTTGCTAATTATGGGCACGTGATGGCTCAGTGGTCAGAGCACTGGCTCTCCCCAAGCTAAGGTTAAGCAATGTTGAGCGTGGTTACCTCTTAGATGGATGTACCACACACACACACAGATGTGGTGACTATTGTGTGTCACTGATGGTGCTGTGTGCAGATGGTGTCCATGATGGAAGGGGCGGCAGCGCAAGACTGTATCAAACCACAGACATCTTGTCCAGAGAGACAAGGCACACTGGGGAAAATGTTCATGCAGACATCGTTACTGAATAGACCATAGCAAACCTTTGTTGAGGCCCGAGTAGTGGCACACCACTGCTCATTATGGTGAAGTGAGGGTTAGGATGACCTTGTGGTAAGTGTTGAACCCTCGGTCTGTTATCACTGGGGGCTTGGGGTTTGAGTCTCCGTTGAGATATTTCTTCAACGATTTTTCCCCATGAGTTGAATTCAAATACAACTATTTAAATACAGCCATCTTAATAATAATAATAATAAATGGAATTTATATAGCGCTGTATCTTGCACAGACAAATCAAAGCGCTTACGCTCAACTCATTCTTACACAGCCATGCAACCAATAGCAAGTTAAAGTTCTAACAAGTCCAAATGCACACACACACACACACACACACACACACACACATACACACACACACGCATTATACACTTTGGCAGGGTGATGGAATTTGTGGCTGTTGAAAAGCAGGGATAGCTATGAAATGAAACAGGAGAGGAAATTCTTAGGTTTGAAACAAATATGTCTTGAGGCCAGATTTAAAAGTGTCATAAGAAGGTCTTTGGCGAAGAGAGATAGTCAGGCCATTCCAAATCGATGGACCAGAAACAGAGAAAGAGCGACACCAACAGTGGACTGGTTGAATCTAGGTGTTTGTAAGCACAAGGAATCTGCAGCAGAGCGAAGGGAACGAGAAGGGGTGTACAGGTGGAGACATTCACAGAGGTAGGAGGGTTCTGTTTTGTGGAGACATTTGTAACAGAGAGTACTGATCTTACAGTTTATTCTTTATGGCACAGGCAGCCAGTGGAGAGATCGCAAGAGAGGGGTAATGTGCTCAGATTTTTTCTTTCTGAGGACTAGTTGAGCTGCAGATACAATATAATACAACGTTGGCTGTAGATTTAGCATTATAGTGATGTAGTACTTAGGATGGCTCTAGTTTTACACATGTGCATTCACAAGTACACACACACATTCGCATGCGCGCGCATACACACACACACACAAAGACTTCATACTCTGAATGATATCACTGTGTTTAATCTTCTCCCACCTAGCTTTGCAAGCACAAAGAAAACTATCTCCAATCACATGATCAGGACACTGCCACGATAACCTTTTTTAAAAAAACAAAACGATTTTCCACATCAAAGTCTGGCACCTGTGACAAGCTAAGATAATCAACACATGCACATTTTGCAATGCATGAACAGATTTTCAAATAGCACAAGAACCATCATATTATTTCCATAATTACAACTAATGCATTCTATAATAATAATAATTGATCATAACATTGATTCACACAATCCCATACATTTCGCAATAGAAACAAAAAATTCACCAAAAATTGCTCATGATCTCCGAGTTAAAGTCCATTTTCATCATTTTTGCATTGATAAATTAGTTTAAGGTACATCTGTCACATAAAATTTAAACACTGTACTGATCACAATTAATCTTAAACATATATAAAAAAAAAAATCAACAACAGCAAAAGAAAAAATAACGACGAAAAAATAAAAGTTGAAAATAAGAAGATGAGAGAATGGAGGAGGGTAACTGAACCAGTAAAACAAAGTTGACACACACAAAAAACAACAAAAAAAGAAGTAAAAAAAGAAGATGATAAACTGACATTCTCCTTATTTGCACACAATAACACCTGTCAAAGAAACCCTTAACAACACAAGAGTAGAACATGACAAAGTTCTGTTAAATAAAAATGCTCTCCTAGGCAAATAAACATACACTTTGAAAACAAAACGAAATGAAACCAGAGAGGATAGTGCAGCATAATGGCTTTCTCCAGGGAAGACCAGACACTGACGTTCACACACGGAAACTGGCTGTGAGCATGTGAAGACTACAAACATAAAAAATCTGTGAATGCCAATATAGGCAAAGTAAAATATGACAAATATTTCTAGCTTCAGTGTGTCCGAGGCTCTCCACTAACCTAAACCCCCAGGAGGTACACCTGTGAGATATATCATCAATAGGCCTATGTGAATGTAACCATAAAGACAAGAAGAAAAACAGACGCATATGCCTGCTGTGTGAATGTTACCACAAAGACAAACTTCCACCAATAAAAAAATAACTTCACAGCTAAGATTGAAAAGAGATTCAATTTAAAAAAAAGGGATGAATATTTGCATAGCTCAGCTTTAGCCTTGTATAGCCTAACCTTCACTGTACGTGTTACTTACCCTCTTACTCCTATGTTCATTGTCAGTACTCTGCCAGACCATTGGAGGACTGTTTGACACAAACATGGGAGATAGGTGGTGATTTCAACCAAAATACAACTGTTTGGACTTGTTAGGGTTAATGTGTGTGAGTGTGTGTGTAACACACACTCACCAGTATTGAAATTAGAGGTGTGTGTGTGTGTGTGTGGAGGGGGGGTGGTCAATAATTTTTGTGTGCAAAGAATCAAAAATGTGGTTATACAATGCCCATGAAGGAGGAATAGGGGTGTCTAAAGCATTGTTCGTTTATTCCATGGAACCAGGCAGAAGCGATCATCATGTTAGTTTAAAAGGAATAAATAAAACTTCAAGTCGCTGACAGATACAAAAAATGCCATTTTCTTTCCTTTTTAAACAAGAAAAAAAAAGTGCATTGGGGTCACCATGTGAAGTCTTAACCAGCCCCCATGTCGATCTATCACTTTTCTCCTACATTAAACTTCCTCAGCTTATGCAAAAGTGCACACAGTCAATGAGAGATCGTAGCAGCTTGAGCTCCTAAGGTTGGTTTGTCCAGGCACAGAACAAGCCATCGCCAAATATCTGTGTAAAACAGTGTATTGCCTGGAGCACACTGTTGTATGGAGTGTGTGAGATCTGCATCAGGTTTATGCACCCTAGTTATGCACAGCTAATTTATAGATAATGATTCATCACAAAGCCTGGGATTGCACCTAAACAAAGTGCTGTCATTCTGTCAAGAGAATAAGATTCCTCAAACACTAAGAGAGACACAGAGAGAGAGAGAGTCAGAGGACATTCATGAAAGAAGCTAAAAAGTAAAATAAGTTGGAAAGTGGCGTGCGCGCGCGCACACACACACACACACACACACACACACAGAGTCAGCCAGGGAATCTCTGGGAAGACAGAAAACGATGTAACCAAGACATAAAGGGAAGGAATGTGAAATAAACGAGAAATACAACAAGCAAAAAGACAACAGACAAGGACATCACCGCACAAGTAAAACTGATGAAAGTCATTCAACTATGCGCATACATGCAAATGACACTGATGACAACTAAACCTTTAAAAAATTCAAACACATAAAACACTCACATGATGATAAAACAAACACGCCAGCAGATTCACAGAGTGATGTCCAGACAAATCAATGTCAGTCGTGAATATAAGGTATGCATTTTTCTTTTCTTTTCTTTTTAAAACAATGTGGAAGAAGTGTGGGTAGCTGAAGGAGGTGAACTTTAGTGTTTTGAAAAGTATGGTAATGATGTAGTAGGAATGATGACAAGCAACACACTGGGATGGTTCAGTCCATATTGCTGTTTCCATGTCTGCAATATCACCCTCGATTTTTTACCCCCAGAAATCACACTACCAAGTTTACACCAATCAACTGGTAGCTTATAAAACAAATACTTCTGAAACAAAAGTTCTACCAAAGTCATGGGTAAATAGCCTGACTTAAAAGTATACAAGACTAAGTATTCAAACATCTACTGTAATCTATTCTTGATTTAAAGGCGTCAAATATATTTCGTACAGTACGTATTCAAACATTTACTGTAACTGTATCTGATTTAAAGCCTTCAAATTTACATTATCTGCTATAACTTACCAGTTTAAAGCCATCCTGGCTTTTTTCTACCCGCTAATAGCAAAACACTTTGGCAACAAAATAGCAACTGCAGATGATCCTCACTCACACACACACATGCACATGACATTCCTAATCCCATGACAATATGCTGCTTCTTAAAACAACAACAACAACATATAGTCAGCTAAAACACGACTATTCGCAACAATGGCAAAATATACAAGCATTCATTCTTTTATCATGTTCAAATTTGAAATGTCTTTCCCGGGCTAAATAAAACTGCAGGGACAGTTGACAGACAGCACTACTAAATGATTCATTCAACAAATCAAATACATGAACGATGAAAACAAACACAGCAAAGTGACATGAACTATGAATGATTCCGATAGACTGACTACCGTAAATCTTCTGTTTGTCATTTTCAGGAGTTCATAAAACCCCATACATCTCCCCACACTGGAAAGAATCTCATCACCTTCACAACGAATTCTGCTTCATTGTATACACACAAAAATAAACCATGGCAGTCGTGTCTTATCCACATTCAGACACAATGTGATATTTTTCAAAACCACATGTAGAGAATATCCACAATACCATAACAATCTCGCCATAATTGCAGCGCGTAATATTACACACAACTTTTTAATCGCCTTTTTCTGGCTACAAAAACCGTATCATTTTGTTTGTTTAAAAAAAAAAAAAGTGATGAATTCCTTCATTGACTAATCAGCACCATGTCCATCAAGAAATCAAAGACAGAGGTTAGGTTCAGTTCAGTTTGTGTGCATTTTCTTTGTGTCATCTGGGAAAACATCTCGCAACAATGAAACAGCATTCCATTGAACACAAATTCAAACTTCTTCCCTACCCCTCACGCCACTTTCAGTCCTCAAAGAACTCAAAATATTTGATCCAGTCCTGAAACAGACTCCTCAAGGGACACGTGTATACAAAGACAGTACACATGTATAAAAAGATAAATATTTTCCTGCAAAGTTTGTAGTCATTTTCATCAAGATTTTAACACCACCTCCGAGTCTGGTGAGTATGACCACAAGCTCTGGGGGGGGGGGGAGTAGTTAGTCACCTGCTATCTACAGGGGCAGGGTCCAAAAGCCTTTTGCTTCATCTCTCAGTACATCCATGTTCAGTTCAGAAAAATCAATCGTACAGGTAAAACCTGTAAAATAATAAATAACCCATTCATGTCATCTTTTTTAAATGTGTTGATATCTGAGTATGTCTGATTCCAAAAATATATTTCCACCACGTCAGTGTTTGCATTATCAAGCAAATTGGCAATATATATAAACAAAACACAACAGAACACTGAAGCCTGATCATACATGTCATAAATCAAAAGAAACACTGGTCATATTCTTCAACGTCTTACACAAGAACGGCCTCAAACAAACCCACAACGTGTACCTCACCAGACACCTTGGTGCAGCGGACTGAAGGCTGTGTGAGATAACGGGCTCAACCCTGCTCAGAGAGGAGGATTCTGCTTTGTGCGAATTGTGTGGCCATCTGTTGGCCCACATGGGAAAAGTGATACAGGCTGAATTATAGGAAGACAAGAAGACATCTGATTACCAAATATCTGAGTATCATCCACACTTAGGATGTGAATTTAAACAGAGTAGCTGAAATTGCTTGATCAACACTGCATACCATTAGAGTTTGCCTAAACAAGTGCCTGCCTGCCTGCCTGCATCTTTCAAGCCTGATGGACACCAGGATGAGTTGCGAACAGGTAAAAAACCCTTAAAGAACAGCCCTACAACACTGTCACCAAGTCAGAGCTTACCACAGTACCTCTACAATCATTCGTTTGCATAAAGAGAAAAAGTCTGCCTTTGATGCTATGATCCTAGAGCGACTCCAGCTTGTAGTTTCTTGTCCCCACTTGTAGTGGGGATTTCAGGTCAAATGTTCCGGGAAGGCTGGTCGTCTTTGGCGGAATGTGACGACGGTCACTTCTTCACAGCAGACACTCTGGCTCCACAACAAAGCTGTGGTCGTCATCGAAAAGTAGATCATGCCTCGCTGATGTTGTATCAAAACACTACAACGCTCCACACAGAAAAAAACACTCACAGAAGCATAGGACCTCCTCTGACTGGTGGTGTGGGGGAAGCCTAACATGGTAACTCCCTGCGGAATAGGTACATGTGAATTACTGACTTCTGAGAGATGGACGAAACGAGCATTACTCCCAAACCCTGAAAAGTATAGATCTGCGGCAAACTCCTGGCTTTGAGGGTTTAACGTGACAAGTCTGGGTGTAGCAGTATTTATGTGTGGTGAGATCACGATGAGGGATGGGGGGAGGTAGCAGTTCTGGGTTATCACAGAAAATGAGGTAGAAAAAAAAAATCGAAAAAATGTGTTGCATGTTTCTGATTCTCTCCCATAAGTCCCCCCTCTCTTCTCTTTCCTAACCCCTAATTCAATAACATATATATATATAAATATAGTCAATCTATATTCATATTCAAACCTGATACTTCAAAGATCAAAACCAAGTCTTTATCAGATTTCAGACAATCAGATTTACCCAATTCTCAAAACACCTTTTTTTTTTTTTACGGACTATTTACATAATTATTTATTTCAAATTGTAGATCGCCAAATTTTGATGCCATCCATGTCATCATGTATACGCCATTACTGTTCACTGTCTAACTTACAACACTCATTCAAAAATATATGGATCACCTATTTCTGATACCATCTATAATCAAGTATGTATATGCCATTACTATCTATCTTCAAACTTAAATACATTAACGAAGCAACTCAACTCTTGAGGCTCCAGGGACTGTTGTTTGCTCTTTTTTTTCTACATGGAAACTACGAACACACAGCTGATAAAAATGGAGCATCCGTCAGCTCAGTCCCCATGGTTCACACTGAACACATCTGTAGTACTGACTGGCCTACTATACATGGTGCTGCCACGCATCGGCATTGTTGTGTTGTATCAAGCAACAAATGACTGACTGGCCTATACGTCAGGCTGTAGCCTAGGAATATATGGTTATTAAACATTTCATTGTTTAAAAAGCAGATGTCAACTACTTAATACTATAATGCAGCTTACATGAGGGTTTTGGTTTCGGCTTTCCTGAAGGTGTCATCAGTACCAGAGAGAACCTTCATCTGAACACAGATGCTGGTAGACGGATGCTGTAGCAGAGTGGTTAAGACCGTTCAACTTCAATTCCACGGGTCCATGAAGTCGTGGGTTCGAATCGCGGCAGCTTCTGGTGAATTAAGGATGGGGATTTTTACCATCGCCTAGGTCAACTTCTAGTACATACTTGCCAGTGCCTTAATTCCCTTTGTGTATATACACATGCAGAAGATCACATATGCATATCCAAGATCCAGTCATTCATGTCAGCCTGCGTTGGGTTACGGAAACACGAACATACCCAGCACACATCCCCAAAGTTGGAATGCAGCTACCTGCATGGTGGACCAAAAAAGTCACATATGCAAAATCTCACCACTGGTGAACCTCAGAGCTCTAGCTGAGGAACACACACACACAAAGGGCAGATATGATCAACCCAATACCTTCATCTGCCAGTGGAGCCTAGCACGCATGCTGAGTATTTTTCTTTTCCGTCATAATCAATCAATTTTCAATGCTCGTGTCATATAAACGGGGAAAAAACTTGAGTCATCTGACGGACAGAAAATAAATATAATCTACCTAACAACCCGACAAAACAAAACAAAAACGCAGTCATTCAAGCTCACCAAAAAAAAAGCTCTGGTCCCACGGTTTGTTTTTAAAAAAAACATCAAATATTTCATAAAATAAAAACGACAATAAGTTACACAATCTAATGCCTTGTTTTTCAGCCGCTTGCAAGCAGATGACCCTTTATCAAACTGATGATTTTCCGATATATATTTAAAAACCCCCACACAGAATCGCTTGCTTTTTGAGCGCAGTGTACACATCTAAGACAGAAGACACAGCCACAGAAGTTGCATCAGGAATGTCACACACACGCTCTCTCTCTCTCTTTCTCACTCACACACACATACACACACAACCTACCATCCTGCTCACTACTCACAAGGTCGCTGACCATAGCACCATTGAACGTGCACTGGTGCTGTTACTTTTTCCCCTATGGCGGAATCTCTCAGTCTGTATACTATTCCCATAAAATACAAATTCTGTGCTGGACACTGTCTTTTCTTTTCTTATAAAAACATTTTCTGATCTCTCTCAGACTCATTTTCCTTTTTTTTTGGTGTCCCTTACTTTTTACTTTTCGTCGATCTTGACAGTCAATTGATCTGCATTTTTTTCCCTCCCTCTCCCCCCTCCACAAAGGAGACAGTTTATCTTTATGTGCCCCTTCTGGTCAGACTGTCAAAGAAGCGTACACTCCAACGCAAAGGAAGACAAGCGTGCTCTGCACAGGTCTATGAGGACTAGCCTGCCTATGGCAGCAGTCTGCCTTGTGTTGTAGATACCTTCCAGCTCTCGCAGTACAGCTCAGAGTGGAGCTGGACCTGCCCAGTCCTCTTCCACTAGGGAAAAGAACCACACAAACAAACAGAAGTGGGAAGATGGGCTGTTGAATGACCAGCCTCTTGAGCGTCTCTTCATCCATCATGAACGGTGAAGAGTGCTGTTATTAGTCACTGCCGAATCTCAAAGCAGCTCTCTGATTGTGAAGGCTGGAAAACTGGATCAGAAGCCTGCCGGGACTACTGCAGTCTCTACAACACTGGGTCACTGCAGTCTCTACTACAACACTGGGTCATTACCAGAACTGCTGTAGTCTCTACTACAACACTGGGTCATTACCAGAACTACTGCAGTCTCTACTACAACACTGGGTCATTACCAGAACTACTGCAGTCTCTACAACACTGGGTCATTACCAGAACTACTGCAGTCTCTACAACACTGGATCATTACCAGAACTACTGCAGTCTCTACAACACTGGGTCATTACCAGAACTACTGCAGTCTCTACTACAACACTGGGTCATTACCAGAACTACTGCAGTCTCTACTACAACACTGGGTCATTACCAGAACTAATGCAGTCTCTACTACAACACTGGGTCATTACCAACTACTGCAGTCTCTACAACACTGGGTCATTACCAGAACTACTGCAGTCTCTACAACACTGGGTCATTACCAGAACTACTGCAGTCTCTACTACAACACTGGGTCACTAACTAACAGGACTGCTGCAGTCGCTACTACAACACTGGGTCACTGCAGTCTCTACTACAACACTGGGTCACTGCAGTCTCTACTACAACACTGGGTCACTGCAGTCTCTACTACAACACTGGGTCACTGCAGTCTCTACAACACTGGATCATTACCAGAACTACTGCAGTCTCTACAACACTGGGTCATTACCAGAACTACTGCAGTCTCTACTACAACACTGGGTCATTACCAGAACTACTGCAGTCTCTACTACAACACTGGGTCATTACCAGAACTACTGCAGTCTCTACTACAACACTGGGTCATTACCAGAACTACTGCAGTCTCTACTACAACACTGGGTCATTACCAGAACTACTGCAGTCTCTACTACAACACTGGGTCATTACCAGAACTACTGCAGTCTCTACTACAACACTGGGTCATTACCAGAACTACTGCAGTCTCTACTACAACACTGGGTCATTACCAGAACTACTGCAGTCTCTACTACAACACTGGGTCATTACCAACTACTGCAGTCTCTATTACAACACTTGGTCATTACCAACTACTGCAGTCTCTACTACAACACTGGGTCATTACCAGAACTACTGCAGTCTCTACTACAACACTGGGTCATTGCAGTCTCTACAACACTGGGTCACTAATTAACAGGACTACTGCAGTCTCTACTACAACACTGGGTCATTACCAGAACTACTGCAGTCTCTACTACAACACTGGGTCATTACCAGAACTACTGCAGTCTCTACTACAACACTGGGTCATTACCAGAACTACTGCAGTCTCTATTACAACACTGGGTCACTAACTAACAGGACTGCTGCAGTCGCTACTACAACACTGGGTCACTGCAGTCTCTACTACAACACTGGGTCACTGCAGTCTCTACAACACTGGATCATTACCAGAACTACTGCAGTCTCTACAACACTGGGTCATTACCAGAACTACTGCAGTCTCTACTACAACACTGGGTCATTACCAGAACTACTGCAGTCTCTACTACAACACTGGGTCATTACCAGAACTACTGCAGTCTCTACAACACTGGGTCATTACCAGAACTACTGCAGTCTCTACTACAACACTGGGTCATTACCAGAACTACTGCAGTCTCTACTACAACACTGGGTCATTACCAGAACTACTGCAGTCTCTACTACAACACTGGGTCATTACCAGAACTACTGCAGTCTCTACAACACTGGGTCATTACCAGAACTACTGCAGTCTACTACAACACTGGGTCATTACCAGAACTACTGCAGTCTACTACAACACTGGGTCATTACCAGAACTACTGCAGTCTACTACAACACTGGGTCATTACCAGAACTACTGCAGTCTACTACAACACTGGATCATTACCAGAACTACTGCAGTCTCTACTACAACACTGGGTCATTACCAGAACTACTGCAGCCTCTACTACAACACTGGGTCATTACCAGAACTACTGCAGTCTCTATTACAACACTGGGTCACTAACTAACAGAACTACTGCAGTCTCTACAACACTGGGTCACTGCAGTCTCTACAACACTGGGTCATTATCAGAACTACTGCAGCCTCTACTACAACACTGGGTCATTACCAGAACTACTGCAGTCTCTATTACAACACTGGGTCACTAACAGAACTACTGCAGTCTCTACAACACTGGGTCACTGCAGTCTCTACAACACTGGGTCATTATCAGAACTACTGCAGTCTCTACAACACTGGGTCATTATCAGAACTACTGCAGTCTCTACAACACTGGGTCATTACCAGAACTACTGCTGTCTCTACTACAACACTGGGTCACTAACAGGACTACCACAGTCTATACAACACTGGGTCACTAACTAACAGGACTACCGCAGTCTCTACTACAACACTGGGTCAGGACTGCTGCAGTCTCTACTACAACACTGGGTCAGGACTGCTGCAGTCTCTACTACAACACTGGGTCACTGCAGTCTCTACAGACACAGAGCCTGAATAAGAACGCGTGAGGAACTAAATCTCTGCTTCTGTCCTCCTCATCACCAGAAAGGCAAATCCCTATTTCCACGAATCATTCAGAAACGCCCCCTAACTTTATCTTTTTCTTCCATTTTCTTCATCTTCAACAGAAGTTGGGAACACATCATTTAACAACTGTTACTTTTTTTTTCGGGGGGGGGGGGGGGGGGGGGGGGGGGAAGAGAGGCGGGAAGAGTACTTCTAGTTTTCATTCCAGCAGCCAATTTGATTTCTACAAACAAAAATAAAAAAGAAGAAGAAAAAAAAAAAAAAGAGACCAGACAAAACAGTGGCCATCTCTCAACAACCACACTGCATTGCTTCAGCAAACCCCACTGCCACCTCTTTGGTCCATACTCGGGAATACAGTCATTGTTCAAAGCATCGGCATTTCTGATGTTTGACATGAGCAAAGTACAATATATATATATATAGTCAACAACGCATGCACGCGCACATACACATGTATACACACACAATAGCCAAAGGACGACACAACACAACAGCTGTGGTCATTTTGAAGGAAAAAACTGAGTGAATATGAAGAAAAAGAAACTCTGAAAAACTGTGTCGCACACATACTGCATAATATATATGGACTCCTCGTTTTGCACCATCTACATGACAGATCCACACTGGTGAAGAATCGTTTCTCTCTTTCAAACACAAACTCACTCCTGGTCATTTTCAACAACAACATAAATTGTTCAGGGTATCTATCTTCTCTTGGTGTAAAACTCTTGTCAAGTTTTCACAAACAATATTCTGTTGTTGTTTTGCTTTTTGTTGCACATACATGTCTGTGTATTAAATAAACATTCCATGATTTTCTGTTTAACTTTTTTTTTTTTCGGGGGGGGGGGGGGGATTATAGTTATTTACAATCACTTGATAAGCGTCAACTTGATTTGTGTTTATATTAATTTGTGATTTATGCATATCAGACAAAACCTGGATGATGTATAAGTCATAATGCAAATGTACCAAAGTCATTATAAAAGAAATACATACATACATACAAAGCATTGGTAATTTAAATATCCTCCCCCCTTCCCTCCCCTACCCCCCAAAAAAACAAACAAAAAAACCGAAGACCATTAACTGTTCATCATAAAATCAACTTCACGTCTTTGCTGGCGCTACCTCGGAGACTCTCCGACTTGTCAAAGTCGATGGTGGCGTAGGACAGGGGCACCATCTTTTCCTCCACCGCCGCTGCCGAAGAAGAGTGCCTGCTCCTGCTGCGCGGCGACCGCACCCCTTCCCCAGGATCCCCCAGACTGTCCGTGGAACTCAGGTCCAGCTTTGCGTAGTGCAGGCCCTCCTGACCTTCCGAGGTGGTCGACCCCGACCCCGACCCCAACCCCCCGACGTGAGGGGACTGCGACGAGGGCTCTTTGGCGTGTGATGACAACGACGATGATGTTGGCAGCGGTGGTGGTGGCTGTGGCGGCTGTGGCTGCTGCTGGGACAGAGCGTTGCTGGGGAAGGGGGCCTGCTGGTGGCTGCCGCTGAGGTCTGCCATGCTGTGGCGGGTGTCGGTGCTGCTGTTGATGGAGGCCATGCCCGGGTCAGGGCCGGTCACCACACTGCTGCTGCTGCCGCTCTTTCCTGGGGAACGAATGAGAATATCTATCATATCTCTCTATATATATGTATATGTATAACATGTTGTATGGTAGCGCTGCCAGTGGGGTTTTTCCTGGGGGTGTATGTTCCTTGGATAGAGATCTGAGGTTTTTAGCAATGGTGAGATCTTTGTGTATGCGACTGTTTTTTTACTCACCATCAAGGCAGCCGCATTCTGACTTCGGGGACGGCACTGAACTAGAAGTGTCTGTACTGGGTCACTGCAGTCGTCTACAACACTAAGTCAAGTGTCCAGTGTAGTGTACAGTCAAGTGTCTGTACTGGGTCACTGCAGTCGTCTACAACACTAAGTCAAGTGTCCAGTGTAGTGTACAGTCAGGTGTCTGTACTGGGTCACTGCAGTCGTCTACAACACTAGGTCAAGTGTCCAGTGTAGTGTACAGTCAAGTGTCTGTACTGGGTCACTGCAGTCGTCTACAACACTAGGTCAAGTGTCCAGTGTAGTGTACAGTCAAGTGTCTGTACTGGGTCACTGCAGTCGTCTACAACACTAGGTCAAGTGTCCAGTGTAGTGTACAGTCAAGTGTCTGTACTGGGTCACTGCAGTCGTCTACAACACTAGGTCAAGTGTCCAGTGTAGTGTACAGTCAAGTGTCTGTACTGGGTCACTGCAGTCGTCTACAACACTAAGTCAAGTGTCCAGTGTAGTGTACAGTCAGGTGTCTGTACTGGGTCACTGCAGTCGTCTACAACACTAAGTCAAGTGTCCAGTGTGGTGTACAGTCAAGTGTCTGTACTGGGTCACTGCAGTCGTCTACAACACTAAGTCAAGTGTCCAGTGTGGTGTACAGTCAGGTGTCTGTACTGGGTCACTGCAGTCGTCTACAACACTAAGTCAAGTGTCCAGTCAAGTGTCTGTACTGGGTCACTGCAGTCGTCTACAACACTAAGTCAAGTGTCCAGTGTGGTGTACAGTCAGGTGTCTGTACTGGGTCACTGCAGTCGTCTACAACACTAAGTCAAGTGTCCAGTGTGGTGTACAGTCAAGTGTCTGTACTGGGTCACTGCAGTCGTCTACAACACTAAGTCAAGTGTCCAGTGTAGTGTACAGTCAGGTGTCTGTACTGGGTCACTGCAGTCGTCTACAACACTAGGTCAAGTGTCCAGTGTAGTGTACAGTCAAGTGTCTGTACTGGGTCACTGCAGTCGTCTACAACACTAGGTCAAGTGTCCAGTGTAGTGTACAGTCAAGTGTCTGTACATGGGTCATGCAGTCGTCTACAACACTAGGTCAAGTGTCCAGTGTAGTGTACAGTCAAGTGTCTGTACTGGGTCACTGCAGTCGTCTACAACACTAGTCAAGTGTCCAGTGTAGTGTACAGTCAAGTGTCTGTACTGGGTCACTGCAGTCGTCTACAACACTAAGTCAAGTGTCCAGTGTAGTGTACAGTCAGGTGTCTGTACTGGGTCACTGCAGTCGTCTACAACACTAAGTCAAGTGTCCAGTTGGTGTACAGTCAGGTGTCTGTACTGGGTCACTGCAGTCGTCTACAACACTAAGTCAAGTGTCCAGTGTGGTGTACAGTCAGGTGTCTGTACTGGGTCACTGCAGTCGTCTACAACACTAAGTCAAGTGTCCAGTGTGGTGTACAGTCAAGTGTCTGTACTGGGTCACTGCAGTCGTCTACAACACTAAGTCAAGTGTCCAGTGTGGTGTACAGTCAGGTGTCTGTACTGGGTCACTGCAGTCGTCTACAACACTAAGTCAAGTGTCCAGTGTGGTGTACAGTCAAGTGTCTGTACTGCGTGGGCACAGTTACTGGCTTGGCTGTTATTAGGGAGTATCAAAGCATTTTGGGTTTTAAGCTTTTATGGGCTTTTTTTTTGGGGGGTGGAGGGGGTGGAAGGGGGGAGGTGGAAGGGGGAGGTTTGTTTTGGTTTTACACTTTCTTCTGTTCACTAAGGTTGGGGTTTTTTGGGGGACGGGGGGTGGGGGTGGGGGGTTGTTGAAGTTGTTTGTTTTGTTGTTTGGTTTGTTGTTGTTGTTGGTGGGGGTTTTTTTTTTTTTTTTGGGGGGGGGTTGGTTAGTAGATTGGGTTAGAGGTGTCTTTGTATTTAAGCAAGTGGGTTGTCTGACTTGGGAGTTTGTTGTTGTTTATGTTTTTCAAATGGTTGCAAGGACAAATTATAAAAAAAGAATTTCTCACATGAAAAGAAAGATTGCAATTGACAATGAAGAAAGATTTCTATTGCACTTGTTCACAAAGATATTACAATGACATGCTCTGAGAGTCAAGCTATTCACAAAAAAGAACAACAGTCCCCTACCCCCAGCTTTTTTTTTTTTATCACTTTCAATAATGCAAAACACTATGGGCTAAGGTCAAAAGACTTTCAAGACATACATTCACCAAAATCAGTTACCATAATTTTTATTCTGTCAGGAACTTAAGACAGAGAGTGAGAGGGGAGGGAGGGAGGGAAGCTCGACATAAAAAAACCCACCTCCAACAGACTGCGCAATTCCAATACTGCCGCTGCTGTTGTGCCGACCCCGCCCACGACCTCCTGAGGTGAAGGACACTGAGGGCACACTGTCCAACGGCATCACTCCGGGCCCACGGTTGCTGAGCGACGACGGATCACAGGTGGTCGTCTGACCCTCGTTGGACGCACTGCAGGTCTCGGCCCTGGCTGTGCCAAGGGCAGCACTCACACCCGCGCCAAGCTTGTCCGCTGCACTGGTGGGCTCACACGCGCTGTTGGTGCCCTCTCCACCCGCACTGGAGGTAGACGTTTTGCCGCTAGACCTCCGCCTCCTTCGCCCGTCCGGCCCCGAGCCTTTCCTGCCTACAGCCGCCGTTGACGCAGGCTGACAGTGGTCACCGCCACCGCTTGAGGACTGGGGCGAGGAAGAGGTCTGCGCTGAAGACACTGGGTGTGCTTGGCAGGAGGATGAAGCCCTGCCCTCCACTGACGCTGTGCTGGGTGGGGCTGAAGGGATGGAGGGCACGATTTCAGGGACAGGGGGAACCGCGGCACAATCGGGTACGGGAACGCCCGGTTTCGCGGGATCAAAAAGCATGTAGCCGCTGTCACCAGCCGGCGCTGGCGGCAGTTCCGACTGCTCCGGCGGCACCCGCACAGGGGGCTGATGGGAAGGGGCCGGTGTGGAAGATGATGAACAGCAGGAAGGCAGGGGTAACACTGGAGGCACGGCTGTCAAAGACAGGGCGCGCAGGAGATCCTGCGACACGAACGTCACCGGGACGCGGCTCTCGGCAGAGGGCGGTGGTGCAGACTGCGACCCACACTGACCAGCGCTGTCCTCTGACCTTGACCCTGCTCTGCACGGCGCCGACCCGGGCATAGCCGTGACGCTGGCAGAGCAGGCTTCAGACCGGCCCAGCTCACACACACAGTCTCCCCCCGCCACCGACTGCTGCTGCTGTGGAGTGAAGGGCGAGGGGACGGGCACGGCCGGGGCAGATGTCAGCCAGGCCTCTGCTTCACGGCACACCTGGTGAGGGAAGACCACAGGCAGAGGTGTGGCCAGGGCGGGCTTGCTGGGGGCAGGGAGCGGGCCGGCTGAAGCAGGCTGACCCCCCGCTGCTGCGGAGGTCAGGAAGGGGCCAGCGCCGGGGACCTGACCGCTGTCCACCACACTCCTGCCCGACTCCGGGTCAGCAGGGTCAGGGTCAGCCACCAGGGCAGGACTGCAGTCTTCCCCGCTTCTGCACCTCCTGGCCCCTCGCTTCTTCGTGGGCTTGATCACCGTGAACACCTTCCCCTGACCGCTTCCGCCACCCCCTCCCCCCACGGTCATGGGCAGGTAACTGCTGCTGCTGCTGCTGCTGGTGGCTGGAATGGCTGGGACGCGCTGGCTGGAGGGAACGTGGCCCGGCTCAAAGCCCACGTAGGCCTCCGCTGCGGCGGTGTCCTCCTGAGCTGGAATGGCGTCAGTGCGGGCGCGGGGCATCTTGAAGCTGCCCGAGGAGTGGGAGGAGTCGCTGTCCGACTTGGCGGAGGCTGGGGTGAACTCTACGTACTCGTCATTGCCGTCCAGCGAGCTGGGGGGAGTGGGCGACTTCCTCAGCAGCTTGCCCGGCTTGGAGGCGCTGATGCCGAACGTCTTGGAAAAGGAGCTGGATTTTTGCCTGGCGGCTTTGGACAAGTCTTTGCTCTTCTTACGAAAATCTCGGCCCAGGCTGCCAAACTGCTGACCCCCCGTGGTGGCATACAGAGCTCCTCCTCCTCCGCTGCTTTGCTGGGAAGGTTCTGGGTTCTTGGAGCCGTGTTTCCCCGAGTCGCCATGACCGCGCCGCAAAGAGAAAATCCCTCCGCGCTTCTTCCCCTCTTTGCCCGAGCCAGGCCGCTTCTTGAGGTTTGGAGGACTGGGAGCGTCGGGCACGTTCTCCTTCCCTGCAGCAGCAGCACTGCTGGCGGCAGCAGGCTGGTACATGATGTAGGTGTCCGGGCTGTCTGAGGGGTGCGGCAGGCGTGGCGGGGACTCCTTCTTCCCCACGCCGTCAGCTGCATCGAAGTTGACGTAGACCGAGTCCCTGGCAGAGGTGGGGGTCCCAAAGGAGGAGGAGGAGGAGGGGGAGGGGGAGGAGGAGTGCACGACCACCTCCCCCTGGGGGGGTAGCTTCTCCCCGCCGGCCGGCCTGAAGCTGTGGGGGGAGCGGTGCGTGCCCTTGGTCATGTCCATGTAGCCCTCGTGCTTCCTCAGCGACATGTCAACGTAGCCCTCATGCTCCCAGGGGTGGCTGCTGCTGCTGCTGCTGCTGCTGCTGGGGGCCGGGACGGGAATGGGGGGCTGGGGGGAGGGCGTGACGCGTCTGTCGCCGCCGCTCATGTCCATGTAGCCCCCCGAGGTGCTGGTGTTGTTGTTGAGCTGCGACGTCTTGGTCAGCACTTCCTGCGACAGCTTCTTGAGGGACTCGCTGGAGGAGGCCCTGAGGGAGTCCAGGGATCCCTGGGAGGAGGCAGCGGCGGCGTTGAGCGACCTGAGCGTGGCCGCGGTCACCTCGTGGGTCAGCCGCTCCTTGCACTCGGCCAGCATCCTGTGGCGCCGCAGCGGCCTGGTGCCCTGCCCGTGGCTGGAGGAGCGCGGCCGGTGACTCTGCTGACCCTGACCCCCCACGCCCCCACTGTGCGGCAGCCCGAAGCTGGAGGCGGCGCAGGGGCGGTAACTGTAGCTGTCGCTGGCCGTGCGCGGGCGGTAAAAGTCCAGCTCCATGAAGGCGTCCGAGTCGTCCGACTTGAGGGACACGCTGAGGGGGCTGGCACTGGGGGTGGTGGTGGTGGTGGGGGTGGGGGACTCCATGTTGCTGCTCCTCCCGCTGCGAAGGGGGTGGGGGTGGGGGTGGACGAGGTGGGGGGCGCTGCAGCTGCGGCCGTTGTCGGACACCTTCTTGGCGCCGGACATGTCCATGTAGCCGCTGGCTAAGGTCTGATGCTGCAGCTGCTGATGCTGGTGGTGCGTCAGCGTCGTTGTCGTGGCCTTGACCGGCCGCGAGCCCAGGGAGTAGGTGCGCTGCGGGGGCATGGAGAAGTCGCTGCCGTCGTCAGACAGCATGCAGCGCACGCGGTCAGGCTTCAGCTCGCTGGTGGCGGCGCTGGGGTAGGAGCTGGCGTTGAAGGGCGGGGACATGGGCACGTAACCCTCGTTGCCTGAACACGCACACACACATTCACACACACACATTCACACACACACACACACACAACACAACACAACACACGCACGCACACACACACAACACGGCGTTACTTGCTGATCATGGCTCTTACTGGTTTCTTATCTCAAAAATAAAATCTTCTTTTTGTTTGGATTTTTTGTGTGTGTGTGGTAAAGTAAAAACCTTTCCTGTCATCTTGACAGTTCTTCATACCAGCCATCAGTTCAATTTCAGAGCCTCTGCTACACAGCCCACCAAAACTCGTCTGTGTGTCCTTGAATAACAAAATTGTTCCACACAGTCATTCAGGATACAACTCTTGATTTCACATTCCACTTTCTCAAAAAATTGCTAACAAGAGAATCGACTTAAAGAATATTATCATATCCCCCCACCCCCACCCCCCCTCACCATTTCTTCTCCTTAAACCGACATTGATAGAATTTTTTTTCAGACTAGATTCTCAACGAGAGAGACCCTTTTCCACTGTCAAATCAATAACCCTAACTAATTTCTCCGACCCTAAGAACCTACTGTGGCAAAAATCTCATTCTTTTCTTCCCTCAGCAACCCCCCCCCCCCCCCCCCCAACCCACCCTTTCCAACACAACAACAACAAAAAGATAAAAAACAAAAGACAAACAACAACTTTAAAAAAAAACAACAACACAGAAAAACCCACCCACCCACAAAAAATAAACCCCACAATACCCCCACCACCACCACCACTACCACCACCAACAACAACAACACCAACACACAGGACGAACAGACTGTCCCTTCAACCAAGCTGCACAGAAGACACCACCACGACAACACACCACGACACACTACAGCAGCCAAACGGGCTGCACAGTCAGCCCGGCGACTTACTTCCCCCTTCCTTGACAGGGGGCAGCATGCTGTGCGCGGTCATTTCCAGGTAGCCGTGCTCCAGGTGGGTGGGGTGGATGGGGATGGGGGCGGAGCAGGAGCGGGGGGTGGTGGTGGCGGCGGCGGAGGTCATGGCCATGTAGGTGGAGCCCGGGTCAGGCCGACCCCCGTCCTTTGCTATCTCCGCGGCTGTGGGAGAGAGAGAGAGACAGAGACAGAGAGAGAGAGAGAGACAGAGAGAGAGAGAGTGAGAGAAGGGACATTATCAGTAAATGATATGTTCTGGATATTTTTTCTTCTTCATTGAACACTCAGACAGCAGCTAACTGTTGTCCGTCATAATTATAAGCAAAAATGTATTGCCCTGCTGTTAAGCACCTGACACGTCAGGCCCAGCGCATCCAACTTCAGCAGCGGTTTTTTTTGGGTTTTTTTGAAAAAAAAGAATGTCTTTTTGTTTGTTTTTTGTTTCTTGTTACGTGTTTTTTTGTTTGTTTTTAAATGCATTGTCACTCATTTTATTGCCATGCATTCTCACATACTTTCATTGTCATACGCTCTCACATTGTCAGACACTGTTACACTTACACACACCCACCCACATACACACCTATATATATCTATCTATAAATATCTATGAATATATATATATATATATATGTATATATATATAGAGAGATATAGATATATATATATAGATATATATATAGAGAGAGATCTATATATCTATATATATATATATATATCTATACATGCACAACGAGCATGTTCTTGTTAAGATAACGTAATGCTCTATGTTTTCAGAGAATGTGGCGTTTCATGACCGAAAACAAAGTGCCAGCTTTTCCAAGAGATCAAGCTTCTAAAAGTAAAAAAATGTACTTTTTGAAAGGAGGAGCAACAAAGTCCAACAATCAAGTGACCACCAAACACCAGAAACAAACACAGTTGCTTCCCTTGGACCATGGACCGGTCATGCATGCACATGTGGACTTTCCTTGCCATGCTCAATAATATAATGGGGAGGCAGGGGGAGGGGAGGGACCCCCAACCCCCAGGAGGGACATCCTCCATCTTTTCCACTCTTCCTCTTCTTCTTCCTTGAACGCTCAGACAGCAACTACTGTTGTCTGTCACATGAGCAAAAATGCGTGGCGCTGCCGTTAACTACCTGACAAAATCAGGCCCAGCGCATCCGACTTCGGCATGGGAGAGAAGTGTAATTTTATAAGTCTTTCAGGGGGGAAAAAAAAGGCAGGAGAATGGACCAAGAAGGCAGAAAATAAGACAAGGAGGTGGTGACAAGAAGAAAAGGAACGAGGCAGAAACAAAGAGAGGGATAGAAAAGAGGGGATTCGTAGCACAGAATTTCCAGAAGATGGAGATGCTAATTTATACCGAGAGGCCCCCTGACATCATCCCCACAAGGAGGTTTTCCACTCTTCTGAGGCACTTTGCAGGCGCTGACGTCTTTCATGGCGTTCTGCAGCTTTTTGCTCTCTCTCTGGACCACCCAACCAGCCAAACAAAGCAAAACACGGCAAAAACGCAACAACAACAACAGCAGCAGCATAACCAACAAAAAAAACCTGTGGGCAAACCTTTCTGGATGCTGGGTGCCATGTCCATGTACCCCCTGTTGGAAGGGGTGGGTGGGGTGGCGGTGCCAGGGTTCATCTCCATGTAACACTCCCCTCCCTGGCTGTCTGTCTCGTCCCAGTCCAACTGCAAACCACCTGCACACACAGACACACAGATAGGGGACGGGATAGCCTGGTGGTTAGAGTGATGTGCTCGTCATCTGCTGACCCGACCGGGGTTCGAATCTCGTTCAAGAGGATTTTTTTCCTCTGGAGTTATTAACATCAGTGCCGACTCCACTCTCCCCAAAAAGTCCTTCGGGTGAGACTATAAACCGAGGTCCCGTGTATGAACGCACGCAGAACATCTTGAGAACACGTTAAAAACCAGTTCCGCTTTTCGGATGATCATGACTATGCCATTGTGTGCCAGTGGGAACGGATGACAAAATTTACAAAACTGTATACACACGGGGACTAGATGTTTAAAAAAAAGCGCATGAGTGTTTATTCCTTTATCCTTGATATAAAAGAATAAAATAAAAACAGAAAAAACACACACATATACCAACACACACACACCACAGTGTGCCATTTCTGTTGTTCATACTACAGCTACCTTCTAGGGGGCGGGATAGCAAAGTGGTTCTTACAGCGTTGTGCTCGCTAATGTGACGGCCCTGGATCGAGCCACCAGCAACAATCTTGCTCAAGGAGATTATCCCCCTGGAGTTCACATCAGTACCGACTCCACTCTCACACAAGTTCTTTGGATGAGACTATAAACCAAGACTCCACATACAGATGCATGTAGAACATCTTGCACACACGGTGAAACCCATTCTGCCTTTCGGAAGAGTAGGCCATTGAGTGCTAGTAGGAATGGATGACCAAATTTAAAAAAACAAACAAAAATGCATGCACACTGGTGTGGTGTAGACATCATCCCTAGAGTTGGAATGCTGAACACCACTACCTTAATGGAGGGTAAAGATCCACCCTGTATCTGTCACAAGACCTCTCTTGCATGCGTGTGTGCATGCATGCATGTGTGTGTCTGTCTGTCTCTCATCCATGTCATGATGATTATCTGGGCTGTTGTGAATTGTTTTCCTCATCGTGGTTGAATAATGTGTTTGTGCCCAGTCCCCTCCCTACTGTACCTTTGTGAATGGGCTTGAAAGCTTAGGGGGACGGGATAGCCTAGTGGTTAGAACATTGCGCTCACAATCTGACGACCCGGGTTCTATTCCCGTTCAAGGGGATATTTTCCCCTGGAATTAACATCAGTGCAGACTCCACTCTCCCCAAAAGTCTATGAGACTATAAACCGAGGCCCTATGTGTGAACGCATGCAGAACATCTTGCGCACATGTTAAATCTTGTTCCGCTTTTCGTAAGAGTAGGCCATTGTGTGCTGGTGGGAACGGATGACAAAATTTACAAAACGCATACACACGGGGACTGGATGTAAAAAAGCACATAAGTGCTTATTCCATTATCCTCGATATAAATAAATAAATTAAATAAATAAATAAACCACAATAAACCATTGTCATTGTTATTCTCTCTCCCTCCCTCTCCCCCCCCCCCCCCCCCCCCCCCCCTCTCTCTCTCTCAATCTTTACCTGGAGAAATGAGGTCGGAACTGTCTTCCAAACCCAGGGAGGTGTCCCAGTCTGACTCCTCCTGCACTGCAGGCCTCATCTTCCTGCTGCAACAACAACACCACAACATATTAACATAACACATCACACAACCGTCAGCAACAGCTTTTCTTGTAGATCTTTGTATAGCTTTTCTTGTAGATCTTTGTATAATATATATATATATATATATATATATATATATATATATAGTATTCTTGTAAGGAATGCACTACCAAACGTGTGTGGGAAGGACTGGACTGAGAAGTATAGATTGACCTATGGCCTCTCAGTAACAGTGATGAATGTGAGTATTGTTGGTGAGTGTGTGTGTTGTGTGTGTGTATGTATGTGTGTGTGTGAGTGTGTGCGTGAACAAAA
Organism: Rapana venosa; assembly: GCA_028751875.1. Taxonomy (NCBI): domain Eukaryota; kingdom Metazoa; phylum Mollusca; class Gastropoda; order Neogastropoda; family Muricidae; genus Rapana; species Rapana venosa. Next base: position 26,912,043 of record CM054166.1, read on the forward strand.
TGATATTTCAATCAATGTTTTTACACATCATATATAACTATGCACACACGAACGCATGCACAGATGCACATATACACACCACAAACACACAGGTATCACCACCACCACCTCCCCCCACACACCCCACTCCCTTCCTTCCCCATCCAACCTCTCTCTCTCTCGCACCCACCCACACTTATGCACAGACATCCACCCACACACATGCACCCCCCCCCCCCCCCCCCCTCATCCTCTCTCTCTCTCACACACTCTCTCTCACACACACACACACACACACACACACACACACACACACACACACACACACAAAACACACACACACACACACACACACACACTACTCACAGACTGTGGTCGTCACACATAGCGGCCAAACAGGGACGGGAGACTTTGGAATCGTTGCTGTTGGACCGCAAACGGTGCGCCTCCATGTTGTGTGCGTCCATGAACCTGTCACAACACAACACAACACATCATAACACACACACACATAACCACAGATGCACACTTCTGTCATCTCAATCTGCTGTACTCAGCAGATTTCCAGGGGAGGAGGGATAGCTAAGTGGTTAGATCATCAGAATTGTGACGAATGGTTCCTAGAGGGCACAGGTTCCAGTCTAGACTCTGTTTCATACAGTTACTGACACACACATCTAGTTTTCCTAGCAGATTTCAGAGGGGAGGGGAGGGATAGCTTAGTGGTTAGACCATCAGAACTGTGAAGGACGAATCTCAGAGCGCTGAGGTTCCAGTCTAGAATCTGTCACATACAGCCACTGACGCACACACATCTAGTTTTCCTAGCAGATTTCATTTCTGGGGAGAGGTTTCAGCAGCTTAGTGGTTAAGTAAAACTGTCAGAATCGTGACCTGGAGACTTACTCTAGGACTGAGGTTCAAGTTTACAATCTGCCACATACAGTTATGTTACTGAGGCACACATCTGTTGTCTCAAATCTACTATGATGACGGACCCCGTGGCCGAGTGGTAAAGACCGTTCGACTTCAAACCCACTGGTCAATGAAGTCTGGGTTCGTATCTTGGCAGCATCCAGTGAATTAAGGGTGAGGATTTTTACAATCTCCCAAAACAACTTCACGTGCAGACCTGCCAGTGCCTTGATTCCATTTGTGTTTATAATCATGCAGAAGATCACACATGCACGTTAAAGATCCCGTCGTTCATGTCAGCGTTCAGCAGGTTATGGGAACACGAACCAAGTCAGCAAATGTCCCCCGAAGTCAAAATATGGCTACCTTCATGGTGGGAAAAAAACAGTCACAAACAGAGAAAATATCATCATTGGTGAGCCACATAGCTCTAGCTGAGAAAAAACAAAACAAAAAACAAATCAAACAAAAAACAAACCAACAAATCGAGAGAGACAGAGAGAGAGACAGAGAGAGGGGGAGAGAGAGAGAGGAGAGAGAGAGAGAGAGAGAGAGAGAACAGACAGACTGACAGAGACAGAGACAGACAAGACAGGCAGAGAGAGAGAGAGAAAACAGACAGACGGACAGAGACAGAGACAGACAAGACAGGCAGACAGAGAGGGCTATTATACAAAGCACAGCCCAATTTCTTTTCACTCTAGAATGACTCATGAGTAAACAAACGGTTAAAAAAAAAAAAAGCAAAAAAAAAGCTGGTTCTTTAAATATCCAGTCCTTCTACTTTGGGAACAAATCCACCCATATCTGACAGTTTGACAAAAAAAGTCTCTGTCACTTGTGATTGGAGGTTTAAACATTTCGGATAAAAATAATAATAATAATATATTAAGCCTGTGTGTGTACGTGTGTGTGTGTGTGTGTGTTAGTGTGTGTGTGTGTGTTAGTGTGTGTGTGAGAGTGTGTTGGTGTGTGTGTGTGTTAGCGGTGTGTTAGTGTGTGTGTGTAAGTGTGTGTGTACGTGTGTGTATGAGTGTGTGCGTGTGTGCATGTATTGTATGCATGTGTGCATGTGTGTGTGTAATGGGTGTGTCTAGTTACACCTGAGGGCTATTTACATGTGCGTGTGTGTGTGTGTGTGTGTGTGCGTAAGTGTTTGCACATGTGTGGAGAAATGTGAAAAACATGCGAATTTGTTTTGTAGGTGGGGGGAGTAAGAGAGTGTCTGTAGTGTGGTAAGTAAACACATACAGACATTTTTACCTGCTGGGGGAAATGGGAGGGGGCAGAAACTGTGAAAAAGAGAGGGATGTACGTAAATAGATATATATCTAAGAGAGAGAGAGACAGAAACTGAGAAAGACAGAGAGACAGAGAGAGGGGGGGAGAGACAGGGAGAGAGGAGGAGGGTGGGGGGGGGGGGGGGGGGGGGGGGGGGGGGGGGAGAGAAAGAGAGAGAGACTGTGACAGAGACAGACAGACAGACAGAGACTGAGAGAGTATCAGCAGTGAACAGAAAATAAGGATTAAATTTTACATCTAAATCTGGCATCAGCAAAATCACAAGTCAACAAGGAAACTAATAGCAACTGCAAAAATAAATTGCATGTTGCATAGAATGACGAGAGAGAGAGAGACAGACAGAGAGAGAGTCAGAGAGAGAGAAATAGAGAGAGAGAGAGTGTGTGTGTGTGTGTACACATACGTCATTGTGCTTATGTGTGTGTGTGTGCGCGCGCGCATGCATGCAGGTAGATGCGCAAGCACATGCACACGTGTGTAAACAGATAAACCTCTCTACAACCTGTATACCTTAAAAATAATAACTGGACCCATATTTTTCTTTTTAAATCTGACCACATATTTTGAAAGGAATATGAGAAATACCTCACAAAATTGACTATTTTCCTTTGAATCTTTAAACCAAACCAAAAAAGAAAATTCAGTCACATGCTTTAATGCAGTGTGGACTTTTAAACATGTTACTGCACACGTAAAGTTGGTTTGAAAAGTGGACTGACTGACTCAGTGATTGTGTGTGTGTGTGTGTGTGTTTGTGACTGCCCCTCTCTGAGTAAGTGAGTAACTGTGTGTGTTTGTGTGTCGTCTGCCTGCCCCCCCCCCCCCCCCCCCCCCCCCCCCCTCCTCTCCCTCCTTCGTAAAATAAAATACTGAAAACTAACACTAACAGCAACAAAGAAAAACAAATTAATTAAGGTCCTTCAAAGACCCCCCCCCCCCCCCCCCCCCCACCTCCCTCCCCTGCGGCCCCCCCCCCCCCCCCCCCCCCCCCCCCCCCCCCCCACCCCCCCCGACACCCCACCCCCCCTAACAACAACACACCCATCCTCACCAACCTCACTCCCTTCTTTCCTTTTTTTTATGTTGTTGTTGTTGTTGTAGTTGTTATTGTAAAGGCATACCTGCTGCTGCTGCTGTATGTATTTAGGGAGGAGGTGTTGTGCGTTTCCTGTTGTAGAGTGTGCATGCTAAGGTTAACCCTGTTAAGGAATGAGGAAGGCTGCGCTGCGCGTTGTCTTTAATTACGATGTTTACTGTCAGCACAGCCACGCTACAGGCCCCACCTGCTAAATCATCCCTAAATGCTGGCATGTTTTGTCCTTAGAGGATTTTTTTTTATGGAAGGGGGGGGGGGGGGGGGGGGGGGGGGTGGGGGGGGTGAGGGAGGGGGGGGTGTTGGAAGGTTGTTTGGGTTTGCATTCTGAGTGTGTGTGTGTGAGGAGTGTGGTTAGGTTGGTGGGTCTTAACTCTTTTTCTGTTGAATGTGACAGTGAGAGGGAAAAATGCGTGTGTGTGTGTGGTGTGGGGGGGGGGGGGGGGGGGGGGGGGGGGGGGGTAGCAGGAGTGTGTGTGTGTGTTTGTGTGTGTGTGCGTGCATTTGTGTGTGTGAGTTTATTTATTATTCATTTATTTATTCTTTTATATCAAGGATAATGGAATAAGCACTTATGTGCTTTTTTACATCCGGTCCCCGTGTGTATGCGGTTTTGTAAATTTTGTCATCCGTTCCCACCGGCACACAATGGCCTACTCTTACGAAAAGCGTAACAGGATTTAACGTGTGCGCAAGATGTTCTGCATGCGTTTGAACACGGGGCCTTGGTTTATAGTTTCATCTGAAGGACTAAGAGAGAGAGGGATAAAAAGAGAGAAAGAGAGAGAGAGGGAGAAAAAGAGAGAGAGACAGAGAGCAGACAGACCAAACAGGCAGACAGACAGGCAGACAGAGACAGACAGACAGGCTGTAAGTGTGTGTGTGTGTATCTGTGTGAGAAAATCAGTGTGTGTGTGTGTGTGTGTGTGTGAGTGTATTTTGTGCATGTATGTCCTGCATGCCTGCTTGAAGTGTGAAAGTGTGTGCGCGTGTATGTGAGTGTGCATGCATGCACACATGCAACGTGCGTGAGAGTGCACACCTAAGTGTGTTCATGCTTGCATGTACATGCATGATGCAAAATGGTTACACACATGGAAAAAACAATCTCACCTACGGTAAATCAATTACTTCTAGCTGAGGAACAATGAAGAATGTTTGATGAGTTAGAGAGCGCTTTGATTTGTTTTTGTGTGTGCAAGATATGGCGCTATATAAATTCCATGTATTATTATTATTATTGTTATTGTGTGTGTGTGTGTGTGTGCGCTGTGTGTGTGTATGTGTGTGTGTTAAGTCAAGTCGAGTCAAGTCAAAATTTATTTCCAGATGGTACATTGAATAAGCAATGCGTGTGTGTGTGTGTGTGTGTGTGTGTGTGTGTGTGTGTGTGCATGTGTGTGCACACGAATGAGTGTGTATGTGTATATATTATTATACATGCACGCAAAGACACACACCCACAAATACAAACACACTCAAATAATATGCACACACACACACACATGCACACACACACACTAACACACACATACGCACACATATACACACACAAACACGCATACACATTCACACACACACTCACACACTTGTCTCATATCAATAATAGTGGAGAGATGTTCAACAGAAGAAAGAACACAAACGCACGCATGCGCGCACACACACACACACATGTATGCCCACATATCCCACCCTGCCTCACTCTCACACACACACACACTCTCACACTCAAACACACCACACACACTCTCTCACACACACATGCATGCATGCACACCGTGCATGCCCACTCACCACCCCACCTCTCACACACAAACACACACCCATACCCAACCCCCCCTCCAGTCCCCCTCCCCATACACACACACACAGACACTCACCCATGAATGTGTGGACTGGAACCAGGGGACACAGCACTGTGTATATGAGAGGTGGACCGTGCTGCCCTCGTGCACACCGACATCGGTCTCTCCACGCGAGGCCGGATCCGATTGGAACTGCAAGACACGAAAAACGAAACTCTAAATAAAATAATCCAACAAATAATAATGCAAAACCCAGGCATGAAAGCCTCTTACACACAGCAAAAGAATGGACAATTTGACACGATTCCACTTTTCACCCAATTCAGTACTGCTGTGTGCTGCGTGTTGGTTAAACAAGCGTTCATTCATTCAATAAAACATGGAGCAAATATAACCTGACGGACAATATCAACCTAGCAACAACAAGGTAGTTGCTTATATTGTGCTCAAGTACATCATCATCAACATTCACATGGCGGCTAATGATCCCTATAAATAATGTTGCATGGTCCCCAGCTTTACACCCTGGGGGTCACCTAGAACATGCACTCCCTGACTCGCTCATCCCACCTGGGAATGAATCACTGTGAGATTGCACACTGGATGAGAAGCTTGTGTATATTCAGACTTTTTAAGTACCTCGGTCCTTGCCATACAGGCAGCCAAACTCCAGCTTCTGAGAACTCAATTTAGTATCATTGAGGTGCTGGATCCTATTTCTTAGGCAGTACATGTGTGTGTGTGTGTGTGTGTGTGTGTGTGTGTTGTGTGTGTGTGTGTGTGTGTGTATGTGTGTGTGTGTGTATGTGTGTGTATGTGTGTGTGTGTGTGTGTGTGTGTGTGTGTGTATGTGTGTGTGTGGTGTGTGTGTGTGTGTATGTGTGTGTGTGTGTGTGTGTGTGCGCGCGGTGTGCGCATGCATGTGTATGTTCAATTTCATTTTACGTCTCTTCACAAGTTGTGATATTAGAGACAGGGGGGGGTGGGGGGGAGGCACACATACTTTGAATACCAGTTGACAAGTAAATGGAAAGCCTGTGTGCGTGTGCATGTGTGTGTGTGCCGTGTATATACATGCATGCATGGGTGCATGCATGTGTGTGCATGCGTGCGTGCATCTGTGTGTTGGGGAGGAGCTGGGACATCTTCCCAACAAGACGACCACAACCACACTTGCGTCATTTTTTCAGCAATTTCCCAGATTTGGTCGACGTTATTAATTAATGCATTGTGTTGTGTACACAGACATCAGGGACAGGATGATCACTGATTTAACAGCACTGCACATGAGACACACACACAGGCCGGGTCCTAGCAACATGGAAGGCAGGTCTGGGTTGAACTGGAGTGTCGGCATCCTGTTTATCCTTCCTCCTCCTCCTTCTCCTCTTCCCTGCTTCCTGGTCTGCCTCCACCAGCTGTTTCCACCACACACACACACACACACACACACACACACACACACACACACACACACACACACACACACACACTCCCTCACTGCTGCTGCTGCACTTTGCCAGTCGCTAGGATGCACTAGAGAAACATGTCACATGAAGACAAGTCAAGTCACTGAAACTTTCTGACGACCCAGGTTCTATTCCTGTTCAACATGAACAAGAGGGAACAGTGGAATAGAGAGTGAAGAGACAACACAAACTATAACCATGAACAAGAGGGAACAGTGGAATAGAGAGTGAAGAGACAACACAAACTATAACCATGAACAAGAGGGAACAGTGGAATAGAGAGTGAAGAGACAACACAAACTATAACCATGAACAAGAGGGAACAGTGGAATAGAGAGTGAAGAGACAACACAAGTTGTCACTATGAACAAGAGGGAACAGTGGAATAGAGACAACACAAGTTGTCACCATGAACAAGAGGGAACAGTGGAATAGAGACAACACAAGTTGTCACCATGAACAAGAGGGAACAGAGAGTGAAGAGACAACACAAGTTGTCACCATGAACAAGAGGGAACAGTGGAATAGAGAGTGAAGAGACAACACAAGCTGTCACCATGAACAAGAGGGAACAGTGGAATAGAGAGTGAAGAGACAACACAAGTTGTCACCATGAACACGAGGGAACAGACAGTGAAGAGACAACACAAGTTGTCACCATGAACAAGAGGGAACAGAGAGTGAAGAGACAACACAAGTTGTCACCATGAACAAGAGGGAACAGAGAGTGAAGAGACAACACAAGCTGTCACCATGAACAAGAGGGAACAGTGGAATAGAGAGTGAAGAGACAACACAAGCTGTCACCATGAACAACAAGAGGGAACAGAGAGTGAAGAGACAACACAAGTTGTCACCATGAACAAGAGGGAACAGAGAGTGAAGAGACAACACAAGTTGTCACCATGAACACGAGGGAACAGAGAGTGAAGAGACAACACACGTTGTCACCATGAACACGAGGGAACAGAGAGTGAAGAGACAACACAAGCCGTCACCATGAACAAAGAGGGAACATCTCACCCCGGGGTGAAGGTCTCGCTGCGAGGTCTGAACTCTGGCGGGGGTCGGGACAGGGAGGAGGCGGAGCCGTGCAGGCTTTCGCTGAAGGAGCGCTGGGTGTCGTACCCATTCTGCCGCTTGTCTCTCTGCCTCATGAAACTGAACACACAACAACAGCAACATCATTATTTTTTGTTTCTCGGCTAAAGCTCTGAGGCTCACCTATGGTGAGATTTTTGCGTATATGACTGTTCACCCCCCACTCCCCTCCACACACAGCATTTAGGAAGCTGCATTGTGACTTAAGGGCTAGTGTCTAAATACAACACTTATGTGTATGCTGGGTTTGGGGCTTTTTTCTGTCATCCGTTCCTACCAGCACAACAATGGCCTACTCTTCCAAAAGGCAGAACCAGTTTTTTTAATGCGTGCCTAAAGATGTTCTGCATGCATTTGCACATGGGGACTTGGTGATTTGCACATGGGGACTTGGTGATTTGCACATGGGGACTTGGTGAATAGTCTCAGCTGAAGAACTCTGACATTCAGTTCGATTTTTTCCATCAAACTGGGAAGAAAGGGTGAGGCTGGGAATCGAACCCAGAACCTCATGGTTTACTTGTTGGCAGGCAAACATCTTAACCATCCTGCCACCCTCCTTCTTCAACATCAATATCAATACCAATAAGTGGGTGGGGGGGATGGCCTAGTGGTTAGAGCAGGTTTGAGCCACCACTGAGGCACCCGTTCAAGGGGATGTTTTCCCCGGAGTTTACTTCAGTACTGACTCCACTCCCCTGTAAAGTCCTTTGGATGAGACAGTAGTAGACTGTACACCTGAGGTCCCATGTATAAATGCAATCAGAAAATATTGCCCACACCTTAAAACCCAGTTCTGCATTTTGGAAGAGTAGGCCATTGCATGCTGGTAGGAATGAATGACAACATTGTTTTTATGCATAATCAAAGCACATCACATGTAATACATTAGTAAATTAAAATGTAAAAGTAAAAAAAATTCATCTTTAAATCACACACATATATACACACACCACCCACCTATCACAAACACACATCATCACCACCACCACCAACCACATATCACACTCACACAAACACACACACACACAACCCCCTATCACACTCACTCACAACCACCCACCCACCTATAACACACACACACACACACGCACATCAACCTTCTCCAATATCTTACCAAAGTTCACTCATCCACCAAAACCCACCAACAAGACAATCATCAAAAAAACCAATCTCACCCACCGCTTTCTTTCCTCAAAACCAACCACTAAACTGTAAAGAAGCCAGCCACCCCCACACTTCCATTCCACTCAATCATATCTGCCTGTACCCAGATCAACAAAATGGCATGGAGAACACCTCAGAGGTAGTGTAGCACGTAAGGCAGGCCATGCAGACAGACTAACACTTAAAAGACAGGATGGACGTCCATCCTGTGGACATCCACTGTGTGCTTAGCCCTCTGTTTACAACCTCACTGTCTACTCTACTTCACACTGACCAGAACAACAACCAAAAAAACCCAAGAAAAACAAGAACATATGTCACAGATTTGTATGGAGAAGAATGATGAAAGGGGGGTGGGGGTGGGAGGGAAGGGGTGGGGGGTGGGGGTTGAAGGTAAGCTAGCTTGACAAACAGCACAGGTGAATGAACGGAGGAGACACACAGAAAAGTGTTGCTAAATACAGAAAGCGAAAAGCAAAAAGAAAAGCAATATGTTTGTTGTTATAGCTTCGCCGACCACATAAACCGTATCAGGGCCACCTCCACATTTAAGAATCAAGACCCTTGATTTAAAAAGATGCAGAGCTCCGTGATTTACAGATTATGACTCCCACGATATTAAAAAAAAAAAATCAATTATTTTTTTTAGTGGTTCCTTTTTCTCTCAACACCATAGTCCAACAAACCATAGGTAGGTAGTGAAAACCCCCCCACAATAATGACAATTTAAAAAAAAAAAAAGGAAATAAACCTTTGTTAAGAGAGACCTAAAATATCACACTGTTTGTCCTACAGACATTTCTGCTGACATGACAGACAACAGTAGTTGCCGTCTGAGCGTTCAAAGAAGAAGAAGAAATACTACTGGCTTCAGGCAAGTCCAAATACTTTTTCCCCCCATTCCTCTGCCACAGCTCCTAGGTTTACCAATGGCGAGATTCTGCGTATGCGACCGTTTTGCCCACCACGAAGGTAGCCGCATTCCAACATTGGGGGGGATGTACGCCGGGTGTGTTCATGTTTCCATAACCCACCCAACACTAACACGAACTACGGGATCTCTGAAGGGCATATTTTGATCCTCTGCATGTGTATACACATGAAGGGAATGAAGGCACTGGCAGGTCTGCACTTGAAGTTGACCTGGGAGATTGTAAAAAATCCCCACCCATAATTCACCAGACACTGTCAAGATACGAACCCGAGACTTCATGAAATCCATAGCACTGAAGTTGAACGGCCTTAACCACTCGGTTATTATAACGTTTGTCAAGTCCAGAGACTAGTTATACTGAAAGAGCCACAAGGTGTACGACAAGGGGGGCAAGAAGGCCGAAACTCCTCTGCAGACAGAGAGATATCTACTCACTCTAAGACGGTCTCGTGGATGTTCTTGGTGACGACGTTGTCGTCTGACTGCATGAAGAGCTCCCCTTCCCCCGTGGGGGAGATCTTGCCCAGGATCAACTTGAAGACGTTGTCCACGTGACCCACAGAGCGCACCGTCTCCAACTGCCAAACAACATCATCATCAACATCATTGCGGTCAAGCGTCTTGAGCTATGAGGATGATTCCAGCAATAACGATGACAACGATGATGATGATGACGATGATGATTATGATGATGATGATGATGATGATGAGATGATGGGAAGAAGAAACAATTATGACATGTGTGCAAGCGTGCAATTTTGTGTGTGAGTGTGTGCGAGTTTTGTGCGCGTGTGTGTGCCATGCACACGTGTGTCTGCCTGTCTGTCAGTGTGCATGCATGTGCACGCACACTTCGCTCTTCCCCTTCACACACAAACCCACCAACCCTCCAACTCACCCCCTCCACTGCACCACCCCCCTCACACCCCCACACCCCTCCCTCAACTCTACTCAACAACTCACAATGCACCCCTCCCCACCACCACCCCTCCCACCCCCAACCCCATTCCACCTCCATCCTCCACCCTTCCATCTATATCTCACTCCACCAACACCTACCACTCCACCTCCCCAACCCTCCCCCCCCACACCTCCCCACCCCTCCCACTCCACCTACCCCCCCCCTCCACCCCACCCTCCCCCCCCCCCACCCTCCCACCCCCCCCCCTCCCCACCCCACCCCCCCACTCCACCTCCCTCCCCCACCCACCCCCCCCCCCCCTCCCCCCCCCCCCCCCCCCCCCCCCCCCCCCCCCCCCACCCCCCCCCCCCCCCCCCTTCCTCTCACTCACCTGAAAGATGTATTGGGGCTTGTCCATGTTGGGCTTGAAGAGGTAGAGGCTATGCCAGGTGAGACACAGGCGGTAAGGGCCTCGGATGTTCATCGTCTGACCCAGACCCTTGGCCTGAATGGTCACCTGCCACACAAAGTCTGCAACACACAAACACACAAAACAAACATTAACAATTTGGGAGAGAGCAAAAAAAAAAAAAAAAGAAGAAGAGTGATTTGCGTTTATTAAGAGAAAGAGAGACAGGGAAGGGTTTTTATTTTATTTATTTATTTATTCTTTTATATCGAGGATAATGGAATAAGCACTCATGTGCTTTCTTACATCCAGTCCCCGTGTGTATGCGGTTTTGTCAATTTTGTCATCTTGTTTCCACCGGCACACAATGGCCAACTCTTCTGAAAAGCGGAACAGGGTTTAACGTGTGCGCAAGATGTTCTGCATGCGTTTGAACACGGGGCCTTGGTTTATAGTCTCATCCGAAGGACTTTGACATTCAGTTCGATTTTTTTTGTCAAACTGGGAAGAAAGGGCGAGGCTGGGAATCAAACCCAGAACCTCACGGTTTACTTGTTGGCAGGTAAACGTTTTAACCATCCTGCCACCTTCCTTCGGTTTGAGAGGGTGGGGGGGGGGGGGGGGGGTAGGTAGAGAGAGAGAGCGGGAGGGAGGGAGAGAGAAACAGACAGAGACAGACAAGTCAAATCAAGTCAAAGACAGACAGACAGACAGATAGCCAAGACTGAGAGAGAGATGGAGAGGGAGAGAGAAACAGAAAGAGAAAGACTCAAAGTCAAAGAGAGAGAAAGAGAGAGACAATGACAAATTCTTTTATTTCGAGGATAATGAATTAGCACCCATGTGCTTTTTTACATCCAGTCCCCACCCTTAGGGATACATTATGTGATAATAAAATAAAATAAATCCAATACCAATACACTCACACAGTAAAAAGGGGGAAAAGAGAGACAGGGACAGAGAGAGGGAGAGAGAGAAGGGGTGAGAGAAATGAAACGAAACAAAAATTTTATTTCATGAGTGTAATAGACTAAGTACACAATATATATATATAATCCAGCCCTAAGAACACACATACACATACATAGTCTCTCTCTCTCACACACATACACAAACACACACGCGTGCGCACACACACACACACCACACACACAGTTTTGTTTTTAATTCTATGTATGCATATATTATTGTCTTCTCTTGTTTGATTTGTATAGTTTATCATTGATTAGATTTTTATTCTATGTCTGCATATATATTCTCTTTTTTCTCTCTCTTTTTTCTTTAGATAGATGGCTTGATGAAAAAAAGCACTCCTTATTCAATGTACCATCTGAAAATTAAAGTTTGACTTTGACAGATATAGTCACACACAGTGACACACAGACATAGCCATACACATATACACACACACAGTGACATACACACAGTGAGACACACACAGTGACACACGGACATAGCCATACACACATACACTCAGTGACATACACACAGACACACACACACAGTGACACACACACAGTGACAAACACACATTCCCTTCTTCAATTCACACAAGCAAAAGAGTCAATAGAAATAAACCCTCAAGTACAAAACACACACACACACACACACAACACACACACACACACACACACAAACATGCACAAAATACACACACACTCTCTCTCTCCCTCACATGCACAAAACACACACACTCTCTCTCTCTCACATGCACAAAACACACACACACACACACACTCTCACTCTCTCTCTCTCACACACACACACACACACACACCACCACCACCACCACCCGACCCTACACCCACACACACCAGATAAGTACAACAAACAGGGCCATAAAAATGCAACAACAACAACAGCTGCCTATTTTCA